>ML675611.1:25629773-25713709 GCA_007922155.1 Mesoclemmys tuberculata | reverse complement strand
CAGGTTCATGCTCCCTCACTATTACAGATGTTACTTCAGGGCCAAGACCATTCCCATTCCCAAGTACTCTTTTTGGGGGGGGGGGGGGGCTCTCATCTACCCCCAGAGTATTCTCCAAGTTCCTCATGATTTAATCTTACCTGGACTGCCTTCACTAGGCATGGTCCTTCACAGAGGCCCAACGAGTCACTCAGACCACACTGGTCCTGTTTTTAGAATCTGGGCTTACAGATCAATGAACAAAAGCCAACTTTAACATTAGTACAGAGGCTACAATTCATAGGAGCTGACCTTGATTCCACTCAAAGGTGCTTCTTCCCCATCACAGATTTCGCAGCATCACAGCCTCATTGATAGAAACAGTACAATCCAGCCCCCAAATTTCTGCCAAACATCGCCTCCAGCTTCTAGGGCACAAGGTTGGCACGTTGGTTATTGCTTATGCCAGACAACACATGAGATGCCTCCAAGCATAGTTCACTTTGGTTTACAGGTTAAACAGAGACTGCATAAGCAAACTACTATCAATGCCCACCAGGAATTGGGCACCAGGAAGCAACGCTCCGACTGGTGGAGGAACCCAGTAAACGTTTGAATAAACTGTATTCCTGTACAATCTTCCCGATCTCTGCTCCTGACCACCAGTGCATCCCTCATAGGATGGGGTGCACATCTCCATGGTGACACAATACAGGGCAAATGGTCTCCAGCAGAGACATGTCTCCGAATCAACCTGCCTGAACTCAGAATCGTCAGAAACGCGTGCACTAGCTTCTTCTGATCAAAGACATGCACACAAATGTCATGACTGACAATTTGACCTTCATGTATTACATAAACTGTCAGAGAGGTGCCAGGCCTTACTCTCTGTGCGTAGAAGCACTAAAACTATGGAACTGCTGCATCTCCCACAACATCCTAATATCAGTGACCTACTTTCCAGGAATACGTAACACGACTGCAGACACTCAGCTGCAAATTCTCTCACAGTACAAATGAGGAAGAGATGCAAGGGTATGCCACGACACATTCAGACAGTGAGGGACACCAATAATAGATCTATCACTGCTTACCAGAACAAGAAATGTCCATGGTACTGCTCCAGAGCAGGGATCGTTTGACACTCCTTGGGAGATGCTTTTCTCCTTCTTTGGGACAAAGGTCGTCTTTATGCATTCCCTCTGATACTGAAAATCCTGTTGAAAATGAAAAAAAGAAGCACAAACATCATATTGATGGCTCCCACCTGGTTCAGACAGACATGGTGCCCTTATTTGTCACAGCTGGCACTACCTCCACTGACTTTTCCAATCATTCCTTGCTTTCTGTTGCAGGATGAGAATTGCATTCTCCATCTCAAATTGGATTCTACAGCTCTTTCATGGTTCTGTCATGTTTCCAGTGCATAGAGACATCTTGCTCTGAAGAGGTATAAGAAGTGTTATTGCACTGTAGGAAAGGAGCTACTCACCACAAACTACCTTTAAAAATGGAAGAGATTTCAGATCTGGTGCCAGCCCAAAGGAGTCATCCTTGTACATCGACCCTACCAGTGATCTAGACTACTTGTTGACTCTCAAGAAATGTGGAGACTCTTATCAGTTCACTGAAACTTCATTTAGCAGTAGTTTCTACCTTCCATGAGCAGATAGAAGAATACTCCATCTTTTCACATCCTAATTATGAAAAAGTTTCTCAAATACATAGCAAACCTCTTTCCACAACCCAGACATACCACTCCTCAATGGGATCTCAGCTACTATTAAAAAGTCTGATGAGGCCACCATTTGAACCCATGGCCACTTGTTAATTAACTTGCCTTTCCATGAAAATGGCATTCCTCATCACCATCACCTCTGCAAGAGGGATTGGGGAAATAAGGGGATGCGTCGTCAGAGCTGCTTTCATAGTATTCTTCCCTGATAAGGCCACACTTAGACCACAACCAAAGTTCACTCCCAAAATGACTTCTGCATTTCACATAAATTAGCTTATTCAGCTTTCAGCCTTTTCTCCCAAACCCCATCAGGATAATAGGAAACCATCCTCCATATGCTTGACATGAGAAGAGCCTTGAATTTCTATTTGGACAGGACAAGAAACTTCAAGAAACCTTCAAAACTCTTCCTCTCCATTGTAGATAAGTCAGAATATACAGCGATTTCAGTTCAGAGACTCTCCAAGTGGGGTTCTGGCTGTATTAAACGCTGTTACCAATTGCATAATGTAATGTTCCCATCTTCAGTACGCATGCATTCTGTGAGGTCTGTTGCCTTCTTCAAGTGTATCCCTATACCTGAAATCTGCAGATCAGATACCTCAACATCTGTACATGCCTTCGCAGAACACTATGCCATTCTGGGGGATATGGTTGCAGATGCTAGATTTGGTGCCAATGTCCTATCATCCATATCAGATTTGACTCAAAGTCCCAGCCTCCCATGGTGGGCACTGCTCAGGAGTCACCTACAGTGGAGCATCCATAGGGACTCTACTCAAAAAAGAAGTTACTCACTTTGTGCAATAACATTGGTTCTTCGAGATGTGTCCCCCTATGGTTGCTCCACGATCCATCCTCCTCCTCTTCAGAGTTCTAGTAGTTGACTCCACAGTAGAGAAGGAATTGAGGAAGGATTTCCCATGCCTGCCGGCTAGCCTTGTGGCAGGCGGGGAGCGGCACATGCACAGGTGGGACATACTGCTACCAAAGTTCTCTAATCAGTAGTGCAGGAATGCAGACACGCCTAAATGGAACAAACACCCATAGGTAGACACATCTCAAAGAACCATCATTACGGCACAAAGTGAGTTAGCTTCTTGCCAAATCAACCTAATTTCTTTCTTTGACAGAGTAAACTGACCTAGTGGATGGGAGGGGAATCTGTAGATGCAATGCATCTTGATTTAGTAAGTCCATTGCGACAGTCCCGCATGACATTCTCATAAGTAAACTAGGGAAATGTGGTCCACGTGAAATTCCTGTAAGGTGAGTGAGTACACAAATGGTTGGAAAAACTATACTCAAAGTAGTTATCAATGGTTTACTGCCAAACAGAAGACATTTCAATTGGTTGTCTTGCAGGAATCTGTTCCGGATCTGGTACTATTTGATATTTTCATTAACAACTTGGAAGTTGGAGTGAAGAGTACACTTATAAGATTTTTCATTTGTCACCAAATTGGGGTGGGTTACAAGCATTTCTGAGGATGGAATTAGAGTAGGATTAGAATTCAAAAGCATTTTAACAAATTGGAGACTTGGTCTGAAATCAGTAAGATGAAATTCAGTAAAGACAAGTGCAAAGTACTGCACGCTAGGAAGGAAAAATCAAATACAAAGTGGGGAAGAACTGGTGAGGCAGTAGTACTGCAGAAAGTGGCCTGGGGATATAGTGGATCACAAATTGAATATAAGCCAACAATGTGCTGCTGCAAAGGGGGAAAATGTCATTCAGTGATGTATTCCTAGGAGTGCCATATGCAAAACACAAAAAGTAATTGCTCTGCTCTAGGTGGCACTGGTGAGGCCTCAAATGGAGTATTGTGTTCATTTTTGAGCACCACAATTTAAGAAAGATAGGGACAAATTTGAGAAAGTTTAGGGAACAACAAAAATGACAAAGGGTTAGGAAACCCGAGCAAAGGTTGGAAAAACTGGGAATGTTTAGTCTAGAGAAGGCAAAATTGAGCAGGGGGAGGTCTTCAAATAAGTAAAAGATTGTTATCCAAAGGACTGGTTAATTGTTCTCCATGTCCATTGAAGATAGTACAAGAAGTAATTGGCTTAATTTACAGGAAGGAAGATTTAGGTGAAATGTTAGGAAAAACTTTCTAACTATAAGAATAAGTAAGGAATGGAACAGGTTGTAGAATCCTTGTAATTGCAGGTTTTTAAGAGCAGACTAGACAAAAGTCTATTGGAGTGGTCTAAGTATGCATAATCCTGCCTCAGTGTTAGGAAGTGGACTAGGTGCCTTCAGGAAAGGACACTGAGACCTAGATCGTCACAGAATCAGAAATCAACAGTATCAAACAGAAAGCAACAGAAATTTCTTTGGTTTTGTTATATTCCAAACAACAACACAAATACAAAATACATTCTATACTCTGCCCTTAAGAACACACAATTTTACCAAAATTTTCTTCTTGTCACTTTATTTTTCTATCTACTTGAATGTATTTTACTAAAAGCTTGTGTTTTAACAGGATGAAATAAATGAAGATGCTAATTGTCTCGATATGAGTGATCATGATAAAATGGAAACTAAGGTATATATGACTCTTAAATTTTTTAAACAGGGTGGAATATATTGTGTTGATCATGAAAGTTAGACTATGCATGTTCCTAACCATTGCTGTTAGCATTGGCAGGCATTGTAAAAGCTTCCTCCATAAGGCAGTGTTCATGTAAAAGCTCCTGGGCTGCTTCCAAGCAGATGCTGATTTGCACTATATTTTTTAATATTCCACTGCAGTCTAAGTTAAATTCAAACACCTTTCAGTTATGACTGAAGGCTCTGTTAATGCAATACAAATAACTCACTGCCCTAAAGCTCCCTCTTTATATTTTGATCCATTTAATTTTGACATGGCATTACCTGCTGCCTTTCTTTCAGATGCCATTGTTCCTTAATTTAGAAGTGTTAAGACTAGCTGGTTCCATGTTTCTGTGCCAACTAGCTGTACAGTGTAATCTGTGACTGTTAAGATGAAATTTTTTAATTGTTCTGCATCATAAATGGATCAGATGTATAGGCAACATGTTTGCTTTATTTGATTTACAGTCAAGGCCCCCATATACTCCATAGTACATTCTGTTCTACTTTGAGTGATTGCTCATATCCATTCCAATATAGATGAGGGCATGCCACCGTGCAAGGGTTCCTGGAACTTTTTTCCTCTCAGCAGACATAGTAGGGTTGGCTCAGGCACCCCCTGGAGTATCACGCTTATGCAGCAGCACATAAAGCACCGCCGACCCTGCGGCCCTTCTGTTCCTTCTTTCCACCTGTGACAGCTGCTGGAACGATCTTGCCTTTGCAAGCACCTTTTCCCTTTGTATTTCAAATTTACTGTAGTTAGTTAGTGTAAGTGTTAGTTAGTGATTAGATAGGAGCCCTTAGAGGTTCAGCTGGGGCCGACTATGCCCAGTTCCCATGGATTCAAGCCTTGGCCCTTTTTTGATGGTAAATGGAAAGTATTTTATGCTGTGTCCACAAACTTCCTTTTTTAACATGCTGCAGCTTTTTATTGACTATGCATACCTGCACTGTAAGTTACCAACCTGGGTAGGGAATTATTAGGACTTTGCACAATAGTTTGTGGTTGTGGTAAAAGCATAGTAACCGATATCACTACTAAAATGTTCACATGGAAACAAACTTCTTCATTTTTCAGTTATATCATTGAGATTAATAGGACATTTCACATCTCAGAGCTATTAATTCAGTCTCTTTGCAGACTTGAGAGGATAACACTGCAACATCTTACATTTGGTTCCTGTTTCTAAAATTTTCTCCTCAGCTGAAAGGACTAGAGCAAGGAGTGGATTCTGCAGCAAATGCTGTGATTTTACACATTCCTCTGCTTATAGCGTACTTTTTCACATATCAAGGAGCTTTATAATATGCTAAACAGAATATGAAAAAAAATCCTCAACACTTTATTTGAGTTGGACCAAAAAATGCTGAGAGAATTTCTTGTGTAAAGACTTCCACCTACATGGATTAAATGAATCAGGAACCATGTGAATTAGGGAAAGAACATTAATCTACCGGATATTTTAATAGGTAACCAATGAATTTTTTTCTGCAAGAATGTTTAGTGATGCATTGGACAGTCATATCTGCCTCTCTAAAATGCACATACCTGATCTTGCATTGAGATGTGCACAGGCAGATCCTTGTGCCTGTGCAGAGCCAGTCTGGTTTTGGTGTAGGCTCTGCCTGTGTGCTGCTCATTCTGGGATACATTGGGCTATATATGGGATGTGTGTGTAGCTTCTAACAGTTAGTTTTTTGGGTTTTTTTGTTTTGTTTTTAAGGAACAACTTGATGCAGAAGCAAATATTTCTTCTCAAACAGAAACTCTTCAGACAACGGTATCTGTGCAAGCTCCTCAGGTACTGACATAAAAGAAGTGCCATGTTGTGAATAGTCTAATCATGATGACCTTATAATGATTAAAGTAAATCCAAATATTAAAAATAACAGCAAAGAAATATATAATGGACATTTTCATATTTACTGTCTATTTGGCAGTTTGCTTGTGCTTACTTCACAACATTCAAATGTTACACGTCAATTTTATTATGTGGTGCCTGTATTGCTTGTTGCAACAGCTGAACTGACTCTTATTTTTTCTCAGTTGTGTCCTTAATTTACCTTGATGTCAGAACAACACTTAAAATGTGGCTCACTTTTTTTCTTTGTTCTGCTCTTTATGGCGCAAACTAAGCGGGGGAAGGACTTCCATTTTAAAACCAAACAAGCCAATTAAATAATAGCTGTTCAGAGACAGCTGCTTAAGGCTCTCAAATATATGTACAAGATATCTTCACATGTTCATATCTTGAGTTATTTGATTAGCTGGTTTTTCTGACCACATGGTGCTTACCAGCAAATACCCTGAAAAGAATTAATCTTGAGCTACACTGCTAACACGTTTAGTTAGTTTTCCTTTTTTTTAATAAATATGGAATTTCAGTTGTAGAACAAGGCTTAGTCTACATTTGGGATTTAAGGCACTATTGTTACTCCATTGATGTAGCTGCACCATGGCAAATGTCTTGTAGACGTGCTTGTTTAAACAGTGACCTATATAGCAGTGGAGCTTAACTTGGTTTGAAATGGGGGTAAAGTGCACTGGTGCTAGTCACGGTGAACACCAATATAGAAACAATCTGATACATTTTATATTCACTTACAGAATTAAGATACAGGTGCCAAAGCTGTTAGTGAAAAACTAGGCTCTATGTATTGTAGATGCTCAGCAAAACAAGATAAAATCATTTACTTCACAAAAACCAGTTTCTTTATAGCTCACTTAGTAACAAATACAGAAATAAACCAAGTTTTCAGTTCTCAAGAGCTATGTTCCTTATTAAGTTTCTGTAGTTTTGATATCTCAGACTTAAATAATTTGTTGCAATCATAGCAGAGATGCAGTTTGGATGTTGCAGAATTCTGGTGAGTTGTATCTAGATCTTGCTGCATCTGTAATCATATTTCCCAGTGTTTGAACTCCTTTGCACAGAGTAAGTCATAGAAAGCATGCTCCTGCTTATTTTTGTCAATAACCAAACTTTCTAGAGCTTTGGAATTAACATGAGCCAGAAAATAGGTGTAAAACGAGGGAAAATGACAAGAAAATTTATATTCACTTCATATGACACCTATTGTGTGCTGTCTGACTGCTCTGCCATATCCGTCACTACTACCTCAGCTCATTTATAGAGAAGGTACACAATAGTCATTGTAACGTGCACTGTTTTTTCCTGTGCACAGAAAAACTGGTATGAATTTTGACCATCCTTATATATAAGAAATAAACTTTCCTTATAAGTTCTGGAAAGCAATACAAAGTAACTTGATTACCATGATGCCTAAAGCTATGTGAGGAGAGAGAGAGCTGAAAATTATTTTAAATAAAAATTTGACAGGTAAGTGTAGAAAATATAAGGTTTCTTAAGCATATTGGTAATTTTTATTCATTTTGTTCATAATTAATCTTTGAAGTCCCTTGTTCTTTGCTTTGCTCCCTTTTTTAGTTTTATACTAATGAATTGTGCTGCATTAGTTTCAACTTTCTTGAACATTTTTCATCTTTTTCCACAAATGAAGAGAAGCCATGTTGATTCATCTTTTTCTCAATGTAAAACATTCAAACCTGGAACTTATTGCCACCATACAGTATACTATTTATAGTTCTTTAAGTGTAACTGATCTGTTAGGCTATGGTTGGCAGCACAAACTTTCTGGCAAATCTTTTAAATATAGACACAATATAGTCTCTTCGAATTTTTAGATGCAAACAATTTTTAATTTTTACTCAGCAGTATGAGCTCTGTTTTTTCAAGTGTGCAGTTTAGTTTGGTTTCCTGAACGTACAGTTTTAGGATTTTGGAGTGTATCAATATCAGCAGTATAGATTCCTATTCCTGAAATAGGAAATAATTATAAAGAGGTTCCAGTTGTACTTCATTGTGCCTCCACAAGGGGGGCCTCAGCTATCAAATAGTTTAAAGCCAGCTTATTAAAATAAAGAAGAATGAAAATTTAGATAGCATTTGTATTACTCTTGCAATAAACCTGTGTGATTTTTTCAACTGTTATAGTTGAGCTTCATTTTTCCTATTTCAGTGACTTGTAGAAAACTAAAGGTGTGCTGTGAGAGGGGCTAATATTAATGTTCTTTCCTTACCAATCACTTTTTCTGTTGGCCAATAAAATGCCTGCATCTCTCTTTTAAATTTGTAATTAATGCTATTTTTGGTATATATTTCTGAATACTTAATCAAAATATGTTACAACATAAACCTTTAAAACTGGTGATCGGATATTTTGTTTCTTGCTAAACACGTATCTTTGCAGAATTAAAATACATTTAACATTTTCTTCTTTCTTGTCAGAAAACATCCAGTACAGACCTTTCAGATATTCCTTCTCTCCCTGCAAATCCTATTCCTGTTATCAAGAATTCAATAAAACTGAGATTGAATCGGTAAAAACAACCTCAGGGGTCCATAAACAATATCTGCCAACTCAACCTGTTGTCTTCTAATGCTAAAAAAGGAGAATGGAGGGTGCAAGACTAGAACATGACTGCAAATGGATTTAGGTATATTTTGTGCACTTCCCTGACTGGGCTGTAATCACCATCTCTTTGGAAGTCCAGGTTAGTATGTGAAGCCAGGAGTACTTTTAATGTGTTAGCAACAGTTGCATTAAATATTTCGAAGGATTACTGCCTTTAAAAACAAACATGAACACTATTTGTAGCCATAATTGACATTCTGATTGGATTTAGGTTTGATGCATTGTTTGAAAATTTTGAGCCAAAACTGGCATAAGAATCCCTTAAATGCACTTTTATGTACCTTTTTTATTGGAGTATGACTAATTTTAGATCTTCAACTGATATTCTTTCATTTTTATTGAAGAGATTCTTCAGTACTAGAAATCTGCGAATTGGATGACGTTCTATGATATACTGTGCATTGAAGACAAAGTGTATAGTATATCTAGTTAAATTACCATCAAGCAGCAGTAAACCTTTAAAATAAAATGTCAAATCTTGAGGTTATATGACATATGTTGAGAAAATAATTGGGAAGCATTTGGTATTTGATGGGACATGATTAAGCTGTGGTCTATTTTTATTTATAGGATTATTTTATGGTGCATACAGATCAGCGATCAAACAGCAAATACTTTCCTTTGACCTAATCAAACTCCTTACACCCTTCCTGATCCCCTTGCCATATTTCTTGGGAAAAGTTTTTGTGTTTAATGTTTTTTGCAGCTTGTATGCAAATGTCAAAAACAAATGCTGCTTTTTTTCTTCTTTTTTTAACCTAAAGTCATGATGTTAGATAAACCCAATATTTTGGGGCCCCAAGGCACAAACACCAAATTTTGTCCCATGGCTAAAACTTCAGCGTGAATAACCTGTGCCTGTGAAGCATAACACCTGTCTTGATGGCCTTTTGATCACTAAATATAAGATCATTTTTGTACACTCCATAAAAGTCCTGTCTGCATTAAAACATTTAAAATTTTAAATATAAAGGCAAAAAATTCCCCTACGATTTTAATGTTTTTATTTTTAGATGGCTTATCAAAAATAGTAGTTTTACATACTGAACAACATTGAATTTTTAAAAATCATATTTCTAGAAAGCACTTGACATCCAGAAGCTCTCTTTTACTCCTTTTTGTTCTGTAGTCCTAGCAAAAAAGATTAGCAACAGATATTTTCTTTAAAAGAACTGAATCTCTCATGATTAAGCAGCAGAACATCAGTGTTTAGGAAACATGAGGGATGTTGGTGATAATACCAGATGTAGATAACAAATTTTGTTGTTACTTAGCCTGAAATAACTGGGATGGTAAAAATCATCCTTCCCATACTTTCTGATTAGCATGTTTTATGAATTTCCTCCTCCCATTGTGCTCCATCCTACTACATGCGCTTCTTTCATGTTAAAATTAAATTACTTACACTCTCTCCCCATAGCCTTCTAAATTAATTTTCCAAAGTCAGAGTAGCTTACTTTTTTTCTTAGGCTGTGCAGTAACTGAGGTTTTTCTTTTTGCCATTTGTCTAAGATGTCTAGTACACAATATTTCTCTTTCCCTTGCCCTGTGCAGCCAGCTGTCATCCACCCCCAAAAAGGTTATACTAACAATTGAAGTGTACAAGGTGTCTGTGTATTTTGTGTAGTTATGGAGTTTAGATCGAAATTGCCAGGCACAAATTTAGTTTTGTCATTTTGTTTACACATTGGGAAATCTTTTTTTTTTTTCCATTTTTATTAAACATTTCATGTAACTGCACCCAAGTTTTGCCAAGCTGGAAACTTGGAATCTTTCTGTATAGTGACTTTTTAATTCTAGTTTTCATAACCTGGAGATCAGACTGTTGCTTTCGCATGATGTACGTAGCGTCTCATGACTGGAGTTTGCTTTGTTTTATAGTATCTGTACTCCTTGTATTTTTCAAGAGCTATTTTGTAAACAGATGATGTATTTCTCCATTGAAAACACAATAAAAAAACAGCACAATCCCACACTTGCCTGATTTTCTTCAAATGTCCAGAATTGGTTTTTCTATTTGTTTTTATTTCAGACTTGTCAGTTAAATTACTTAATTGTTTCTGCTGATGTAGAATTCAATACTGGCTGAAAGTAACAATGCACAGAAGAATATTCTATTCTTTTAAATTGAGTCTGGATTTTAGAAGCGGCAATTAGCAGCATGCTAAATTTTAGTCTGTTTTTAGAAGAAAAACCTAAATTGCTATTTTCTGTTGTAGTTAATTTTTAAAAAGAACAAAACCCATTGGAATAGTACCGCTTCCTTGTTCTCTGATTTGGGTGCCTACATCAAAATCAAAAACACTGAGGTAGGCAAAACTAGAAAAAATACTATATAAAACCAGTTTAAATAGACTATTTAAAAAAAAAAAATCTTGAAATGACTTTTTTGTCCTTTCAGGTAAAAATAGTAATTGAAACAGTCATGGATACTCCCTAAAACTCACCACACTTCGGCTTGAAAGCAGATCATTATATAAATTATCAGCAGATGGCACTGTTTCTCTTGTATTTCCTGCACTGACTGCAGCGTGCACTGAAACTTTAAAAGTCAGAAGGTGCCAGTAGCTGCGCATCACTTGGTTGATCTTACTATCTTATGGGCCCAATCCTGCAAACATTTAGAATTGTGACTTAAATGAGCTAAACTATGCAAACCTCTGGTAGTGGCCTTTTTATTAGAATTAATCTACTTAGAAACAATAAACTTTAATATAGATCAAAATATTCAGTTGCTTGTTTTTCCTTATCAATTTAAAAACTGGTTGGTCTTCTGTGCACCTTACACCCCCTCTTTTCCCTTCCTCCGGGTTCTGATTTATTATTTAAAGTCATTTAAACTGTTAGTACTGTACTTTCAATAAAAATAGCTCCTAATTGCCACAGCTGTTAGCTAAAATTTTGCTTTTATATTGTGGATCAGTGAGTGCCCTTGACTTCTATTTTACACCATTTCTTATCACACCTTTTCCTCCTCCAAAAGCCACATAGCATTGCCTCTGTTGGAAAGTGAGCAGTAGCTTTAAGTAGTAATTGAAATATAAAAGGATAAATCACTAATGCACCCTGAAAAGTGTAACTGTTCTTGAGTTTCATTTTAAGTGCTTTGTTTAAATAAAAAGACAAATGAGTTTTACTGTGAAATAAACTGAGTACAGTGGACTTGACTTTAAGCCAAAAACTACACTTATCCATACTCAAATCCCAGCAAAATTAATAGTGAAAGACAAACAGCTGTTTGGTATGTAAAATATTTGTTCCTTTAGTTTTTTTTCCATTTATGTTTCTTGAAAAAGATGTGACTACTTATAAAGAACTCTCAAATGGTTCAAATGGTTATTACAGCTTTTCATTTTAGTTCTATGGAGTTGTCCACCTGAAAAACAGCTGGAGTGTTTTACATGTTGTGACCATTACTACTCTACTGTTTGACCAAATTATTCATTAGAAGTCACAGAAAATCTCCACTTCTACACCCTTCCAAATAAATAATAAAGTATACACTCAGTAGGTGCATATTTAAACGATCCCAATGTTCATGCTATAGAATATAGCAGCAATAACGATTTTTTTATTTAATTTACTTTAATCATCTTTAAAGAAGTTTCTCTCTTCACTAGAAACAAAGCATGGATTTGTTGATAGAAGCAGATGCAATTTGATAAGTCTACAAAGTTCAAACTAATAACTAAAATATCTTCAAACATCAAACATCTGCCATTGTCATCACCAAAAGAATGTTAACTTTGATATCAAACTTCAGAGAACATGCATTATTATATTTTAAAGAAATAATACAGTGAACCACTGCTGGATGTCTGGTTCTTTGGATATTTAAACTAATGTTTTTTTAATAAAGATTAGTCAAGTTCTGACTGTTTTTACTATATTCTACAGTGCAGTTTTTTTCACACCTAGAGAATTAGGTCAGGTCACAGTCACAAAATTATTCTGTGTGTCTGTGTATACGTAAATTTAGTATTGTAATGGAATGTTTTTTAATTCATCTAAGTGCAAATAAGAAGCTTCTACATGTATTTTAATAAAAAAGACTAACAAAATAAGCTTTAAAGATATTGAATGAGAAAACTAATTCAAATAAAACTACCTCTTGATGGATGGAAAAACTGTGCTTAATGGTATATGCAGATATTATCAAACTCGGTGTTCCAGTAAATTACTGTTTTAAATAAGAATTTGTATCCAGATGAGACTTTCAGCTGTAATGGAAAAGAATAATAAAGCAAAATGTTATTAACATTCAATGGTAAAAGTTCAGACTTGGTTGGCTAAATAAGCTGAATTTTTTTTAACAGAAAAATAGCCAGTGCATTTAAACTGCCCCATAATTCCAGCGACCCACACAGGGACTGCACAGCCTACCAGCTGTTGTATCCTATTTGCCTCATCTCTAATTTGTATGTTTTATTTACAAGCTAGCAATTCTCATTTTATGAAGGCATTTTATTTGTATCCTTTTAAAAGTAAATTTTCCTGATAAGGCTACTCCTGGTCACATTTCATGTAGTTAAAGAAAAAAAAAATCTTCAATTGTTTTAATTGATACTAGATTTGTTAGTTACTGAAAACAGTTATCTTCATATTATGGTATACGTTTGCTTCTACAGTAATAATATGCAGTCCTAAGGCATTTAAAACATAAAATACTTTCTTTGCATGAATGGTGAATTATTAAAGCTGAAAGGTATATTAGATCATGTAGCCCTGACTAATATGACAGTTCAATTTGAGCTGCAAAATGAAATCAATTGAGGGAAGTTTCTGGAGTTTGAAGTTGAAGAATATTCTTTAATTGATTTTTTTTTCAAAATCAGTCAATTTTAGATTGCTCCTAAATTAAGGCCTTTGGCGTGATAAAATGTACATTTTTAATACAATTAAACAAAAGTATTTTTTATGGATTTAGTTTCTTCTGCTTCAGATACCCTCCTTACAATCTTTCACACTGCATGGTACCTGGTACTCTTTGTCTTCCAGAAACATGGCATGAGCATTGGTCCTTGTTTATGTTCTCAGTCTGCAGTGAAGCTGCTGTTAAAGAGATTGGTGATAAAGTTGTTGAAAAGAGACAGTTGAATGGGACTGCTTCTCATGAGTGACAGAGGGCATGCTCTGTCTTCACAGCCAAGAATGCTGCCCCTAGCAGAGAGCCGGCCATGCTTGGACCCTGTGCCAAGGCTGTTAGATAAATGAGGCGAGAAGAATCTTCAGTTATACTACAGGATTTCTATTAAGCTTTTAACTTCACGCCATCCCTTTTAATTTGGGGTGTTTTTCACCCCCTGGTTTTTATTAGTTTCATGGCATCTTGAGAGAAATTTCAGTTTTCAGATATGACACATGTCATTCTAGATGTAAAATCCTGAAATATTTTTGAGGGTGCTCTATTAGGGCTTTTAAAATTTTTCCATTTTGGTCCTGTTTAGTGAAGTAAAACTCAGTTCCCTTGTTAAGGCTAAAGCTAACATTTTGGGCTTTTATTGAAAAATCTATTATTCATGTACTCAATTTAGATATTAGTTTCCTTAGGAATCTCCCTGTCGAGATGTGTCATAAGCTTGATTCAACTTAGTGACATGGTTGGAATAAGAGTAGCTTAGAATGATGGATGAATATGCTCAGGGTTTTAGCCACAGTTTATTGTGAATAATTTTAATCCATCACAATATGAGAGTGGTAAGTTTGTGCAGCCTTATATATGTGTTCTAATGGTATTTCTAGCTGTTCTTAATCTTCACTCTGAGGAGGGTGTGGGCTTTGTATTCTTGATCAAATTATTCTGACTACTAGAAGCACTGTGCCTGCTAGGAACCTTTTTACAGTATATATTAGCTGCATTCATCTGAGGAGAAATCCACTTATTTTCAGGAATTAGTTGGAGGTTATTAGAACCACTCAGTCCTTAGGATGTTGTCTTTTTTGTTTGCAGGAGAAATCTTTTTATTCTTCTGGTGGTGTGGTTTTTTTTGTGTTTGGGTTTTTTTTTGTGTGTGTGTTAACCTGCTTTATGCTGTGGGAACTCATTCTCTGTGGCGGAATAGCACAAATAATATCATACAGAAGTATTTTAATGTAATGCTAACAGGAGAAACTAGCCCTGACTTGGATAATACACATTATGATAGCACAAAGGGGGCAATGCTTTGGTAGTCTGCTTAAAAAATATTTTTGGTAGATTTCAACTAAGCCCGGTCAGAAATGATTTTTGTCAATTACATCTTTATCCACTTCCTCCTAAGCCACCAACAGATACACACTCCTTTTGTAGGAATTGTGCTTGTGAAGTTTGAAGGCTTTTCAAACTATTTTTGATTTATTGGCTGGCCAAAAAAGCCACATTGCTTTTTCTCTTTAGTCATTAGAAAAATCCTAATGCTGAAAAGGTGTGTATTAATTCGTTTTTGCAATAGATGAATATGGCTGAAAGAATTTCCCTCTTAAGTTTCCATATTTTACATCTTGGCTAAGATCAATCACGTGAAGTCTGAGCTTCAAGAGAGAAAGCTTTGAGCATGTGAAAACAAGTTTGTCCTGAGAATCTCAGCGTTACCAAGGATCTACCAATCAAACTGCTGTAAGACTAAAGCAACCCAAGGATTTTTTCTGTTGGGGCTATATAATTTTCATTTCTACATTTATCCCTCCTTTGGAGATCTAGGATCTGTATTGTATTCTCTAGTGATGTTGCCCCTAAGACCTTTCTAGCCAGAAGTGCACCAGATACTTTGCCTTTTGCAGATAAAGTCAAAATGGTGAGTTTTTGGGCTCCTCACCATTCATTTCTTTTTGAGCAGTGAGAATACTTTGATTTGATTATTGTGGGGTTTGTTTAAAAAAAAAATGCCTGAAATTCAGTTTGTCTTTATAGCCACACACTACAGAGTTGCCATTCCTGTCTGGCCCAACAGTCATTAAAAGATTAACATAAAACTGCGGATTTTTTTCTCAAAAATAAGTTTCTAGTTTTGGATTATTTACTTGAAGTGGGGATTTTATTTATGTATTTGTTTATAACTATTTAATATTTGTGTGTTTAAATTAAGTTCTCCTTCGAGTGATTGCTCATATGCATTCCACTTAGGTGTGTGCATGTCCTCGTGCACGGTCTCAGGAGAACTTTTTCCCTTGCAGCCCTCTATAGGGGCTGGTCTCGGCGCCCCCTGGAGTACCACCCTCATGCAGCGGTATATAGGGCGCCGCCAGCCTCTGCCCTCCTCAGTTCCTTCTTTCCACCCATGACGGTCGTCGGGAACAAGCCTTGCTCCTCGCAAGCCTTTCCCTTTACTGTAAGTAGTTAGTTAGCAGTTCTCCCTAAAATCAATTAGTTTTTCAGTTAGTTAGGATACTTAGTTAGTGTAGGAAGAGCTTAGGGCTCTAGCGACCCAGCTATGCCGGGCTCGCCAGGGTTCAAACCCTGCGCTGGCTGCGGGAAGGCCTTTCCCGTCAGCGACCCCCCTGCCCCGATCGCTGTCTGAAGTGCTTGGAGGAGCAGCACCGAAAGGATCGGTGCCACATCTGTAAGGCCTTTAAGCTACGGACCCAAAAAGAGAGGGAAATCCGGCTTAAGGCCATTTTGATGGAGTCCATCCGGCATCCGAGCCGATGCGGACTCCTCCTGCACCGAGTGTCTCGTTGGTGCAGAGCATTCCGCCGGCACCGCACCATCCCGGTGCCAAGAAGAAAGAAGTGCTGTCCGTGCGTGGAGCGCTCCCTCTCCCCCACACCGCAGGAGTGGCTGGGGTCGAGCCCTGAGGTGCTTTGGCTCTCAGGTGTGCCGCCGGCACTGCTATACAAGGAACCTCCCCCGACTCCTGGGAGTGGGGGACCCCCTGTCCAAGACCCTTCCACGCTGGAGGCGTTTAAAGCGGCTCGAGCCTTGCTGGCATTGCCCACGCCTCCAGCCCTCTCTCGGCTGAGAGCGCCAGGGCCTGTGTCCCGGGGCAAACCTGCGATGGGTATCCCCGAAGGGTGGGCGTGCCCGGCACCGGAGGAACGGCTGCCCACTGCTTGATGCCGGAGAGTTGAGCTCGATAGCTCCTCTCCCTCCTCCTCGTTGGACGAGTCGTCCTGGCACCATTCTCGTTCATCGAGACGGCACCGCTCAGGATCTTTGTCGCGATGCTCCAGTCCGGCACTGAGACGCTGTTCTCGGCACCGCTTACCGGCACCAGGGAAGAGATGTCGCAAGTCTTCCGTCCTTTGGCACCGGTCTTCATCTTCATCTGCGTTGCCCAAGCGCCGGCACCGCAGATGACGTAGCTCCTCGGGATCACCCGGTAGCAGGTCCCGGAGCAGCTCTTCCTGGCAGCGCCGCCAGCACCGTTCGCCTGGCTCGGGACCTCGGACCTGCTGCCAGGAGGAGGTACACGCACCGGCACCGAGCTGGCCCCAAGCCCCTTGGCAATGGCCATATTGGGGTCCGTAGGCAGCTCAGATGGGGCAGGGAACTATGTTGGCTCCTGCCTCTGTAACCCAGATAGCTTCCCAGCAGGCACCTTTGGTGCAGGAGAGGGACCACTCCTCGGAAGGGGAGTCGGACCCCGGGGAGGGCCCCTCCACTGGACCCTGCCACCTGTCCTCTTCTTTGTCGCCGGACGAGGCAGCCATCAGGGACCAGGGGGCCCCTCTCATCGATTTCAGGGCTCATCAGGAGCTTCTGAAACAGGTAGCCTCTAACCTTGGCCTGGAGGTCAAGGTACTGGAGGAAGAGGTGGACCCCCTCTTCGGGCGTGTGGGACTCAAGGGCTGTCCAGGGTAGCCCTTCCCGTTCATGAGAGGGTCCTGCACCTGGCGAAAGCTGTCTGGCAGACCCCTTCCTTGGTCGCCCCAACCTCCAAGGGTGCCGAGAAGAGGTACTACGTGCCAACTGAAGGGCACGAGTACTTGTACACCCACCCGGCCCCGAGGACTCTGGTTGTGGATGCTGCCAACCAGAGACACAGGCAAGGGGCCCAGAGTGCCACTCCTAAAAACAAGGAGGGTAAGAGACTAGACCTCTTCGGTAGAAAGGTCTACTTCACGGGGGTGCTCCAATTCAGGGTGGCTAACCACCAGGCCCTCTTGGGCAGATATAATCAGAACCTTTGGGACTCGCTGCAAAGGTTCGCAGAGTCCCTGCCTCAGGACCAGGCTACAGAATTCGCCACGGTCCTGGAGGAAGGACTGACTGTAGCCAGTGCAGCCTTGCAGACTGCTTCAGACGCTGCGGACACAGCCAGCAGGGTGATGGCCTCCGCCGTTGCCATGCAGCGCGCAGTGTGGTTTCAATCCATGGAACTGTCCCTGGAGGGGCAGCACTCCATTCAGGACCTGCCGTTCGATGGAGCCGGCCTGTTCTCAGAGAGAACAGATGACAAGCTGCATGCCCTCAAGGACTTGAGGGCCACTCTCCGCTCCTTGGGACTATACACCCCTCAGACGGCGAGATTACAGACTCGCCAGCAGCCGCAGCGCCCGCCACAGTGGCAGCAGCAGCAACCTAGGCCACTGCCTAGGCCTTTTTCCCCCCCGCAAGAGGTCGGGATAGGAGCAGGGGTTCCGGACGGTGCGACCGCCCCACGTCGTCCACAACTTCCCAAAAAGGACCCTCCCAGGGCTCCAAGGGAAAGCACCAATTTTGACGGTGCGCCCGATGGTGGTACTAACATTTGTTCCCTGGATTCTCCCCTGCCTTTCAGGGACAGGCTAAGGCCCTACCTTGGCCTGTGGCAGGGCATAACCTCGGACCTCTGGGTCCTCGACACCATGCGCTGGGGTTACGCCCTCCAACTGGTGCCTGCCCCCCCCCCACTCCGCGATTCACCCCCTTCCCCGTCCCTCTTCAGGGGCCCATCTCACGAGCAATTACTCCTTCAGGAGGTTCGCTCCCTCCTGCACAAGGGAGCCATAGAAGTGGTTCCGCTGCTCGAGGTGGGGAAGAGGTTTTACTTGAGGTACTTCCTCGTTCCCAAAGCCAAGGGAGGCCTCAGGCCTGTACTGGACTTGCGCAGGTTAAACAGGTTCATAAAGAAACTGAAGTCTCGCATGGTGTCCCTAGTGGCCATTATCCCCGTGTTGAATCCAGGAGATTGGTTTGCCACCCTCGACCTGAAGAATGGCCCACAGGCGCTATCTAAGGTTTATGGTAGCTGGTGACCACTACCAATTTACGGCCTTGCCCTTTGGCCTGTCTTCCTTCCCCAGGGTGTTCACCAAGTGTATGGCAGTGGTGGCGGCCTTCCTGAGGCGCAGAGGGGTCTAGATATTCCCCTACCTGGACGGTTGATTGATAAGGAGCAAGACCAGACCTCAGGTGTGCGAGGTGGTCTCCCTCGTCCAGGCCACCTGCAACGCCCTGGGGCTGCTCATCAAAGAGCAGAAGTTGACGCTGTCTCTGGTGCAGTGCATAGAGTGTATAGGGGCATCCCTAGACTCGGTTCAGGCCAGAGTCTCCCTCCCAAGCTCGAGGTTCGAGGCCATGGCAGCGATCATATCACAACTTCAGAGTTGCCCCACGATGACAGCCAGGCGGTGCCTTCAGCTGTTGGGCCACATGGCCTCATGTACGTATGTGGTGAGGCTGGCCCGCCTCAGGCTCAGGCCCCTCGAAGGTTGGTTGGCCACGGTTTATGTGCCCAGTAGGCACTCTCTGGACAGAGTGGTCACGGTGCCTCCCCCCCCCCCCCCCGCAGTTCTGGGGTCACTGTGTTGGTGGACAGACCCCGGGACAGTCATGGAAGGGGTTCCATTCAGGGATCTAACCCCCTCGGTCACCCTGATTTCGGATGCGTCGGACCTCGGTTGGGGGGCCCACATCAGCGGTGGCCTGAGTACCCAGGGCCGCTGATCGCAGAAGGAGACTGCCCTCCACATCAATGTAAAAGAACTGAGGGCAGTCAGACTGGCATGCAAGGTTTTCCTTCATTGTTTATTGGGCAAAATGGTACAGGTGCTGACGGACAACATCGCAGCAATGTATTATATAAACAAGCGGGGGGGGAGAGGAGGGCGCTCCTCGGCTCTGTGCCAGGAGGCGCTTCGACTTCGGGACTTCGCGGTGAGGCATGACTTTTGTTTAACCGCCTCTCACCTCCCAGGGGTCGGGAACGACGAGGCAGACTGCCTGAGCAGGTCGTTTCTACCCCAACATGACTGGTCGTTGCATCCGGAGATAGCGTCCAGGATTTTCCACAAGTGGAGTGTTCCCTGACTGGACCTGTTTGCGTCGTCCTGGAACGGGAAGTGCCCGAGGTTCTGCTCGCTCCGGGGTCACGAATCAGGCTCCCTCTCCGACACGTTCCTCATCAAATGGACGGGGACCCTCATGTACGCATTCCCCCCCATCCCACTCTTACCCAGGGTCCTCTTGAAAATCAAGAGGGACAGAGCGGACGCAATTCTGATTGCCCCGGCATGGCCAAGGCAGTATTAGTTCAACGTGCTGCAGAACCTCTCTGTCGCTGCGCCGATCGAGCTCCCGAGGAGGCTGGACCTGCTCTCCAAGGACCACAGTCGCCTGCTGCATCCCAGCCTGGACTCCCTGCACTTGACGGCCTGGAGACTCTCTGGCTGACCGAGGAGGAGAGAACCTGCATGGAGCAGGTCCAACGCGTGCTGCTGGGAAGCAGGAAACCCTCCACGCAGATTGCCTACAGAGCCAAGTGGAGGAGGTTCACCTGCTGGGCGGAGTCGCAGGGCATAACCCCCAATACGTCCCCCGTGCAGGCTATTCTCGACTACCTGCTGCAGCTTAGACTCCAGGGTCTAGTGTTAGCCTCCCTCAGGGTACATCTAGCGGCCATCTTGGCTTTCCACCAGTTGCTAGAGGGGCGGTCCCTGTTCTCCCACCCCATATAGGTGAGGTTCCTCAAGGGGGTTGAGAGGCTGTACCCGCAGCTCCATGACCCAGTGCCTCCTTGGGATCTGAACCTGGTCCTCGCTAGACTGACAGGGCCCCCCTTCGAGCCTTTGGCCACTTGCCCCCTGCTAATCCTGTCCTGGAAGGTGGCCTTCCTCGTGGCCATTACCTCGGCTAGGAGGGTCTCTGAGCTAAGAGCTTTGACCTCAGAGCCCCCCTGTACCATGTTCTTCCGGGATAAGGTTCAGCTGAGGCCACATCCAGCCTTCCTGCCTAAGGGTAGTCTCCCAATTTCACTATAACTAAGACATTTTCCTCCCCGTGTTTTTCCCTAAATCGCACGGGTCGGAGTAGAAGAGGAGACTACACACGCTGGATGTAAGGAGGGTGCTGACGTTCTACCTCGAGAGGACGAAGCCGTTTCGGAAGACCACGCGGCTCTTCGTTGCGGTGGCAGACAGGATGAAGGGATCCCCAGTTTCCACCCAGTGCATTGCCAGATGGATCACTGCCTGCATCAAGTTCTGTTACGAGCATGCAGGCATCCAACTTCCCGGAGTGGTGACGGCGCACTCGACGAGGGCCCAGGCCGCGTCGGCAGCCTTCCTGGAAAGGGTCCCCCTGGATGACATCTGCAGGGCTGCCACCTGGTCTTCGGTGCACACCTTTGCCGTACACTACGCTGTTGTCCAACAGTCGAGGGAGGACGCGCGAGGTGGCAGAGCCGTGCTGAGGGCAGCTCACCAATGACTCCTACCCACCTCCAGGTATGGCTTGTTAATCACCTAAGTGGAATGCATATGAGCAATCACTCGAAGGAAAAAACATGTTTACTTACCAGTAACTGTTGTTCTTCGAGATGTGTTGCTCATATCCATTCCACACCCACCCTCCGTCCCCACTGTCGGAGTCGGCAGAAAGAAGGGGCTGAGGGGAGGGCAGGGGCTGGCAGCGCCCTATATACCACCGCATTAGGGCAGCACTCCAGGGGGCGCTGAGACCGGCCCCTATAGGGGGCTGCTAGGGAAAAAGTTCTCTGGAGACCGTGCATGAGGGCGCGCACACACCTAAGTGGAATGGATATGAGCAACACATCTCGGTTACTTACCAGTAACTGTTGTTATTCATGTTTTCCGTCACATGATTTGTTTCATTTAATCATATAGTAGATGCCAAAACTGTGAATCTGGACTCAAACCTCTTTATAACCAAGTATGGGTATCTTTTAACTTCCAAAATTTACATTGATATATTTTGTTTTAAGTGTTAAATTTTGCCATATCTATGGAGTAGTCAACTAATAGTTAGTGTTTTAGCAAAATTTCAATACATTCCTTAGTTGCATCATTTTTTTTAATTTTTGCACAGTAGGGCCTGTCCTCTTATGTAATATGTTCTATAGAAATGTGTTCAGTCCCTTCTGAAGTAGACTTGATTGCTCAAATGTATTGTGAATAAAAGTTATATTTTTATTTCAAGGTTTTAAATGCTTTGGATGCCAGGCATTACATCTAGAAGCAAAAATGACTTAAAATATGTATGTACTATCAACATTGAAATGTTTCTTTGGATTATCTATTCCTGCTGGGAAGGATTTTCTAATGTTCAGTGCACAGCACTGAGTGAGATGATGCGGGTTCTAGTCCTGGTATGAAAATGAACGTATGAGCTTGACTGGGTCACTTGATCTTTTTCCCTCCATTTCCCCATTTGTAAAATGAGTGATTATCAGACCTTCCTCACAGGAATATTGAGTTCTAATATTTGTGAAGCATTTTGAGAATGCTTTAAAATTATTACTTTGAAGCCTAATGTAATACACACCAGTAGGGGCTCCGTAGCGTTAGATTTGCCTGGTTTTGTGTCTGCTACAATGTTTGTGGGCTTCTTTAAATTCAGATGTGTGTCATCTGACACATGAACAACAGGTGCATCCCCCCAGAGAAGATAAATACTGAGATTGGCCAGTTCAGTACTGATTTACCCTGGGGTTTATTAAATCACAGCTCATCCATATCTCATGGCTGTTTTCTCCTTTTCAGGTGAGATCTTGATGTTAAACTATAGTTGTTTGAAAAGTAACTAGTGTTATCTATCCATTTATCACTATAGCCTATTACCACCTGAATGGTTTTGTCTAATGTTGTGTTCCTTCCTTTTGTGTGTCTCTAATCTGAAATTTCAGCCTCAAATGTTGTAAAGAAATAATACAGATCTTCTCAAAAGTTAACCATAGCTGGCTTCCGTGTTTGAATCATATTATTTTTATGTTATGAAACTCCATCTAAGGGCATATTTTTCCCTTGTATTTTCATCTGTGTATAAAAATATGGTCTTTTTTGCATCGTACAATGCACAGTAATTGTACTTCTGACAATTAATTTGAGATATACCACTATCATGCTTCTAACAAAACAGATTAGGTGTTGGTAGACCTACTATATGGTGGGGCATATAAGAGTATGAGTTGTCAGAGTATTGGAGGCAGGCCTTTCTGCTGTGGAGTCACTACTTTGGAATACTCTTCCAGAACCCCCAGCTGGATCTGTGATTTCCTTTTGGGTGGTGCTCTGTTCTTAATTTGTTTATCTAACCTGACAGGAATGCTATAGGGAATTTTTTTTATGCCACACTTGACTAAGACAAGTTTCTGTGTACAAGGTATACTCTGTAGGTTGACAGAGGAGAAGGTGAGGTGGGAGTAGAATGTTGTCTTGGTTGCAAAGTAAATGTAATTTTCCTGAAAGAATAAAAACTGAAGTTTAGGCAGTGGCTGGTAGTGACTGCAGCAAAGGCGGTTTCCCATTAGTCCAAAACTTGTGCTTGGTGTCCTGTTGATCTCAGCTCTCGGTGGTATGTCTACACAGCAAAGTAAAACCTGCGGCTGGCCTGTGTCAGCTGATTTGGGCTTGTGGGGTGCGGGCTGCTGGGCTGTTTCATTGTTGTGTAGACTTCCAGGCTTGGGACCTTCCCATCCTGCAAGGTCTTGGAGCCTGTGCTTCATCCCGAGCCCAGGAGTCTACACAGCAATGAAATAGCCCAGCAGGCTGAGCTCAAGTCAGCTGGCAAGGGCTAGCCAGGGGTTTTCTTTGCTGTGTAGATATACTCCAAAGGACTAAGCAGAAGCAAAGCTCAGTCCAAGGAACGGAGTTTTAACGCTGAGGTGTCATGTTGTCTCAATACTGAGGCCTGGTCTCCATTGAAGATTTACATCAAGATAGCTATGATTCTGAGGTCTGAAAAATCCACACCCCTGGAGAAACAGCTATACTGACCTAATCCCTGGTGTAAGATGATGGAAGAATTCTTCTGATGACCTAGCTATTGCCTCTTGGGGAGGTGAATTGCCCACACAGATGATAGAATCACTCTTGTTGGTATAGGTACAGTCTACACTGAAACTCTATAGAGGTTTCAGTGTAGACAAGCCCTCAGGCAGGCACTACTGGACATGGTTCACATTTGTAATGTTGTCTTTGCAACTATCAGAGCTAACTTCTTGAATTTTTGTGAAAATTTAGTTCTGAAGTACATAGCAATGTTTTAAAAAAGAACTACATAGGATTTTTTTTCATATGTAGTTACGTTTTCAGGCCTTTAACCTGTCTGCATTTCAGTTTCACATCTGTAACATGCAGGTAATCCTTGACGACGTTGTAGAGCACTTTGAAATCGGTGGACAAAAAGCGCCACGTTGTATTTTTTACAAAAGACCGCAAAGAAGAAACACAGATGTCTGTTGCTATCAACCGATCATCTTACTATTGGTGTGCATGGGACTACTTCATGTTATAGAGCACACTGGGGTTAGGCAAATAGTGCATGAAAGATTCACCGTTGAAGTCTGTCGGCCCAAAGAAGCTCATGCTTAGCCCCATGTATCACAGGAATATGAACACTTAAACATCACACCAGACATGGAAGAATGGCCACTGCAGCTGCAGTTCTGGCAACGTTGGCTGAACCAGCCCTATCTGTAACAGGGAGGCATGAGGCCATTTCTGTTAAGGACGGAGAGGGCAGAACCGTATTACAGCCGTTCAGACATGAGATTCATCTATTTTGTGGCCTGTGCTCTGGATTACAGTACCAGAGAGGCTTTAAAGTGCTGTTTAAATCAACTAAGGTTACCCATCACCATGTTGGGGGAGAAACATAGGAGATGGCTTTGCCTTATTCGATGATCCCTTCAGCCAATTAAGTCTTTGAAAGGAGTTCCCTCCAGTCCTTTGGTAAAAGATTAATGGCTGTAGTCTCAATGCTAAGACATGGATATCTTCGGAGAAGTAAAAGATTCTTATTTATTTAGGCATTGGTGATATGGTTGGCAGATACTAAATTCAAGCTCTTGCCCATAAAACAGTCAAGGGAAAGCAATTCCAGTGCCCATTAATCAAAAATTACAGTA
This sequence comes from Mesoclemmys tuberculata, assembly GCA_007922155.1. Lineage (NCBI taxonomy): Eukaryota > Metazoa > Chordata > Testudines > Chelidae > Mesoclemmys > Mesoclemmys tuberculata. The sequence goes on along the minus strand of ML675611.1, from coordinate 25,688,628 downwards.
TATAAAAATGTTCACTTAAACTCCACATACAGGCTGGTAGCTGCCATTGGAAATTTCTCCTTAATGTGTACAAACACTCTGTAGGATGGACTTTTTATGGTTAGAAGTAAAGGTACAATATATGTCTTGCCAACAGTTCCCTTAAAGCTTTCTAATGATTTTCAAACTATAAACTCTGGTGACGGGGTCTGTTCACAGTTGAATATGTATGAGTTCTTATTTAAACAGCCGTGTATATTTCCACTGATAAACTAGAAAGTGAAATATGGACAGTGCTGATATGAGAAGCCGTTTGTCCAATTGACTGCCTTGGCACTGATCCATTTTTCTTATTGTCTTTATAATATTTTGGACTTTATATAAGCACCTTTCATCTGATGATCTCAAAGCTTTGTGCAGACATTAATTAAGCCTCATGACACCCCATGAGCTAAATAAATATAGTAGTAGAGGCATATATTAGATTGGTAAATAAAGATTGAGGTTGTGTCTTACCCAAGGTCACCCAGTGATTCATCAATAGAGCTGAGAAAATAAGTAGTCACTTACTCCCATTTCTAACAACTAGATTTCTTATATCCCCAGGATTATTGCAGCCAATGACCAGTCCTTCACACTGGGAAAAGTCATATTAGCAAATAATTTCTGTGGTCCAAATGCTGACAATGAATGTAGCTCTAAATCATGTACAGCTCTGGGAATTTTTTGCTGATTGTAACCTCTGCCGAAATAGCCACCCTACATTTTACCCACTTTGTATACCAAATATAATGGAAGAATAAAAAAAATTCTTGTTCTGAAGCATTCTGCTCTTTGACAGCACAGTCTCCCTTCTATTTCCAGTTATTGTCTTCACTGAATGCAGAAAAGGAATATATCATAGTTTAAATATAATCTGAGTCAGGAATTGGATTAGCAGTAATTGGGAATGGCAGAAATAGAAGAAAAAGGAAGACACGTAAGAACTATAATTTAAACACGTTTTTTACATATGAAGTTGTCTTGTTCCATATCAAACTCAGTACTGGTCAAACCTGTACTCTGTTATAAAAGGAGCACACCCAGTTTTGCAGAACGATGGCTCACTGGCATGTGTAGCATATGAAACTAAAGCAGTGTCTTTACACTACCACCTTTTATAGCACACTGCCCTTCTTGGAAGGATAGGATGAGGACTTTCATTTTGGGAGTCCTTGTAGCATAATAGCTTTTGGGGGGAGGCTGGTCGGGGGTGGTGTATTTTACATATCCCTCATTGTAGGCTTTGACCCTGACTGTTCTTGTTATAGGTAAAATAGCTAACCATGACAGCCTAACTGAGCAATGTAAAATACACACTCCCTGCATCAATGTCAAAAGACCTGTATTAGATTGACTAATTGTTAACAAAAATCTCCTCTTCTCATGTTCTTTTTTTAAAGCAGGCTTTTGTAAATATGGTAGAATTAAATGCACTTTTTACACAATTTTACATCTCTTACCCAGGGATTTCCAGGCACCTTACAATAGTAACCCCCCACAGAGCCTCTGGTGGTTGCTTTTAGACCCACTGACCTACTCAGGGAGTATAACCTGGAGACTGGCTAACATCTGGGCTGTGGACCACTATAAAGCATTGTGGCAATGAGAAAGGAAGGTTCAGTGACTGTTGGCAAGAAAAGCTACTGAGCTGCTGCCCTGCAAACAATCGACCCCACTTTGCTGAGTCCCACCTCCCCTCCCCTGTTCCTTCCTGAGTCCAGGAAGCAGGACATGGCCTGGGGGCAGGGATTTTGTCCTGGAGCTGCCCTGAGGTTGCTTATTTTATTAAACATGAGTGTGTCAGTTACAGTGTGATCACAGCAAGATTCCTTTAATGAACATTAGAGAACTCTGCACAGTCAGTTGCAGTCTTACATCAGGACTGTGCACTATCCTCTCCATTTTTAGAGGATAACAGATTTCTTTTGTTTTAATACTTGCCAATATATAATGTATGCACATATATCTCATTAGTGAAATACATCTGTTTCTGGTATGGCAGCCAAATAGCGCGCGCGCACTGCTGCACAAAAGGGAGGGAAAATTGCTGTGGATGTCCTAACCAAAGTGCAAATAGGAGTTAAGGTAAAATCCTACCTGACCTTATAGTACCCTACCTGCTGTTGATCCTGCTAGGAGTTGAGCTTGTAAGTCCTTGGTTAATAGAAAAAAATGTTTTTAAAGGGTACCCTTAAAAGTAATTTAGATAGAGACAGAAAACACATTGTACAGAGCAATCCTGTACTGAGGTGTCTGCATGGCCTAGTTGTTCTTTTCCTTCTCTGGTTTCCATGATTCACTATCTTTAGTATGCTGAATAAAAGCAAAGGGGGAGAGGCTATGGTAGCAAATAATGATCTGATGGCAAACTTCAGGGAAGAACAAAAGCGCACAAGGAGAATTATGTTGAGATACCAGTGTCTATGAGGCAAGCTTCTCGTGCTGTTGCCGTGGATTTCTCTTGTATGCAAGTATTTCTAGGCAGAGCTCTGACCATGGAGGACTTTTCTCTCTAAGTGATTTACCAGTGTAGAGCACTTGTTCACATGTGGCACAGGGTGGGACAGTAGTGCAGCATGATTCAGCTGCTTCGAGAGAGGCACTGAAACTGGTCAGCTACAATTCAAATATATTTACAAATTTCAAAAGAAATACTTTGTCACAGAGAATAAAGCTCTGCCTTCCTAAGCCTTGTGAAATAGAACAGATGCTTGATAAAGGCGCTGCACTTTTGAGAGACACTGGCTGATAGGCTAAGGATGTTGCCACGTTAGTATATATTTATTTATTTTAAAAGCCCCTATCCAAAACACTGGGTTATTGTACATATGTCCAACCATGTACAAAACCAAACATTAAGTGCCTGCATTGCAAAGAGTTGGCTGTTCAATCCATCTCTTAAAATAAAAATTGCCTGTTTAATCAACCCTTCAAAAAACAGCTTCATTTGTCAAATAGCTTCATATACTGCAACCCACCTTCTCAGTAAATATCCTGGAAAATTAATGAGCCTTCCATTATGATCTGAAGATAAAAACATCCAGGTTCTGTCAAATGAGAAGGTCAGAGGAGTAACTTCCCAAGATGAAGACCAGTCATGTCAAATACCTTGCTACGAGGTCCTTTCCTTTTGAAATTATTGGGTTGGGACACTTTAATATTATTTTGCCAGGTTACTCATGATAATTTTGCCAAAGATTTTGGTGGCCGTGTGAACACAACCACTGAATGCAGGCATTTTGCTGAATGTGTTGATTATCTGCATACAATGAATATTTGTTTATATGCTTAAACTGATAAGTGTAGAAGACCTGAATCAATCATTCCACACAGCTGAACAGACTGTCTACTATGTGTATCAGTTTGTATCCTTCTTCATAACTGCTTCATATGCAGTCAACTTTGTCAAATGCTCCCTCTTCAGTACTCTGCTTCTAATTAACAAATCTCTTTTCCATAGTGTGTATGAAACTCCTTTTGACCAAGGGACAGTGTTTTACTTCAAACACACTTTCAGACATAGCTGGCATATATCCTTTTAGGCTATGGTCAGAGCTGGGAGTTGGCCATTAATACATGCTTTTTATTTGTCATGATACAGACTTACAAGACGACAGGTGCCCTTCTGGCATTTTATAAAGAGTCATTTATGAATACAAGATACTGCATTTTGCATATTAGCGTGAGTGCCAATATAAACCCAGCTGTGTGCAACATAAAATGAAATGTGTATTTCAAAAACTAGGCCACAGCTTTTCTATGGTGTAATCTGAAAGTATTTGAATCCATTTTGCATATGCATAAGCCTTTTCTTTTAAAATGTGTTTTCTTGTTTCTTTTAAAGGTTTTTTCTTTTTTTCATGTTTACCCAAGGTGACTAACGGGCGAGAGCAGAGCACAATGTGGGCTGAAGTTGTGCGATACTCTCTTAAACATACACTTCAGCACTCACCAGCAACCCCCTCTTCCTGTCCCGCCCTGGGGCCTTCCTCTTGTGCTGAGGTGTGATCATCTTCATGATTCTCGTGGTACATGCACAGTTGTCTCTGGGGAAGCCATCAGCTAATTTTGTTTGGGAATTAGATCACCTTCAAACCTAGGTCTGCAAAGATAAAAGTCGCTACCTATATGTTGATTAAAGTGGATCCAGGCCCTAGGGGCCCATGAAGCCACAAAGCTTGAATCAGAGAATCCTTTTTTGGGACAGAGATTACCCACTAGGGTGTGGTGGCATGTGCCATGGAAACTGGGGAGCAGGTAGCATCAGGAACCAGGAATGCTCAAAATACCTCCATTTTTTTATTTAGCAGGGGATGGATGCAGCCCAGACAAAGGATCCCATTTAGGCTTAATTCACCATTGCATGTGCTCTGCATATTCTTATCACTTAATTTATAACTCCTTCGATGATGGGAAAAGTCAGTGCCAATCACACTCTCTCTCTAAAAATAAACAAGATGGCACAGGGCATAAAAATGGAGTTCAAGGCAAAGAAGACCACTGCACTCATGTCCTGGTTGTGCACAGTGTGTGTGTGTGTTTGAGTGGTTGCTTCTCTTCTCATACTGGAACTCAGTGCTCTTTGCAAAGATTAAGGAATCCAGCCTCTCAATACTGTGACCCTGATTTCCCCTTCCTGTGTAGACCTACAGAAGTGGACTTTTAGAGGAGGAAATCTCTGCAAGGTAACCCTCATACAGCTTTCCTGCTGTTGTTCCAGGGTTGGAGTGTGCCCCACCCACTGAATAAGTTGTAATGCTGGGAGATAATTAGTAGGTTGGGGCCACCTGCATGGAGACGCTGTGGTCTCTGATGTCCTCTAGTGCTGACTCTCCATTGGAACCATACGGATAGGACCTCTGGCAGAGACCTCTGGAGTCTCACTTTTAGAGCTATTTCTAATCTCAATATAACAGTGTTCTCAGATTCATTATCTTTCTGAGGGGGTCTCTGTATGGTCATTCGGAAATAAGATAGGCATCCTCCTGGCCCTGCCTTTGGCCTGCAGGGTACAGGGAAAGGAAGAAATACTGTTCCAGAGGTGTCTGACCAACAAACCATACCCCCCTGAGAGAGAGATCCCGGTGCACAGATTTTGGGGTATAGCTATGAAGTACATGAATATTCCCATTTCAAAAAGGAGGAAACTGAGATGTTAAATGACCTGCCCTCAGTCACAAAGAAAGTCAGTGTCACAGCTGGAACTATCAGGCAAGAATCAGGCTTCCTAGAGTTGTGCTCTACTCAGTAGATGACACTTCCTGCCATTGTGCATTTCTCTTAAATCCTGTAATTGACTCATCTGCATTCATGCAAAGATAGGAAGGCTGATCTGAAGACAGTTCATTTTTTGGCAATGAATTGTGACTGGCACACTGTGGCGCTAGCAAACCCAGAAACATTTGATTGGAACTGCATAAATGCACTTCTCTTACCAGTAAATGGTGTGCAAATGATAGTAGAAATAAATCTGTGGGCGTTTGTCGGATTTGTTTTGACTTGTGGTCATCAGTGTTTTGTTTAATTTTATTAATATGCTTTGGTTTTGCTAACAGGTGCTTGGCTTTAACAATATTTTATCACTGTTCAGTTCTGGTAGATTTAATAGCAAAATGGCTAAATTGAGTTTATATAGCTTGCCCTGTATATATTTAGAGATAAGAAGTTCATTTAGGGATTATGGAATGTTTCTTGTATATGCACCATTAAGCATAGCACATCTGCTACCGAACTAGCAATCAGCAGAATATTGAGAAAAGTTATAAAGAAATCTTTTTGTTCATTCTCACGCGCATATAAACACAAACTTGCAGACATTTACATGCAAAAAGAAATAGCTATAAGAGCTTTAAAGCAAATCCATAAGGAGAGCACCAGATTCATTCATACAAGGTTTGAGGGAGGGGGAAATATTGAACTTTGTTAGAATCTTTCTGGTGCAGTGAAAGTGGGTCAATAAGATTGATAGTAAAAAAGGAGCATGCCTATTCCATAGCAGAGTGGTGGCTTTTCCTTCACGTGCAGTGTCTGCTTTTAAGATGTTGAGAGAGGTGCTTGTTCTCTATCACAGGCTTTGTGATGAAGCAGAATAATAATAAATAACAGTGAAAGAGGAAAACAAATAATAGATCAAGGTTTACCTTCCAGTTCTTATTCAGATATGAATCCAGGCCCTCTTAACAATGGTCTTTAAAGCAATAATGAAAAATATGAGCTTTAATAGGATTTTTTTCCTTTTAGCGTTCTTGTGCATTTTAAATCGGTGGAAAAGAATGAGTGAGCGGGTGAAAATCCACTGTCCTTGTAGCACCTGGGAAGGAGCACGGGAGCAGAGACAGAGGCCTCAGATTACTGACACTCGTGGGCTACTGTCACCAAAAATAGGGGAGGGTGAGAGTGAGGGAGAATCATCTTGTTGTCAGACCCAGAGTCCTTTTTCAGATCAAATGAATCATTTTATATTGCACTACACAAAAAGATGATTAAATGTCTGGTTTGTAGCGATGAACATTTTGGAAAGGCAGGGAATTCAGGTGGAGAATACAACTGACTGTTTCTTAAATGACAGTTTCTTCAGGAAGAGTCTGTGGTTATGTATGTGCATGAGTCGCTATCCTCCCTCTGAGCAACCCAGGGAAGGTTTGTAGTCTATTTATACATATTATGGCAGGCTCTTTGCCTTACAGGAGAAAAGCTGAATCATGCTGGTGGATACTGACAGTGCTGCCAATCGGGACAGGCAAATTTTAGGTACATCAGTGTAATTAAGCAGGAGATATGTACGGCTGGAACAGTTGGATTCCAAATATGTCCCTGTGTTTTTTAAATTTTAAGATGTTTGCATGTCAGTGTGTTGGGCTCAACTGCAGGTGTCACTGTTAGATCTAAAATAAAGGTTTGCTCTTTAACTATTGCTGTCACAATGGAATCTTTCTCCTACCAAAGTCATACCTGCAATAGCAATGCGAAACCTACAAAATGTACAGAAAAATATTAGACCTTTCCTTACTTATCTATAGATGGGGTGGGGGTTGGGGGGATAGTATAGATATATACACGTGCCAGGCACTAACTCAGCATTTTTACAAGTTGAATGTCTCTTCAGAAAGAATGCAGTTAGACTTACTACTTTTAAACTTAAAATGTTTCAAAATCCCCCATGATTTGGGATTGCGATTTAATTTTTGTTGCCCCTTAGCAATGTGATGGTGCAATCTGCAGCAGGCTGTTAGAACGTGTAGCTATCGATGTGGGATAGATATTGAGCATCTGAACTTGATCACAGTAATTTACAAGAGTCCAGTAATGCAACTGTATACAAATGCATTGACTCTTCTTTTCATCTCCTGGCTCATGCTTAAACATACAATATGAACTCTGACACAAAAATCAGGCCTATCAGATAATAGGTAATGTGTTTCTCTTAGAAAGCAGGGGGAAAAGAAGGGGGGATAGGGGGGAGAGCATGAAACAATAATTGAAAAACCAGGTCTTAAATCTATCCCTACAGCTTCAAATAATTAAATAAGCTTTTTTCCCCTATCCCCTTATAGAACTACCATGTACTCTAGAAAGTGCAAAAACCAAAATAATGCCTTTATGGGTATATTTCACAATGACATACTGAAAGCTTTTTATGCAAGAAATTTGTAATAGACATAGTCTTAAGTACCAGTCTTAACAGCCTGCTATTCCCCCACCTGGATATCATGTCTTCAAAGCTGGTAACCTGGTATATTTCATATTAGCACACTACGTTAACATTATGATACTCTGTGGATTTGTCTTTTGATGATACTGTTCTCAGTGTATTTACACAAATTTAAAAGTGTATCCTGAGTCTAGATTGATTTGTATCATTTCCTAACCGGTTCTATTTTTGGCAGTTTTTCTTGTGTGTGTAAATTTGGTGTATTATGTGCCCATGTTGCTTTTTATCTAAGCCCTTTCCAAAGATTCCTCTAAGGTTCAGAAAAGAGACAAACATTCTCATTTCAAGGCAAACAGACAATGGAATATACATTCCACTTCCACGTATAAATATATACATCCCTGAACAAGCTCTCTCTAATTGAATATTGACTGTTTTGGAGATTTTCTCTCTCTCCTTAATTTTGCTCAAAACAAAACCTAGAAATGAGAAAATAGTTTGAGGTGGCAAGTCGAGGGAGGAGAGAATGGAAAAATAAGGCAAATAAATTTTTGAATAAGAATGACCCATGTACTGTGACCAGAGGGCAAATGCAAATGTCTGTTTTCAAACACAGACTCGTGAATTCTTATTAGGGGTTCGTGACTGTGCCTCCAAGCACATTATTACATATTCATAAGTGTGAGGGAAATAGACTTCTTCCACATTCAGGTGTGTTCAACTAAAGGCTGCCCCTTTAATCTTAAAGAACAGCTCATTTGGTCTGTTTTCTTCAGTTCACAAAGTGTTAAGGGAATATGAGATAAAAGATGCACTCACAAAAAGAAAAAGAAGCAGCAATACTCCACAAAGATCTTTTTAGTGTCAACTTAAATGCACACAAATAGCAGATGATGATCTCTTTTATTGGACTAACATTTATCCAGTAATATCCACACACTTTTAAAACCATTGAGACCTCCTCTTCAGGTGTTCATTTGAATAGAAATAGCTGAATGAGTGTTTTTATAATTGATCCCCTGAGTACTGAATGTCTAGTGCTGCATAACCAACATTTTCCCATTGCTGATTTTTTTTCCAAATTGCTACTCTGCAAAATTAGGATTTTGTACAGTTTTGATAAGAAAATTAACCTTCCAAATGCCAGATCCCCTTAATGTTAGTTACTAAATAGTGTGAGACTACAAATGAAACTCTCAAATGGATTCTTAAACAGGAGGGTGGGGGCATCTTTTTCTCAAAATGTATTCAAATACAAGGGAGAAGAAGAAAAGTTAAAATGCATTTATTTGTATGGCTCCAGTATCTTGAGTTCTCTTTACATAGGAAACACTAGCATTCAGAACATGCTTAAGGAACTGTCCTTGCTTTGAACAGCAATGCAAACTTCACAACTCTTGATAAAATTGTTTCATTTTTAGGTTAGATTAAAATCTTATGTTTTCAACTTTAAAGACACCTTTGGAAGACTCTTTGCTTAATTGTATGGTACATGTCACAAGGTCTGAATTTTCCAGATAAACACTCACACTGCATGTATTTCCTTCCAAGCTGTTCACAGTTTATTCAAGGGGATGTGTGGCTATTTCTTACTTGCAATTTTTACCATGTGGCTTTAAAAAAATAAATGATTTTCTGGTGTTTTGAGAAACTGAGTGACTAACGTTTAACAGCATAAATAACAGAGCGCTATCCTTCCACCCCCTCTATAAAGCAAGTGGAATCTTGAGCTGATAGTAAAATCATCTTGCAGTAACGACACCTGAATAGTAGAAAGAAAGAAAGGAGATATGATGACTGTGTGATAAAACCAGTTAACATTTGTGTGCCATAGCAAACACTCAGGAGTATAAAGAAAATACTAGCTAACCACTAGAGATATCCACTTACGTATATGATACAAGCACTACAAACTCCAGTTCTATCAACTATCATCAAGCACAAGATCCAGCTTTAATTAATTTAATCCTGTAGCGCTGACCCTTATTTTATTTGTGACTGTGCAGGGAGAAATTACACTTCTCCATACTTGCCTTGAACTTCAGCCTTGCCCTTCCATATCAGTGGTATTGAATAACACAAAAGCACATGCTCTGAAATTCAGGAGTCAATCTTTTCTTAAAGATTACTCAGATCAACCTACACATGATTCATCTGTATAGTTCACTCCAGGAAAAGCAAAGAAAATGCCTTTTTTCTCCCTAAGGGGAAGATGATTTTTTTCTAGTAGTGAAGCAGTTTATTAAATCGATAACCCTTTCCCATAATGTGTAAGGAAAAACATCTCAATTATGTAATGAGGTAAAGAGGGCTTCCTTTCCTATCTTAACTGTCCAGGTGTCCCAATTTTGCCGTATTGAGGGCCATACCCAACATGTATGAAACAGGACAGTTTGTACCTGCCTTCATTATTCAGATAGGTGTGGTTTGGGGGAGACTACACATGTCGGCATGCAGTGCTTTATTTACAAGCATAGCCAATGTGGCTATCTTCCTTTCTGAAACAATAGTGGGCTCTCAGTCCATATCACCCAATGTGCAACGTACCATCGTGGGCCAGAGCACTGGTCTCTCTTGGGACAGCATCTATTTATCAAGGTTAGAGAAGGTGGCAAATTGTACTGTAGAACTCCTCGCACTGCATTTTCCCCCTGATTTAGTACTTTCTGTATGGACGTGCAAGAAGTTTTTTTTCTAAATATTACAGCACGCAAGTAGAGGCATCATGTAGCCCAGAGGAAGCGAGGGACAAGTCATATGCTTTTTGTGCACCTTTTAAATCTGTGTAATTGCTGTGGTAATCCCTTGTGTGCTATCTGCTGATAATGGACAGACTTGGTGTGAAATTATAATGTAGTTGAAGGGGACACTTGCAGCACCACGTTTGCAGCAGTTTTGGTAGCTCATAAAGGTCACTCGAGAGAGAAAAATGCGTGGATCTTGAAAACATCCTGTGCTGCTGGTTTGTTCTGGGGAGCAGCTTTCATTTTCTGTTGCAAAACAGAGGCAGCTGTCATGCACAACAGAGCCCGTGACCCAGTCCCTCCCCGATTTGGGGGAACTAGACATGGAGAGGAGATGCTTGCTTTCCATTTATGTACTAGAATCTCAGCATTACAAACACCTTGGGAATGGAGGTTGTTCGTAAGTGAACAAAAAAATATGGTTGTTTGTGCAAAAGTTTACAATTGAACATTGACTTAACACAACTTTGAAACTTTACTGTGCAGAACTAAAATGCTTCTAATCCTTTTTTTTTTTTAGTAGTAGTTTACATTTAATACAGCACTGTTTTTTGTGGGGTTTTGTGTGTACATGTGTCTCTGCTGCTGCTTGATTGTATACTTCAGTTCCAAACGAGGTGTTTGGTTTACTGGTCACTTCATAGCTCTGTTGTTCATAACTCTGAGGTTTGACTGTAATCCAAAAGCAAGCTTCTCAACCTTTTCCTTGCAAAGTAGCCTAGAAAACATAAACCATTATAAGAGCTGATCTCAAATGTTGAAAGGTACAAGTAACTGGCTTCCTCCTCCACAGCAGCAGGATAGATCCATTACAGTGGGGCGTACCCCCAAGTGCCAGCTTGCTAACCTTCCCCAAAATTCTTCAGCTGGCCCTGTGCACAGTGTTGTGATGCGGAGGAAAGGAAATCTGTTAAATTTCTTGGGGGGGAAAGATGTTGATAAATATTTCTTGGTTTACCTGCAAAAACAGCAAAAGTCAGCTCTGAAAAATGCTTCACAGCTCAACCTCTACACACCCAAACAGAGAGCCTACAACTCCCCTTAAGGTTCAAATGGGGACCAGTTGTACCAGACTGAACATATAAAATCTAGGGCCAAGCTGGTCAAGCATTTACAGCATCTAATTATTTCCCCTTAGTTCATTCTGTCACTGGCCTTCCTTACCATAATCCCTCTGGCTTCCCTTTTGGAAGATAAAGTTATAAAGATGTTATAATGCCATTATTCTGTAGTATAGGTGGACCTCCGGGACAATTAAAAGCCTTTGCAGAGACCCCAATCACATGACCACCATCTTAGATTCCCTCTTATCCTTGTGGCTATATATGATTCTCAACAAGATTTATTTTCTAATAACATTTAAAGCTTTGCTGTTATATAGTGCCTTTCACAACCATGGGTTTCACCCTCTTCTGCAGATGGAGAAATGGAAAGGTTACAGTCACCATCTTTGGAAATACCCAATAATTTTATGATTCTGGATTTTTGATTCTCCAACGTCAAACATTTGAGGAAATTTCCTGCAGTGCAAGGCACTTGCAGCTCTAGGTGATTTCAGTTGGTGCTATGGGTGTTACTGAAAGTCAGGCCCAAGGGGTGCCAAGCCATGTACCCAAAAACTAAGACTACACTTGAAAATTTTAGAATTAATGACCATGGGCTTTGGCCCTTAGTTCTTCTAGTGCTTGCTCATGTCCATTCCACATTAGGTGTGCGCACACTGCATGCACAGTTGCCAGAAATTTTTCCCTTAGTGAATTTTTCCCATAGGGCTGGCTCTAGTGCCCCTTAGAGCTGCTCATGTATACACTGGTATGAGGGGACCACCAGCCCCAAGCCCTCTTAGTTCCTTCTTACTACCGCCCGTGATGGTTGCTGGAGTGACTCCTCCTTGCTCCGGCAAGCCTTCTTCCCAATAGTTTTTCGCACTTCCTTTGTTGTTGCCTAACAGTTTTAGTGTATGTAGATGGCATTTTTTGTCCCTGTTGTCAAGGGACTTCTTGCCCCAGGGGCTGGGCATGCCATGGTCCCTGGGCTTCATACCCTGTGCCTTCTGTGGCAAGCACATGTGCACAAGCGACCCACATGCCAGCGGCTTGAAGTGCCTGGAAAAGTCTCACATAAAAGACAAATGAGAGATCTGTCAGGACTTCCAACCTACTAAGAAAGCTTTCAGCCTGATGTCCCAGTCTATCCTCGTAGAAGCTGCCCTCAGGCCCATCTCAGAGCCTGACTGCTGTGATTCTGCACCGATCACGTCAGCATCGGAGTGAAGTGCGCCACCAGCACTGAGCTCTTCCTGGCACTGTTCACCATCTCTGGTGCCAAGGAAGAAGCACAAAAAGCAGCACATTGATAGAGGATGGTTACTGGCACAGAAAAAGGACAAGCAGACAGAGGAAGTGAAACTTGGGGTCATTCTACTCTCTTTGGACCCGTGTTGGCACCATCAACTCCTCTGAGAGCATAAAGTCCGGTGTGAGACTCTCCACCAACTCCAGGCAGTACCAACAGCCTGGTGGTTCCATCAACACCAGAGACCTTCTCTCTGCCAGTCTTCCCAACCCCAACAGGGTGCCTACAGCCTCTAGGAACAGGTGGCACTGAGCACCTTCCTGGCACTGGAATCTTGGGTACCTTCTAGGAGCAAGCCCCTACTGACTCCAGCATCCCAGTCTTCAGCAAGTCACTGTTCCCCAGAACCCTGAGGCCCGGTGGAGGCCAGTACCACTCCACCATGGTTTCCGGGAGAGGAATCCTCCTTGGAATCTCAGGGGGAGACAAGTGGCCACCAGTGGCACCAAGCCTAGCCCCTTCGGGCTTCGTCACCAGCCCTCCAGGAAGTGCTTGGCCAGTGGGTCAATGGCCAGTGGAGTGGCCTTGTTGGAACTCCTGGGGGTTTTCTCCAGTACTGGGACCTCTCTTGTGATGCTCATTCTTGATGGTCTGTGAGAGATGGGGTACCACCCCTTCCCACTCAGCTCTGGACACTGACTCTGGTACCGACCTCAGTACCGAAGTCCAGGAGTTACCTCCACTGAATATAATCAAGATGGAGAAAAGAGCTCCTTCTCCGGTGCAAGTCTCTTCCTCATCTTCCCCAGATGAAGCTATGGCGGGGCCCAGCAACTTTCTGCCCCAGGATGATTTTAGGGCCCATCAGGACCTACTGAAGCAGGTCGCTTCAAACCTGGGCTTGGAAGTGGAGGAGCTCAGCGAATCTTTGCACAATCTGATAGACATCCTGAATACAGCTGCTTCAGCCAAGGTCACCATGCCCATTAATGACAGAGTAATGGGTCCAGTCAAGGCACTCTAGCAAACATCTTCTCTGGCTCCCACATCGAAAAGGGCAGAGAAGAAATATATACTGGCAGAGGGGTTCAACTGCCTGTTCTCCCACCTTCTCCCAAAGTCTTTGGTTGTATCTGTGGCAAGTGAAAGGGACAGGCAAGTGTTACCCCAAAACAAAAGAACGCAAAAAAAAAAAGACCTTTTTAGAAGAGAGGTTTATTCCACAGGTAGCCTCCAACTTCGTATCCTCAACCAGCAGGCACTGCTAGGGAGATAGTATTTTAACCTATGGAGCTTCCTGAATAAGTTCAAGGACTCCCTGCTCTCGTGAGCAGACCCATCTTCTGTACACCTTCCTTCCAATCCCTTTGGTTCACAGAGTTCTTCTAAAAATCAGAGGGGACAAGAGAGAGGTCATCCGCATAGCACTGGATGGCCACACCAACATTGGTTGGGCATGCTACTGGATCTTTCGGTGGCAGATCCACTTGTGCTCCCACTCCTCCTAGACCTGATCTCACAGGACCCTGGCAGGCTATTATACCCGAATCTCACCTCCCTGCACCTGAAAGCATGGTTGCTGTGTGACTGAACCCTGAAGATCAGGCCTGCTCAGAGCAAGTTTGGCAGGCCTTGCTAGGCAGTAGTAAGCCTTCCACCAGAGCTACCTACCTGGCTAAATGGAAACATTTCACTTGTTGGGTCTCTGAGCGGGATAGCTCTCCATCCCATTCTTCACTGTAGGCCATACTGGACTACCTGCTCCACCTGAAGCAGCAAGACCTGGAGGTCTCCTTTATAAAGGGTCACTTGGCAGCCCTCTCAGCCTTCTATCCACCAGAGAATGGCAGTTCCATGTTCTTTGATGATGTGATGGTCAGATTCTTCAAAGGACTAGAAAGGCTCCACTCTCAAATCCGTAAGCCTATCCCCATGGGACTTGAATCTGGTCCTATCCAGACTCACAGGGCCCCCCTTCGTGCCATTAGCTTTATGCTCCCTGCTTCTTTCCTGGAAGGTCGCCTTCCAGGTCACTATTACATCAACCAGAAGGGTCTCTGAAATCAGGGCCCTTACATCAGAACTGCACAGGCAAGGTCCAATTGTGCCCCCATCCGACCTTCCTGCCAAAGGTGGTGTCGTAGTTTCATAACAACCAGGACGTCTTCCTGCTGGTTTTCTTCCCAAAACCTCACAAGTTTGGTGAAGAGCAGCGGCTCCACACGTTAGACGCTATGAGGGCCCTTGTCTTTTATACTGAGGGGACTAAGCCTTTCTGCAAATGCATGCAGCTCTTGGTAGCTTAGCTGAAAGGATGAAAGGGCTAGCAGTGTCATCCCAAGGAACCTCATCCCAGATAAACACCTGAATCAGGGCTTGCTGTGAGCGGGCGACCATCCTGCCTCCGCTCACTGTGACTTACCATTGCACAAGATCCCAGGCTTTAACAGCTTTCCTCGCTCAGGTACCAACCCAGGACATCTGCAGAGCCCCAACGTGGTTTCAGTCCATGTCTTTGAGTCCCACTACACTATCACCCAACAGTCTTGGGACAATGGCAGTTTCAGGAGAGCAGTATTGCAGTCAGCACGTCCATGACCTCTGAGCCCACCTGCAAAGGTACTGGCTGAGAGTCACCTAACACGGAATGGGTGTGAACAAGCGATCAAAGAGAAAATGCTTATTAACCTTTCATAATTGTTCTTTGAGATGTCTCGTTCATGTCCGTTCCATGACCTGCCCTACCCCCTGTCAGAGTGACCGGCAAGAAGGAATTGAGAGGGCATGGGGCCAGTGGTGCCCCTTATACTGGCGTATACCAGCATGGCTCCAGAGGGCACTAGAGCCAGCCCTACAGATACCACTAAGGGAAAGATTTCCAGCAACCATGCACGTGGCACGCACACACCTAACGTGGAATGGACGTGAGTCACACATCTTGAAGAAAAATAGTTACAAAAGGTTAGTAACTTTTCCCGCCCCCGCCCCCCCCCATGTGCATATAAACCTCCTATCTCTCTGGTGGAATTTTCCCCTTGGGTATGTTTGTGAAATCCCAACTTATGCCTTTTAGCCCTTCTTGGCTTGAATTAACTGTGCTTTTTTGCTGCCCTTTTCTTTCTACTGCAAACCATATCCCACTGTCTATTGCTTGGGACCTTGCCATTCTGCTTTTGCTTTGGTCCTCCTAGATCAGAGGACAAATTCCTTGCTCTTGTATTTCTTGTTCCTGGCCTTTGTCCATTTAGAGTGCAGTTAGTTTGTTGTGCCTGAATTGTGGTGAGGCACAACTCTTCTGCTGCACTCGTGGATTTGATTTTGCCACCACCCACTCCATTACCAACTTACAGCTCACCGGTTTTGTAAATACCTATGGCTCATGGCACCATCTTCCTCCTCCTCTTCTCGTGCTTACCTTCTCCTATAGGATAATAACAATAATACTTACCTGCCTCAAGCTGTTGTACAGATTAATTAGTTAATGAGCTTTGAAGATGAAAAGTCCTGTCATTGGTAAGTAGTAGTGTTGTTTTATTCTGCATAGATTGAACCCATCAATACTGACATTCCAATTATGACACTCATCCCACCAAATTTCCATTAGGCCCACAAGATCGTATTATCCATCATTCACTATCCTTTATAGCTCTTCTGGCTTATTTCCCACATTCTCCCATTTGTGACTAGGCACTTACATCCTGTACATCAATATTCTTTCAAAAATTATTATTCATCTTTTGTTGCAAAGGATTCCTGTCTTTTCTCAATATTAAAAGTGGAGACGCTAGAGGATTTTTTCAGTGAAATGAGAGCCTCACTCCTTTGTACCTAGAAGAAATCCCCCTTGAAGATGCCTGCTACATTTGAAGCCAGCAGCCTCGTACTCCATCCGCTTAAGTGGAGACCATTCACTCTAAGCAGTTACCTCATCACAAAAGACATTCCAGTGATATGTGAATCCCCACCGTTGTTTGATCTTCAGGATCTGTTCTCTAGCTACTTCATTTGTCCGAGGCACTTACTAGATCATTAACATTGACTCTGTCTTCTTTTTTCTTTGCTGGTTCCTAAAGTAGTCTGATTCTATTAAATACATCGACTCAGGCCCTTTTTTCTCGGACTACATGGGCCTAGCGGGTACTCTGAAAAATACAAACTCAGCATTCTTTCAGAGCACAGGGGTGCTCTTCCAACATCTGCCATGGAACTTAGGAAGCCGCTAGCCAGGCTGTTTTCTTCTTTCAAATCAGAGCAATTCAGGACTTCTGGTGACCAGATCACTGGTCATAGTCTCGTGTTTTTATATCATGAGCTGCTGGGTCTTTTGTCTGTGGCTTCTCAGCAAGATCATTCTCTAGTTCATGACCAGCATAGGTGGTGGTGGTGGTGGTTTGTTTTGTTTTTTGGGGTTTTTTGGCTGAAATCTAGGTTTGAATGGCCACATTTTCCTCTTGATTACCTGTCACATTCTTCCATCTCCTTCATCCTTTTCTTTGTGAGCCACTCTGGGGGGCCCTTAATGTAGGTTCATTAAGACAGTTGTATATGGAGAATGTAACTGAGGAGTGTTTCTATTTTATGTAGCTTTTAAGCCTAAGCAAATACATTTCTAAGATCAATTTCTAAGATCTGGCCTGCACAAGATCTTCCCACCCGCACTGCCCCCTGAATTGGGAGCATGTGAAGGCAGCTGCCAGCAGCGAGGCCATAAACGGGTGGCCCCTGGCACAGCACAGACGAGGTGGGCCCGGGGAGGAAGTCACAGGTTTCACATTTTTCCAGGGGCTCCAATACCCTGCACAAGTGGTACAGAGAGTCCATGGCCACTACTTGGGTCTATAGGCTGGAGAAGCTGCTGCAGGGATCCTCTGCATTTCACCTGCATGAAAACTCAGGCCTATCTGCAGCAAGTAAAAAGTCCACTGTCACCTACACCAAGGCAGCTTGCACAAGTTAGCAGAAGCCCTTCAGCTGCAGGCACTGTCTAGTAACCTGGTGTCAAGGCCCGGGTATCATTTCCTGATCTGGGCACAGAGCTGAGAGTTAATTACTTTTATGTGGTTTGTGGCCTTAATAAGGGAGCTGTGCCTTTTTTCTTTGCCTTTGGGAATCAAGTATAAAATAACAATATATGTGGCTGTCCACATGAATGTCCGTTCTGTCCTTGATGATGATCTAAAGCTTTTCAAATACGAAGCCACAGAACATTACTGGGAAGTAGGTATCTATACATTTTATTCTCATTTTATAGATAGAAAAACTGGGAGACCCATGGTTAAGAGACTTGTCCAAGGACACACAGTAAGTTTGTGGCAAAGTAAGAAACAGAATCCAGGTCTCTTGACCCTTTCTCTCCTTCCTCTCTCTTAAGCCAGCTGTTAATTTAAATCAAACCTTACCAATTAGGTTTTACCAGCCTGTGATCTGTGCAGCCCAAAGAGAAGAGTTAATATGGCCTATGCTGGCCTCCTACAACCAGTTTCTTTCCAGATTTCTTTCCCTACAATACTCTTCACGACATAATAATATTGTCAGATTTGTCTTTTGCCACCCATCTTAGCCGTTACTCCTGGCATTGCTGAAGCAAAATAAGTGCTCCCTCTAGTCTAGAATTTTACATCTTTGAAAGGGGGGGAGGGAATGGGAAGAGAAGTGGAAGGGATCAGGGATGAGGTGTTTAAAGCAAACTGCCCGAAGAAATGTTTTTCCAAATTCAGCAAACCTCTCTCTGCTCTGGACACCTCAGTTCCACTTTCCCTTGTCTAGACTTGGGGAAGCATAATCTTTCTTTGGAGCTGTGTTGTCAGATCAAGCAGAAGCAATGCTGGCTGAGCTCAGACAACTGTATTTGATATTTTCTGCTGATTGAGCTGTCCAGTTGACTGGAAAGGGCTGGCAGCAGAGAGAGCCCTGGTCTGAGCAGAGCAGCTCCCAGGCCAGCTGGTGAGGGAATGGGTCTGAGCCAGGTAATTATTGCCTAGTGCAGAGGTCGAAAGCCTCAGAGAGGCTGATGTACTAATGAAACACAAATGGGACATCTGTGTTCAGGAGTTCAGCAAAGCATGGAAAACAGAACTTTGCCAAGAGTATATGTACTATTGAAAGCAAAAGCGCCTCCTCTAGCTGAGGGAAACCCACTGAAGAGTGAAGGCACGAGAAAGCCTTTTGCAGCAGACGTTTTATTTGCATGATAACTTTAATGCTTATAGCAATTACTCCAGACCTTCCAGCATGCGAGCAGGAGAGAGAGAAATGGATGCACTTCAAATAGGACAACCCTGGGTAACATCGGTGTTTTGAACACCAGTAACACTGGGATGATAAGGAGGGTCAGGAGAGCTAATAAAGGACTGGAGAAGAGAGGCAATGAAATCTTTGTCAGGACCCAACTGAGAGGTTTCTGTGAAGCTGGTGAATTTACTAATGTACTTGGTACCATCTCTGAAAAACTGTTATTGTATCAGCAGAGCAGGGACAGCTGGGTGGGTTGTTACTTTAAAAAGGATGCAGTTACAGTTAGAAATACCAATATATTCAGTGAATTCAGAGTCAGATTTTGTCCTCAGCGCAACCATGGTACCCCATTGACAGCTACAACTAAGGGCAGTGTTTGGTCCAAAACCTTTCTAGTGTATGTGTAACTGGAATATCTACATAAACAGAAGTACTATGTTCATGGAGAGACGCAGTGATGATATCCCAAATTTCCAATAACCAGTTCTATAAAGGCAGGTGATATTTAAGAACCTATTGTGAATAGGTTCTTAAACATCATGCACACAGCACCCCAACAACCCAGCACCCAAACTTCACAGTGCCCTCCACCGTGAAATTGACCCTCCCTCGTCAATTTCGGCAGCGGGGAGCGCTAAGAACCGGTTCGCTGAATTTTTTCTATTTTAAGAACCGGTTCGTGCGAACCGTTGCGAACCGGTTGGATATCATCACTGGAGAGACGGTAGTTAAGCACTGGAACAAAGTTCCAAGGCAGGGTGTGGAATCTCTGTCACTGGAGGCTTTTAAGAATAAATTAGACAAACACCGGTCAGGGATGGTCTAGATAATACTCAGCCCTACCTCAGTGCAGGGGACTGGACCAGGTGACATATTGAGGTCCCTTCCAGCCCTATACCTCTATGATTCTATATGAGAGAGAATGAGTTAATTCACATGTTAGTACATGAGTTCAGTTTTTAATTGTAATTTTATTGTATTAATTTCCTAAATGCCCCTTTATAATCTGCCCAGGTTTGCTGGCACCAGGGGACATTAATTTAACCTTCCTAAGAAATGAGCTGATTGGATTTCAGGGAGTGAAGTGCAGGCCTTAGGGAGGTGAAATCCACCCTCTGTCCCACGCAGAGGCAAGTACCCTGCATGGGTGCTACTCTAATCAATGGCCTATGATACCGGCTGGAGCCCTGCATGCCTTGTGTGGTGTGTGGGGTCACTGCATGTAAATGGTTCCTACCTAGGTCTTCTCCCATAGCTGCTGTCTCAGCCTATGCCAGGCTGCCACAAAGACCATGGCCATGGTGTGAAGAAGGGAGTGGGCGGGGGGGGGAGGGGCGGGGCTGTCTCTTTGCAGCTCCAATATGGGTGCTTGGATGGACTCTCCATGCCTGGGTGAATATCAGCAATGTGAGGAGCTGCAGAAGGGCAATCATATCCACAGGGTGAAGGATGCAGATTTTGAGTGATGTGATAGAAAGCTCTCATGATAGGAAGAAACTGAATTTGCTTTCCATGGGTCAAGAAGAGGCAATAGACTATGGTTTCCTCTTCACTGACTAACCCTGGGAGGAGTTAACGGAGTAGAGTCAGCTGTGTTAGGGTGGTCCTTCTAGGAAAGCACTTGATAAGTGAGGGAAGGACAGCTGGGGCAGGAACCTAGGGTTATGTCTGCCCTTTTCCAGGAGGATGAGTCCTTACATCTCAACAGTAGAGCTGAGCTGGACAGGGAAAATCGGGTGAAACAGAAACACCTGTGAGGAAGTGGGGCACTTCTGTGTCCTGCAACCACGGAGGATCTTTCCCGATCTCCCTGTGTAAAAAGCATGCAGAAAACAAAGCCTCCATGATTCCATAGCTGCATACCCACAGCCCCAAACTGAGAGCAGGCCTTGAAATGGGGAATATTTTTGTGGAGGCAAAAGAGCACAGTTTTGATGACCACAGGAGATGTGTGTGTCCACAAGGGGCTGCCTTTGTGACGATGAGTACAGTACTTACATTGTGTGGCATTGCACTGTCAGCACTGTGTGTGAGCCCATTGCCTGACGTGGGATGTGAATCTAGGACCTTCTGGTCTGGAGGCGAGAGTGCTAATGCTGACACTGCGTTCTTGACTTTGAAGGGTCATTAGTGAACGTTGCTCAAAAGTGTTCTGTAAAAAGAAACAGTAGCATAAGGGCTTTCTTCTTTCAGGGTTTCTGGCTCTGAACATTATCACCTCCTAATGCATATAAATTATCTGGTGACTCAATTATATTTAAAGCCTCCAAACGTGAAGAATTTGTGCTTATTTCTTGGGAGATAAAAATCAACATTTAATGATGGCTGCATAAAAAGTTTGCACTAGAGGAAACCTGAGGTGGAATTTACTCCATGCAGTGATAGCACCTTGTGTTGTGACCTGGTCACATCTCACAAACAAAGGAGGGCTAGTCGAGGAAGGATTTCAAGGCAAAACCAGATTGCAGCCACTGGTTTTAGTGACTCCGTAGGAGGCGCTGTTCCCTCTGAGTCCATATTTGCCAAATCATAGTGATAAGGGACTCTGGAGCTGCTGACTGGTGTGAGGTGTGAAACCACTCGTGGTCCTATGGTTCTATCTGAAAGAAAAAGGATGTTTACACTGTCCTGCTGGTCATTTTCATGTTGGGTGACTATTCTGCATACCTAAAACTTCCCCTTGTTTCCAGTTACACATGGTGATCTTCACTTTCTATGTTAAAGTGCTATTTCATGCTGATTTGCTTTGTTAAAAGGTTGCAGGTCTTCCATACCATTAGTGACTTCATTTCAGTGATGGGTGAATTATATGTATTTAAAATTTAATAATCAGTTTGCTGAGCAATTTGGGATCTTTGATTAAAGGTGCAATTTATCAAACCCACCTACACTTGGACAGCCTAATGGGTCAACTGACAGCACTTTCCACCAGCATTGCAGACCTGGATTTGAGGCCATCTTCAGGACTCCCAGGTTCTGAGCTGTTGGGGTTTGCATGTGTAATATAGTATTTTAACACGAGTGATCACCTCTCCTGAGTGACTATAACAGCCTGCCTCCTGTTCACAGCTAACCGTTACTGCATTAACTCATTAGCTAGAGCGCTTTGAGTGCTGAAAGTACCAGGTTTGACTCCCTCATTTATTCCCTTGGTGTCTACGTATGTATGTTTGTTAGACAAGGCTATTTAGGGCTTGATTCAATGGCTACTAAAGTCAGTGCGAGTCTTTCCATTGGCTTTAGTGGGTGCTGAATTAAGCCCTAGGGCTGAGGAAGCAGGATGGGGGAGAGGAGACGCTGAAGTTACTATTCCCAGGAAGCAGCCTTGGTACTTGGGACTCCAGAGTAACATTCCAGAGCCTAATCTGCAAAATGCCTGTGTCCTACTCAGTTTGTCCAACACAGGCCTGAATATACTCCGGCTTGCTCATCCGAGCTGTGTGCAATAGCAAATATTCACTGTGCAGATTTGGCCCAGGCTCAGCAAAGGCTGCCTAGCCTTCAAAATGCTGGGATAGAGCGGTAACGAGATGGAAGGAGGGGGTATGGAAATGTGAGTGGGCATCCTAATAGCTTGGCTCTTAAAGCCCTCTTGGCAAATGCTGCTGGCTAGGACACAGAAGCAGGGAGTAGACCACTCTGCATTTGATTCTCTGGAACCCACCTGCCAGTGGAAATAAAAGAGCATACTCCAAACCAAGCTTCTTTTGAGATCGATTCCTTTAGAAAAACCCTACACAGTTCAGCTGGGAGGGGGGCAGAATGTAGGACATCTGACAAGATAGAATTGCTACCAGTTCAGTTTTGGATCTGTCCCACCCTTCCACTTTGTAAAGCAAGTGAAAAGGGTTAGGGTCTGTTTGCTGATTGCTCAGCCCCTTTGTACAGCTGACATTCCCAATAATTACAGTAAACGAGGTGATGCAACACAAGGTACTATATATGAGAATGTGTATTCTTTTGCATTCAGTTCCTCATGTCCTGGCTTCTAACTGATGACTTCATTTCAGTTTGTTTAAAGATCAAATTATGGACACCTCCAGTTTTTTGTGTACAGTCTTCATTTTTTCCTTTCTCTCTCTCTCTCTCTCTCTGAAGTCTAAAAATGTAGGCCATATTCTGATCTTACTCTTGCCTGTCAGACAGGCCAGTATAACAGAGAACACAATCTGGCCTTTAGGGTTCTGTAATGGGTAGTGAGCTAGCCACGTGCCCAATATGAAGAGTATTCCGATAGACCAAAATAATCAGGCAGAATTGCTTGCCACCTATTAGTGGGATGGGGAGCCCCCATCTGAAGAAGCAACTGATGCCCAGAATTGGGTATTTATTATATTGACCTGTCTGTCAGAACAAAACAAGAGAGATGCTACTAGCCCACAGAAGTAACACAGGCAGCTACTGTTCTGGAAATCTGACTCTCTTGCACAGATACCTGGCCCTAAGAAAGATGTGAATTCAGATTCCACTACTTACTGACTGCTTGATATTTACTGTACTTCTCAGACAGGGATTATACTATTAATAGGGGTCCTGCCTGGCCCTTTAAATCTGTGCTAGACAACCAGAACCTAGGGTGATCATTTAGCCTCTAACTGCTGCATTTAGCAACGTCTGTCCTTTCAAATAGTGCAGTCAGGATTTAGTACTTTGTATATTCTTTTCTTCTGACTTTCACTTTCTCTTATCCCTGAGGAGGAAATGCAGCCTCACAATTAACCTCAGTGCTTTTCTAATTCTTTTAATCAAGATTTCAATCCAAATAGTTTTAAATTCATTCTAGGAAGTGGTCAGCTTGAAGAACCCAGAGTCCTGCAGCTGCTTTTCCAGCTGTGTGGTTTTCCTTAAATGGTTCAGGAGTTGTACTGTGAAAAGTTTGCTTTTTTAGTATATGTGAAGGGAAATGCACTTTGAATCATTTGTCCTGCAAGCCTCTGGAGAGAACATCCAAAGGAGCTGGCGTCACACCCTAGTATGAAGACATAGAAAAGTTCATCCAGCCCCCTAAGCTGTAGTCTTCTGATCAACAATATATCCAATATTAAACTGAAATTACACAAGCTCATAGGCAAAAGGCTTTCCAGGAGTTGGGACAGCACAATATTATTCTGTGGATTGTACCACTGCAAGGTCTGAAAGGGGGGGGGAGATGGAAATCTTTCACGTGAGAACAAAGTGGATCTGTCTAAAATGCTATTTTAAAAAGTTATTTAGGAGATGTAACAACTCAGACCACTGAGGGGTTGACTAGGGACAGAGGACCCTCCTCAGGCCATATACACCACCCTATCAGAGAACCCCTCTGATCGTATACTTAAACACCAAGGCTGGAATTCTCAAAGGCTCCTGATGGAGATCAACTCCCATTCAATTACAGTGATATTTGGTGATACACTCCCAACACCCAGAGCCACCTTTGAAAATCTCAGCCTACAGTATTAACCAGGGCACAAATGGTGAACATGTAACAAGAGGAGGCCCCTTCTGTCATCTCACTAGGTATGTCAAACCAGCTGTCCTCCAACTTGGATGCTACAGTGACAAGTGCGGTGTAGGCACCTATCTAGAATAAAACAGAACTTTTAGAACAGCGGAGGACAAGTCCCTCCCATCCTGATACCTCTGCCATTTGGCTCTAAAAACCTTTCCCTGTCTGCACCACCAGGAAGGCTTTTGCAAACCATTCATGATCCACAGTCCACAATTGATTAGCACTGAATTCAATTAATACGTGGTCAAGGGCACCTGTTTGTGTCGTTCCCCCCACATGCTGCTCTTGCTGAGTCCTGGAAGCCATGCCCCAAATCTCCAGGTAGGTAACTCTGAAATAGTGAATAAGGGCCAACGCTCCATCCTTTGCTTGGCTTATGTGTATTGCTGTAGAATGTAAGCAGACATACTGAGCTGACACGTTGCAATGCTCCGAACAGCAGGACCAGTTAGGAGACTCTGCCAGACTTTAGCTTAGAAATGTCTTGATTTTTCTGTGTGGGTGGTGTTTGCTGGGGTGGGCCCCTCTGCCCAGCACACACAAGGCTAGTTAATGCTCTCCTTAGAGCACCTGAAGGCTTATCTGAGAGCATGCTAGTTCCACAGTGTTCCCAGCCTCCACAAGCAGGAGAGGAAGACACAGGAAGCTGAACGGAGGAAGAAAGACTTTGTGTGCTTAGTCTTTAGTGATAGCTTTTGTTTTGTTTTTTACTGTGCAATGTGCTATGTGTACTGCCAAGGCCCTGTCATGCTTCAAATAAGTGTGCTGGGACTAACCACCTTTAAAGGGGAGGTGATGTGGCCTAATGCAGTGGTTATCAGCTGAGGATTGGCGGCTCCCTGGGGGCCACAAACAGATTTCAGGGGTGTGCCAAGCTCCGCCACCTTGTGGGGCTTGGAGCCCTGCCACCCAGCAGGGGCTGAACCCTGGAGCCCCACTGCCAAACCACCTGGGGGCTAAAGCTGAAGACCACCTAAGCTGCAGAAAACAATTTTTTCTCCATATAAAAGCCTAAGCGACTCAGCTTCACAGGCCCTGAGCAATTGCCCTGCTTACTATTGGCCTGGCTTTAATGTGCAGAAAAACTGTTATGACACAAGAGGACAATGGAGTTTTTATAGCTGGGGGGGGGGAGGGAGGAGTTTTGGAAAGAAAAAGGTTGAGAACCTGCTCTACTGGATAGGGCACAGGTCTGAGATCCCTGGGTTCTGTCCTGGCTTTGCTACTGACCTGCTGTGTGACCTTGGGGAAGTCACTTTACTTCTGTTCCATGCATAAAATGGGGCGAATGATAAAGCAGTTTAAGACCTATGGGTGAAAAATGCTACAGTTAGGTATTTAGTAAATGAGAACACAAAACCTCCCGAAGTCCCTGAAATGTTTGTTTGTGTGCTGTCAGGTGATAACACGTGTTCCTTGGAGTAGAGATGGTGATTTGTTCTAAGACACTGGAAGCCTTTATAACACCATGTTGAGGGTAAATGATTTAGGAGAGCTGCATCCTGTTCCTGGCTCTGCCACAGACTCGCTGTGACCTTGGGTAACCTCATAGAACAGTAAGACTGGAAGGACCTTGAGAGGTCATCTAGTCCAGTCCCCTGCACTTATGGCAGGACCAAGCATAACTTGTTTAACCACTTGATGTCAGTTTCCCTGTATGGAAAATGGCAGAGTAATTACTGTTAACCTGTCTTGGGGTGTGTGTGAAGCTTAAACAGTTAATGTTTTCAGAGCACTTTGAGATTGCTGAATGGAAGGTGCTATAAAATATTCTTTATAATAACCCTGGACCTGATTCACCAATGTGCCTTGTGTAGTTATTTAGGCTTAGGTTTTCAAAAGAGCCCAGCTCCCATTTAGGCAACTGAATTAGAGCCAGTGTGTGGTGAGCTCTTATGAAAATCTGGCCATAATGTATCATAATGGGAGCTGCTGGTTTCAACCACTTTTGAAAATCTGGCCCCTTCGGGAGCAGAGCTCTCTTGACAATCTGCTGCAGTTCTGGGAGTCGAGCACTTGAAATCTGGCCTTGAGCTCTGTTGAAGACTTGGCTTTTTAAAGCAGTGCAAAGTGGGTTGAAAAGGATACTAGTCTGCGTCATTGCCTTTCACTTCCACAGTGCACTGGTGTAAATAACCATTGTAGGTACAGGGCTGCAGAGAATCTGGCCCCACAGCCATAATTTAGCTATAGGCCAGATAGAACCCTAAAGAGCTAGAAATAAAGGAAACGCAACCTGAACTGTACTCAGTGCAAAGAGCAGTATCTCAGTAAGGTACAGGAAGCGGGGGGAGGAAGCATACTATGTTCCTTGGGTAAATTCCATACTTTCCCTTTGGGAAGAAGAAGGGAGGGGGGAGGGAACCAACCCACAAATAGGCTTTTAATCTTCATAAGTGCAGATGATCTGTAAATTCCACAAAAAGAGACATAGAAAACACACACACACACCTTTTAACTAGTGAGCAATTTAAGACTAATAGGATTCATCCATAATTACATAGTTAAGTAAAATTTATGTATGAAGGAATTAACTGATTTCCCTCAGGGCAATATAAACCATAGAGACAGTGCTTTCATTTAAAAGTACCATCTCAATGTTAAAATACTTTGTCATTCTTCTGTAGCAATGGTTAGGTGCTGTGAGAGCCACATGGAAGTTTATTTACTGATCCGGCAGACAACTGATAACAGATCTCTGCTTTGTTTGGAATAGAAAACTTGAACAGCTTGTCCGCACCTCTCCACTCGGACATTAAATCAACATGGCTCTATTAGTGGCCCTAGGATGCCAGCTGAGCCATCTCTAAGCCTGTCACCGTGATGTCTTCATCTGTAACCAGAGCAGACGTGAGCTCCTGGCAGCTTCGGGAGGTGACAACAAATCCAATTAGCTCCTCTCCATGGCGCCACAATACTACTGTGAAACGGCCTGACAGGGAGGGTGGTTGCAATACCCCGCACAGTGGGGCATATCCTTCATACTTTAAAAAAAGAATTGCTACCAAGATTTAATTGCTGGAGTGACTTTCCAGGCGACTATTGGAACCCAGTGCTCAATCTGGTCAGAAATGCAAGCTGTCCTCGGAGGCTGAATGGCGCAGTTTGGGGAAGGGCTTAGGGAAGAGGGAGAAGACCCCACAACAATACCTGCAGGGGGTAAACACTACCTCTGTATTGTCTTTTTTTTTTTTTTTTTTCCCCCGGTGTGAACCAAAAGATGGAAACTAACCCACTGTTCCAGACTTGGTCTCTTAGAAGAGAAGAAGGGGAGCTGTTCAGCAGGAAAAGAACTTGGAAGTAGACAATCTACCTGAAGTCTTCAAGTATCTAATGAAGGGGGATGATAACGCTTGCTCAGAGACTGAGACTTGGCTGTTTGTACTTGGACACCAGTGTTTAAATACAGCCCCTTTCCTCCCAAACCAGTTGAAGAGGGTATCACATGCGCTAACGTAATGCTGCAAATCTCTCACCAGGCACAAGACGTTAAGTCTTTTTTGTGTTGTTTCTTTCCCTGGTTCACCTCCAAAAACCAGCACACATCGTAATCATCATTCATGTGTCATAGTGCTACATTGTGGCCACTCCTTGTACCTAACAGAGCAAGATAAGTTTAGAGAGAGACATGGAGACAGAATTTGGGGTCTCTGAGTGATAAACTAAATCTGATTTCTTCTGTTACGTTCTCACTCTAATAGTTTAATAAAAGCAAATAGCTGAAACCTGAAACTCCCTGCTGCTCAGAACCAGCCAGTATTGATTCAGGTACTTTACACAGAGATCATCCTTTGAGCTGGTGTTTTCACTGAATCCTAGCTCGCTTTTTTCCCAGCAATTCCTGGAAAGGAGAAACAACTGAGGTGGACACTAGCCAGTAAGCTAGTCATCAGTTTGACCCAGTGTGCTGCATGTTAGAAGGAATCATATTCTGCTGTGAGTTACTCCTTTGTCATCAGTGGAGTGGCCCTGTGGTAACAACAGTGAAACCAACATGGTCCTTGGATTCTAAGGAAGGTAATGGACACCTCTACATGGATTCTAATTTCCTGCTGCTGGGTAGAATGGAAGGATACCTTCACTACTCTCTGCCTTTCTCAGTATGGAAGTAGGTGTTACAGCTAATGCAAATGGAACAGACTGAGTTGTGATTAAATGCAGCACCTGCTGAAGAACACAAGAACAAGCAAAGAGAAGGAATCAGGGAATAACAAGAAGATGATGGCTCTGTTGCATTTTTCTGAGTTTGCATGATTGATGAATCCAGTTAAGACATCATCATACCCATGAGAGGAATTAAGTAAAAATGGAAGGACAAAGCATTAATTTGGAGTCTTCTGAACCTGTGCCAATTAACATTAGTGGCGATGGAGATGCGACACAAAAGGAAGAAAAAACACTCCAGAAGTGAACATGGGAGGATATAGGGGCATATGTATTATGCTATTTCCAGCAATGTAAACTCTCAATTCTTGCCTGGCTCTCCTGGTGCTCAGAATGTGTTTTTAAGAAGAAAACTCCCAAAACACAGTGAGATCTGGGAATGTTTCAGCACCAATAGTGTGTTCTGAGGATGGCTTTCTCTGGGGAGAATGTATTACAGCAATATTGCCTTCCAGAGCCAGCAGTGCTCTAGTCAATGGGTAACAGCATGACATCTCTCTGTTGTCAGTAAGCCAATTGTGCTGTTTTCGATTCCCATGTCCCTGTGGAATCCCTATGGGCCCTGGCAGCCATGCAGCTGACAAGAGAAAGGGAAAAGGGTGGAGCTGGGCTGAAAATAAGGACCACAGCCACTTTTTTCCTTCTCACAGAAGCAGCTTGTTGCAAATATATGTTATTACAGTCAAACTCATTCCAGTTTAATTGGGCACAATATCTAGGCATGTGGCTGATTTAGAGAGCAACCAAAGATTCAATGAGCCTTGGAACTACCGGACTGGTTTTGGAAACAAATCCAATGCTGCCAGGCCCAATTATTTTCAGCAACATCTTTCTGCTACTGAAATGCAGAACTGTGGACTTTGGCCTGCTTGGGAAGCACTGCTTTGTGAGCTTGCAAATTGACTTGATTCTAAATACAAGCTATTGAATCTGCCCCACTACAGGGAAAGAAAAGATGTGCTATATTTATTACTGTGAGGCCCCCTCTTAACCTGCACTTAGCAGCTGTAGCGATTTAAAAATTATTTTAAAAAACCAACACACAATGCAGTACAAGTGGAAGCCTCTGCTCAAGAAGAAGACTGGGGTTTTTCTGGGATTAATATCAAGCAGAAAACTTTATATCTGAATAACAGACGGTGGGCCAAATTCAGCTGTCTGTTACACCATAGATGTTACTGGAGTTGCACTGGATTTATGCCAGTGCAATGGACAGCGAGATTTCACTCCCTAGGTAAGCAAGCTGTTAAAATTTTCAGTAACTATAAGAAGTGTCAATGCCCATAAGGCAATATTGACACTGGTAAACAACATGAGAGACCACAAAGCTGATGTGCTGGGGGACGTGTTCACAGCAGAGCCCACACTGTACGCCACTCACCTGGATCTAAGTTTTGTTACAAACATCAAGCCCCAGCCAGCTTCACTGAAAGGTCCACTAGGGTTTGAGACCTTTTCATGTGAACCTGGGGCTGTGAGGAAACTGTCCATTCAAAACTCAGTCTTATGTGACTGAGGCTATGTCTACAGTAAAGATCTTTCAGAAGAACAGTTGTACTGCTGCAGTTGCGCCGCCTTAAGGTCTCCTGGGTAGCCCTGAATGCCAATGGGGGCGATCTCTCCTGCTGGTATAGTGAAACCAGGGGAAGTGGCCACCTGGCTTTGGAGTTGGTGCTTGAAAATGAGGGATGGATCCCTTGACTGAAGGAACAAAAGTTTCTGGTCCTGTGGAGCTCCTTTGTGTCACAGGATATGTCTACACTGCAAGAAAAGGTGTGTTCTTAACTCAGGGTTAGCTAACTCAGGTTAAAATAGCAGTGAAAACATTGCAGCTGGCTTTTAACTCGGGGTAGCAGCTTGAGTTCAAGCCCAGGTTAGGCTGCCCTATTGTCTTCACATTTCTTTTAACCCAAGTTAGCTAACCTGAGTTAAGAACACTTTTTTTTCCCCCATCTAGATATATCCATAGAGCTTTCTGTGAAGATTTGGGGAAGAATAAGCTTCCCTCAGATTTCCTTCTTCTCCCCAGCTAAAGAGGTTGTCTTGGAGCTGAAGGTTTGCTGCTGTAAAATTCCTAAGGAGGGGAAGTAGGAACACGCCTCTTAATCAGTTTTGGGGAGCTGGCCAGCTGCATATCTAAGCCTCGCTTACCTGAAGTCCATGAATGATGTGTCTTGGGTGGGTGAAGGTCAAATAATGAAGGCTTTGTTGTAATTATAAGGCTGCTAATCAGAGCAGTAAATTTGGCTAAGCATTCCACCTTCTACCTTTTGAAGAGAGGGTGTCTCACAGCACCAGCATCATGCAAACATCTCTTACCTCGCTGTCGTCAGCACAAGGAAAGGGCTGGTCCATTTTTGTTACAGCTGTGGAAGAGTGGGGAGTACTTGGTTCAAATGAAATGGATTTTGTTGGCTTCCGGTTCAATTTCATTGTTAATGTTCCATGCTTCATGTTTCTAAGTGCCTTTGAGGTGTGTGTCTGTTGGGATTGGAGGGGACCTCACTCACAGTCCTGACCTCAGGAGAGCACCACTTTGCCTTGAGGTCCTGCTGAATTACTTCAGTCCTTTAACACCAGTAAAGGGTAGCTCATAGACTCATAGGTCAGAAGGGACCAATATGATCATCTAGTCTGACTTCCCGCACAAGGCAGGCCACAAAACCCTACCCATACACATTTATAACAACCCCGAACCCATGACTGAGTTATTGAAATCCTCAAAAGTGAGATTTGAAGACCTCAAGCTGCAGGGAATCCACCAGCAAGTGACCCATGCCCCATGCTGCAGAGGAAGGCGAAAAACCTCCGTGGCCCCTGCCAATCCGCCCCGGAGGAAAATTCCTTCCCGACCCCAAATATGGCGATCAGCTAAACCCTGAGCATGTGGGCAAGACTCACCAGCCAGCACCCAAAAAAGATTTCTCTGCAGTAACTCAGTTCCCATCCCATCCAGCATTCCCACAGACCATTGAGCAGACTTATCTGCCGATAATCCAAAATCAATTGCTCAAATTAAACTATCCCATCATAACATCCCCTCCATATATTTATCAAGCTTAGTCTTAAAGCCAGATAAGTCATTTGCCCCCACTACTTCCCTCGGAAGGCTATTCCAGAACTTCACTCCCCTAATGGTTAGAAACCTTCGTCTAATTTCTAGTCTAAATTTCCTAATATCCAATTTGTACCCATTCGTCCTCGTGCCTATAATAGTACTAAACTTAAATAATTCCTCTCCCTCCCTAACGTTAATCCCCCTGATATATTTATATAGAGCAAGCATATCCCCCCGGAGCCTTCTCTTGGTCAGGCTAAACAAGCCAAGCTCTTTGAGTCTCCTTTCATAAGGCAGATTTTCCATTCCTCGAATCATCCTAGTAGCCCGTCTCTGAACCTGTTCCAGTTTGAATTCATCCTTCTTAAACATGGGACACCAGAACTGCACACAGTATTCCAGGTGGGGTCTCACCAGCGCCGTATATAACGGCACTAACACCTCCTTCTCCTTGCTGGAAATACCTCGCCTGATGCATCCTAAAACCGCATTTGCTTTTTTAACAGCCATATCACATTGGCGGCTCATAGTCATCCTGTTATCAACCAATACCCCAAGGTCCTTCTCCTCCTCCGTCGTTTCCAACTGATGCATCCCCAACGTATATGTAAAATTCTTATTATTAATCCCTAAGTGCATGACCTTGCACTTTTCACTATTATATTTCATCCGATTACTATTTCTCCAGTGTACAAGGTGGTCCAGATCTTCCTGAATAGCATCCCGGTCCTTCTCAGTGTGTTCATACACTTACAGGCTCTCAGGCTGTCCTGCAGCTTTGGCTGCTGGGAACTTTGTGATATAGGTAACAAAATGAAATGGTAAAAATGGTAAAATCTGAATCCGATCGATTGGACAAGCACGGTGTCAGGGAGGGAGGTAAATAGCTCACAAAGATGATATCAAAGCCAAGGCAACTTCCCCGTTGGTTTTTAGCCAAACCCTCCAATGCTGACATAGCAGCCATCTGGCTCTATCCTCTATGGTATTACAACCCTCCTTCCCACCCCCAGGCACTGAGGCCCCTTCAGGCAGGGAAAACATAACTGCATTAAAATCAGTAATATGAACAGCAGTGCGTTCTGCTCAGGACTGTGTTTTCATGAAGTCCATATTTCTTCTGTTCCCTTCCACCCAATCTTGCTTTCTTCTATACCTGCCTTGTGTACCCATTGTCATCCTCTGGCTTGGGCTAATGTTCATTGCCCTTGGCCAGCCAACAAATGCCTATGTAGAGTGTTGCTATGGTAACCCTCTTCCTTCTCCTAGGTCTTATCCCACAGTCTGATGCCCTAGACAAGCCCCCACTTTGAAAGCTGTCAGCCTGGCTGATTGTGGAGACCAGAGGCATTTTGGTGCAGTGGCTCTTACCCCCAGCTACTGTGAGAATAATTGGGGTCTCAAAGGGGCAGACCCCTAAGCCGATGGATGTCTGGCTGGTGGGGTGGGGATAGGAAATGGCCTAAAAATTCAAAGCTGAGCTGGTCAACTATTTGCTCCTACTTGTAATGTTGGCCCTGAACCTAGTTGGCCCCAGCCATCTGAATCCTCTGTTGCAACTGTTTTATTCGTAGATTTTGAGGTAAAAAGTTCAATCGATAAACTGGTCTCATTGCCTTTATATCACAGGGCATTAAATCTCCACCAGTTACCCTGTATGGAGTCTTAAAGCTTGTGTCTGACTAAAGCATATCTTCCAAAAAGGCATCCAGTCTTGAGGGGCACATATCGAGCCAGGGAAAATCCACCAGTTCCCTTGATGGTTTGTTCCAATGGTTAATCACCCTTACTGGTTGTTTTTTTAAAGTGTTGACATCCAATTTGAATTTGTCAGGCTTCAGCTTCCAGCGGTTTGTTCTTGTTCTGCCTTTCTTCACTAGAATGAAGAACGCTTTAATAGGGTATTTCTCCCTATGATGGTACTTATACACCACAATCAAGTCACCTCTCAATCTTCTTTTTGATAAGCTAAACTGATTGAGCTTTTTAAGTCTGTCACTGTGAGGTATTTTCTCCAGCCATTGGATCATTTTGTGGCCTTTTCTGCATCCTTTCCAATTTTTCTCCAGCCCCTGTAAAGGTAGACACCACAATTATAGGCAGTATTTCAGTATTGGTCTCACCACAGCTGGCTAGAGACTTTTAAAAAAATCATGGTGTAGATTAAGCCCCCTTCTACATCCAAGGGAGGCCCAGCCATAGTTTGTTATAAACCAGGGATCTGATTATGCAGTCTCTGCATGTGAGCGACTATCACTGAGGTCAGCGGTTGCTATTGATACTTAGTTCTCCATAAAGAACTATTCATTCATAGAGCTCAAAACTCTACAGAGGAGGTGTGATGGTGTGTCCACCCCACACAAGGCCCGAAGGGGTTAAGGGTGGCTATGTGGGCCAAATAACTGCCTAGGCTGCACCTGGAGGAGAAGCCAGGGAGAAATGAGGAGCAATGAGAGCTGAAGCTCAGCTGGATAGGAATGAGGGGCCTTGTATTACAGCCCGTTAGCTGAGAGCAGAAGGGAGTGCAGAGAGAGTGGCTGCAGTCACTGGCAGGGTGAGAGAAGGCAAGTTCGGAAGCAGCCCAGCGTATGTGCAGACCTAGACTGGAGCCCAGTGTATAGGGTGGGCCTGGGCTCCTACTGGCGCAGTGGCACAGTTAAGGAGCAATGAGAGAGAAGGCTGCCAGGTACCGTAAATCTTGCGAGACTTTGATATACCCACCCACATCCACCCACCAGAAGGAGAGAACCTGCCTGGAGGATCAAGTTATGAAGCAGGAGCAGTCAAGTCCTAAGAGAGCGATGGAGTGATCAATCGCAGGAAGGGGTGTTGGCCTGACAGAGTTAATCTCCACATGTGGTCAGAAGGAGGTGCTCCAGTGAAGAGTAGAGCACCCTGTGACAGGTGAGCAAGTATCTTTGAGCCCATTTTACAGAAGGGAGGAACTGAGGCATAGAGTGGTGACATCACTGAAGGAGGAGCCAGGATAGCCCTGTGGTTATGAGTCTAGCTTGAGCTGTGGGAGACCTGGGTTCAGTTCCTGCTCTGCTGCTGACTGCTTTTGTGACCCTGCATAAGCCACATAGTCTCTCTCAGCCTCAATTCCCCATCTCTAAGTGGGAATTGAAGAAGTTCTGCATCTCATAGTGATGCTGAGAGGATAAATAAATTAGTAACTGTGAGATGCTCAGATATTAAGGTTGCCAACCTTCCAAGATTGTCCTGGAGTCTCCAGGAATTAAAGATTAATATTTAATTAAAGATTATGTCCTGTGATGAAACCAGGAATACATCCAATCAAAATTGGCAGCTCTATCAGATACTATGGTGATGAGGGCCATATACATATCATCATAGCCAGTAGTGATGTGCCAAGGTTTACACAGAAAGTGAATGGAAGAGTTGGGGTTAGAACCCCGTGCTCAATCTGTTAACCTTACCTACTGGATTATGCTCCATAATAAGGCACTGGTTTGTTTTTGCTCTGTTTTTAAGAGATGGGCCCTTCTAGATCTGTACACTCTGGAACTTGTCTAGGTTTCAAAAGAACATCTGGAACCAGAACTTGAGCACATTTTTTGTTTAACACAGTTCTCATATATGGCTGTGGTAGGGACCCTAGGAACTAAGTGTAGAGCTCTACTTTCCCCACAGGATACAGAGCTCCAGCCAGATAGGGGAATGAACAATCAGGATTCAAACTGGGAATCCCCCTTGGGAGCACCTATTGTTGCCTCCAGGCCAGTGAGCCAATTTGAATCAGAGCTAGCATTACAGTTTTGTAGATGACTTTTAAACATGCAAAGAAAATTAAACTATTCCTTCAAATATCCTTAGCCGGAAGAATAATTCAAAGGGCGTATTGAGGTTTTGTTTTGTTTTTTGTTTTGTTTTGTTTTTGAGAGAGAGAGTGAGAGAGTACAGTTCTTATTTATTTGAATGCTGCATCAAAGCTAGGAGAAAAGACACTGTGCCTTTGATTGGATTGGAATTTTCAGCAACAGTATTGGCCACAGGCTGTCCATCCTCCCTCTGTCTCTGACACGTGATTCAGTGGGGAAAGGCGGGAGGGGGCGGAGGGGGAGGGGGGGGTAGAAAAATTGACAGACAGGCAGACAGATCAAACACGACACTTCAAAGAGATGAAAAAATACAAGAATGAAGCAATCCAGCACTACAGTCCCTCAATGCTGTGAAACAAAGCAGACAACTCTCTACACATGGCCATTACTGCCATCCAGAGACTGAGGCTGTATACACGAGATCTTACCAAAAGCACTAGGGAGTGGTCTCCAGTGACTACATGACCAGTTATTGCACTATCCGTGCTCAGACACTCTGAGGGGCTAATTAGTGCTTTTAATATGTAAATCAGAGCCTGAGCAGATTAAATCTAGGGAAAAAAACCAGCTGGTGAATATGTTATTTTAATTATTGTTCCAAAGAAAATATGGACATGGCTTAAGATGATGACAGAGCAGACCTTTAATATTAGCACTGAAAGAAATTGTCAACTGAAAACTGGTACCAGAAGCTTGGCACCATGGACTGTGACTGGGGTTGTGCAGTCAATGCCTTGTTAGCAAAGCCCTAGCTTCTTAAGGCTGATGGTCCAGTCTTCCAACTGAATTTCTAAAAGTGCTTTAAAATAATTTGTCGGAGGACAGTGCCCAGAGGCCTCACACAGGATTCCATTAATTCCAGCCATTTGTACAAACACAGAACAAAAAACGTTCCCTGTCCTGATGAGCTTTTTACCTTTCTGAATAATTTTACATGGCTCAGCTATAGAGATCAAAGTGTATCATATCTCTGCTCCCAGACAGATGAGCTTGAACCTTCTTGGGCACAAGGGCCCAACACTGGGAAGAGAAGCAATTTTTCAACCTTCTTGACCAGCTTTGCCTGAAGGCAGATGATGATATCTGCGGGGAACTGGAAGAGAGAAAGTTTGTGGAAAGACAGAGATTAAAGAGTGTTGTGGGCAGAGTGAAAGGGAAGGCGTGGGAATGCAGGGTGGATGATTAGCAGAGTTTGATAGAAAAGACTCCAAGTTGGAAATGGACTATTAACTTAACTTCTTTTGGGCTATGTCCACTAATGCTGGAATGAAATATTTTGCATGGATTCCAGTCATCTCTGCCAAATGCAGGTTGAGAAGATGAAGTTTGTTTTCCACGAAAACGTTTTCAACAAAGAGGGCATCTGCAAGCCCCACGGGCTTCTTGTGTTTCTCAAGTCAGCTCTGTCTTCCAACTCCCCTGAAGGAATTCAGAACAACTTTCCTCTGTGTCAGATGCTGAAGCTGTGGTGCAACCTCCAGTGAAGTGTTCGCTTTTCTAAGGATCAGTTTGTAGCTTCTGTCGGTATTGCAACTGAATTTTCCATAGGGCAAGGGAATGGCAGCTAATTATGTTCCCTTTGAACGCACACACGCCCTTTTATCTCTCTTTCTGTTGTCTGTCTGTTTGTCTGGGTGTCATAATCTATGACTCAGAGTTATAAGAAAAAAGCCATTTGCTTTCTGCTTCCCTTGCTTTACTAGCCTCTGGTATAGCTGTAGTTCTTGAAATCTTCTTCCTTGCATTAACCCTATCAAACGGGGTTTGCTCTGTGAACGCTCTCCCTTCAAAGTGCACTGTTCAATGTTCTATCTATCATACTATATGCTAACAAGGCTTCGGGTATATTTATGCTAGGCTGCAGATGCAGTGCTGCAGTTGTGCCACTGTATTGCTTCAGCATAGACACTACTTACACCAACATGAGTGAGTCTCCCGGCATTGGTAATTCCCCTCCTTAAAAGGCGGTAGCTAGGTGGACAGAAGAATTCTACCATCGACCTAGTGCTGTCTACACCAGGGGTTGGGCCAGTGACTCTCCAGGGTGTGGGTTTTTCACATCCCTGAGAGATGTACCTATGCCAATTTAAGTTCCTGGTATAGATGAGCTTTCCCTTTGACATCCCACCACTATTTCTTGTGTCAGCCTCTCTGTCTCTTTCCTTCAGTCTTGATCTGCTTGACTTTCTTACTTACATAAATGTCAGGAGTGCACTTTACATGACCAAACCATCCCACCCCACACTCCCTCACTTTTTCATTTATGGGTATTACTTTGAGCATGTCTTTTATATAAACATTCCTCACCTGGGCTTTCTTGCTTACACCACTCATCCATCTCAACATTAGCATTTCTTCAGAACAGATCATTTGCCCCAACACTCCACATCATACGTTAAAACTAGGCCGACCACCATTTTACAGACTTGACCTTTTAATCTTCCTGGTATCTTCCTATTCCTTATGACAGCACTTATCTCTCTCCATTTGAGCCATGTATTTAATATCTTAGCTCCAATTTTGTTCTCCATTTTCCCAGATTTTGGAACCCAGATACTTGAAGTTGCACTTCTTCAAATGTCTGATTGAAAATGTCTATTGTTGTTGGGGTTTTTTTTTGGCAATAAGCATATATAGGTTGTGTATAAGTGAGGCTGCTAAGTTACACAGGAGACTCCTTTTAAGAAAGGAAAATATCAAAAGTTTCTTATGACGAATCAGCCACAAGACTTGCATTTGAGTTAGGTGTGGTGTCATTGGATCTGAGCCATAGACGTTCTTTCATCACAGTTTTCTAATGTTTAGATTTAATAAAGTGTAGTTTGTCCTCTTGCCTCACCTCTTTCCTCCCCACTGTTCTTTGCTTCTTCTCTTCCCTCTTGCTGTGCTCTTGGCACCCCTATGGGCAGATGTACCGCTTCAGGAGTCTCCTTCTTTCTCCCTGTGACTGTTGTTGTGGCCATTGAATTGTTAGCTTCCTTTCTTATTTCCAAAACTTTAATCCAGTACAACGAAAACTCCCAATACAGTTTTAGGACCAGATCCTCACCTGTTGTAAAGCAGGGATGACTTCAGCAAGACAAAACCAACTGGACTACAACCAGAGCTAAGATCACAGGTTAGTTCTCTTTGCCACATCCTCCTACCATGTGCAATGTGAGGAAGGGAAATATTTGTTTTGTGATTGTGGCACTAAACGAGGCCCACAAGATTTGCATTCAGTTCCTGGCTTTGCCAGGAGACAAGGCTCTTAGCCTGTGTTCCTTACTTCCTAATCAGTAAAATGGGGATGATAATCCTTCCTTATGCCTGTCTTGTCTATTTAGATTTCAACTCTTTGGGATTGGGGCTGTTTTACAATCCCTGAGCAGATAGTGCCTAGCAAATTGGATTCCCAGTCTCAGTTGTGGCCAAGGGCTATCTACTATTATTACCAGTTATACAAAGGCCAATCAGCCACCACCACTGGGAAAAGAAGAGGTCAGGCCCTCCGAGAAGACAAATGATAGTTAGCATGGTATGGTACAGCAAGGACAGAGGGCAGTAGGAAAGTTCTGGAAGGGTGCTATGTAAGTGCTAGAATGATCTGGGCTTTATTCCCTATAGACTAGCCAGAGTCAATAGAAGGCTGACATCAATTAAGGCCCCACCCAGTTGCCTATAAAAACCCTCTACTCCTGAGAGACAGTGTGGAGTTGAAGGAGTAGGTGTGTGATGAGCAGAGGAGTGGGTGAAGTGGAGGAGAACAGAACGGAGAGTGGGAGAACAGAACGGTGTGTGGGAGAGAGGTGGAGTCCTGAAGAAGGTACTGGGCTCAAGAAGCCAGAAAGACAGAGGGGGGAGAGTGGCCC
The DNA here is from genome assembly GCA_007922155.1 of Mesoclemmys tuberculata. Lineage (NCBI taxonomy): Eukaryota > Metazoa > Chordata > Testudines > Chelidae > Mesoclemmys > Mesoclemmys tuberculata. The sequence continues at coordinate 25,649,277 of ML675611.1, read as the reverse complement.
AGGGGAAAAGCCTGCAGCTGCAAGTAAGGTGCCAGCAGCACATAGCTGCTACTCAGAGGGCCCCTGGCCTGGGACCTGGAAAAGCAGGAGGGCCCGGGTCCCTACCCCCCTCCCTGGGAAGACGGGGTAACCAGTGATGGCCTGGCCCACTACGAGAGGCAAAAGTGAGAGACCCACCAGGGAGAAGCTGGCCATTTGCCACAATGGATATAGCCCTTTAGGGTTATGTACTGCCATCAGCAAAGCCAGGCTCCCAGTCCCTTGCTCATTCACTGGCCCATGCTCCCTAGGTAGCACAGATGTGAGGGCAAGTCAGTAAGACACTGACCACTCAAGACCAAATTCTTTTCACCAAGGTGGAGCTTCAGAAGTGTCCATGAGAGCAAAATTGCACCCCCTCCATTGTTATAATTTATGCCATGTAGGTTGGCTGTATTGCTACTTGCTGATAGTCCAGTCCAGGTCATGCAAAGGCTGCTGAGCAGTCTATTAGTTAAAGAGATAATATTTGGTAAGTCAGATCTCACACGCTGTGTTAGACTCACATGTTTCCCCTCCATCTCAGCCTCTCACCGTGTTTGATCTTGACAATCATAACAAAATACTAAAGGCAGAAGGACCTTTTTCCTCTAACCTCGCTGCTCTGCCAGTCCACTAACATCTTTCTCACTTTTGTGCCTATGTGAGGAAAATCTTTAGTGAATAGGGTGTCAAGAGTTATTTTGTATCTATGGAAAAATTCCTGAGGGAGCAGAGCCTATAGAAATTAACACAATTTACACTGCAGAGACTGAAGTATAAAAGATGCTATAGATATAGAAATATAACAGACACTTCTTTCCCTTTTTGCCTTTGGAATGCATCATATCGTACCAAGTGGCAATCAGGCTGGAAACACTTTTCCAAGAGAAGATTCCTTAGACCCTCCACAAGGGCTTTATCCACTCACCTCCTACACATTTTTCGCTCGGCAGGTAACTCACAGTTAAACCTGCTTCACCTGCACAAAGACCAAAAGCCATAGTAATTAACACTTATCATTTGAAGGGCTCGGTTCTTCACCCTGCCTGAGCTCTGCTCAAAGTGGAGAGGGTGGGGCCTGCAGGGAGATGGTTGTGGCTCTGCGGTCACACATTAGAGCAGCTGAGGAGCAGCACTGATATCCTGCTGCAACAGCCAGCAATGATCTTACACCAGTAGAGGGCTGGGCATAGCTCTGCTCTATTCTGCCGTGACTATCCACCCCCATCCTTCTCGCACCCCACCCGCGGCATGCTCCCAACACCTTCTCTCTTTCCTTTTGTAGTGGGGAGTGGGCACCAGCTCCACCACCTCAGTTTGCTTTCTGCCAGCAAGAGAGCTCCCTTGGGCAGGGTTATTCTCCACTGGCAATTTATGGACAGTTTCATCCACATTGCATCTCTCAAAAAGTGCAAAATGAATTTAGCAGACTACAGAGTCTAACCCTATCCGTTCAAAGAGCTGTACAAGCCTGGACTAATCGTTCCTGTGAGGCTGGTAGTTAAGTATTATTCCTCCTATTTTACTGATGTGCAAATTGAGCCAGAAGAGGGATGAGATGTGCAAAGCCATGCAGTGATTTAGTGGTGGAGGCAGGATTAGCACACAGGACAGCTTGATCTCCAGCCCTGTGCACTTTCTTTCAGACCCCCTGAGGTAAGTGAGCTTTCCAGGGGCATGTATGTATGAGTTCAGGGAGAAGGAATCTGAAGCTGTGGCCTTCTATGCTCCCATACATATATGAGTTATATCATTTATAAACTCCCTCTGTCTTTTCCTGGCCTGGATGTAACCTCCCACTGTGCTGCCATGTACAGAGCTACCACAAAGCACTGCTCTGAGGCACTTACATTGGTGTACCATAGGACCTAGCTGTAAAGACTGGGCTGTGGGCAGTCATGCCTAAGAGCTGGAGTTTGGAGCCAGGGAGCTTGAGAGAGTCAGGAGTCAAGGCACGGGCTGAAGTCAGAGGATGAACAAAGGGTCAAGCTGGAGTCATAATCAGGGTAGACTGTAGAGGCAGGGACATAGAATAAAGGAGGAAAGCAGGAACTGGGGGCAGATAGGGATGTGGGATAAGGAAGGCAGGAACAGGCAGGGCTCTGGAATGAGGCAAGTAGGCAAGGTCTACAGTGGCAGCCAGCAGGGACCGCACTTAACTGCTTTGACAACTTCCTATGTCTCCTTCTGGCTTAAGTGGTGTGTCTGGGCCAATGGGTGAAGCCAGACATCTCTTCCAATCAGGAGCTTTGTAGACAGAGACCTTGGTGAGACAGAGCTTTTCTTGCCCTCTTCTTCACTAGTTCCAGTGAGTTGCTGCTTGGTGGCTGTGGGCTGGGCACCTATGGGCCTGGGTTTGAGACTGGTGGTTCCTCACATCACTTCCCCCTGCATGGCAGTGAGTTTTCTAAGGTGGTATTTGTAGAAGGTGTTTATCATGTCAGGGGCATGGTTATTTTCTGCCAGTTCCAAGGAGTGTTCTTCACGACTGTAACCTTCCTAATTAGGATGACCAGATGTCCCAATTTTATAGGGACAGTCTCGATATTTGGGGCTTTGTCTTATATAGGCACCTATTACCCACCAACCTCATCCCAATTTTTCATAGTTGCTATCTGGTCATCCTAACCATGAGATACCAGAGGCTATCCTGTCATATTCTGGTGTCAAGGATCTCATGGATGATATAACCATCATGGTCTTGAACATGTACTGATGGTAGTTGGGAACACTGAAGAAATGGGTCCTGAATGTGGGGTGTGGGGTCCAGAGTGATATATGGAAAACTGGGTGTATTCAGATATATGGAGGGAGTCCAGTTCAAAGGTGACTGGGTAATTTGCCAGCTAAGACCAAGGAACTGGTAGTCCATGTGTAAATGTTTTGTTGAGTCATATCTTCTGCCCTACTGAAAGCGTGGGCCCTTCCTGTAGTCAATGTCCCCATATTGTTTGTAGCCTTTCTTTGTGTCCTCCAGGTGAGCCTTTAGTTCATCTTGTGTTTGACATCTCTGTTGTATCCAGTCTGAACCCACAGTTCAAAAAGAAATGGGCTTTGCCACATACAGGTGTGGTCTGTGTCACACTACGTGCACTTTGCCTAGTATTGTAGCAAATGTCAGTCATTGTAATGGAAGCAGGGACGTGCACAAGAGGGGGCAAGCAGTGGCACAGGCCCCTTCAATAATCGTCAGGGGCACAGAACTCATCCAGTCCTGGGGCTGTGGTGGCGGTCTGGGAGGGGAGAGCAAGCTCCTCTCAGCCACAGGGCCATGATGGCAGGATGGAGAGCAAGCACCCACTGAAGCCAGGATGGGGGGAGGAAAGAGCGAGCTCCTGCTGGAGCTGGGAGGAGGAAAGAGCAAACTCTGGCTGGGGTGGGGGGAGGAGGAGGGACACAAAACTTACCCCTACAAAAGAGGTCAAAGTTAAATTTCTAGACATTACCCTGGATGGAAGTTTATGTAGCAACAAAGATACTACTCAGGATCTGGTGGGTTCTTTCTGCTTGACCATTTGTCTAGGAGTGATAAGTGGAGGAGAGGCAGGAGCAGACACCCAAATTCTGAAGAGCTTATTGCCAGAAGTGGGAGTTAAATTGCACACTGAGGTCAGAGATGATGTGCTCCGGCCTTGGAGGCAGATGACTTGATCCATCTAGAGCCAAGCGATTTCATGGGAGGAGGGTAAACCAGTACAAAGGATGAAGTATGTCATCTTGGGAAGCGGTCTCAGACTGTCAGAATGGTCAGGAACCCATTGGATTTGGGTAGTTCTACTACAAAACCCAGTGCAATGACTGTCCAGGGGCTAGGTGGAGTCCTGAGAGTTTCCAAGAGTCAAGGAGGTTTATTGTGCAGTACCTCGGAGCAAGCAAATACATTGCAAGAAACCACATAGCCCTGCACTGTGGTCCTCATACAAGGCCACTAGAAGAGACAAAAGACTAAGTGTTGAGTGTTAAAGCAGCCAAAATGTCTTGATAGGGAGGAGTCATGACGTAGTTCTTGCTTTGAGGCACCAGGGAAGCATAGACATGCCCTTGTAGGTTACCCTGTGTCAGTCATCCGTGGGATTCTCTACTTATGACTTCCTGCTTATCAGAAGGGACCTGTGGACTGATCATATGAGGGTGGCCAGGTCTTGGTGCGGAGCTGCATCCGGAAACTTATGAGGCTTGAGGATTCAGGAAGCTTAGGGTTCAAGACCTTTAGATTAACATAGTATTCTCCCTTCTGGGACAGAGAGTCAGCCTTGCTATTTTTGGTTCCTGGATGATAGGAGATTACAAAATTAAAGCGTGAAAAGAAGAAGGCCTATTGAAGTTGTCATTGGTTGAAGGCCTTGATTCTGTGAAAATATTCCAGGTTCTTATGATCAGTGTAGCCCTGGAAGAAGTATCAGGCTCATCCTAGATAATGGTGCCACACTTTGAAGGTGGTCTTAATTGCCAGGAGTACTTTGTAATTTTGCTCTTTGGGTATGAATTTCCTGGAGTATAAGGTGCAAGACCATAGAAATTGTTGGGGACTGTGCCTTTAGGATAGCATTGCTCCAATTGGCAAGTTGGAAGCGTCTGCTTTGACACAAATTCCAGTCTGCCAGCTGAGCCAATGAAGGTGGACCTGGCCCACTAGGAACTTGTCCCTGAAGAGATACAGTGCATTGATGCCTTAACCTGTATTACTGTGGTGAGCTGGGCCGTTCTATTTTCACTGGTCCCATGGAAAGCCCAGCCCAAAGGAATCTAGATCAGTCTTGGTGCAGGGGGCTAGGCTTGGCATCCTGATGGAGTAACCCTTGTACCCCAGGCTGAGGTTCTGACTGGAACGAACACTGCACTAACAAGCACCAGTTGAGTTATGAATCCTGGGGCATCCCCAACCACACCCTCCACAGCAGGCCCTCACTGACTTGGGTGCAGCAGACAACTTCATCAGTTCAGAAGCAGCCCAAGTGTTACAAATGCCCTTCCATCCCAAGCCTGTTCCAGACCTAGTAGAGGTGACTGATTGGTCCCTCTTATCCTCAGGACCAGTAGCCATGGAAACTGTTCTTCTGGTGTTTACTCTCCAAGGACAGTAATAGACCCTACAATTTAGTGCCATTCATTCCCTGTACTTCCCTCTGATCTTGTGTATCTCGTGGCTGAACCCTCCACAACCCACTTATTGCCGGTGTGAACCAAAACTCAGCTTTTTCTCAGAATTCTACTAGGAATTCTAGGAAACAGGCTGCGTGCAGTAGTTCCCTAGTGATTACAAGCAGGGATAGTTGGCCAAACACAGCCTCCTGCTGATTCCGGTCCCCAACTTCCATCCAAATACAGTGACTACAATGATGTCTTTAAAAAAATATGTAGATACCTTGCTCCCACACAGGGATTATGATTGCCCAATTGAGCTACAAGAATTCCATCCTGGACCTGAGAGATCTCCCTGAGGAAAGGTTCCTGTGAACCAATACATTTCTGCAAACACTTTTGTGTTTGTTGAATCAGCATTTACTGACGGGGAAAACGTTTCATAAAAAAATTCCTGCTCAGCTCTGGTGCAGTCCCCCAGAGTAGCCTTTCTGTGGCTTTGTTTCTCCATGGGTGCCAGGGATGCCTCCACTGTCTTTTGAACCTGTCACACTCTGATAAGGACGGACAGGACCTTCCCTTCAGTTTGGACATCAGACTTTTGGAATGTTATTTATTTCCCCAGGAAAAAAATTTGGCAGGACATGGGTAGAACATCACAATTCTGAATCCGAGGCATGTACGCAGTGTTATGATTGTCATTTAGCATTGATATAAAACTCTCTGAGCGTACCTGGCACTCTGCAGAGAGAATAAACATGACTGCCCTGAGGAGATTTCAGTCTAGGTGAGATACGACTGACCTGACACATAGGGCAAGACACCAGACAATCCAGGGAGGGAGGTTTATACAAAATAGGGCTGTGAGGCTGCTTGCTTTCTAAAGGTGCACATCATGTTTGTTCCTTTATTGTTGCTTTGTTATTTATTATTAATGATGTAGATGCTGTTTGGCACAGGTGGGTGGGTCATTGCTGAAAAGAATATAGGAGGAAGTGTGTTTTGGGGAGGAGGAATGGCAGATTGGGTGGTGTAACAGGATGGGGGAGGATGCTTCAGGATAAAGGCAGCAGGGTACATGCTTGAGGGAAAAGTGGACAAGGGAGGCAAGAGGGAAAGCAGAATTAGCAAAATGTGGGCTGAAGTAGCAGGAGACGGGATGTAGGCCCGGGCAGGGCTGTGTAAAACCTTGAGGGTGAGGATGAAGAGATTCATTCTGATGCCAAGGATGCGAAGACCATGAAAGGACCTGGGGGTGGGGGGAGTGAGATGGTTAGGGCAGGGGGAGAAAGGGCTGAGTTTGGAAGATGCAGGTGGGATTGATTTATGGAGCAGCATGTGTTCTATTGTCACTAATGGCCTTGGTGTGAGTGAGGGGGCAATTGCTTGAATGACCCTTTGCAAAGTTTCCCAGAGGAAGAATGTCTCAGGTATTTTAAGGACATTGCAGCAGTGTCCCAGGGGAACTGACTTTGTGGTCGCAGGGGTAGGGGGATCACTGCTGTTGCTTCTAAATATTTAAAAGAAAAGGCAGTAATGTCATAATACCAAAGAGCTAATTAAGTATTAACTAAAACCGCTGATGGGCTTGGTTCTGCAAGCAGAAGGTTTGCTCAGGGAGGAAAGGGAGAGCCCACACCCTCATTTCCATGCCTGATGAGGGAAAACCAGCACAGTGAAATAGTTATGGTGCCGGCTATGTCTGTATGTATGACCCATCCACAGACAGCCCTTACCGAGTGCTCCTCCTCCCAGAGGGGAAGGATTCTTGATGCAGGAAGTATCCCTGCAAGACTCCGAAATGCCATCTATCCTGCCCTGGGAAAATGAAAGTGGGGGGCTTTGCCTTCCTCTGCTGCATGGGGCACAGGTCACTTGCAGGTTTAAGCTAATGTAAACGGTGGATTCTCTGTAACTTGCCGTCTTTACATCATGATTTGAGGACTTCAGTAACTCAACCAGAGCTTAGGGGTCTATTACAGGAGTGGGTGGGTGAGGGTCTGTGTGTGCAGGAAGTCAGACTAGATGATCGTGATGGTCCCTTCTGACTTTTGAGCCTGTCTGAGCATCAGCAACAAGAGGGCAGCTGCCTCTGCTCCCTCTTCCTGTAAGAGGTGCATATTCTGTTGTGTCTAAGCTTGTGTCTGTGTCATCATTTCAGGGGCTCTTGGGGCTAGTGTTCACCTACCAAGGAAGCCACGAGGTCATGCAACAGCACTCAGATGGTGGACTGGTGTAACATAACCTCTCCATAGCCTATTTTGAAGGGGCTTCTGTGCAGCCCTAGCTGCCGTTTAAAGCAGAGCTGCTTGGACGTTGCCTGACAAAACTGTGTCATCAGAAAATGGCAGTTTGTCAAGCCCACAATTTCTCACAAAAGGCAGTTGGGTTCAACTGAGAGAGTTGGCCAGATCCTGGATTCACAGGCTCCCCACCCCATGGCAGGGAGACTGGGAGCTCTGACTTTAACTTGGGCTTTGCTCCTGGTTCCACAGCTGGAAGTCTGGAAATCGTGGGGGATATCAGAGCCAGCCGGCCTACTGCTGTGGAGACGGAGCCGGGAAGACCTGAGAAGGGCTCACAAGATCTGCAGCTCTGGGGCAGAACACCCCATGTGGACTGCCCTGGGGCGGGATTTCAAGACTCCCAGGGCAAATTAAGGAAAGCAGGTAGATTGTGCCAGACCAACCGGATTTCCTTTTTTGAGAAGATAATAGATTTTTTAGACAAAGGGAATGCAGTGGATCTAAATTACCTAGATTTCGGTAAGATATTTGATATGGTTCTACATGGGGAATTATTAATCTGGAAAAGATGGGGATTAATATGAAAATTGAAAGGTGGATAAGGAACTGGTTAAAGGGGAGACTACAACAGATCATGCTGAAAGATGAACTGTCAGGCTAGATGGAGGTTACTAGTGGAGTTCCTCAGAAATGGGTCTTGGGGCCAATCTTATTTAACCTTTTTATTACTGACCTTTGCACAAAAAGTGGGAATGTGTTAATAAAGTTTGCAGATGACACAAAGTTGGGAGGTATTGTCAATATTGAGAAGGATTGGGATATCATACAGAAAGATCTGGATGAACTTGTAAACTGGAGTAATAGAAATAGGTTGAAATTTAATAGCGGAAAGTGCAAGGTCATGCATTTAGGGGCTAACAAGAATTTCTGCTATAAGTGGGGACACATCAGTTGGAAATGACAGAGGAGGAGAAGGACCTGGGCATATTGGTTGATCACAGGATGACTATGAGCCACCAGTGTGATGTGGCTGTGAAAAAAGCTAATGCGGTCCTTGGATGCATCAGACGAGGTATTTCCAGAAGAGATAGGGTGGTGTTAGTACCCTTATATAAGGCACTGCTGATACTTCATCTGGAATACTGTGTGCAGTTCTGGTCCCCCATGTTAAAGAAAGATGACTTCAAACTGGAACAAGTGCAGAGAAGGGCTACTAGGATGATCCATGGAATGGAAAACCTGCCTTATGAGAAGCAATTCAAAGAGCTTGGCTTCTTTAGCCTAACCAAAAGAAGGTTGAAGGGAGATATGATTGCTCTCTATAAATACATCAGAGGGATAAATACCAGGGAGGGCGGTAAATCATTTAAATTCAGTGCCAATGTGGACCTAAGAACTAATGGATATAAACTGGCCATCAGGAAGTTTAGACTTGAAATTAGATGCAGGTTTCTAACCATCAGAGAAGTGAAACTCTGGAATAGCCTTCCAAGGAGAGCAATGGGGAAACTGAGCTTCATAAGTTTGTGGAGGGGATGGTATGATGGGGCAATTGACTGATCTTTGTCCACTGGTGGTACATATTCCAATGGCCTCTGAAGGGATGAATTCTGAGTTATTACAGAGAATTCTTTCTTGGGTGTCTGGCTGGTGAGTCTTGCCACATGCTCAGGGTTTAACTGATCACCATATTTGGGGTTGGAAAGGAAGTTTCCCGCAGGGCAGATTGGCAATGGCTTTGCGGGAATTTCACCTTCCTCTGTAGCGTGGGGCACGGCTCACTTGCTGGTGGATTCTCTGTACCTTAAAGTCGTTAAACCATGATTTGAGGACTTTAATATCTCAGTCATAGGTTAGAGGTTTATTACAGGAGTGGGTGGATGAGGTTCTGTGGCCTGCATTGTGCAGGAGGTCAGACTAGATGATCGTATTGGTCCCCTCTGACCTTAGAGTCTGAGTCTATACATTTAAAAACTCTGACATTTCTCACACTCCAGAAATCTGGAGTTTTGGCCTCCTCTGGTTTAAAGCTTTCCTCTCCTGGCAGAGACAGCAGTGAAATCACCATCTGCCCTGCCCCAGCATAAATCATACCTCCTGACACAGGTTGTGCACGTTGTACCCCTCCAATGCATCAGAAGGATCTAGACCAGCACAGGTCTATTTAAAATGGATTTGATAGCTATTTTAAGGAAACCCAACAGTCTTCCAATGTCTCCATCACTGCAAAAGAGGCTGGTGCCTCTCAGCTATCGAATCCATAACAGGGACCAATCCCATGTTTCTTATGCAACAAAAACTCCCATTGATTTCAGTGAGAAAAACGAATACTTTGGACTGAGTATTTGGAAAGACCCCATTGAAGGGGTCTTCACCTCCCAATGAGACCTCCCAATGAGACCTCTTCCTGTATCTACAAAGCAAACACAAAGCTGACTAGTTACAAGATTTTAAGATGGGTGAATTTAAGAAACAAAGAAGCTCTGTGCATCCAGCAAGATTGGAATAGTCATATATATTTCCAAGTACACCTTTGTAATATTCTGACATTGAAATATATATAGCTATCTTTGCATATACCCTTATAAAAGAGGTAAATATTAGACTCAGGATATTTTTTCAAACTTAACCTGTAAATAAATAGAGAATATCCCCAGTATTGGGGTACATAAATTTAGGTGACCGATTGACTGCATCACTTACAAGCAGAGGAGCCATGAATCTATGCTGGAGACCCTCTCTATCTATGAACATTATAATGTCAGAACGGATTTGTACAGAATGTACAGTTTTGCTTAAAGGTATCCTGATCTTTGCAACACCCCAAAACCACTTTCATGTGTCTTTTTCATTTGTATATCCAACAAATGGATGCAAGTTTTGCAAATGGATAATCCTATGCCACTTGCCTGTTGCTATAAACAATTGCTGGAAATTAATTTTTGCTGAGTTTTTGAATTGATTAATGCAGCAAAACTAATTTAGAAAAGACAGCTTCAATTTTATAGGGTCTGCGTACATATATAAAATATAATCCTATCAATATATAGTGTTAAAGTGAATAAATATAGCACCTAGAAATATTCTGAAGCATCTCTTGACTTGTCAGTGGGAAATATGCACTGGATGCAACAGTAAGGGATAAAAGGAACATTAAGACTATGCCCTAATCCTGGCTGGCTCCATTTGTGATTTCATTACTAGATGGCCATGAGCCCCATATGGCTACATCTCATGGCAAAATGACTCTCACCACTCTAGCTAAGCTATGTTGGTCAAGCTTAGCGCACACTTTATTCCATCTCACTGGTGGAATGTTTACTTGGGTGGATGAGTAGAGGAGGGTAGAGTATTTATCAGTGAGCCACACCCACTTCCCCACATTCTTTTTTTTCTCATAGGTGCAGCAATATTCACTGAACTTTTTTTCTTTTTTTTGCAAGATTTATAACATTTCTTTTTCCTCTTGGACTTCTAGGGTTTTTCCTTGTAAACAGATATTTATTAATAGTTTTAGGGCTTAGTCGTGCATGGTCCTGATCTCTTGGGCCCTGATCCAGTGACAGCTCATAAGTTCTATCAACTTGGGGCTATATTGTTGAGCAGGATTGAGCTGTTAATGAGCATAGTCAATGATATTGCCTGCTGAATGACTGTGATGCTCCTAATTTATTTTGGGGTGCACATCTATTTAGACCTCCTTTTTTCACTAGGAGGGTGGTGAAGCATTGGAATGGGTTACCTAGGGAGGTGGTGGCATCTCCATCTTTAAAGTTTTTTAAGCTGAGACTTGACAAAACCCTCGCCAGGCCGATTTAGCTGAGGATAGTCCTGCTTTGAGCAGGGGGTTGGACTAGATGACCTCCTGAGGTCCCTTCCAACTCTAATATTCTATGATTTTATGATTCTAAAAGTCTGCCCCAAATGCTTAAAAGCATCAACAATAAAACATTTGCAAAGTTTTGGTGCATCCATGCGAATAATGTTGTGGCAGTAAAATTATTTTTGTGCATTTGCCTTTTTTGCCAAATATTTTCACTACAAAACTAATTCAGTTCACAATATATAAACATAATTTAAGAATGAGCATGTGCATGCGCACACCTGATTGTCTAGGGCAACATGATGTATATTAATATGTACTTGGTGAAATCTATATGCACATACACTCTCCTTTCTTTTACATTAAAGGATGTGATACTTCCTGGAAATTGTACTTTTTGCCTTGTATTACAAAACTATAGAAAGCATTACTGTATCTCCAGCTGAGAACTATTTCATGCTCTAGCACGGCAAAGTGTCTGCAGATAGAGATAAGCTCTGATTTCGCATTTTCCTCTACAAAATTAATGATCTAAAAGTACAATAAAACCATCATCTCATGTCACCAGTGGGTATTCAGCAACATATTTAGCTTAAAACAATAACAAATATTAATGGGAAAAATATTGATTTCTTCCTACAGATTTTTTTCACTTGAAAATAGTTTTGAGATAAAAGGGAATTGTCTGAAATTAAGTAGAAGGATTTGCAAAAATTAATTCTGTGAAGAAAAAGATGGCTAGTAGCTAGCAGCAATATGAAGTTTGTATTTGCAACAAAACTGAAAGAGCTTGTTAATGAAATCACCCCAACCCTATTTGTTCTGTTTCTAGATTACAGGATTATTGTCCAGTGAGATCCATTCAGTCGCTGTTTATGACACCGTTGCAAGCAGTAATTTTCAGAGGTTTGCTCTGCCCTATCTTTCTGTTAAGGACACTTTTGTCTCTGCCCTAGTGTTTATCTCCAGTTGAGAAGTGTAACCTGTTCACAAATTTTAACTACTCTTTCTGATTTTTTTGTAAAGCCAAGAACAAATCTGTATTTTCTTCCTGTTAATGAGTCTTGTTGAATAATTAGGGGTAGAATTTTACGTCAACATGAGAGCAGGCAGCTCTCGGGAGGTAAACTAGTGACTTCCTCTCTGTTTTTGAAGCCTTTCTCAGACTCAGCATGCTCATAACTTTGCAATCAAAGATTAGTCTGAAGGACAAACGCATTAAACCTGCTGCTGTAGAGTGGTGTTAACCCGTTCCACAGCCTCTGCATTTTTGCCCATGTGAAATTCATGACCAGAAGCACCTTTTACACTGTATTAATGTAAAAGTTTCATTTAAAAGATGCCAGCTGCGGTCCTATCCCAGGTTTATTCATGTGGGACCTTTACTGGGTCAACTTAATACTTGACTACTGCTTATTATCCCATCAGTCTTCAGGGACAACCCATGATCTAATTGCCCAGCATTTATGTTGCTCGGCAACTATAAATACAGAATAATAATCCTTAAAGGGACAGTGTAGAATTTCGTGCCCCTGCAGTGAAGTACACTTCATTTCCCAGAGCACCCTGTGTTTTTTAATTCAGTGAATAAAAATGTGTAATGAATAATTAATTATGTGCTTGGAGGCACAATAGCTGCCTACTTTTGAATATTCATCAGTGACATTATTAATTCACTAGAAATCCCACGGAGCAGTGGGGTAGGCTTTTAGCCTAGCTGGAGGACTTACAGATAATACTTTAAAAAAGTTTGTTCACATTGCAAACAGACTTTTCTTTTAGAGAGGTTTTTTAAGTTTAATTTATATCTTTTGAAAAATTGTTCAGTACTGGGTATAACAGAGCACTGCTGAACCACAGTTGACCATGATGATAAACTCCAGTTACTGGATGCTGCTATTGTATGAATATTAGCAAGGCTCAGAATCTAGGATGTAAGGGTAGATAGAAGATATGCTTCATGGAGGTCAATACTGCAGGGCTGCCTGTTTAAACCTGTGGTGAAAATTTAAAAAGCCACGCACATAATCTAGTCACCTGCCCTTTAATCTGATGACCAGTGATTATGAAAAAATGGTATTTTACTTGCCTGTAAAATAAAGGAAATTTACTTGCCCTGGATGAATGAGCGAATAGAATTTTGCAAGGGGACAGGGTATTTTTTTAATGGATAGGGGATTCTTTTACTACTGACTGTAGGTGTGAGTCTCTTTCAGAGATACTAAGCGTGGCTCTCCAGGCTGTTACACCAGCTTTATGTTGTTGTTAGTCCTCTTAAGCCAGTGGACTTTCAACAATGTAAACCCAAGGACTGAGTGGAGAATCCGGTCCATAAACTCCCTCCCAGAAAAAAAAATCAGAAATTGGTGAATTTTTTTTAAAGACTTTTCTTCATATCTGATCTGAAATGCCCCTGGCAATGTATCACAAGAGACTTCAACTGGAGAGATCTGAGGCAATACACTCACTTTTCAGGTCTAATGCATATGGCCAAATCCATTTACTTCAGTGGAGATGTGCCAGCAGAGAACTTGATTCCTAATTCATGAGTGCTGTGGATCTGATCCTGTATTACCTTCCCTCACACTGTCCATAGTAGAACTAGTCTATAATTTTCTATTAGAATGATTTTCAATGAAAAATGCAGCAAAATCTAAATTTTCCACAGTTACATGTACCCAGCTCCCAAGAGGCAGTATGCTATCATGGCAAATATAGTTTAATCTTGATACAAAATGTTTCAGGTCAGTTCAACAAATCAAAATATTTCTATTTGGGTCAAACCAATCCAAAATGAAAACAAAATATTTTGTTTCATTTTTCCCAGTGGAAAATCTAAAATTTCCTGCAGATTTTCGCTCAGCTCGTCCTTAGTCATATATTTGCAGAATCCAAGCCCTTTGTATAGGATCAAATTTTCAAAAGCATCTACATGATTTAAGAGCCTAAATCCTTTTGAAAGTCAATTGGACTGGGGCTCCCAAGTCACCTAGGTGGTTTTGAAGGTGCTACCCATAATTGTTGGATTCTTAATGGGGAGAAGTCAGTGGGCTTGGTTCTAAAGTGCTTTCAAACAGCTCTGGCAGTGTAAACAAGCCTTAAAACAGGTGGCATTGTAATTTATGCTACTTCTATTGCACACCCACTTTAAGATCCCTTTACACTGCCACTAGTGCTGTTGTGAGGTTTGCATGTAAATTTCTAGGGCATGTGACTGACCGAGCATGCTCTGTTATGTGATTCAACAGCTTTTTTTCCTTCTTTTATTTCAACAGAGATCTTCAGCAACAAAGGTTGCTGCTCCCCAGTCTGATCAAACTTGAAGCCTTCTTCAAAAAATGCATTAGCCACCTAAGTAATGTGAAATGATAGTATTCACATTAGCTACTGTTATATAAAAGTCACAAGCAGATTTCAGCTGCTCATTTGCTCGAAAAAATGGATTTATTTTTTTTTAAAGCGCCAAGAATATACAGTAACAATCCTAGGGTAATGGATTGTTTCTCTGTACAGTCATGATGTATACACATTTAACAACTGTAGTAATACCATCCAGCTTGGTTGCAGGTTAAACAATAATCATTTTGCTCCAGCAATTCAAACTTTCATTACAATTTACCATGCAGTAGAGTACTTGGGCAATGTAGTCATTTATTGCAATGATTTGCATTAAACAGGGTGTCATTATATTACCTCTTAGCTTTGGTTGAGATTAGAAGTAATATCTACATTTATCTTTCACTCCTAGGAGTATAAAATTGTGCTAATAATAACAATAATAAAGCTAGTTCCTAAAAGCAAGTGAACTCTACACAGCTTTTTTTCCCCCCTCTTTTTTTTCTTCTGCTCAAGTGGGGGAGTAGAAGGATCATGAATAATAAATATGGAGATAAGAGAACTGAAACTGGGAAATCAATTTACTGCAAAATATTTGCATATTTTATTAAAAGAAACTGCATAAACCCCACAACAGGGTGGAATGATTTATATTTTGATTTGATTTGTATACATTATACCTCTGGGAGAACTGATGCAACTTAGTCATCCCTGCAGGACTTTCTCTGGTAGGTTTTTGTTGTTGTTGTTACAAATATCTTAAACAAGGGGGTAGTCAGTCCCAAATGGAAATTACAGAGACAGTTCCATGATGTATGACATTTCTGGATTCTCGCACACTGCAGGAGTATTCTTAGAAATTACCAGTTTCTTCTTGGGTTTATCCATATCCAGACTCATCCATGAATGAGTTTCCCTCAGAGTTATAGCTGCAGTCATAAGGCCTCCAATTCTAACTTCAAAACAAAGCTGCCAGAGCTGATTTGTGCAGCAACTATAGAGTCTACATTTATTAATATAAATAGTTACCTTATGATGCAATTGTTACATTACAGTAAGCAAAATCAGATTGATTGATCTGTTGATCTATTTATTGCTAGTGGACCCATCACCATAGTGTCTAGGATGCTAAATAAAATAAATACTTAAAATAAAAGATACAAATTCAATATTTTTTTAAATCAAGACTGGATATCCTGCTAAACAATATGCTGTAGATCAAACAGAAGTTATGGGCTTGATGCAGAAATTAATGGTTGAGGTTCTGTGGCCTGTGTTATGCAGGACGTCAGATAAAACAATCATCATGGTCGCTTCTGGCCTTGAAATCTATAAAGTGACGAATGATGAAGAATTGATATGATTTTGTATATTAACCAAATGATACAGTTCAAATAACGAGGCTGCCAGAATGAATCCTGCTTTTCAAATGAGAAAGGATTGTCTGAATTGCTTTATCTGTACAGTCTACACTGCTGGCTGACTAGCTAAAGATCAGGTTGTTTGGATGGGTGGCTAGTTAGCTACCAAGCTCTTGATAGTTTCTTATAATCTAAATATAAGCTAAGCATGGAAATCTTACATTTTAGCTGTCTTTCCAACAACAAAACTGGTGGTCTGATGCATATACACTGCATTTAGTGAAGTGGGGGGCATTTTTTCAAAATTTCAAACTTTTGACAAAACCAAAATTCTTCCATAAAAATTTGTGTGTTTGTTTATTGCCATTTTCCAGCCTTCTGTATTGCTTACTAGTTTCAAAAACTAACTTCAACTCATGTAGACCCAGCGCCTCAAATTTATTTAGGCTCCTAACTTCCACTAAAATCACAGCATTGCACACCAAAATCAATGGGAGCCTAAATACTCTTGAGGGTCTGGCCCATAGCCAAATTCAATCCTGCTGTAACTCCACTGCGATGTCAGGGAGTCGGTGTTGCATCAGAAAATGAATTACAATATTTCCCAGACAGCTTTAGCGCCTTATCCTGTTCCCTTTGTAGTCAATAATAGAACTTCCAATGGCTGCAATGGGAGCAGAATTGAGTCCATGAGAACAGGAAAGGAATCCCAGGGCAAGCTTTATGCTTTTCTGGGCTCAGGCTTCATTGTGCAGGGTGCTGTCTGTTTCTAGAATGTGCCAAATAATCCTAGGCAGTAACGTAAAGTGGTAGGAAACCTGTGAAGGACGCCGTTGGAAGTTTATCATTGCCTGCAGATGCCTGATTAGTTACAGTTACAAATTAGTTTCTGTTTGTTTGCTGCACTCCTGAGAAGTGAGGTGCTCATTATTAGATATAAAAATCTGCCATGTCATGCACCTCTAGTCATGGGATGCACCCGGAGAGAAAATTACAAACAGCTCAGTAATTAATCCTGGCTATATATTTGCTTATAACAGCTCAATTCAAATGGCTCTTAAAGATAATTTTGTGCTGAGTTAGGCTTTGTCCATGAAAATATTTGTGCAAGCCAGCCTAGACTGGGTGAAGAAGGATGGGTGCTTTAGAAATACATATTATAACCAACCTCAGCACTGTATATTTAAAGAACAATTTTAAAATATATTTAGTTAATTTTCCTAGATCCTTTCACTTTTTATAGAATCATCATGTTTTGACAGGACCTTTTAAGGGTCATCTAGTACATCCCCTTGCCTTGTGGCAGAACTGATTTCATTATTTCCCAATTATCCACAACTTAAATGGCTAATTGTTCCATTGCCTAGATGTCTTCATAGTCTTCAGATCTTTCTATCTCATTTTTCCCTGCTGCATCTTAAGCCCATGTGCTGATGGCAACAAGATGGCAGTTTCTAAGATCCTGAGCAGGAGAGGAGAACTCCTTTGTTGAGCCACCTTAACCTAAGGCTCTTGAATCCTGCAGTAAATGTATATTAATTACTACAGACTCATACTGGAAGGGAGATCTTATTATCTCCAATCACAGCATACAGGGGGAGTGGACTGTCTCTGTGAGGAAGAGGGAGCTAGGTCCATGAATAGAGGAATTCTTAGGAATAGCCAAGCTTGGAAAGGCAGCTTGATCTTAAGCACGACTTTTGTTTTGTTTTTTGAGTTATTAGTGTAATCCCTGTGGCCTAAAGCCTTAGGGTACACCTACACTTCGGCTGTGTGACTACACTACCGTGCCAGCTGACTTGGGTTTGTGGACTCTTTAATTTTGATGTTAATGTTCAGGCGTGGGCTGCAGCCTGAGCTCTGGGACCCTCCCACCTTTCAGGGTCCTAGAGTCCAGGCTCCAGCCCGAGCCCAAATGTTTACACTGCAGTTAAACAGTCCCTTAGCCTAAGTCAGCTGGCACAGGCCAGCTGTGGGTTTTTAATTCCAGTGTGGACAGACCCTTGGAGAGTAGGATGCTCTCTGTTGTCATCTGTTGAGGAAATGGTAGAGGAGCAGCCTAGACCTGCTTAAGAGCTGCCAAGGGGCAGAACTCCATTGATGGGGGAGTTGTTGGCCAGCATCTCTTGGAGAGCAAGGGGAGTTGACTGAATCAACCAGGGCTCATTTACATTTCAGTTTTGTGCCAGTTTAGGGGCATTTTGGTGAAAGTTCAGCTAAGTTTTGAATTTGGGGCCAATAAAATTGCACTTGTCCTCGCTGGGAAAGAGAAGACATTGACACTGAACTGCCTCTGGTCACCTGCTGTCAGATGCCATTAGGTAAGGAAGCCTGAAGGTGGAGGGGAGGGGGAGATTCTGTCTGCTGCTGACAATGCTTTGCTGGGAAGGTGGACTCTGTCCAAAGTTGTAAATACCAGGGATCCTTTCCTGAGCGCTGAGCCTAGCAACCAGTGGGGCAGGTTGGGGGCAGCTGACAGGCAGCACCGGCTGCTTGGTGGCAATTGATGGCATTGAGCGGCAGCGTCTCTGAGGCAGCAGATAGCTGAGTGGCGATGACAGCGCCTTTGCCGGGATGGATGGCTCCAAGTGGCAGCAGCACTGAGGCCACTGGGGCTGAATCCACAGGGAGAGCAGCCACCTGCCCAAGGGACGCTGGTATGGGCTTGCTGCCCATCAATTAAAGCTGTAATCACTCCCCCGGGGATACATAGTAGAGTTCCCCAGAGCAGCCCAGGCAGCAGTGACCTGCTAGAATCATTGGGTTCCTGCAACCCAGGACAGCTAGTCACGAGTAGGGAGCTGGGTAGTGACCAGAACCTACCCGCCACTCTCCATGGCCAAAGGAGGACTGAGGCTCGGACTACTGTTAAGACACCGGGGTGGGGGAAGGGGAATTTTACATCACAGAATTTGTTAATTGCTGATTTTCCCAAATTCCTTCTGTTTTCTCTCCTCCCCTCCTCCTCAACTCCCTCCCCCTGAAAGTTCTCTTTGTTGTAACCCCTGGACTCATTGCTTACAAGTGAGGAAGAATTGCTCATCAGGATGCCCAGGGTAGCCTATATAGTTTTCCAGGTTTCTAGGTAGGGACTTGAGCTGGTGTTAAATAAACGTGTTTAAGGAAACCGCTAGGAAATTGAACCCAGCCCTTTTTGCTGCTGACAACACCTGCCAGAAGGGTTACGGACCTGCTGACAGGAATTCTGGGCCCCAGGACAGAACAGCCCCACCCCGTCCATCTGTGGCCCTGCCCTTTCTGCCCATGGACCCACCCTTCTCCACCCCAGGCATCACCCCCACTTCACCTCAGGCCCTGACCCATCCCCTGCTTGGCCCACTTGCTGCTGTGTCCCTCCCCATCGCTTGGTCCCCCTCCTCTCTTCCACACTCCTCCTTCCTTCAGGTGGCGAGCGACAGCTGGAGGGGCTGAGTGGGGACATGGGAGGAGGATACAGCGAGCAGCAGTGGGGGGGTGAGTGAGGGAGGAGAGGAGAGACCCGTGCGGTGAGCGAGGTTGGGAAGGAGGAGGGATGTGGTGAGCAGCAGCAGGAGTGTGCAGGGAAGGAGAGGAGGGATGCACGTGGCGAGCATGATAAGCTGAGTAGGGAGGAGCAATGAGGCTTCAGGGAGGCC
>ML675611.1:25617052-25629763 GCA_007922155.1 Mesoclemmys tuberculata | reverse complement strand
CTCCCCTGGGCACTTGCTCCCTTTATCCCCCTGCATTGGTGGGCCTGCATGTGTCTGTTCAAACAGGGTTAACTTTTTACACCCTATCTTCTTCGTACCACTGTACCTTCATCAACTAATGAGAATGAGTGTTTTTAATGTCCCTTTATGTAGCCATGTCCTCTCTTCATCATCTTTTCCATAGACTAAACAATGCCCATTTCCCTAGACTTCCATCATAGACCCAAGTTTCCAAATCTTGAACCATTTTTGTTTTTTCAGTGCTTTCTTCAGTCTGTTTCTGTCTTTTATAAAGGATAAGGCCAAAGCCTGAAAGCTGCTCTGTACTCTTATCAAAGCCTTAACTGTATGCTACTTAGGCCTAGTTAGTGCAATGTAAGGTGTATAAATACCCTCACTTGATTTACGTGTAGCAATTATTGTTAACGCACTGGGTAAAATGAGTAAAGCTTCTCATGGTATTAACTCCTCCTTGGACTACCAGGCATTATAACTCTAGTTCTCTTTTGAGTGATTGTGCGCAGATACATTCAACTGTAGGTATATGTGCACACAGTGCACTGGAGTCAGAAACTTTTACAAGCAGAACAACTGGGAGGTGCACATGCCCCAGCACTCCTCATATGCTGAGATGAGGGCATAAAAGTGGCATGGCTGCCACCTCCCACCCAGTTCCTTCTCATCACCTGTGCTGAGACTTACAGCTCCACATAGTTGTTTTGTTTCAGTTCACCAACCCCCATAAAGAGTTCTTTTTACTGTATATAGTTAGTTAGTTCAAGAACTGGTAGATTAACATGAACCCCTCCACCCCTGTAGGGTTTAAGCAGTGTGTAATGTGCAGGGCTGTGATCCCTGTTATGGCTAGGCACATAAGCCACTTAATTTGACTAGGTGAGGGATGTGTGAGGGACAAATGTTCGATTTGTACCTCCTTCCTTATCGGAACAAAGAAACAGAGGGTTTTCGACCTCGAAGACCACCTTATGGAGGAGGAGATGCATCCCTCTTCAGAAGTGGATTCTGACCATAAGAGGACAGATACTTTATTCATGATCAATGTCCCTTTGGCTCCCCTGGCTTTGAGGCCTAAATCTGGAGAGAAACACCACTCCTCATCCCCAGCAGCCTCCTCAAAGAGTTCTGAACTAGCCTTGTCTGAGTCTCACAAATGGTCAAATCCCACCCTTCACACAGAAAGGCTTCCAGTAAGTCCTCCAGTGCTGAGTTGAGATCTGGTTTGTGGGTACCAGTACTGACAGGAGGTACCATAGGTTCCAGTTCCTCAAGACCAGTGTCTCCACCATTACCAGATCCTTCCTTCCCAGCACCATTGGTTCTGGCTCATTGGCACTTTCAGCAGGGCTGGATTTAGAAGCCGGCAAATCAGACAACCGCTTGGGACTTGGGGTGCTGTTTTTGTTGTTTTTGGTGCTCAGGCTCATTAAAACATATCTGATTGATGATGGCCAATGAGAAATTGACATCACTTGCTATTTTATCACTTGAAAATCCTGGTCTTTGGATCTCTCTGACGCTGTGCTTCAGTTTTTGAGGGCAAAAGCGAACTTTTGAATTAAAGGACTAGAGTTAGCACTCTAGGGCTGTCACCTACTGTAACACTAATTAATACTCATCCACCCAATGTTGGCGCACAGTTCAATTTCTTGATATTAGTACATTTAAGTTATTAGTAAAATTTAAAATTTTCTATATGCTTACAGGAAATGATTTTTATTTGCTTATACATGGCATAAGTTAAATACAGATTTACAGATCCTAGCATGCAAATTTATCATCTTATAATATATCGATAAATCATGCATGCAAATCGTGAATCAAAGTCATGAAATGGGCTTCAAATGCAATAAAAAATAAAGTGTTCAAAAGTTTAACAAATGAAGTGGGGGGGTGAAGATGCTCCTCTCTTGGGGGGCCATTTGGTCTAGGGCTGGCTCTAACCATCAGCACTTTTGGTTCAGCTAAATGAAAACGTAACTTTTTTGGTGCCTTCTACTCCACAGGCTTTCCTTGCAGTGAAGGACCTCCTGAGTCTGCTAGTACCAGGCTCACTTTTGCTACATCATCCAGCATTACTGGTGTCAGTCTCAACACTGCTGGCATCATTAGCAGCATAACTTCTTCTTTTCAGACCTTGATGGCTCCATTCGCACCAACCTGTCCATTAGTATTTTGGCTGCCTTGATTACTACCCCTGGGTCCCTTTGACACTTCTTCTATGTCAGTGCCATTAGGGCCTCACTGGGTTTCTCCAACACCGAGACCCCCCACAAATACCATCTGGGACTATTCATTCATCCGAGCTATTCACGGAGCCTGCAAGACATTTACCTCCACCATTAGGCACGAAGTGGTTCAAGTTCCCATGGACAATACCACTGCCATGTCTTATCTGAACAAGCAGGGAGGTACAAAGTTGTCTTTGCTGTACCAAGAAGTGATCCATATGTGGAATTTCTGAATAAGAAACAAGATCTCAATGAAAGCCTTTCACCTTTCTCGGGTGCGGAATGCCATTGCAGATTCCCTCAGCAGGGACTTTATAGACAAGCATGAGTGGTCAAACAGAAAAGACAATCTCCTCCAGATCTTCCAACAGTTGGGGTATTTGTGACCAACCTCAACAACAAATGCAGGGAATTTGCTCCAGGGTATCAGGTTCCATGAAAGATGCTTTTCTTCTTCCCTGGTCCAATCATCTGCTCTGTTCACTCCTTCAGTTCCTCTCATTCTGAGGGTACTCAGGAAACTGAAAAGAGAAGAGCCAACATCAAGCGCCAGCTTGACTAAGAGAGTATTGGTTCACAGACTTAGATCAACTCTCCATCTAGCCACTGATAAGTTTATGTCCATTCAAAGATCTCCTGACTCAAAACCAGGGCAAGTCTCTACATCCCAATTTCCAGTCTCTCCAACTCACTACATGGATGATTTCTCATTGAATATTCCCAAGAGATTATACTCCAGAGAGGTCCAAGTCATCTTGGTGAACAGCAGAAAGGATAACACTAGGGCTACATACATCACAAAATGGACGAAGTTGTTGATCTGGTTGCAATTTCACTAGTTACTGCTTAATCATACTGCAATTACAAATGACCTGGATCATCTACTAAGAATCCACTTGGCTTCCATCTCTGTAATATACTTACCACTGGGTGTCTTTTCTATCTTTACTCACCCTTTGGTTTCTAGATTTCTAAAGGGTCTAGCCAAAATCTCCCCTCCTGTGTCTGGTCCACTACCTTCATGGGATCTCAATCTAGTCTTATCTAGGCGAATAGGTTCCCTCTTTGACCTCTGGGAACAACCTCTCTACCACTACTGTCTCTGAAGACAGCCTTTTTAGTTGCAATCATCACTTCAAGGAGAGTTTCAGAACTTCAGGCTCTCCTAGCTGGACCCTCCTTTTATGGTCTTCCATCCATCTTCTAGTATTTTTCCCAAAACTCAACACTTCCAAAGCTAAACAAAGACTCTACAGAGCTTTGACATACCATTTGGATCCCACAAAGTCATTCAGATCCTCCTCAGTGCTCCTTGTGGCCTATGCTGAGAAAGTTAAAGGTCAACCAGTTACCGGTCAACGCGTTTCCCACTGGATTTCAGACTGCATTAAACTTCACTATGATCGTGCTAAAGTCTCCTTCACCAAGGATAACAGCTCATGGGGGCTCAGTCCACTTCATCAGCCTTTCTGAGCAATATTCCTATACTAGATATCTGCAAGACAGCAACATGGTCATCTATATATATCTTCTCCAGACACTTTTACTAAGCATTATGTGATGAGACCAACTTTGGCAAGTCAGTGTTTCAGTCTTTTTCAAATATTCTTAAGTCCCATTACCTGTAAGGGAATTGTTGGTAAGTCACCTATAGTGGAATGTATAAGTGGACAATCATTCAAAGGAGAAAAGATGGTTACATACCTGTACAGTAACTGTCATACTTCACAATGTGTTGTTCATATAGACATTCCACAACCTTCCCACCTTTCCCATTACTCTAGATATTAGATAGACTGTGGTGCAAAAGTATGGAAAGGGAGGCAACAACCATGCCTATTTTATGCCCTTGGCTTGGCACACAAAGAGAGCAGGGGCATGTGTTTGGCCTAGTTGTACTGCAGGCAAACGTCTCAGACTCAAATACATTGTGCACATGTATACTTACAGTGGAATGTGTGTGCACACAACACATCTCGAAGAACTGTTACTGTACAGGTGAGTAGCAGTTTTATTCGCCTCTGTAGAACTACCGCATAATCAGTCTGTAATTGCACATTAGGCAAGACCTTTCCTAAGTGGACCACTTTATATCATCTTTATTGACTCTAATTTTATTGATTTAAGACTGTTTATCTAATTTATGAAGATCATACATTTGCCGTTAGTACCTTCATTTTGTGGAAATACAGAGAGTAAGCAAGGAATATCAAAGACTAGAGAATCTCTAAATACTGCCAGCTACATCAGCTGAGTACCCACAATTTTCGCTGACATTAAGTACTCAACATCTCTCAGAATTTATCCCACAGTATTCTTAGCCTTACTAGATCTTTTGCCTGAACCTGATGGGTCCAATTGTTTTCTCATATACCCTGGTGCAGGGGGTGGGAGAAAGTTCTTATTTGGGATTATTTCATTTGCGTGTATTTGGGGGTGGGGAAAAGCTCCTTAACTCCTATTCCCTCTATCTTCTGCACAACATAGGACGGGGGGTAACATTTTAAAAAGTGCCTAGTCCAAAGTGCTTTAGGGTCCTAAGTACCATTTTCAAAAGTGACTTAGGAACTCAGGAACAGAGCTGGTCATAATTCAGAATTTCTGTTTTGTGGGAAATTTCAACGTTATGAAGTTTGTTTTCATTTTGAATTGAAATTATGCACTATTGCACTGCTACAGATGTTACAAAATAATGTAAAAATAATAAAAAATAATACAAAAAAGAACACAAAAGCATAAAAGAAAATTTGAAAAGAAAATTTGGAATGTTCTGAAACAAAAATTTTCCTAAATGGAAAAAAAATCATTCAAAATATTTTTTCCATGGGAATGTTCATAGAAATAGAGACATTCTTTGAAATGTTTCAATTTCAACAAAAATGGCATTTTTCATTTAGGAAAAGAAAAGTTTGCCAAAAAATTTCAAAACAGGTGCTACTCAAGAGCTCAAACCTTATTGAAAGTCAAGATTTTGTGACAATGGCAGATGAAGACTAATTTTTTTACCTTGAATTTGATTGTGTGGGACCCCACCAAGTGTTCTGTTCTATAGAATGGAAGAATAAGGGGTAATCCTGCACAGTTAAGCAAGGAGCTGTAGCTCCACTTCATATTAGTGGTGGAATAATTTTCAAATGGATTTTAACATCAGCATGGTGAAGTTCATGCCACATATACATATTGGAGATAGAACAGAACTTCTCAATTCAAGTACTGAAGCAGATAAATCCCTTTATTATCCAGGTGGCAGATGTTCAGAAGCTCTAAGTTTCAGCATTGAAGGAGAGCTAAGAATAAGGGAAGAAGGGAGTATACCAAACCCTGATGCATTATTATTATTTTATCATCTGTGTTTTGGTCCAAAAATGACAGCAATGGTTCCATATTTTTATGTCTGATTCACTGCCTTCTAGCCATGCAACCCTTCTCTGCTATTAATGAGTTGGTGACTTGGAAACTTACTTTACGTTATAGTGCAGCCTTTGATTTCACAAAGCTCCTCTGAATGCCTCCAGCTAATTATGTTTTCAATAATAAATTGTTGACGAAACCTTGGCTTAGTTGGGTTTGGTTGGATCTGACATAATTAGAGCAGTTTCAAAGTACTATCTTGTGCCACTCGGATTATTGGTTCTCTTATGTTATTTACAGGACACTACAGAACATACTGACTCAGGATTTATGGCTTTCCCACACTCCATCTATCAGACACCAATGCCATAATTTAAAATAATGGCATCTTCTTGCCTTCCTGCAAAATGATTTTTGCAGATGTGAAGACTCTGACTAATAGGTTTTTTTTTTTATCATATGAAAAGTGGAGCTGAACACAGAGAGGGCTGTTTAATCATTTGTGGCGAGCTCCCAAGCCTCAATTGATTTACGAGGGCTGGATTTTCCTACAGGTGGATTACAAAAGCTCTATAAATGGCTCTCACTTTTTTGACCTCAGGAATTTTGGAGCAATTCATACTAGTGCAGGGTCAGCCTGTTTGTTTTATGCCATGTGTTTTTTTCCTTTTGGGTTTCAGTTAAACTCTCGGAATGTTTTGCAGATCCTTGCATCTGATGCTAAAAATCCTGATGGTATAAACTGCCATCAAATCCAATCTTCCCCCATTATCGAGCCATATAAAGCAATGCTGGTAAGAACCAAAGTAGAACTTTAATTTTACGACGTTATAATCGCTAGCACGTGATTTGGTCACTGCTAGAGCTGCAAAGCACATGTGTCATAATGTGGAATTTATAGATTAGCATTATCTGATAATGTATGTGATATACTGAATAATGTGGTATTGCTCTTTACGTACATAAAACTTTTTTGCTAGGAGTAAAAGCCTGGCTCTGGGGCACAGAGCTGTTATTTACAGCTAAAATGTAAACAGGGAAGCACTGTGTCACTTTTTTGAATTGCCAATTGTTGCAGAAATCTTAATACAACAATCTTTGTAGGACTGCCCAGATGTTTGATATTAAACAAACATCTGTTTTGAATAAAAGATAGTTCACTCTTTCCTCCCTCCTCTTTAACATATTAGGGAGGCGGCTGGAAAGAATTGCCATGGCTAGAGTTTTATTTAGTTCTCTGAACACTGCTGTCCATAGTGTCAAAAACACACCAAAAAATAACCCTTGGAAAGGTTAATAATGGCCTTTCCAGTGTCATATTCTACACTTTATGTGTTGTGGTAATTATTATCATTATAGCTGTAAGGATGTCTAGTTATCTTTCTTAATCACATACTATAAAGAAGTGCTTCTGAACACATATCTATTATTTAATCAAAATTTCACAGTTATTGGCATTTATGCTCTGGAAGGGCTGTGTTTATTTTCTGTTTGCATGGGGGAACAGTGCCTCCTAGAAGAAAGGGAGACCTCCATCCATGCCCACTTTAATCACTGTCATATCATGTGACAATCTGTGCTATTAATATCAGAGACTGCTAATACATGTTATTATGTCCTGTTGCCTTGTACTTTTTGCACTCTAGGAAAGCACTTTTATTAACAGATTTAAAAAAAATAGATAGCTGAACTGTCTTCATGAGGCAGAGCTGGGTTCATGAGCCCTGGCTGGGGCAGGATAAAATGGTCTAGGAGATGAAAGAATCATACAAATCACTCAAGTAGCATCTGTTTTCCGTTCATTACACTCTTCTGCTGGTCCTTGGGAAGAGAGTGCTAAACTATTTCCCTCAGGTAGTGGCAACCTGCAGATTGAGGACTATGTGTTGTATCTGGTAACTGGGCCATGAGCCAGCAGAACACTTCAAGCATGTGCGTAACTTTAAGAAAGTGAGTAGACCAACTCATTTAGACTTGTAAATAAACTTCAGTGGCTATGCTTAACATTAAGTACATGCTTAAGTGCTTTGCTGGAATGGGTCTTTGGTGTCCTGACTCAAAGCAATTAACAGAGCCACTCATCTGGCAGATGAAATCACTGTGTATATGTTCTTCAAAATATCAAGCTGAGACTCCAACCAGAGACTTCATGGTCCATAGGCAGCAGGAACTGTGGTAAGACTTAGATGGAAGCCTCTCTTTAAACTCTCCTTTCCTGCTGAGAGCTTAATCTCCATCTTTATCACCAGCTGTTGTGGTTGACAGTTGGTGAATGGACACAAGAGGGGACTTAACAAATTATTGGTGCGTCCACAAGGAAGCTTTCCTCCAATTGAGCTGGTAAGAGTAATGCTAGGATTAGCTCTGATGAAAATGGCCTTTGGCCTGTCTTTCAAGCTGGGGGAAAAAGAGGTTAACTGTTGCAGCCAGAATTGAAGAGATCATAGAATTTCAGATGTTGCTTGTCCCAAGAGCCAAGATCCAGGGAGGAAAATTTTTATGTGGTAAAGTCAAATTTAAAAAGAAGCCAAATTAGTTTGTTTCAAATTATATATATTTTGGAATATTCATGTGTATATTCTGAGCTCCCAACCCTATTGAAATTTCCAGTGGAAGTCTCTGCCATTTCTCTACCAATTGTGATGTTGACGGTGTCCTTCAGATGTGGCTAGATGTGTAATAAGATCTTGATTTGTGGATCAAGTTGGCCAGCGAACTCAAAATAAGAGAAAAATGTGATGAATTGATGATTCTGCTGGAATTGCAAGATGTTACTTTAATTGTGGGGTTTTATTTTGCTCCTCCTTGCACGCTAGGAGGCTCTGTAGCAAAACGTGTGATCAGTCAATCAATCAGCTTCAAAAGGGCCAGCTTAAATCAAGGTAAGATGAGTTGTGCCTTGCTGCCTTAAGGAACAGTCTGTTTTTTCTCTCTGTGTTTTTGTGTTCTTATGTGGTGGTGTTCTGAATTCTAAGGAACAGAGAAGTATTATGTTGCAACCTTCCCGCAAGAGGATTTGTTTTTCTTTAATTTCTCTTTGTTGTGTATGTTGTGAACCTAACAAAGAAGAAAATGGTTTGAGTGAAATCAACAAAATTCCACCATGTTGTCCTTTGAGATACCACAGTGTTTCCTCAGAAAGGACCAGATCCTGTAAGATGCTAAGCACCTTCTGGGAGGTGTTGAGCATTCTTAACTCCCAGTGAAGTCATCACAGACCCCCTAAGTATCTTGCAGGACAGGGCCCAAAGTTAAGCTCTAACTTCTAACACTACAAAGTGCTGAGCGCCTTCAACGTCTGCTGAGATGAGTGAGGGCGTCTTGCAGCATTGGGCCCTCAGAAAGGGTTAAACAGGCATCAGCTGAGTCCTTGAATCTGACCATTGCTCATCCCCAATGAAATCTGAGATCAGCTGTTGAAAAGTACTTGGGAAACTTTAGAGAAGAGCAAAAATTGGGAAATGATTTTGGAAGGAGCCCTTATTCCCCGGGAATCTTTGCTATGGCAAAAAACTTTGAATGGCAGATTTGTGAGGCAGCTTCTGATGGAAAACACATCCACCTGACTCTGTAAATTACACATTCATTGTAAACTAAAATGCCTCTAACAGCATTAAGGGGAAGTAGTTTAAGGACTGGATTGATTTATTCATTAGTTTTTAATCTGAACAATTTCACGTAAGTCTTCAAACATTAGACTGAGTTCACACACTTGTGCCGGATGAAGTAGTTTTTCTTTATTATCACAGCTGTAATGCACGTTTCTTTGGTACATATATTATAAATGCCTAATTTTTTTTGTCTCGGTTGTTTACAATTTATTTACAACCACAGCCAGTTCAGGCATGAACCCTGTCCAGGAAAGATCTTTTCTTGTATCAGGAAGCATAGTAATGCATTTATTTGTGAGCCAATTTAATGTATTAAAAAACAAACAACACACCCCTGCACAGAAATATATTATACAATGCAAAACCAATAACACATCACTGCCACCACCTATTCCATTCAGATTAATATACTCCTGCTATATTGCTTATTCTTAATTTGAAAATATACATCCAGTACTCATTTCTGTATTGATGACACACTTACATCTCGCAGATATGCTAGTTAATTCAACATATAGGTGCAACTATTGATTATTCCATAGCAAAATGAGCATATCGACTCTATAAGGTATTTTTAAAAGTAATCTCCATTCATGGCCACCAGGTTTTTTGCTAATATGATTGTTTAAGCATCTTCTAGATTTCTATATCCTAAATTAGTGATAGATCCTGGATGGAAATTCATATTTTATATTCCTAAAATTTCAAGTTAAAAGAGAAAGTATGTTTTAGAGTGATACTTATGAATATGCAGGGCAGATAGCAATGACGAGGGCCAGTCGTAGTAGGCTACTTGTTTCCCAGATATCTGATTGGTGAGATAAATTCACAGGAAGGTACAACTTGCACCCTAAATTTTGAGTTAGGACTTATTAATTTGGTCTATGCTAGGGAAAATAAACACTTCTAACAACAGGTGTCAGCAATGGTTATTGAAATTATTAAATTGCAAGCATGACTAAGACGTTCAGCACGATTTAAAAAATCATGACAGAACTTAATCTCAGCTGGAGCAGAGAAATGAGACTTTCCCAAGCACACAGTCTGTGAATTGTGGATCTGGGAATAGAATCTAGGAGTGCTGATTCTAACACCTGGATGATGCTTCCTCACAGAGATGGAACAGAACAGAGGAGTCCTATATCCCAGTCATCTGCTCTAAACACTAGACACACTACATTCTCTAATAAAAAGATGCTACTGAATGTCAAAGGAGTCTTTGTGGATGAGACTTTGATGAATGCTGAATGCTAGAACTTTTATCATAGCCATGATAGTTGTGGATTCCAAGATTTTCAAATTGTGAGTGTTATTTTAAAAATAACTCTTACTTATGTCAGTTGGCGATTTCTGTAGGGAGGTGGATGAGTGCATGTGCTTCACTGAAACACTGTGAAACTGGCTCCTTTGGAGGTCAGTCAATAGGAAGAACTTTAGTGACAACGTGGAACTGTCATAAAAGACAGAGCAGTGGACTCTCAGTGAGAGATTTCATTCCCTAAGAGTTCGTGGGACACATTGACTTTTATTTGGATCTGAATGCCACTTCATGTCTGTTTACAGCACCAAATGTAAATGTCTTTGTAAAAATCAGGGAACTAAAACATGAAACCTTCTTGCAGCGTTTGGATTCCTTTTGGAAGTTTCCTGAGATGTTGCTGTTAAGTTGCCTAGAAAAACACTCCAACTTTCACTTCCAAAGCCAATCTGTTAGAAACAACTTCATGGTTGGGAGGCAAAAGCCAGAAGGGACTGAATGGTGTGGGGGATTGAAAACTGCAATACAAGCTTCTCATCCAACTCCCACTGGCTGTCTTCATTCAGCTGCTGCCAGCATGAGTCCACTGGGGAAGGTGGGAGGAAGGGAAGGAGGAAGAAATAGGGAAATGAAAGAAATATGTCTTTGTAGCTAGTGGAAATCCAGTCATTTCTGGGCAAAAAGGCCAGCTTGCCCCTTCTTAAGTCAGACAGAAACCAGACTTAAGGCTGTGCCACTATCCTGATTATTTGTTCAGTTTAGTAGCTAAATGGTGCAATAGAAGATTTAGAAAGTATAAAGACGCAGTAAATAATAGTCATAGGATCATCGCCTTCACACTCACCTTTTCTCACCAAGGCAACCCATGTGTACTGTGGAAGTTATAACAACTCCGTACTTGACAGAGATCTGCAAACATATGGAAGGATCTTTGAACTTTCCTCAAAGCAATTTAGAGTAATGAAAGGATCCCAGAACCAAAGTAAGAGCCTTGTGGGTGTTAAAGGTCTAAAGAGGTAAAGGTTTTTGTCAGAATCTTGTTTCCTCTGCTGACTATGGTAGTGCCAGTAGAAATTCACCAAAGAAAACATGTTTCAGCATTAGCAAACTGGGTCTATAAAGATTCAGAGGAGATAAGGGAGAAAAAAGAGTTAAGGAAAGAAAATGAAGGCAAAGAAAGGTCTGATTGGAATGTGACAATTTGATACAGATCATATCTTCTGACTGAATAGTAAAACAGATTATCATATGGTGTAAACTGGTGCAGTTTGATTAGTCTTGGAGCTATGCTGATTTACATCAGCTGAGGATCTGGCCATATGGTTATAAATGTACTTGTTGTATATCAATGTGTGGAGCATCTGTCACTGTTGTGTAAGGAAGTGGGGTATGGCTACAGAGCCCAAAGATCATGCTTCATCTAGGAAGGTGGAAATCTGGATTGTAGGGATGTATCAGGGAACAGCTGCAGACTGCCAACAAGAGATAAGCTGCTCTGGTTACTGTGTTCTATCCTGGTAAATAATTTGATTATTAAATTCAAGCTCTCCAGGCCTTACTGTAAACAACAACACTCAAATCTAATGTTTTCTTCAAAACAAACATTGGTATCTGTTTTCATACTTTACAAAGAAAAAATAAAAGAGAAAAATCAAGGGGGTGCAAATCCGGGCACTCAAGTTTTCATTCTACATTTCTAGAGCAGATTGGGAATTTTCCATCTGAGTGATTCTCTGATGGAAAATTCACTTTGCACAAAATTGAAATTTTTCCTATCAGAAAATTGTTTCCAGCTCTGTGGCTCCCCCCACTCCTTTGCAGCCTATTGAGTGGACAGCTGTAGATGTCCAGTTTCCAGGCTCCTCGGCTCCAGGGTAAGAGAGCTACTGAACACAGAGAACATGTTTTGTTTTGGAAATGCCAAAATATTCCAGCAGTGGGAATGTTTTAGTGTTTCCAAAACAAAATATTGCAGAATTTCAGTTCTGTGAAAAATTTTGACTCTGTGGCTTTTTATCCTCATTTGGCATGAAATTTTTTTTAAAAACTCAACTTTTCATGGAGGTTAAATTTGTTTTTTGGTCATCTGTGTACATTTCTACTTGGCTAATGAGCACAATGCAAAATGAGAATCAAATTAGCAATTTTTAGAAATTAGCAAAATTAGCAATCAACCTTAAATATACCCAGATAACTTCTTTCTTTCTTTCTTTCTTTCTTTCTTTCTTTCTTTCTTTCTTTC
>ML675611.1:25587070-25617042 GCA_007922155.1 Mesoclemmys tuberculata | reverse complement strand
TTCTTTCTTTCTTTCTTTCTTTCTTTCTTTCTTTCTTTCTTTCTTTCTTTCTTTCTTTCTTTCTTTCTTTCTGTCAAATTGGGAAGAGAGACAAAGGAGAAATCTGGAGCAGAACAGGTTCCCCCCTCCTCCCCTTTGCTTCAGTGATTCTACAAGAGAAAACAGAAAAGATACTTAATAGAACTACGCCTCCCATTCCTGACATTGTTTTCTTATCCAATCTTTTGCATTACAGAAAGCATTCAAACCTTTGATTGCTTCTTATACCTCTCTCAAGCCTTCCTCTCTCCTGCTCTTCTCCTAGAGTTTAAAGCTCTGCCTCCCAACTGTCAACATTTTTAAAATTCTTAATGATGCAACCTGTGGTTACCACGGTAACCAATTTCATTGCCTAGATGGCAGATTCATATGATGAGTATTGCCATTGAAAGTTAGAATAATTTTCCTTTTCTTTTAGACCGAACTAGGCCTTTCAGACTGTTCCACTGTCCCTTGCTCTACCCAATGAGGAAATCTTCCACGCATTAAATTAGGACGTTATTACAATCTGCTGGTAAGTTATTTGTTTTTTTTCTTCAGCAGAGTACAGAATAACACCTCCCTCCCCTGAAAAATAAAACAACTAAAACATGGAGTCATCGATTTATTGCTGACCAACACGAAGCTTTCTATATAGTTGGATGTAGCCATAGCTGCCAATAGCATGTAATGCAGCTACATTTTATTTACTGTTTTAAAATGTATATTTAAAATCAGTTTTTCAGGGATCGACATTAGTCTTTTGGTGCTGCCAGATGCTGATGTCCTTACTCAGATTTTACCCAGGCAAAATTTCCAGGATATTCAGTTGTATTATTTGCAGTGCTGGCTGGCTGTCAACATGTTTGGCTGGGCTCTGTAACTTGTCTTAGCTCAGTTACTAAGGTG
Source organism: Mesoclemmys tuberculata (assembly GCA_007922155.1). Taxonomy (NCBI): domain Eukaryota; kingdom Metazoa; phylum Chordata; order Testudines; family Chelidae; genus Mesoclemmys; species Mesoclemmys tuberculata. The sequence continues at coordinate 25,616,115 of ML675611.1, read as the reverse complement.
CTTAGATACCATGGTGATAGGCATAGTATTAAAACCTGATGAGATTAGGATAAAATTAGCTATCTTTTTATATAAGCCCGCAACACTCAAATCAATGGGAGCTTTGCCATTGACTTCAGTGAGCATAGGATCAAGCTCCTAGTGAGCAGGAGAGAGTGGAATCTCTGAGAGACAATAAGGAAAAGAGTAATAAAAACATGTTTTTTCCCCAAATTGAATTCTTTCTGGCTCATATCTCACCAAAAATAAAGATTCTGCAGTCAATATTTAGTAAATTAAAGCAGACTAGAATCCAGCTGACTCTTCCAAGGCTGTGTTGGTCCTGCTGTCTTAATAGGAAGAAAAAGGAGTTAAAACTTATTTCAGTTCATAAACCTATGTTTTTAAATGAACCTGAGGAACAGGTCTATGGAGTAGGATGGCCCTCCTTAGAATATTTAATATTCTGATTACTATCTCTCCATCTTCACTGGCTATGTAGCAAGCAGAGCACCTTGTTGTGGGAGTACCAATGGCTTTATGTAAAAAATGATGACATGCCTCTGAACTCTTATGTTCTTGCTGCCTTCAGTCCTTTTTCAACCATTGGTTTATGTGATGATTCTATGATATCTGAGGGTGGTATAGTGTGGTAATTAGCCATTACTGGGAACAAGATTTAGAATGGAAGGACAGAGTTTAGTGGAAGATATAGGTGCAAGGACTTTGTTTGACCTTCCAGATGTGTAGTACTGGAAAATATTTCTGCTATTTCTTCTTTGTTGGGATATTTTGGAAAGTCTGCACAAGGATTTAAGGTTCACTGTACACTTAGATTTTCTGAATTTACTTCCTTTTGGTTTTGGGTTAGCTGGGTGTAGAAGGTGCACAATCACCAAAAGTGCTGTGTAGTGATTAGGTGGGACTTTGCCCGGGTACCTCCCCATTGAAAAGCACAGTCTTTCAATGCCCCCATCCCAAGGGTTTCCATTCTTCCCCTTTAGCGCAGAAGTTTTATTGGGGGCTGGGCCCTTGACCAGTCAAGGTCTTTTTCAGCTGGTCTCTCACCTGGTTGAAGACTCCAGGTGTTGCAGCATCCTCTCAAACACCCAGAACTGCCTTCTCCACCAGGCTCTGTTCCAGTGCTTGAGCATGAGCAACTATACCCGACACCTTGGGGTACAAAAACCGCTGCCCCATCCAGACCCTACCCCAGTGCCCTTTAGCTTCCCAGAGTAAATCACTCCACTCAAGTCTCTGACCTGTACGCTCAGTCACCTTCTTCTCCTTTGTGGGTTTGCATAGGTTTGTGTTGTCAGTTCTCCACAACGAGCTCCTGGGCAGCACTTCCCACTCAGAACAGCCCTCTTCTCCTTTCCACTGCCCACCTCTGAATTGCTCTGCATCCTTTTCTAAAGCCCTGCTTCCGGCTTGTTCAGGCTTTGCAGGATTGTCTGGGTGGTGCCGCCTGGTCCCAGAACTGTTCCTTAACACCTGGCTCTCCAGTGCTGGGTTTGTCCCATCACTCTGAGGTGTTTTGGGAGTCAATGTTAGTCCTGCTTATAGTGAAAAGGCCTTTTCAATGAGGAAGGTTTTAAAGTGTTTCAAAAAGACGGTCAGATTCTGGATTTTCCTATGCTCCTATGGGAGTTTGTTCCTCTTAACTGAGAATGTTTTGTCCTGTGCTGTCATATGCTTCATACTTGGCTTTGTGGTCCCAAAGCAGTATAACTCTTGAATTGATTCATAGCTCAAAATTTAGTCTTCAGTGTATCCAGGGCTTGATCCACTAATCAGCTTTAATATATTTCCTTTCCAGACCGCTGAACTTTTTAGTTTCAGCTAGGACTAGACCAAGAAGTACTAAACAACTGTGATGTTTAGGGCTGTGTCTGGTAGGTCTTGGCCAGCTTGGGGTAGCAGGTACCTGAAATCTCACAGAGGCTTTTGCATGAGATTCACAGATCAAAGGGGATAAGGTAAGTTTTTATGAATAAACTTCCAAAATGAGCCTCTGAAGCTTTTGAGGTTCAGCCCTCACTATTCCCATAATCCTTTACTTCCCCTCCATTTATTGAGGTGGGGGGGCGATAAACTTCTCAAAGAAAGAATGAGAGTCTAGTTTATTTTCCCTTTTCAGCCTCAAAGCCTGAGAAGATATATCAAACACTATCTGAGGCAGAGAACGGTTATGAATAGAAATAGAATATATATCCATTCATTTTGAGTGTGTGCTCTCCAGCTCTTTCACATTAGGCATCCATAATGCCTGCAGACAATAAACACAATTTCAGGAGTCTGTGCAGTATCAAAGCAAGAGGCAAAGTTATTTACAGCATGTCAAGGTCTTTCTGTTTTGGTGTAAGAACACTTTGATAATAATGATATAGCACTCAGAAGTAATGATGTACTTATAAGTATAGATGAAGTGCCTTTAATTTATTTGATAAAGAGAAAACTGAAGTGGGCAGCTTCAGAGAAACATACACCTCTGTACCTGACTTGCACTGAGTGTTTACTCTTAGAACATGTGCACCACTGCAGAAGGCTTTATCATTAACAAAAGAACTTTATAAATACAGAAAATACTGAGAGAGAGTTTTTCAAATGGTGGAAAAATGTGCCCCTGGGCAAAACTGTGTGTACATTATCTGTGGGTGAAGCTTCCAGTATTGAGAAGTCGCCTCACCCTTCTGGCACAAAGGGCCAGACCAGTGCTAGGTAATTTCACAAGGTTTTTGCTATCAGAGACAAATAAGACAAGGACTTTTTCTACTTGGCATGCCAGAAATGTGGGCATGGATAAATATTTAGGATGAAATTCCTCCCAGTTCAGGGGGTCAGCAGAAATCCTATGCACCATTACATCCCACTTAGGCCCTATTTTGAAGAATTGTGTTTTAGTGCTTGTCCCTGGCACATTGGTGAGTTCCATCCCATATGAACATCAAGGTTTTGAATTCTCTACAGTCACTCTACCACATCTTAGTCTCTTAAAGACCCCATTAAAAATTAGCCTGAGGCACAGTGTTCAGCTTCTAGCCCTAACTTGGCAAGGTCTGAGCATGTTTAGATTCAGGGTGTTGGTCCATGCCCAGATCCCCTCTCTACTGTTCTCCTTCTCTTCTCTAGACTCCTAGGCTCTGACTGTACTATGTGAGGTTTGTCATTGTCCTTAATGGGAGTGGAATCGGGTTCCTAAGCAGTGGTGAAGGAGAAATATTTCCCTTTTGTTATGCCAGGTCCTGCTTAACTGAGACGAAAGATGTGGTTCTACAGTAAACTAAAACGGAGTTTCATTTAAACAGAACAAGTCTAGTCAGGGTCAGAGCTCAGAGAAGTGCACCTCTCTCCCCCTCTCCCTAGCTCCAACACTGGATTGTCAGCTGACCTCAGAACATCTATACCAGAGGTGGCCGAACTGTGGTCTGTGAGTTGCATGCTGCTGTTTTTCAGTTAAAGTGTGGTTTGGGGAGCCTCCTATGCCCCTCCCCTCATTATCCTCCTACCAGACGGGCATGGGGAGCTCGGAGCTTCTGCCCTGTGTCAGGGTGGTGTGGCTAGAGGATTCTGCCCAAGAGGGAGGGGAATCTTGTGGGGAGGTCAGTAAGTTTGGCCATCCCTGATCTATACTATCTGTCCACTAGAAATCTTAGATACCTATAAGGCGCTAACACTGTCATATATCAGCACCCCATAATCTTTCCTATTTATCCTAACAGCATTCCTATGAGGTAGGTCAGTGCTAATGTCCCCGACTTACAGAGGGGGAACTGAGGCACAAAGAGACTAAGACAATATCTACAGTACAGTAGGAGTTTTTCTGCCACAGTAGGAACATCACCCATACACATGGCATTAGCATGGCATGGCACTACCACTCTTTGGTCAACATAGCTGCATCTAAACTGGTGTGGGTTTTTTTGGGGGGAGGGGAATTTGAGTGGGGGGGTGGAGGGGTTGGTCAGCATGCCTATGTCAGGGGATGTGTTTGGTTTTTTTCATACCCCTGACCTACAGTATAAATTTTAAGCATAGGCCAGGTCTATGTGACTTGTCCAAGGTCACACAGGAAGTCTTTAGCAGAGCAGGAAATTGAACCCATCTTTCCTGAACCTCAGGCAAAAACCCAACAATTAGAGGGGTCTCAGTTTCACTGATTTACTCCACCTGAGCATCTGGCCTCATCTGGTTAACCTCATTTTCCCATGTCTCATAAGTAGACTGTGGCAGGATATTGCTTTCCCTTGATCACTTAAAGGTTCAGTCAATGACAAGAAAGTGGTGTGTGCTTGGTGAGCTATCCTGCCTCCATTTTGACACAGATCTCCCGTTGACTTCACTGTCGCACAAGCAGAAAGATGGAGAGATGCTGCCTTTAAGGTATAAGCCTCATCATAACAGGGGATTCGTGGTGAGACAAGGCTTAGTTGGGCCAGACACAGGACATGCACAATCCTTGGAACCAAATAGTCAGAGGAACAATGCTTGGAAACCTTTTCTGAAATAAATTTACTTTCTCATTATTTAACACGGCTGGGCAAACTCCAGACCCAGGAATCTGGAGAACGGGGTGGGGGTAGGGGGTGTGACTGACAAACATATTCAAATTCTAAATCAAATTAAATCTAACTCTGTTCACACTCTTTGTTATTAGATTTTTGCAAGCTATGCTTCATTTGCATGAATGCTTGGGTGAAGGCTCGTATTTGTGCAAATGTGTATGCACAGGTGTTTGCATGAGAATGTAGCACAGGTGCTTACATGGCTAAAGCAGAGACCCTCTTTTTGGGAGTGAAGATGGTAGGAGACAGGGAGAGTATGAGAAGAGAAAACATAACCGCTTGGTGAATGTGGTGTTACAGGTCCCCCCTGTGCTGGCTATGAGGGTGTTACTACCCCAGACAGAAAAATGTAGCAGCTCATGGTTTTAGATTTATAGGCCTCTGGTTCAATCCCTGAGGTCTCTGTTAAGATGGCAACAGTCTCACAACCAACCAATTGTCTTTAAAAAAAAAAAATAGAGTTGAGCAGTAGTGAAGGTGGGGGCTCCAGACACTGTTAGAAAGAGCCCAACTATTTTTAAATCTTCATCTTACCCATATAGTAAGAATATACAGCACTTATGTGAAAGCCAAAAAGACAAGATTATAAATGTTGTAAAATCCCCTGGGTCAGCCTAAGATTGACAATCATCCAATTTGGGAACAGAAACAATAGCTTGAGATGGAGGTGCCCAAATTTAGAATTCTGAATGTTAAATGCTCACACAGAGCAATGATGTCAGTGAAGAAAACTGAAGACTGAAATACATTTGAAGGAAATGCTATCTTAACAATAACTAGCATGTAGAAATAATGATCTCTTCCTGGATGGATTTGCCAAACAGGAAAAAAAGGCTATGTTTAATCAATAAGTTACTCACACTGAACAGTTAGCTCAGTTCTACCCAGTGTGCTACATTGCTTCCAAATGTGTATGGGGAGATTTTGATAGACCAGTAAAAGGGCCAGAGGCCACTTGATAATGTAATATTAATTATCATACTTGTTGCTAACTGTAGCCAAAAATCAGTAGGCCTTTCTGCAGGCCTGTGCAGCCTTGGCGTGACTAGGCCAGGAGAGGAGTGGGGAGCCTTTTTTCTCAACCTTATCTGACTCTGCACTCTTCCCCCCATGAAGTCTCTTGTGGACGTGCTGGGATCTATCTTTTAGGAGACAAGCAAGAAGCTTATCTATGCATGCCCTCTAGGAGATGTTTGTCAGGGCCTCAAGACATGCAGATTCTGCAGGAACACATCTAGTTAATTAGTACTCTGAGGCAACCTTTTGATTAGCTTGAAACTGCTTGCCCAACAAGTTTATTTCTTGATGTATTATTTACTAACAGGGATAAATGAGGAGGAGAGGTTTGGACTCTTTGGGATCTCTTCTTGGACACAGATTTTGGAGTCCCCCAACAGCAGCTGGAAGAACCGACCAATCAGAAAGTCACTGCTGTATTGCTCGAAAGCCACTCCGTACTTCAGTAATTACTGAGGTTTGGGGGTGTTTTACGAACCTGTTGCGGATGTGTGTAAGTGCTTGAGACTAAGTAAAGTATAGCAGTGAGAGCATTCACGTGTTATACTGTTTCTACCAGCCCATCTATCGGCTGGATGGCCATGTCTCCATTTAATTTATTTCCAGACACCACCTTAACAGAGTTACCAAGAGCTTTGGGTTGGCAGAACCCTGCGTAACAAATGAACTTTTAAAATAATTAAATGTTTTCTTTTCAAGGAGACTATTCCAAACCAGCCTATGCTACAGTATATGATGTAACTTTATAAAACAAGTAATAGTGTGGGAGAAATCAGCAAATCATACTGATTCTAATTCAAGCAAATAGCTTACTTCAACCAAATCAACAGGGAGCCTAACAGTAACTGGTGGTGCTCTAGATCAGCTGTGTTGAAAACTTTCCAAATGTGAATTAATGCAATTGTATTTGTCTATGTTTTCAGACAGATGTGCACTAAGGTCACCTTCAGAGCTAAGTCCAAGGGCTTGCTACACTTATAGCGCTGCAGTGACGCAGCTGTAGCACTTAGCGAAGATGCTACCTGTGCCAACGTGAAAGCATCTCCCATCGGCATAGGTACGCCAGCTCCCTGAGAGGTGGTAACTATGTTGATGGGGAAAGCCCTTCTGTCTACATAGCCGTGTCTACATAGGGGGGTTAGGTTGGTGTAACTACATCGCTCACGAGTGTGGATTTTCCCCTGTTATACCAACCTAAGTTTGTCATATAAGACCAAAACTCAGTGACTCTAGAAGGAGATGAAATTTAGCAAAATATTCACATTATTCCCACTAGACTCCTACCAATGGATCCATGTTACCCATGTAAATTCAGACCTGTTTACATGAACATTCAACTGGTGGCAAGCTGGGATGTGAATATATGCCATGGATTAACTGTCTGCGTGGAGCCTCTTCCCTTTATTGAGCACTTCTAAATATGGCCCAATAGCAGTGGCAGCTGTGAACTGCTCCCATTCACCTCAATGTTAACTTATTTTTAGCTGACATATCCAGTAAGGCTGCCAACAAGTGTCATGTCAGGCTGTCCCCGCATGCCTATCCAAACCCCAACTGCAACAGGATAGATTGTGGGAGTCAGCTGCAGAGGTTTCTCCAGGACCTTGGGAGCAGCAGCGTTGTCTGGGTTCAGACGGAAAGATAAAGGAAAGTCAGAGATTCTCTCTGCTTCTCTTGTTAGCCCCAGACCCATGGTAGGGATCTGATTGAGAATGAGGGGAGGAAGACAATTGAGATTAAAGGGAAGGAGACAAAATTAGGGGCCAGACTTGGGTGGGGAGGAGGGGGGGCAGCCCCATGGGCCCAAGGTTCACACTGTCTGTCCCCCATCAATATCCCCTGAAGTTGCCCCAAGGTTTGTCTCTCATACAGTTTTCTCGTTCAGTAGCCCTTGACATTTTCAATGACTTTGTTCCTACTGGCTTCCCCATGCCCCCAGCTACTTCTGGCTCACCTCTGCAACACCCCTTGTTGCTGAGGTGTGTGGGGAATTGGTGTCTGCATACCCACACCTGCTGCCACTGCTTGGTGAAAATCCTAAGGGGGAAATCAGGGATTTTTCCTCATTGTTGTGAAATTCCACACACAGAACGGTGATAGACTTGGCAGCTCTGCCATCCTCTCTGGGACTGTAGGTATAGCTTAAGTATGGTGCATTCCCTTTTTACTCCCCCGAGTCTGACCTCTGAACCTATTAAATAGCAAAGGATTTCCAACATTACTGTCCATTCTATAGTTCTGCCTACACCAAGCCCCACACCTCATGTATTCCTTGCTCTTCCGTTTAAATTTATTTCATGCCTTTAAGAAGACACTGCACGCTTTAGGACCCCACAGGGTTCTAAGTCTGTACTAGCTCTTCATTTCAAATGTTTCAGCTGAGTCAAAAAGGTCAGCACTTGTCACTTGGACAATTTTCCCCATGACAAAAATACACAGACATGCTGAGTCAGTGTCAGAAAAGTTGTACCTTGCAACATGACTCAATTGTTATTTTAATTTTCTCCTTCCACACAAGCTCTCCCACCCTCTCCACTCCCACCAAAAGAAGCCTTTGCTACAAAATGAGAGTTACTAACAGCACCGGGGCTGCTATAGAAAAGAAAAGAAAAGCTGGGGAAAAGTGCTACAACCTCTCATGTCTACAGCAACTTTATTATGCCACTTGATACAACTTGAGGGGCAAACCAAAAACTGCACAAAAGGCACCGTTTAAAAATAACCAATTTCTTTTTTGTCCTTTAAAGCTAAGTTTAAGAAAAATAAGCAAACAGCTCTGACAATTCACCCCCCTCTTAAATAGAAACTCTTGTGAACAATTCATTTTCCCTTAAGTCATGTACATTTCAGTCATTTTAGTTTGAAAATGCAAAGAATACAGAAAAGAATTCAGTCCAACCATCAGCATGCCTAAATTTTTCAATTGGCTCTCAAAGGTCACACAAAGCTGTGGGGATACAAAATAGTGGTGAGCAGAGGAGTCTGGGTTATTGGGGGAAAGATTAGATACGCTTCTAGATGTTGTTGCTACCCAAGTGATTCTATCACATGTAAATGAGCACAGCAAATATCCTATTTAGTCTGATAATGGAAAAGATCACTCTTTATTTTTGAGGCAACCTTGATGCTTTCTATGAACTGTGTGAATGCTTCCAAGATATAATCACTTCTTAGGACTCACCAGAGCAAATGTCATTTACATCGGGAGGCCCAATCCTCCACCGACTAAACAGCCATGTTTAAAAACATACTTGCATGATATTAGGATGTAAAGAGCTATTTGTGCTCTTTATAAGGGCAGTGCAAAACCTGCTGCAACTCTGAACACACCAAATCTAATGGCACTGCAAATATCACTCCACGGAAATGAAAGTTGGACAGGGGCAGCTCAGACAGTTCAGCATCCCACCATCAGAGCCTCAACTATCCTAAGAAATCTACAGTGGGGTGTGGCCTTCAGTGGATGTTATGGGTCCTTAACACCCCTCAGAGCCAACCAACTTATTGATGGAATTGTAATTAAAAGACTGGAGTGGGGGCCAGGACAGCTGGGTTCTAGTCTGAGTTCTGGCACCGACTTCTTACATGATCTTGGGCAGGTTACTTAGTACCTCAATTTCTTCACCTCAGTTTCTTCATGGACAATAATAATACTGATCACCCAGGGGAGTTGTGAGTCTTAATTTATTAATATTTCAAAGCACTTCAAGATCCTGTAAAAGTATAAAGAATCTGAGTTACTGGGGTTATGGGATTTTGACTACAATTCCTATTGGACATAACATCATTCATACTGCAGAAACAAATTCTCCCTCTCCACTCACATCACATATGGACCCCTGGTCTAAACTCAGACCCACAGACTATGAGCAATACTAACATCTCACCACCTGTCCTTCATTATTCAGCCCCGATGGTTTTAGAAGTCCTTTGGAATCCTAAAAAGGGCCCTCATAGTCACAATCCATTCCGATTTACATTCCCTAATAAAAGGAAATAGTAGTAAATAGTGTGCTATATTGCTCCAGGGCAAGCTAGGATGCTTGAGAATTTTTCTCTCTGGGAATAGAGAGAGGACAGTTGGATCCTACTGGAGCTTGATGCACAAATGACATCTGCATTTCATTGCTAATGACAGTGCTCATAAAGACAAGGCATCCATTATGAGGAAGGAAATGTCAGGGGAATGGCTTGGCATTTCCCCCAGGAGCACTGGGAGTCCACTAGCTTGGATTCCATGGTGGTGCACATGATATATGTGCTTAGAGAGAAAGGGACAGATGCGGGTGGTCCCTGGAAATCAAATCAATGTACAGTGTAGGTTATTTTTGTTTACTCTTTGAATTATTTGGGTAACTATCCTTGAAGTGCAGGGTGGCTTCTGAGGCAGAGCTCTGATCACTAGGGGAATTGTGTCTGTGTTTTGTTAATATTTAACACCAATACTGAGGCCTCTGAGAAGGAGGTTTTTGTTTTGTTTTACATCAGAAGACTCTCTGATGATTTCTAAAGCTTGAGGTTACGGCTGATCCACACCACTATTCTGCTGTGAATCAAGGAGCCCAGTCTCCCTCATCCTCTCACTAAAAGCTATATTGATCGGAATACACCATAGACTTGCAAAGTCCAGCTCTGACCTCAGTACATTATAAGATAAGTAGCTGGTGTACGGGGATGCAGTTTATGGTTGTTTAAGGATGAACTTCTTGACCTTCCTTTTTTATTCTAATTCAATGCTAAATAAATGTATTCCAATATTTGAGTTTTATAACCCTATTATTTCAGAAATCTATTTCTATCTCAGCCTGAAGTATATGAAATTAAGTTTAATTTTCTGAATATTCTGAATGTCAGATATGTAAAGAACAGCACATCAGAGAATGTTCATTGTCTATAACCGTGATGATAATGATCTTACATTCTCAAACAAAAAGCTTTCTTAAAATTGTACATATATAGCAATTAAACTCCTTTTACTATAGTCCAGGCTTAAACAGAAATAGCTTTATCTGTTTCCTTTCACAATAGAAATTATTTTTTCATTAGATTTATTTCTCTCTTTAAAAAGAAACCATGGCAGAGTTGTTAATTTATATGGAGTTTCTTTAGTGATGGCCTTTTCTGACACACAGAGAAAGTTAAGCATTCAGTAACAAACAGTATAGACTATCTCTAAAAAATAAACATCGGTGTACAAAGAATTTAACCCTAGGTACATAATCTGTCAGGGAAAAAGACATTTTTAATGGATACTTCATGATAGCCTAAACTAAATCCACTATAGATGGAGAGTGACAGATTTCCATTGTCATGATGCTTAAAGGTATTGCTATAATGAATTGGTTATTCACCACAAGTGACAATGAAGTTATCAAGTTTATTTTAGAAAATGCAGGAAAATTTAAGGGTCATAGTTTTAAAACACACAAAACATATGCATGCAAATATGTACCTGTTTCTGTGTGTACAATTGCTATGCTTATGTGTGCTAACTCAGTTGATGTGTGGGTGTCTAGCTGTTCATTTATTTATGCAGTTACATGATTAGCTGTTGGAACTCTGATAATACACATGTGTGTAGATATGTGCACATGCATCTTTGGTATATAAGCCTGCACCTTAAAATTTGCTTCTGCGTTTCTCTTTTGACCATTATTCACCTGCCATGTATCATAGTAGCAAGTGCTACTGCTCAGCCTCAGGTTAAAGCCTGTTGGCCCAAGTCAATATAATGTAATGTCTCACTCCCCTCTCTGACACGAATGTTTTTGATCCAGTCCTGCAGCTACCATGCTTCCTGGAATGGTGCAACTTGCACACCACCATTGACTGAAGAAGGACAAGGAATGCACAATCTAGCTCATGAAGGAGATCAAGTAAGGAGGGTAGAATTTAGCTCTTAACTTATCAGGATTTATGCTTTATCAGGAGGTATCTCAGGTAACTGATTTCATCTAATGATAGCAAGTGTTAATGACTGCTGCTTAATAGTATACATTTTACTGAATGGGGAAGTATTCAGCATGGTCAGTTGACTCTGTCAGGTCAAATTAGACTCAAATTAAAATAAATAATTTTTACTAAGGCTAAGGCCAACATGAATAATTTTGTGATTTTGTTATCTAAATTCAAAAGGAAATACATACATAAATTAAAAAATAAACAGCCCTAAACAGAATTTGCAACCAAAATATTGCTTTGGTCAGATGTCTGGAAACATTTAGTCAGCTTCCTAACACAGATGTTAGCACAGTCACTGCCACAATATCATGGCATCATTTCATTTGCAGAGTCACTCCCATTCTGTTAACTTGATACTTGTCTTTATGTCTACTTTCTAGCTACTCTAGCTGGGTGCAGCAGGGGGTGAGCCATTGTGACATCCTCTCCTGTCTTGTACAAATTACTTTAACACCTCCGTTCTGTAAACCCCAATGTGTAGTTTATTTGTGTTATCTCAACAACTCTATTTACAGTGATGTACAAACATCATCCCCTTTCCCAGAGAGAAGATAGGGAAGAGATCTCTCCATGCAGAGATCTCACTTTACTCTAGTCCTGCTGGCTTCTCTTTATCTCTCTCTCATTCCTCCCTTCTGCTTTCTGAGTTAATGGATTAATGAGCCCCTTAGCGCTTCCCAGATCATACTGATCTAGTAATTAGCCCCAGCTTCCTTCAGTCAGGCCCTTCTCTGGGGAAACAAACTGATCTTACAGTGACCAGAGTTCTGGTTTAGCTTTTGGATCTCAATACCCTGCCACAGGTATCTGGGAAATAGTTACTGTTACTTGACTCTGGCTGTTTTATGCCAGCCAGAGTTGCTGGTGAAGTTTAAAGCAGGTAATGGTCACAAGTTGGGGACAGTCAGAGTGCACCACTCCCTTTTCACATCTCATCCTGTGCCATCCATTCCCTCTCCAGATCCCCTGTGCTGTGGCTGCATGCATAAGAATGGCATCCCCTTTTGGTTCACTTGAGTAGTACAAAGTGAACAGAAAGGATCTGACCATTTAATTCCTTTCTATGATTTTAAAAGATCTGCCCATTTAATTCCTCTCTTTAATTCCTCTTCATTTTGAAATAATGTAACTCATAGCTGGTCAATAAATCCTGAAATGATTTTCTAAAGTCTTCTAATTAGTCAACTGTAGCTTATTTCAGCCTGCCTCACTCCAAGATGATGAAGTTTTAGTTTCACCCAGGTGCTGCTTGGATTTAGCAACTTTGGCAATGCGTGTGTGTGTCTGTAATGATCGTGAATGTGGTGACTTTTGTGATGCTAATATGATACCTCTCATAATTCTGCAGGCATTGGTACAGATTATCTCATTTCCTGATCGGTTCTTTAAGGAATCAAGTTTCCACCTCTTAATCCTATATCAACAGGTGTCTGGGATATCCCGGCCATCCAGTAAATCTCAGTGATTTCTCTGCTGCCACTGACTGCTTCTTCAGTATATGAACAAAACTCTGCTGTGGGGGTAACAACTTTTGTTGGCTTCTAGCTGTGAATGTCTGTTCTCAGGTGGACTGGTTGCTTAACCGTCGCTTTGACAGTGGATTAGTATATCTGTCATATAGACTTGCAGAAGAGGTCTCTAAGGTGGAAAGCTTGTTCTTTCGCCAACAGAAGTTGGTCCAATAAAATATATTACCTCATCTGCCTTGTTTCTCTAACATGGACTGTAAGCTCTCTGGCGTAGGGACTTTCTTTGTTATACATGTCTGTGTAATGGTGCCCTAACCCCTGATTAGCGTCTCTAGATGCTATCGCCATACAAAAAACCCCAATAATAGCATGTGTTCTTTGGCTTTTTCTCCAATTGCATCTGTAAGTCTAATATTTCCTAGGTTTGTGTAACACAAATCTTATTGAAGTCCCTGTTCATCTGCCTATGAGCATCTGGGCTGGCGAAGCTAATCCTTTTGTTGGTGTATTTCTAAATTCCAGAAAAACTAGATAAAGATCTTTATTTTCAGATACTCTGATACTGTGGTAATGTGGAGGTCATTTAAGGATGTAGGCTGACAGGTATTTAAGCTTTATTTGAAAGATTTTTCTCTGTCTGAATAGTTCTCTTGGCCATCTTATTATTCTGTTGGTACTTTGCAAAGCGATGATGTGCTCCAATTGTGAACACAGTGGATGGCAGACAGTTGCACTTGGGAATTTCCCAAGCCCACCAAAAATGTTAATGTCAGCTCTTCATGTTCTTCTTAAAACAGCTGATGTGTAGATTGGTTCCAGAATGAAGAGAAAAGGCTATTACTTAAGAAAATTGCATTTTAAGCCTAGGCCAGTGCTAGTGTAGAGCACTACACTACCCACTTGCAATTTTGGTAATCCAACAATTATGAAAGTATTGACTAAGCAAAAGAAAGTCTCTTGTTTTAATGATTCAATAATTAAAACTGAAGTAGAAGATTAAGTGCTGAGAGATTCTCTTGTCAAGAGTCAGGGTATTAGCCTTGACCAGTTCTGCAAAAACCAAAACCATTTCTGCTCACTAATGGGTAAATTCAAAGATTAGCAGCTAATGCAGAGAGAAAGGAAAGAAAATCAGAAAGAGGATAACATGTCTTAATGTGTCATATACATATAGCTTTGTCTAAGGAAATCAGCCTTCTTTCCAGCCACAAAATAGTTTTAACCCTCACTTACCCAAGTCTACTTCCTCAAGAAGTAGAGGAATTTCAATTTAATCCCTTTCAGTAGAAATCCAAACACTTATTAGTAAAGGTACTAACATAGATGCCTATTTTACAGTATCTCTAAAATCTGAGGATCAAATGTTACCCACATAGTCTGAGTCCACCTGCTGGGATAAATTCTTTGTTAAAAGATGCTTGAGGGATAATAAAGCTTCTTTCTTCTTCTATAATGCATTAGGTGTAAAATGACTCTATTTTTCTTTAAGGATTCTAGTTCAAAAATTATTCCTACTTCCAGAAAGCTGTAAGAAAAATTAGACCAAGGGATAAACAGGATATAATCATAGCTACAGTGCATATTTTCCATCTTTCTGATTGTTTGAAAGAGAGAGAGAGAGAGACAGAGGCAGAAACCAGTGCTGAAACTTCCAGGAAAACTAGTAAAACCTCTCTGTTGCTTTAGAATCACAAGACCTTCTCAGCTGCTCTGAAAATATGAGAAGTGCAACATAATGGACCTGATCCTCAGCTGGTGTAAATCCATCATCATCAGTGATCTGTTGGGATTGAGGATGATCCCTTTCACAGGTTTTATTTTATATGGGTCCTTTGCTGACTGAGGAGTCCAATCCTTGAGCCACAGACTCATTAGCAGACATTGCAGGTGGTGTTGGAAGGCAGGGTTGGGCCACAATTTCTGCATGACAGTTGTTTTCCTTTCTTTTCTGGCATTTTTCTGTGGCTAAGATGAGGTGATTTTCCTCAGGAGTGGTCATTCCTTCTTGAAAAGTCTTCACCAGTTAGCCCTCTCTTGGGCTACTGTCTTCTGCGTGTGGTGTCGATGCCACATCTCTCAATGTTTGTCATGAGGGTATCTTTGAAGTGTTTCTTTTGGCCTTCTGGTTTCCTTTCTCCTTTGGTGAGTCGGACATACAGCAATTGTTTTGGTCGGTGTGCATCAGGCAAGTACATACAGTGCCCACTCCACCTCAGCTGGTGCTGGATAACCAGGGCCTCAACTCTGAAGATATTAGCCTTTGTGAGGACACTGACGTTAGTGTAGTGATCCTCCACTTTATGTTGAAAATCTTCCAGAGAAAGTACTGGTGCTGGCATTTCAGGCTTTTCAGGTGTTTTTTTGTAGGTCACTCAAGTCTCACAGCTGTAAAGGAGAGTTGGAATTACCACTGATGAACACCCGGCAAGATAGTCTGCCAAAGTCTAGGCTGGCACAGCAGATTCTGTGCTGAATCTCAATGTCTATGTTGAGAGATGGCTGCAAAGGTAGGCAAAGTGTTCAGACAGCTCCTTTCTGTCAATGTAGATGCTCGTTGATGGATGACTGAGGCTGGCGGAGAACTTTTGTTCTGCTGATGTTCAGGGTTAGTACTAGGCTTTTGTGAGCTTCAGAGAAGCACTTAAGGGCTGTTTGTCTACCCTCTTTTAAGTGTGCAACTACAGCACAATCATCTATGTATCTAAGTTAGGTTATTGTTGCTGATTTTACTTTAGTTCTGGCACGGAAGTGAGAGAAGTTGAAGAGCTTGCCACCAGTCCAAAATTGGATGCTAATGCCTTGTGGCAGATGGTCTTGCATTAGCATTTTCATAGCTACTAGGAAAATGGAGAAGAGCGTGGGTGTCAGTACACAACCTTGCTTTACACTAGTTTGGATGGCAAAGTGATCAGAGATAGATCCACTGCACAGCATGGAGACAGTCATCTGGTCATGGAGGAGTCTTACAATGGTGGTAAATTTGCTTGGGTAACCAAACTTTGACATGACTTTCCACAGAGCTGCACAGTTGACAGAGTTTAAGGCTTTGGTCAGATCAATAAAGGCCCTATACAGCTCCTGGTGTTAACATTTTTCCTGGATCTGCCTGGCTGCAAAAAACATGTTGATGGTGCCTTGTGATGGTCTGAAGCCACACTGGCACTCTGGGAGTCTTCCTCTGCAAGAGGGACCAGATGATTCAGTAAAATTCTAGCAAGAATCTTCCTAGTGATGGAGAGGAGGGCAATACCTTGATAGTTGTCACAGTCGGTCCTATCTTCCTTTTTGAAAACCGTGACGATGTTAGCATTGCATAAGTCAGCTGGGATTTCTTTGGTGCACCAGATTTTGAGAAGCAGAAAATGGAGCTTGTTTGTCAGTGTTTCTCCCCCCATTTTCAGTACTTCATCTGGTATGCCATCAGCACCTGATGCTTTATTGTACTTTTTTGTTTAATTGCTTTGCGGACCTCCTCAGATGTTTGTGTGTTGGTAAGAGTTTCCTAGACTGGGTGCTGAGGAGCGGAGTTGATGGTGTCATCAGTCACAAATAATTTTCAATTTAGAAGCTTTTGGTAGTGTTCCTTCAAGCGCTCTTTGATGGATTCATTGCCTTTAAGAAGGGTACTCCATTTTCAGATCTCAGCGGTCTGAGGCCATATGAGCTTGGTCCATACAGAGTCTTTGTCTCTCAGGAAAAGCTCCGCATATCATGTCTGTCAGCGAACGCTTGGATTTCTTTTGCTTTGACCTCTCACTATTTGTTTTTGATTTCTTGGATCCTACTTTGAACCTCAGCTTTGAGCTAATGGAAAGAGCTCTGCTTCTGACTGGATGATGGATAGTTTTGTCAGTTGCAGAAAGCTTTTCTCTTCTGATCTAAGAGGGCTGTGATCTCTATGTTGTTATTGTTAAATCAGTCCTGATGGCAGCAGGTAGCAAGGCCGATGGATTCCTCACAACCCTCATGGATGGTCTGTTTAAGGGCTTCCCAGTCTTTTTTGACACTTGTGTTGTCATTTCCAGGTGTGCATATGGTCAGTTTTCCAGTAGGTGTGCTTGGAAGTTCTCTTAGTGCACTGAAGATTGAAGTCTTTGGACATTGTATTGCTATCTGAGTGATTTGGATTGCTTTCTGTATTTTGGTGCAATCCTGATGGACATGACTGACCTCACCAGGTGGTGGTCAGTTCAGCCATCATCAGTTCCTCTCATTACACAAGTGATTTGGATGTCTCTTAGATCCTGTGATCTTACAATGACATAGTCCAAGAGGTGCCATTGTTTTGAACGGGGGATGTTGCCAAATTGTTTTGTACTTGTTGCTTTGTCTGAAGATTGTGTTTGTGATCACAAGGCTGTGCTCTGTGCATTTGTTGAGCAAAAGGATGCCATTGGACTTAGTCTTACCCACTCCTTCCTTCTCAATGGTGCCACTCCATATGCTAGAGTCTCAGCCAACTTTTACATTAAAGTCCCCTAAGAGGGTTTTCTTGTCTGTCTGGATGACAGAACTGTGTAAAGGTAAGTGTAGAAGGATTAATTCTGTTCTACTTCAGTGTTAAGAGTTGGTGAATATGCACCGATGATGGTGGCAAATGACTTATTGACCTGTTGGATGCGGAAGGTCATAAGGTGCTCATTGATGCCATTGGGGAGCTCAGTCAGACGGTTGACTAGAAGATTCTTGATTGGAAAGACAACACTGTGTATTTGCCTGTTGCTTGCTGGTTTTCCTTTCTAGAAGAAAGCCCTCAAGTGGGCTTCATCTACACATCTTGTCTCACTGAGAGTGGTGATGTCAATGTTGTATCTCGAGAGTTCTGGAGCAATAATTGCTGTTCTGTGTTTGGGTCTTTCACTTTTTGAGTTGTCTAGTAGAGTACAGACATTCCAGGTTGCAAGAAACATTTTTGTTTTTCTACTGCATTGGGAGTGATCCCTCTGGACGCAGTTATCCAGTCTGGTATGGTGGGATAGCCTGTTTGGGGCACCTTTTCTAGCCCCTTCCCTGTATGGTGTGAGCAGAGGGGTTCCAAAAAAGGCCTGCTCAGTCATGATTGTTGCTGCTGAAAATGCCCCCCATCCCTTCAGGGAACATGACGACCATCTTGTGGTCACTGCCTGCATGTGGGCCTATGACTAGGGACTCTGGTGACCACTTCACCTGTCCCATCGCCACTCACCCAAAGTTGTAGGACTTTAATGGGTGGGGAAAAAGATCTTCCTGTGCAAGAAGCCTGTATGTGAGTAGTTTAATGTGTGGGAGCCATTGCACACCAGCAGCCACACAAATCTTGGTGGAAGAGACACCTGTGTCTGGTGGCAAGGAAGTCCAAGACAGAGTTTCTCTTCTGTTGCAGCTTTCTTCCATCTTTACAGCCTTTGAGAGGTAATCCTGCTTCATTCAACTGCTCTGCCATTGAGGTCTTTGTGCTGTATGGTGTTGTGTTGGGCTGCGCTTTGTCTGGTACCTCACCTTTGACCTTAAAGCCATGGGTGATCCTACTAGGAATGAAGGTTCCCCATGGTGTCGCACTTAGGGTCTTTAGTACATGCAAGCTTCTCCACCACATCAAAGTGGCAACCCAAAGAAAAGTATAAATCAGTATATCTCCATTCAAAAGAATCAGGATCCAGTCCAATATGTTTACTAGGTGAAATTTATATTGAAATTGGGCAAAATTTGGACTGTTTAAAATAGATATTTCAAGATTTTGTATCTATAGGCTTTTCTATAGCATTCCTCACCATGATAAAAGGTGGTTGGAAAATTTCAGCTGAAGTTTCTTTCAATAAAAGAGAAATATGCTGTTTTATTGAAGCCAAAATATTTCACTGAAATGTATCGATTTCAACATAGTTCTTGTGTGCATGCAAAAATCTCTCTCTAGAGCCTGGTGGGTAGAGCACTGGGTTGGGACGTAAGAGCTGCAGGTTCAAGTTCCTTTTTAATTCCACATCATGCTGAATCAGGCTGAGCAGGATTTTGAGTCCTGTCTCCCACATTGCATGCCAGAGCCTTGCCTCCCTGGATGGACACATGTGCACAACCTAACTCCATTTTTGTGAAAGGTTTTTGTCTTCATTGCAATGTGGAACAAAATCCAATATGGAAAACTGGGAAGTTGCTGGGAAATTTAATTGTCATCTTCCAGGCAGCTCTAACCATGGTGTCCAAGCACCTCAGAAACAACACACACAACATCCTGAAAGGCGGGGAAGCGTTTCTGTTTTACAGGTGGAGAGTTGAAACACAGAATGATTAGGGCCAACATTTGCAAATCTTGGGCAGACACAATAAGCTGTTTGGGCACCAGTTAGGGGCTCTAGTGGAAGCTGAGCACTTGTCATGTTTCTGGTGCTTGTGTTTGGTCACACCTGACCTGTTGAGTGCTCCAAGGGGGCAGTAAAGGGGTATGATTTGGAAGCTGGATGCCGGAATGATATTTTCAGAGGCCCAGGTATGCTCAAGGACTTCTCTGGACACTCAAAAGGTAGTTGTTTTTATAATGATATGATATTATATTATTCTTATTTATAGATCATAAGCTCTTTGGGGCAGGGGCTGTCTTTTTGTTCCGTGTTTGTATCACACCTTGCAAAGTGGGATCCTGATCCATTGACCAGGGCTCTGAGGAGCTGCAATAATAAATAATAAGAATAATTTATATTACTATAGTGCCTAGGAGTCCTAATCATGGACCAGGACCCCATTGTGCTAGGCCGTGTACAAACACAGAACAAAAAGACAGTCCCTGCCTCCGAGACCTTACAGTTAACTACATGACAAAAGACAACAGGTGGATTCAGACAGATAGATAGGGACGTGCAAGGAAACTATGAAACAATATCTGTCAGCATAACAGGCAGTAGCACACCAGTGGCCTAGCCATTCTCAGGTTCTATAGGCATCATGGCAGAGGAAAGTGATTTGAAGGAGGACAATGAGGTACTTATGATGCATTACCTAACTAGGAAGTGCTCAAGCAGCAGCCCAAATACATCCTCCTGCTGGGTGCTTTGCAGCCTGTGTACACCAAAAACAGACAGTACATGGGGTCAGGAGTCCCCATCCACACAGACAAGAGAGAGTGGGAGGGAGAGTCAGCAGTGACGAAAGAGAGAGATGGATTTACTGAGGCCTGCCAGGATTAATATAGGGAAGGTGGAGGAGAGTCAGTATTTAAGGCAGGGGCAAGGAGAACTGAGGGGAGAAGGTTGAAAGAATTGGGGGACACCTACCAAGATCTGAAGGGGAGAAGGATTCTGGGGATTTTTGGGGGAGGGGAAGTGGTAGCACTGAGGAGATGGTGTAATACAATCCCTGATCATTGTTGGTCAGTATGTAAAGAGACAATTGAGCAAAAGAAAATGTCAGACAATGGAGCTAAAGGCTCGGAGGAGAAGATGCCCTTACCCTCTTAACAGGGTCTATGAACCCTGGAAGAATTCTTTAACCTCACTGATGAACAGGTTATATAGTGATGCAGGCTCACATCTGAAGCCAACTAGCATCTCTGTAGAGAGCTGAAGGGAGAACTCTATGCCCTTTCTATGCCAGACAGGAGTCAGAACTGCCTTTTCCATCTTTGCCAATAGTTCATTTCATAGGACCATCTTCTGACATCAGTCAATATGCTGCCTCTTAGTACCTACAAGGCTTCATGTTTGCTATGACCACCAGGTTGTCCGGTCACATAAATCCTCTGTGAATGAGTAGACTCAACATTGAATTAGTAATATACAGTGAAGTATGTTTGTATAACAGTTAAGGTTGCTACACACACAGCATACCTGACACAGACCCACAAAAGTTAAGAAAGGAAAAGTTAAGCTGCTGAACAATGCACGCCCTCTTTCCCTCCACCAATAGACACACCCCTTGCCATTTACCAGAGCTACTGTGCACTAAAGGCCATATACCACAGCTGTGACGCTGTGCTCTGATGCCAATCATCCAAGACCAATTTACCAAACACAGCTGACTCTCCCTGCTGCACTCCCCCATTACACTATCCCTTCCCAATATGAACAGATGTGGGCTTTGGGAGCAGTAGCTTAGTGTATCTGGAGGTGGCAGTTTGATAACTTGGGTAACCTGCTTTATAATTCCCCCATACTACTGAGTATGTACAGCTACCGAGATCTGATTCCAGAGCAAAACACATAACCAAAGATTAAGGAAGTGTTGTTGACTGTTCAGTGGAGGCTAGTAAGACCATAGCTCCTTTGGGCAGAGTAATACTACGTCTCCTTCCGGTATATGCCATTCACAATACGCTTCTCTTTAATCATTGCATGTGTACTTTCGGAGCCTATTGGCTTGTGGAAGGACATGGTATGTATTATACAAAGGCTTAATATGAGTTAGTTGATGCCTCTGGCTCACTTGCATTTGCAGTTTCACAGCATAAAACATGAGTAAAATCACCAGCAAATCTCCAAATGTCCATCTGATTTACAGAAAGATTTTCAAAGGTACCAAGCTGAGGGAGATTGCAGGTCAGTTACTGTGGCTGTGTGGGAAGGTCCTGCTGAGGAAGAAGTCAGTCCACTGCTGGAACTCACTGACTGGGGGGTTGCTCATTTGCTGTGAACTGACACTGGGGGAAAAAGACCTGTGGTGATTATCCAAAGAGACTAAAAGAAACTTCAGTGGGAGGCAAGTTCCAAAGGAGAATGCTCTGTCCTTTTTAAAGCGATTGTACCTAGTTGAGTTTGATTGAGTTATTTTTACAGACCAAGAAGGAGCTCTAAATGGTATATAAAACTGGGCTCCTGGTGTACAAAATTGTATAAAACCATTTTAAAATAGTTAAAATATTCTTCGTCAAAATATGTTGGGTTTTTGAGTAAATAGAATCTGGATGCAAATGGATGCTTTCATGGAATCATCTTATAGACTCATAGATTCTAAGGTCAGAAGAGACCATCGGGATCATGTAGTCTGACCTTCTGCTCATTGGAGGCCACAGAACCTCACTTACCCACTCCTGTAATAGACCCATAACCTCTTGGATGAGTTGCTGAAGTCCTCAAATCATGGTTTAAATTCTTCGAGTTACAGAGAAACGACCATTTACACTAGTTTAAATCTGCAAGTGACCTGTGCCCCATGCTGCAGAGAAAGCCAATCTGACCCAAGGAGAAATTCCTTCTGACCCCAAATATGCTGATCAGTTAGTCCCTGAGCATGTGGGCAAGCCCCATCAGGCAGATACCTGAGAAAGAATGCTCTGAGGTAATGTAGAGCCCTCCCCATCTAGTGTCCTGTCTCCAGCAGTTGTGGATTTTTGCTACTGGCAGTCACTGATGGATCACATGCCATCGTAGGCAGTCCCATCCTACAATCCTCTCCATAAACGCATCAAGCTCAGTCTTAAAAACAGCTAGTTTTTTTTGCCCCCATTGTTCCCCTTTGAAAGGCTCTTCCAGAACTTTACTCCTCTAATGGTTAGAAACCTCCATCTAATTTTGTGCCTAAACTTGTTGATGGCCAGTTTATAGCCATTTCTTCTTGTGTCCACATTGGTGTTTAACTTCAACTCCTCACCCTTCCTGGTATTTATCCTTTTGATGTATTTATAGAGCACTCATATCTCCCCTCAGCTTTCTTTTGGTTAGGCTAAACAAGCCAAGATCTTTGAGTCTCCCCTTATAAGATAGGTTTTCCATTCCTTGGATCATCCTAGTAGCCCTTCTCTGCACCTGTTCCAGTTTGAATTCATCTTCCTTAAACATGGAAGACCAGAACTGCACACAGTATTCCCGAGGGGGTCTCACTAGTGCCTTGTATAATGGTACTAACACTTCCCTGTCTCTACTGGAAATACCTCATCTGATGAATCCTAAGACTTCATTAGCCTTTTTCACAGTCACATCATGTTGCCCACTAAGTCTTTCCGTGATCAGCCAATACACCCAGGCCTTTCTCCTCCTGTGTCGTTTCCAACTGATAAGTCCCCAGCTTATAGTAAAAATTCTTGTTGTTAGTCCTTAAATTCATGACCTTGTACATTACAGCTATTAAATTTCATCCAATTTCTATTACTCCAATTTACAAAGTCATCCAGATCATCTTGTACGATATTCTGATCCTCCTCCGTATTGGCAATACCGCCCAACTTTGTGTCATCTGCAAATTTTATTAACACATTCTCACTTTTTGTGCTAGTGTCATCAATAAAAATGTTAAATAAGATTGGTCTCAAGACTGGTCCCTGAGGAACTCAACTAGTAAACTCCCTCCATCCTGACAGTTCACCTTTCAGTATGACTTGTAGTCATCCCTTTAACTTCCTTATCCACCTTTCAATTCTCATATTAATCCCCATCATCTCCAATTTAACTAATAATTTCCTTTGTGGAACTGTGTGAAATACTTTACTGAAATTCAGGTAGATTAGATCAACTGCATTTCCTTCACCTAAAAAATCAGCTATCTTCCCAAAGAAGGAGATCAGGTTGGTCTGGCGTGATCTACCTTTTGTAAAACCATGTTGTGTTTTCTCCCATTACCGTTCACCTTTATGTCCGTCACTATTTTCTCTTTCAAAATTTGTTCCAAGACCTTGCATACAATAGAGGTCAAACTAACAGGCCTGAGGTTTTCTTGATGACTCCCTCCCTCCTCCCGCATTTCTTAAAAATAGGAATTATATTAGCAATTCTCCATTTAGAGGGTGCAACCCCCAAGTTTACAAATTCATTAAAATATCTTGATATTAGTCTTGCAATTTCATGTGCCAGTTCCTTTAATATTCTTGGATGGAGATTATTTTAGTCCCATTAAACTGTTTGAGTTTGACTTCCACCTCAGATGTGGTCATTTCTACCTCCATATCCTCGCTGCCATTAGCCACCCTGCCACTACCCCTAAGCTTGTCATTAGACTCACTAAAAACTGAGGCAAAGTATTTATTTACATGTTGGGCCGTGCCTAGGTAATCTTTAATCTCTACCCTATCCTCAGTGCTTAGTGGTCCTACTTCTTTCCTTGTTTTCTTCTTATTTATACGACCATAGAAGCTTTTGCTATTGCTTTTTATTTCCTTTGTAAGGTGCAACACTGCTTGGTTTCTGGCAGTTCTCACTTTATCCCTACACTTTTTAATCTCCAAGAGGTAGCTTTTCTTGCTGATCCATCCCATCTTTCATTCCTTGTAGGCTTTCTGCTTTCTCTTAATCACCTGTTTGAGATGCTTGCTCATTCAGCTTAGTCTTCCCTATGAATTTTTTCCTCTTGCTTGAGATGCAGGCTTCAGATAGCTTCTGCAACTTTGACTTAAAGTAATTCCAAGCCTCCTCCACATTCAGATCCTTGAGTTCTTCAGTCCAGTCCACTTCCCTATATAATTCCGTTAATTTATTAAATTATTAATTTAGCTCTTTTGAAATCAAGGGCCCTTGTTGCAAATTTATTTTTAGTTTAAATTGAAATAATTCATGATCGCTTGAACCAACGTTGGTCCTCTACAACAGTTCTTCTAGGAGATTCTCACTACTCACCAATACCCAAATCTTCAGCCTCGGTTCCACATCCCCTATCTTAGCTACCAGCAGACAGCACACCCTTCTGTTCTCTGGATCAGTTCTGGTTGATAGGTCTGTCTATTCTTCTTAGTAGGGAGTCCCTAGTCACATAGACCTGCCTCTTCCTGGTGATGGTCTGATTCCCTGGCTTTCCTCCTTTTCTTTCTGGCTGCAAATCCTCTTGTCTTTTATTCTCCCTTACAATCTTCTGCCAGTCGCCCTGTATTGTTCTGGGGCTCTGAACTCTGGGCATCTCCATTGACTCTTCTCCTCTTCTTACAGGTGTAGCCCATGGGTGTAGCCTACAAACTTGCTATATTACATGATCTGCTTTTTCTTTATTAGTTTGATTGATTATATTATTTTGTTTATGTTTTTGTACTGAATATTTCCAGAACACATTACTTCATTATATTTGGCTATAATGTAAGGAACCTACAGAAGCAGATTAGCTGAGCAAGTTAGCATAAATGTTTATTATTTTAGGCATAGGTAAACGGCCTACCAGTTACCCCTTTTTAACTTCAGGCAACTGAATGGAGAATTGAATGTGTTTATCTGGATTCTGGAGCATACCGGTAACCACAAGGTACACCGCAAAGAACATGGAAGGAACAGTTCAAGCCAAAGGTAATGGTTTCAAGGATGAGATAATTGATATTAATATGTATGGATATGTTGTTATGTAAGAATATGTTAGCCAATAGAGATTACGTACCCTAGGATTTATTTGGGTGATTTAATAAGATTTGGGCATAGAAGGTTGGGCACTGACATGAATATTCAGGATAATGCCAGGACCCTATAAGAGAACAACTGTCCATGTGGAAGTGGCCCTTTTTCTTATTTTCCCTGCGTTTAGCAATATAGCATAATTACTTAGCACATGACCCTGATGTCTATCATCTCGGGGCTGAGGAAACAAGACTATTGAACCATTTTGACATGCCAAAGACGAGGTTGGTCCTTTGTCTTCTATTATCGGGTCTCTTTGGAAGGGTGTGAGCATGTTAGTTTAAGTAGCTTTTGTAAAGGAATTTTACCACAAGGGTCTATAGAATTGTATTACATCTTCGTGGCTTTGGGGTTTGCAGCTTTAATAACTCTGTCATTTATTTTAATTAAGATCTCTAAAGTCTGGCTTTGTCCTCAGTGTGAATGTCTTTGCCATACACCTGAGAATCCGCACAAAGTATTGGACTCTCAGCATTCTGTAATTCTGTAGCCTGATTTTGGGACAAGAACCTAAATATCTTCTGGTCAGATCATTGGCGAGCCTATAATAAATCAGCCTCATAAAATCAAGTCAACACAGGACTAGTCACTCTTCTCTTCTTCCTTACCCTCCATTCTTCAGTTACAGCCTGTTGTGCCCCTTTTCATTTTCCAAATCAGCAAACCTACTCCTGAGCATTAGTTCTCCTTTACTAGTTGTTTTTTTTCATCTGCCTGGTTCTTATTATTTATTTAACTTATAGTGTTCCAAAATATTTTACAGGGTGCTAACATGGATTACAATTAGGGATCTAAAGTTATTAAAAAAATTAATCATGATTAATTGTGTGATTAATCACACTGTTAAACAATAATAGAATACCATTTATTTAAATATTTTTGGATGTTTTTCTACATTTTCCCAAATATTGATTTCAGTTACAACACAATACAAAGTGTAGAGTGTTCACATTATATTTAATTTTTATTACAAATATTTGCACTGTAAAAAAGAAACAAAAGAAATTGTATTTCAATTCACCTCGGGGTTGTTATAAATGTGTATGGGTAGGGTTTTGTGGCCTGCCTTGTGCGGGAGGTCAGACTAGATGATCATATTGGTCCCTTCTGACCTATGAGTCTATGAGTCTATGAGTCTATAAGTACTGTAGTGCAATGTCTTTATCCTGAAAGGCGAAATGTAGAATTATGTAAAAAAATAACTTCACTCAAAAATAACAATGTAAAACTTTAGAGCCTATAAGTCCTACTTCTTGTTCAGCCAATCGCTAAGACAGACAAGTTTGTTTACATTTATGGGAAATAATTCTGCCTGCTTCTGGTTTACAGTGTCACCTGAAAGTGAGAACAGGCTTTTGCATGGCACTGTTGTAGCTAGCATCACAAGATATTTATGTGCTAGATGCACTAAATATTCATATGCCCCTTCATGCTTCAACCACCATTCCAGAGGACCTACGTCCATGATGATGAGGGTTCTGCTTGATAACAATCCAAAGCAGTGAGGACTGATGCATGTTCATTTTCATCATCTGAGTCAGATGCCACCAACAGAAGGCTGATTTTCTCTTTTGGTGGTTTGGGTTCTGTAGCTTCTATAATGGAGTGTTTCTCTTTTAAGACTTCTGCCATGTTCCACACCTGATCCCTCTCAGATTTTGGAAGACACTTCAGATTCGTAAACCTTGGGTCGAGTGTTGTAGCTATCTTTAGAAATCTCACATTGGTACCTTCTTTGCATTTTGTCAAATTGGCAGTTAAAGTGTTCTTAAACTGAACAACATGTGCTGCGTTGTCATCTGTGGCTGCCATAACACAAGATATATGGTAGAATGAGGGTAAAACCACAGAGCAGGAGACATGCAATTCTTCCCCAAGAAATTCAGTCACAAATTTAATTAATGCATTATTTTTTTAATGTGCGTCAGCATGGAAGCATATCCTCTGGAATGGTGGCCAAAGCATGAAGGTGCATACAAATGTTTAGTATATCTGGCACGTAAATACCTTGCAATGCTGACTACAACAGTGCCATGTGAACACCTGTTCTCACTCTCAGTTGACATTGTAAATAAGAAGAGGGTAGCATTATTTCCTGTAAATGTAAACAAACAATCTGTTTATATTACTTCTTGTTCAGCCAATTGCTGAACAAGAAGTAGGACTGAGTGGACTTATAGACTCTAAAGATTTACATTGTTTTGTTTTGAGTGTAGTTATTTAACCAAAAAATCACATTTGTAAGTTGCACTTTCATGATAAAGAGACTGCACTGCATTAAGGTGGTGAATTGTATGAGGTGAATTGAAAAATATTATTTCTTTTATCTTTTTATAGTGCAAACATTTGTAATAAAAATAATATAAAGTGATCACTGTACACTTTGTATTCTGTTGTAATTGAAATCTATATATTTGAAAATGTAGAAAAACATCCAAAATATTTATAATAAATTTAAATTGATATTCTATTATTGTTTAACAGTGTGATTAAAATTGTGATTAATCGTGATTAAGTTTTTTTAATCGAGTTAACTCAAAGAAAATTAATTGCTTGAGTTAACCGCGATTAATTGACAGCCCTAGTTAAAATAATGAGCACTGGCAAAAAGACTGTGTGCATGCTATAGCCCATAGAGCTAGCTTTAGCATTTTATTTATACTTAGCAATAACTCAAGGAACTTACAGGCTGTATGTTGTAAGTCAATGGTGTAACCCGTCCGTGCCCAGGGTAGCCCACTGATAATGCCAGGGTCAGGGCAGGCTGCAAAAGGAGAGCAAATTCTCCCAGCACTGGTGGGTGACACCACAGTCAGACTTCCCAACCAGCCAAAAGACAGTGCTTCTGATTCCCCCACACTGGTTATCAAGAAGCCACTGTGCAAATACACACAGCCCCCTTTACTGCATTTCAGTCTCTGGCTCCCAAATTGACACTAGGTCCAGTAAAGAGACCAGTTGCTTTAACTCCGTGCTCTTTACTAAAAGATTCCCTCTGATCCCAAAGGATCAGCCACAGTACCAGTTCACTATAAGTTTGGATCTTACCCAAAATACCACGCTGCCAGCCAATCCTTTAGTAACTAAAACTAAAGGTTTATTAGTAAAAGGAAAACAAACAATAGGAGAAGTGTTAAAGGCTTAAAGCAATCAGAGATATACAAATGATTTAAAAGTCCATATACATCAGGTTTCTAGAACAATTGTGGAGTTGCAGGCTTGTATAGTTCCTCTGGTATACATCCAGTACCTGGATGGGTCTAAGTCCTTCAGTTCAGTTGCACAGTGTGTTAATCCAGAGGCGTGTCCGCAGCTGGACAGGAACAAGGACACAAGGCAAAGACGAAGACAAAATGGTTTCTGTGGTTTGATCTTATATACCCTCTGTTACTGGCCATGTGGCTTGTGGAACTTTACTGGAACCAAAATGAAGTCCATAGTCACATGGGCCAATCCTGGTAACTCTTCAGGTATGCCTTTAGTTTCTTCCTAGGCCTTTGGCTTCTGTAAAGGTCTTGATGGGCCATTAAGCGGGCTATTGTCCTGTGGCCTCTCTGTCTGGGGTGTGTCTTCTACAGCACAGTTTGAAATACAGGGATATCAAAGATCTCCATAACTTTCCTTACACATAGTACACATGAACACAAATATTATCATCTTATTCAGCATATCCTAACCTTTCTAACAGTATCTGACATGGTATGTCTTACATGAATTACTATGCTTTTGACATATTAATGTCAAACAACACAAATGCCCCCCCTCCTAATGCAGCCCGCGTGACA
>ML675611.1:25565879-25572732 GCA_007922155.1 Mesoclemmys tuberculata | reverse complement strand
TCATTCAGCAGAATGTGAGTGTGGTGACAAGTGAAAGGCAAGGAGACTGGAAGTCTAAGATGAAATAAATACCCTTAGTAATGTTACTCATTTTCACAAGGCCTCTGTCCCAGGAAATCAAGGAGACATTCATGCCTACCATACAATGGGCTTAAATTGCAGAAAAGGAGGTTGGACATTAGGAAAAACTTCCTAATGGTCAGGGTAGTTAAGCGCTGGAATAAATTGCCTAGGGAGGTTGTGGAATCTCCATCATTCGAGGTTTTTAAGAGAAGGTTAGATGAACATCTGTCAGCGATGGTCTATACAATACTTAGTCCTGCCTTGAGTGCTGGGGATTGGACTAGAAGATTCTATGATTCTACTCTGGTCAGTGAGGGGATGGTGATGCAAGGAGTTGGAGCTAATTCAATCCATCCCTGCCAACTCCTTGGTCACCTGATCTAAGGAGGGCATGAATGGGAGAATAGACTCTCCTGTGATGGCTACTAAGGCTCTTGTTCTTTCATGTATTCTTGAAGGTCTAGGAATGATAAGGAAAAGGAATTATCTCATTGCTAACAAGGAGTAATTCAAACTTCTCTCTTCAGGCTAATAGGGGAAGAACAAAGTTGCTCTACATTGGTCAAATGGGTGGTAGAACTATCCCCTTGGGGTCAAGAATAGCTGGTAGGATCCAGACAGGGGAAAGGAAGAGGCAGGGAGAAGAAGGGAGATGTCTGTAGATGAATGCTTGACTGAGTATGCATTTAGCAGTGTAAACAATCTCGATTTTTGAGGTGAGGTGGTAAGATATATTTTTTTTAATTATTGAACTGTGTACACATTATAAAACCATTATGGAACCAAAGTATATAAAATTACAAATTACAAATACCAGCCTATACAAAGGGGTAATAAAATAAATAATACATTAACTAGCTACAGCACTCTGTATTCATAGGCAGTAATGGAACCATATACATCAAAGGCCATAAAAATGCATACATTAAACAGGGCGCACAGTGGTAGCTGAGGTTTATCTTGATCCTTTCTGCCTTCATGAAGGTCTATTAGCACTGGGGGATGGGAGCTGTATTTGCCACTTAAGCCATTATTGATCGACTGAGAGAAACGTAAACCTCATAGACCAGGCCGGCAGGAAAAAGGGTGAGAACTTAGCTTGACACAACACATTAACACTGTAAACAAAGTAAGCTTTGAAGGTTATTATGCATGACCACTGTGTCCTGTATTGCAGGATGTGTCTATGAGGTGGGACAAGAAGTATCTTGTCTTTGGATAGAAGCAGAGGGATGTTTAAGCATGTAATCTTCATAGAGAAGAGTTCTTGAGTCAAATTCATCCCCAAGTTCAACAGGGTTACCACAGAGATGAATCTGGCTGCCAGTGTTTCAGAGGAGAACAGTGTCATGGGCTAGATTCTCTGCTGTGCCTCACAGGGCATGCAACAACAGGCATGGCCCAGGCAGTGAAAGGGTAAAGATGTCCTTCTGTTGCCTTTTATGCTCCCATTGCATTCTCCAAGTACCAGCCTGGCTAGATTTAAACTGATCTGTTTCAGGTTCTTCCATGCCTACTTGATATGTTTAGATGTATTGTTAAATTGTATAGGATTGCTCCAGATTCACAACGCTACATAGCAATGACAAAATAAAAGGGCATCAGGTACTGGTACAATATCACTTAGCCCAACCCAGTAATAGTCACCATCACTCCAGGCTCTTAAATGTCTCTTCTTCCCACTTTCATTCTGCTTATTGCAACCCTTCCCAGATTGGCAAATCTGTGCAACATATTGCTGTGGCTACAAGAGGTGGTACTGTACATGTAGAGGGCCCAATCCTAAAAATCTTTAAAACCACGAGAAGTCAGTGGGACTATTTACTGGAATAGGGCCTATATAGCAAAGGTTTTCAGTATTAGGCCCATCATTTGAAAAATACTTCAGGATCCTCTAGGAAGAAAGATTACATAGTTATTGTTGTATTATTTAAACAGTCTAACAAAACTGATAAATTTGATAAAACCTAACCTCTGTCCTTTAAAAACTTGACAGAGTTCTGTTAATGGAATATTTTCAGTTTGACACCAATAGCACACTCAGAATTGGTTTTTACTAGGCCTAGAAACAGTTCAAGAGGAGAGTTCCTTTGCCTATTTGACACAAGCTAGGTAAACTTCGTTAGATGGCATTATTCATCTTGTACCATCACAGATCTTTCGGAAGGGTAGTCTTAGGCTCACTGCAAAGTGATTTTTTTAAATTACAAGCTGTCTTTCAAAGTAAGCAAATGAAAAGCAAAGAACGTCATAGAAAAAGGAAAAAAAATCAAGAGTCTTAGATTTCCCCCTATTTAAGCATTTTTGCAGTCACAGGTCCTATATATGGTAGCCAAGATGCTCAGTTGCTGTAAATGAAGAAAGTTGTTGAAACTACAACTTTGCTGATTTGCACCATCTCAGGATCTAGTCCTGTGATTAATTAATATATTAGAAGGTTTACATGATTCTTGCCTATTTTCCTGGATTTATTCAAGGTGTATATCTGAATCAGGATACTCACTAAATGAAACAATCCCTCCTCTTTCTTGCACTCTCTGTCTCTAGGCCAGATTCGGATCTCAGACACACAGGTGTAGATCGGGAGAAATTCCACTGGACTGACTGTCTTCAGTGGATTTACTGTCAGTTTACACTGCTGTAACTGAGATCAGAATCTCTCTCTTTCTCTCTCTCACACACACACACACACACACACACACACACACACACACACACACACACACACACGAACATTTATTGTATTTAATTGTTAATTTAATAAAAGCAATATTTCTGTGCTAATTTCTTTTGATATTTATTGGGTAAGTGCAGCACTATCTTCAGGTGTACTTGATGTGCTACCCGTTCTATACTTAAGTCCTATACAATTCAGCTAATCAGAAGGGTTTTGAAACTGTTTTACCCTTGACAGTGACCTGTATTACAATTAAAGCTCATGATGTAGGTTTCTTATTTGCCCAAGGAGACAACAAGATTTGCTATGTAATTTGAGAAGCACTTACAATACTGCTACTCATGTTGTAAACTGATTATAAAGTTCAGCAATTGCTTCCATAAGAAAATCAGAATTTGCAGTCAAATAAAGTGTACAACCCTGATGTGTAGATGATTCTTACTGCTACTGTATATAAATCAGATTCTGCTTAGCAACTGCTGCATATCATGTTTATTAAACACCTTCTGGTTATAACAGCAGAGGGTACTAAAAATCCTTCATGAAAATCTCTCAAAAATCTTTTCACATCTCAGATTTTTAAGGTCTAATTTTAGTGAAAATAATCCATCTGCAGAAGCTGTACTTTGGGTGCTCAGAACATGTGCTTGTTATACAAGTCACATGGAAAAGTTGTCTCAGTTTATAACCCAAACAAAATGTTTTGGGTTGTTGCCTTAGTTCTTGGGGCCAACACAGCAGGAGGAGAATTAAGCTTCCTTCCTTAGACACTGTTAAGTTTGGGGTTATGCTACTTATGAATCTGGAGATTAATTTAAAAATTAACAACTGTTTTTTATTAAGAGAGAAATTCACCTTCATGAACAAGCTAGAGCAGTGGCTTTCAAACTGTGGTCCACAGACTATGTCTAAGGAGTCTGCAAAAGGTTGTCATTATCATAGACCAGTGGTTTTCAACCTGTGATCCATGGACCCTTGGGGGTCCATAGACTATGTCTAAGACTTGCAAACGGGTCTGCACCTCCGTCTGAAACATTTTAGAGGTCCACAAATTAAAAAAAGGTTGAAAACCACTGAGCTAGAATATTTAATCGGGGGAAATTTTTAATCAGTTTATCAGTGATTTTCAGTGCAGGACACTGTTACTGAGAAACTCTTCAGACTGATCAACCATTTCACGGATGACACATATATTCCACGTACACAAGATGAGCCTTTTAAAATGGTTTCAGACACTGATGAGGTCTGGTAGGTTGAAAACTGTCACCTGACTGTGCTGACAGTCATTACTATAACAGTATGTGAAACTAATTTTAAAATGTCAGGCTTTATTAATAATTAATTCATATGCTTGGAAAATAAAATAGTAACAGGAATCATCAGCTGCTTCCTCCCTTCCTCTTCTACCTGTTTTCGTTCTGTGCTCTGCTCTTACTGAGTTTTTTTCTTTCTGTTTCATGCTGCTGAGTCTCTGATCTTCATTTCTGTTCTTCAGCTCCAGGATTCAGAGGCTAACCCTCAATGCTCTTATTACTGAATCTCTTAGCAATTTTTGACACAGTCACCCACAATGTACTGTTGACCTGATTACCTGACCTAGTTGTAGAGGATGGCACAATCATATGATAACTTGTTAGGTCTCTCAAACAGAATGTATAGAGCTGGAATGGGCTGCTGCTCATGTGGATTCCTGCGGGGACCAGTATTGTCCCCACTTTGCTTCTAGGACCCCAGGAGACCTCTTGGCAAGGCAGTGCGATGTCATAGGTCCACTGCTAAAAATACACTGAAAACACCCATCTCTATTTTCTCAATAAAGACATTCACCCGTATCACAAAGATGTCACAAATGCTGACAAGAGATCGGATGAAGAGTAGCTGACAAACTGAACCTGAGCAAGGCCAAAGTGATGCTGGTGGGAAGGGAAAAAATCTTTGAGGAGCCAGTTCACACTCTGACCTGAGCATGTGTCAAAGAAATCAGAAGTCTTGAGGTCCTATGCTAATCACGAATCATGAACGCTCAGTTAGCAGCAGTGTTGAGAAATGTCTTCTTCTACTCTCAGTTTGCCAGACATCATCTCTTCCTCTTGGATGAAGATTTAGCCACATAAATCCTTGTATTTGTCACCTCCAAACTGGATTAATGTAATTCTCTGTATCTGGGGCTGAAGGTGGAGGCAACACAGAGACTCCAGCACGTGCAGAACGCACTTTCTTAACAGGACAAACCATATGGAATATGCCATACTAGCACTCCATACCTTGCGCTGCCTCTCAGATCATCATCTGCACCAAATCCACATCCTGTCTTGTCTTGATCTGAAAGGCTCTGAACTGATTAGAACCCATCTACATAAATGATTACCAGTCCATGCAATGCAACTCTGCTCTTTGTGGACCATGTGGCAAAAAGTACCCTGGACAAATCTAGAAAAAGTTGGAGATTTCATGTTCGTGATTAAGGGTAAAAATCCATATCCCTCGGGTAGATAGAACAATTTACCAGAAGAGATAAGTCTGAGCTCAAGCCTAACCATCTTCAAATTATGTTGCAAACCTACCCTGTAGATTTGGGAGTCACCAGATGGCACTGTCAGACAATTTTACAAAGTTTGTCTAACTGACTGAATAGGCACTTATATTTTGGAATAAATGCTTTGTTGTTAGCTGTGGTACAGTTCATTTTAGAAACCGGGCATTATCATTGGTAATATTTGCTCTCTGTGGGTGTTTCTCTGAGTGGAATAAGTCCTTATTGCACAGATGCAGTCCACAGAACATGCACGCAAGCAAACAAACGTTACATGTTGTGGAAAAATAATTGCACACCTGTTCACTAAATGCTTCCTGTCATAACTAAAGACAAGGAGCTATTAACATGCACAACCTGTTTAGCTGTATATTACTGGTGTAGCATTGCTTCTGTGTTCTACCCCAGAAGTGGCTGTATTCCATGACAGATGAGCAATCCTTATATAAACAGCCTGATTATGAACAGCAATTACTAAATGGCCTGATTCTTCTTGCTATTAAGCTGGATTTGAATTTACTTTCGTGGAGTTACTCCTGATTTACTCTAGTTTACCTATCAGTGTAGAGTCAGGAATCAGTGTAGAATCAGGAACAAAAAATTCATGAAATACTTGGTATTCATCTACATTAAAGATGCTATACAAATGTCAGTTACTATTACAAGTAATAACCACATTTAGACACTTTAGGCATCATGTTGAGAAGTGACACTACTCAAGTACATTTGAAACACTTTATAGTGCCTCATGCCGGAGCACGAAATACCGGAGTCTCAGCTGGCATAAGCTAGCACGCTATATTGTCTTCAACAGAACAACACCAATTTACACCAGTTGAGGATCTGGCCCAAAAGCTGAGCTTCTCTCATGGCTGTAACTCAGCACCAACTCTGCCTGTTGTTCCTCCTTGCTTTAATTAGAGAATTGGAGATTGTTGTCTATCTTTGGAATGTTGTTGGGAATGATATAGAGATAACAGTTTGAGAATTCAAACTATACAACGCTTCCTCACATCCCACAAGAAGAAAAATATTTTGACTATTAAACTAAGCAAAGCAGGATAGGCATCTGCACATGTGAAAACCTATAAGTATATGATTTATGCTCCTGTTAAGTGGCTTTATTAACTAAAGTTCTCTGGCATATTTCAGTGTTTGCTTAGATCTAAAATAAATAGTGTTAAAGACTGGCTTGTTATTAATTGTTGTTCTTATTTATTTGTATTACTATAACACCAAGAGCCCTAGTCATATATTTTTGCACACTTAGGTGCACTTCAGAAATTTCTTGCCCATCTATTATCATGTATAAAGGACAACTCTAAAAGAATTACAGTTAATCCTTGATTTTCACAAGCACTGTGTTATATACAATGCATCGAGGTATCAGTCATAAAGATATGATTAGAACAAGACAGATATAAAAGGGTGATGTATTGTAAGATTTCCTTAAATTGCAATGTATGTAACTTCAATACAGCCTCCATGTACAACATTATGAAAAGTTAATAGCTGCTATATCCAAGTAATTGATGTGTGTCAACCCAAGTCTTTTTTTTTTTTAATCAAGGACAATTCAT
>ML675611.1:25285879-25560879 GCA_007922155.1 Mesoclemmys tuberculata | reverse complement strand
TAAGCAGATGGAGTGTCAGTTTCACTGCTGGGTAATCCCCAAGGCCTGTATGTGTGTTAAACACTCACAAACAAGGTCTTAACAGAATCACCCCAAAGCCAATTTCATTCTCAAAGTTCGTCTTGTATTCTTATTCATCAGCAAAAGAGAGGGAGCTTCAGTGCAAGTGCTTCAAGTCCCACCATATCCGGTAGATAAAGCACATGCTAAACAAAGTGTTTTGGATAAATGTACCATTTATTTAAGTTGCCTCTCCTCCCTAAACCCCCAATCATTCAACGTGCCTTATTTTTGCAAGCATCTCTCATTAACTGTTCTTTTTACATAGGCGAGAAGCTGAGTGACCCTGGCACACCCTCTAGTGCTGAAGCTGGAGAAGTGTTCCTCTTTCCCTAGCCCCACCTCAACAGCACTGTGCTGAACAAGAGACAAAGCTGGAGGGAGAAGCAAGGTGCAAATGCAAGGGCATGTTTTATCATCATTCTTCTTTGTGTGGTTTCTTTAACACTGCACAGTGAACATGATTTCTCTGCACCTTGCAAAGAGCCATTCTGCCTTCTGTCTGGGGACTTAAGCTCCTCGTGCAAACCCAGGGGACTGCTTAAACAGTGTTGGCTGCTGCGAGCCCAAAGCCCAAGGGTCACTTTGTTAGTGCGTGCAGCAGTGTGACAATTTTACATTGCTTCCAGACCCTTATTCCTTCATGTCCTTGTGCCAAAAGAAAGGTGTTTACAATGTGTGAACTTGCCTTGACTTCAGCATGTGTGGGATGGATTCCGCAGTGCTGAATGAGAGCATGAAGAAAATGTGGGTAATAGCCCATTGCTGGGACTGATTATTTACTGAGCACTGTCAGTGCGTATGTCCCTGTGTAAAACAGACAGGAAGACACAATCCCAGAGATTTGGGGCCTTATTTTCATTTACACTGAGGCCTCTTTACGCGGCCAGGCTACCCTACAGTTTAGAGATGGGTGTAGTGCCTGCTGCCACAAGGCATTAGCTTTACTGGTTCTAAGCAGGACTCTTTCTTACCTCCCTCAGATGCAATCCCCACCCCCTTTTTTCCCTATATAATGGAAATTCCAGTGGAAATTTTCTAATTCATTCCTATTAGTTACAGCTGGCAACTTGGGTGGGGAACAGAGCATTGGGTCTATTAGTCTGTTCAATATAATTTATTTATATTGAGCACACAGAAAGAGCCTTGCACATAAATAAAACGGAACATTCCCTGCCCTCAGGAGCATACAGTCTGCATACAAGATGAGATGAAACAAGTGAGAGTAGCAAACAGAATGGGAGCAGCAGAAGAGAATGGTACAGGAGTTATGACAAATACAAGATGCGACTGCTAGCTGATGACTAATGCTCTGATCCGAGAATCGGCTGTCCATGGATGCACTACTGTGCCCTCATGGGGCTGAATGAGGTCAGTGGGGCTTTGTGTGGATGGAAGAATGTGTCCATGCCATCAGTTGCAAGATGGGTTCGAAGTAGGTGTGTTGTCCATGTGTTTTTAAGCGTGTATATGCACATGCCATTGACCCCTACTGGATCGATTGTCCTTTTGCTCATGTCTTAGTGCTTATGAAGCAGAGGAAACTGAGTCCTATTCCTACTGTTGCTGCAAAGCTCTGATTGGCCAGAGTGTACAGCCCAGTGACAACTGTGAAGGCCAAAGTGGCTCTATATTTGTTAGGATACAGAATATTGCAAATACATTCTCATTTGCTCATTCTATTCTGACACACTATTCACCTTGGCCAAAGATTTCAATTCCTTTTGAGTGTCTTTCATCACTCTAGGAATTTCACAGGTAAATCACTGACCTCCACATTTCATAGTCTCTGCTACACAGATTTTCCTTTCAACATCCACACACATTTAAATCAGTGTGGGAAAACTTCAAAAGCTCTGGAGTCTGGCATCATTCAAGTCCCTACCAGTTTAAGTGCTTAGCTGAAATCTCTAAACCCCTGGAAAATGTGGCTGGAATAATACTGTACCTGCCCCCACGCAGGGTGTTGCTGCATGAGGTATGGTACACTCACCCCTACATTTCTAGTACCATGATCGGTTTACCATTCACTCAGAGGCAAGTGCTGTAGCTGCTCCATGCATGAGGCTCTTCGGGCTCCAGCCATCAATCAGTTCCAAGAACATTTGCACACTTCAGCCCTTTACTAGGGCTGCTGGAACAAAAATTGCAAGTACCCTCCACACAGTGACTTCAACAGTGATCAATTAAAATGATAAACCTGACAATCGCCATCACGGTCCTGGGGCTCATCCAATCCAGAGGGGTAAAAGGTAACAAGACCTTGCGTTACCCTTCTGTACTGCCCTCTTATCTGCAGGATGCCACCCTGTATCTGCCTGCTGTGGCTACCACTGCCAGCAAGAGGTGTACCTCAGTCCAGCTCTAAGGCCCTGCAGCCCCAGCTCTCAGGCCACCTGCTATCCAGCCTTCCATCCCCAGCCAGCTGCTTCTAGCCTGGAGCTCCTGCTTGCATGGAGCTTCTGGCATCTTTCAAAGTAAGGTCCCCAAATTTATCTCAGGTACAAGTTCCCTTTCCTATGTTGGAGTGACTTCGGAGCTCTGTTCTGGCAGGCGTTGCATAATAAATAAACACTAATAAATAAAGTCCTACTATGGAAATCTGAGAATGGCTCTACCTATCTACCTCAGGTAGTTCTATGCAGCCTATCACTCTTCTGTCTCATGCTACATCTTAAGTTTTCCAGTGTTTCCTGCTGCTGACCAGACCAGAAATTCTCTGTACAGTTTCCTTCTGTGTTTTTGTAATTCTGGTATTGCTGACCCCAAATATGAAAAAATCATGAGATTGATGTACTCATCATAAGATTTTTTAAAAGAATGAATTGAGGGTTGTTGCTTTTTTTTTGGTTTTTTTTAATTTGTCTTCTTTTAGAGAGCACTCTGGTTGTGTTTTCAAGCTTTTCACTGCAACCACAAAGGCTGTAAACTTGCTTTTTAATATGAAAGGTGGGATTCTCACATAATGACATGACTCCAGGAGTTGGGAGTTTCAGAAAAAAATATTGTGAATCTTGAAGAAAAACTATGAGAGTTGGCATCACTGCTTTTCTGCACAGGAAGTGCAGAGGTTCTACCAGTTTACTCAGCCCCTGCTTCTGTCTGCCCTCTCCTCCCCTCTTAATACACTTACAAAAATATGGTCTGTCAAAATGCTCTTTCCATCCTGAAATTATCACAGACAAATGTTGGATGGGAAGGATAAAGTAGAAATTAAAAATAAAAACACATTCCTACAAAACCCATTTTCAAATCTCATGATTTTTAAGCCAATCTTGTGAATTTTTGGCATCTGACTCTTGATTTTTTGAGGTTGCCATCTTCTTAGCCATCTCTTGTCTCAAATGCTGGGAATCTCCAGTCCTTTACCATCTTCCCTCTGCCTGCATTCCTTCCTGGTCTTTGAGCACTGAGCCACTCTGTGCTCCAGAATCTGATTCTCTATCCCCCAATCTGCTCTCTTTATGTGAATCACATCCCACCAATCCCAACTGCATGAAACACCTGGACTGGTAGTGGAATAAGTGGCTCATGGCAGGAGAGCAGGTTAGAGTAGCAGAGGCCTAGAATAAAAATTCTGACCTGGATCTACCTTTCAGGGTTAGAAACAATCCCTTTTATGTCAGCCTCACTTCATCTCTCCCTTTTTCCTTACCCATCTCTTTAATGTCTCTTCTGCCTTCCTTGTCTCTCTCTTCAGCTAATCCCCTCCAAACAAAATCCCAACTAAAATATTGAGGGGGGAACACATGGGAATGGGAAGAAAGAAACAAACTGACAGAAGAAGTTGCAAAATTAACATAAAGTTTGCAGACTATCATACTGTTCTATCTGCTTGTATGTATCTTCTATCCGTTCCCTCCAACCCTTTGTCTGTCTTGTCTACTTAGATTATAAAACTCTTCAGCACAGGGACTGTCTCTCATTCTATGTTCATATAATACTTAATGTAATGGGGGTTCCAGTCTCAACTGTGATACATAGGCATTACTGCAATACAAATTAATACCACCACCACTATTGACAAGTGTCAGGCGGGTTAAGTCTCCCTGCCTCCTGGGTGGAGTATGCTTTGGGGTTTAAGATGATAATCTGAAGCCAGGATCAGAATGGATTTCCTCACTCATGACGCAGCACTGTGCCATTGGTCAAGGGTATATTGGAGGGTTGTTAACTACCTTCAAAGTATCAGCTGCAAGTATTAGCCAT
Source organism: Mesoclemmys tuberculata (assembly GCA_007922155.1). NCBI lineage: Eukaryota > Metazoa > Chordata > Testudines > Chelidae > Mesoclemmys > Mesoclemmys tuberculata. The sequence goes on along the minus strand of ML675611.1, from coordinate 25,556,610 downwards.
AGGTACTAGGTAGATGAGGAGGGATGGTCCAGTAATTAGGAACCTAGGCTAGGACTTAAGAGAGCTGGGTTCACATCCCTGCTCCACTACAGCCTTCCTGTGTGACATTGATCAAGTCACTTAGCCTATCTGTGCCTCAGTTCCCCATCTGTAAAATGGGGTTGATTGTGTGCTTCTTACTTCACTAGGTTTTGTGAGGTTAAATGCATTAAAGATTCTAAGAAGCTCAGGTAGTATTGTAATGGGGGCCATAAATACCTTGTATAGATAGGCCAATAATTTAAGGTGGCATGGTAATTCCTCATATGTACTGACAGTGGATAGATTTAGCTACATTTTGTAGTAGTTGGGGACAGTAGTTATGCACGTGATAAAAGGTATCTGATAATTTGACAAAGTAAATATTCATGCAGACCCAATGGTATGATTTACCAAAGGACGTCATGGAGTTGCCATCACTAATTTGTCAAATCAAGATTGAATATTTTTCTAAAAATTATTTTGGGGAAGTTCTATGACTTGTGTTATACAGGAGGTCAGACGAGATGAACGTATTGGTCCCTGTTGGCCTAGGAATCTATGAATGTGTCACCAGCGAAATTCTACTAACAGCAGGGATGAACTTGGCCTCAAATGTTTACACAGCCATTCTATACCTCTAGGTAATTAACAGATATTTCAAAAGACTATAGTCACTTTTATTTTGTGGAGGAGAAAGCTACAGTTCTAATATTGGCCTGGACTTTGAATTGTCATGTTGCCGTTGTGTTTATGGAAGCAAACGTTAATTAGTGATTAGACAATGGGATAGAAAACAGAACTTCTGGGCTCCATTACCCACACTGCCATCTTAAACAAATCATTCCTAATTCTGCAACTGTCTCTGGCAGACCACTGCACCCGCAAGGTGCCCCACTGAAGTCAGTGAGGATCCATGCACACAAAAGGGGCTGCCCACAGAGATCATTACAGCATTAATCATTACAGGTGAATTCCTGGCCCTGTAGAATTCACTGGGGCCAAGGTAAATTTCATTCTATGTGCTTAAATTTTACCTACTTGTAAAATGGGGACATTAACACCTACTACAAGGCTCAGTTAATGGAGGCTAGGATCTGCAAACCTTACTCACATTGAGCAATTCCTGGGACTGATCATAGAGTAAGGATCTACTCAGTAAAAGTTAAATTGGCAAAATTTAGCCCGCAAAATATATGTCAGTTCAAAAGGAAAGATGCTCTTGGCGTCTGTTAGCCAAAGAATATCCAGAATTAAGGTTTATGAATGAAGTTATTTTAAGAACTCTTAGATTGGTTATTACAGAAGACCATTAAAACATTGTTTTCTTTCACCACACTGTGCTAACAATTATAACTAACCTTTTGCCACATTCTAGCTTTTATTACTCTTAACACTTAGCACCTAGCCTAAGAAACACAACTCCCCTCTGGCACTTGCTCTTTATATCACTTCTCCAGGAAAAGATGGGCCCAATGGTCTTCTGGTGAAGCAATATATCTTGCCCTACCTAGACCCTCCTTTATATTAATGGAAAGTCAAGCAACACCTGCCCCTAAAGGGAGTTTTATTCAGTTTTTGGGCATACCACTTCCCAAACACAACCTTAGCTTCTCTTACTAGGGAAGTCCTACTAGAGTGCCTGACCTTTTTCTTTATCTGCGATAAGATGTTAAGTGCTGTAATGTATTCAAAACTCCCCCTCCCCAAGTATAAAGTATTGTTGACATTTGCTTATGTGTTTAAGCGAAGGATTTCATATTTTTTCCAGTGCAGCAGTGATGAAGTAATTCTTGGCACCAAAAATGTTTTCTTTTGATAGATAGGAGACGTGTTGTTTGTAACTAGAAAACATTTCCTTTCTGGTCATTGTTTAAATTTTCTTTCTTCGGTGCTGTTCTAGATTAGTCTGTGGAAGCTGTTGCACATGGAGGCCACTCCAAGGGGTTAATTTGATTTAAGTAGTCAGAAATTAATATCTAATTAAACTTTGAAATGGAATGTTAAAAGCAGTGGGTGACAGACTGTCTGTAGGCGTGTCCCCTGAGGTGCTCCCTGTTTTGTGCCAACAGTCTCTTCTTTGCCCATACAAAGCCTGGCTCTAGTCAATACCCTCACACCCTCACTCTCACAACACTTAATTCACTCACAATTAAAAAAACCCCAAACCTCTGCTCCGTTCTTGCCTCTTCAAACTCTCAGTTGCTGCATCTCTGCTTGTGTGTCTGTGTGTGTGTGTCTAGGGAGCTGTATCTCTTACTATTCTATCTGAGCAGATGCTTTAAAGTAGCAAGATAGGACAAAAGCAAGGTGACTGAGAGGTAAAGCAGCCAGGGCCCAAGCATAATTTTTCGGGCCCAGTACAAACTTACAACATAGACCCCCTCCCACACACATATCACAATCCCTCATCCCATTCATACAATCTCATGAGCCATGAAATTTTTTTTCCTCATGGTAAAAGGGGTTGCAGCTTGGAACAGGCCCCCCAGGGCCTCCAGGCTCTGGTAAAGTATACCATTTTCCCTGCCATGTGGGGGCCCTGAAAGCAGCCACTCCAGACTTAACTCTAGCTGTCATGAGATGGACTTCTCAGAGTCTCAGAACAATATATGATGTCACCTATCATATGACTACAAATATTTAGATTTAATGGAGTGAGCTAAGGACAGAGTGACAGCCTGAATTCTGATTTCCTTTTGGTATTTTACATTGAAATGCAGCGCTTAATACTGCTTTTTGATGCAGATCCTATCCACCTCCGTGATAGGCACTTTCAAAATGCCTGTGGATGAATAAGGAGCTGTGCATTGCTGTATCTTGTAAAATCACTTAGGTCTCAATGTGGGCAGGGCCCTGTTAAAGCTAATGGGGATCTGGGTGAGTATAGAAGTCTGCCAGCAGGGAGTCACTTGCAGGACTGTGGCCTTAGTGAGCTTGTGTTAATTACAAGTGACTCTGAGGTTTCCTTTATTGGAATTAGATCATGCATACTGAGTAACCAGCAGAGAGTTCCTTAATTTTTTCTCCCCTTAATCAGTTTGCATCAATATTGTTTCCATTTGCTTGTTGATTTGTTTTAAACTCTGATGTATGATGTCATGTGAAAAATCACAGGCACATAAAAAATACTGTAGGGATATGAATGAAAGAATGGCTACAAGAGACACTTTGACATCAGGCCAGAGGATTCCAAAGTGAAGCTGAGAAGTAAAATCCTAATGTTAGAGCAGTGAATAAAGCACTTTTGACTCTGGCAGAAGTGAACCTCAGAGGCAGTAGGAAGCATGACAGAATAAAGCAATAAAAGCGCAGAATATTAGTTTTATTAACTTAAATGAACTCCCCTCTATTCTAAAGGAAACAGAATGGACCAGGATGCTGCTTGCAGTCATCACGCTGAGTTAAAAGCTTGTTCTTGTCTACTACTACAACAGTGTCATGAGATGCCCTTTATTCAACATGAAGGGATTACGAAAGTTCAGCCAGTAATAGTGCTTTGTTCAGCTGACCACTAAATGTTTTATGATGCAAAATAGACACTGATGTGACTCTTCTATAAGAGACAGGACTGGATAATTGTCTTGTAACCTACATACACAATGGCCTGTTCATTACAGTGTATACCACTCACTATCCTGCGAATGGAGATCTCTGGTAACTCAGGCCATTAGGAGACTGCTTCAGGCACAGATCTGCATCCTTCCTGATGTGTGTATGAAATTCCAAAGCTTCTCAGGGATGCCCTAGCTGTCCACGGGTTTGCTCTGAAGTTCAAATAAGGAACCCTGTGAATTTACTCTTTATGAACAGTGTTACTAACAGCCCTGCCATAATGCAGTCCTCGCTCCAGGTACAGCGTTGGGCGGCAGCAGTGCTGTTCTGCAGTGTGTCTTGCCCCTGGATATGGGGAACAGATTTTAGTGATTAGGGTAATTCACTCATTGCCAGCTAAGGCTTTGTCTACACAGAGTTATTCAGGAACAGCTCCATGGGTAGATGATAGTGTGGAATAAGAGTGCCTTGTTCCTATTTAGTTTAAGCCAGTGACCTACCATAGGAAGGAGAGGCTCTGTATCCAATTTCCATCTTCTTGAACCATCTGAGGTTTTTGGACAGTAGTATAAAAAAATGCCACCCTCCCTTTTCTTTCCATTAACAGGCCCTTCATGTTCCCAGACCTAGAACAATGTGAGTTGGATTGTTGCGGTGTCACACTCCAGTCAGGAGTAATGTGTAATGACATGAGATGCCATTTGCAGGGAGTCTCCTGTTGAATGCACAATGACGGTACCAAACATTTGTGCCCTGCATCGTAAAGGCACTTTTGGAGCTTTCCTAGGGCATCGTGCTAATATCACTTTGAATCTGAATAGTAACAATCTGAAGCATTCATGGAATAGATTTCATTCCACTACACAAGTTCAGCATCATCTGTTCACCACCCTGCAGAAAGCGGACACTGAAAAGTTATAACAGGGAATTGTAAGTCAAGCTTGAGTACACTGGCAGAGCAGTGTGGCAGCCAGCACAATCTCCGCCTACAATATACCTGGCTGTTAGTTTATTTTCACAGACTACAAATTGACATAGTAACTTTCTAAAATATATATTGGCCATTGTTTATCATTTAATGCATAAGGAACACAATGCATAAAGAACTAAAACATCACAATAGCAAGAGGTAGATTTAGTCAGTGCCAAGTTTGGCACACACCGCCTGGTCCCCACATATGCTAAACAAATTGGGCTGAGGAACACCTCTCTCCCCAGAGCTGGTGAAAGTCTCCTATGCTTCATGACTGCCTCAGTCTCCTTCTCTTCTTTCTCAGCTGGTAAGTGCTTAGATACTAAAGAGGTAGTAGTAGAAAGTCCTTGGAATAAATATTATCTCCTCTCTCTGGTTGCCCGAATCTCTTCCCCTTCATTGATGATTGGAAGAGCCTTCCCAGTTGATCAGTTCTTGTTTCCACTAATTGTGGATCTGCTCTCCTTGTCCTCTCTGGATTCTGTGCTGCCTTTCTGCTTTACTGCTTCCCACTGGGGGTCTCATGCCCAGGAAGACTGTGCAACCCTTCTTTCCCTGCTACCGGACTGATTCTCTCAGCAGTTCACTCCTACCTGCTGTCTTTTCTTTCACGCAGCTGCTCAAGAGACCCCAGCCTTCCTGTTTGTGTTCTGTTTTTGTACAGTGCTTAGCACAGTGGGGTCCTGACTAGGGCCCCGAGGCACTATAGTAATACAAATATTAAATAATAATACGCAGATCTCTTTTGGCTCTTTCGTGGACCCTCTCCTGTGAGTTTTGTGAGTGCTTTTCATATGTATTTACAAGGTTGGTTTTGGACTTTGTGTGTTCTTCGGTGCTTTTTTACTGTAGAGGGTTGGAATTTATGCATGTTTTTACATGTATTTTACAGGGTTGATTCTGGCTATGTGTTTGTTTTTATCCTATTTTTTGCATTTTCGTTAAACCAAAGATACCCTGTATCTTGTTTAGAAATGTACAGTAGGTCAAAGAAGAAGTAAACTGCTACTAAATCAGCGGTAACAATTTACATTCACTTTGTATTCACTTTGTCTTGGTATAAATAACCACACAAAGTACAGCTTAATGGAGAATCAGGCCTTATGTCTTTAAGCCATGTTATTAATTTGAAAAGTTTCACTGAATCCATTGTGGTGCATAGGAAGCAATTTGTGAATGCTATGTAATACAAGGTAAGAAATGTCTTTCATATCCACTGTTGAGTGGCCTACACTCAATGGAGTGATCGGAACTTTTCTTTGGTAAACAGAGCTCAGAGTTACACATTCTGCACTACTGGGCAAACAGAAAAGATTTGCATGTGTTTCCTGAAAATTCTCCATTTCCAGGTTCTGGTAACTAAGATTCTCATTTCAAATATGACTTAAAAATGTTTCCAGATCCACTGCACAGTCCAGTTGCTGAGGGGCTTAGTGGCCCTCAGACCCCAGGCTGGCTTGAAAGATAGTCCTTGGAAACATTTTGAATTGTTGACAACCAAACAGTCATTGCTAGAGCTACTCACACTGACACATCTGCTGCTCCTTCCCTCTCACACCTGGAATAGGCAGCTTCTCCTCCCTCACTTTGTCACTCCTGGAAAACGTGACCGGAGTACCTCAGTCTTTCTAAGGGACAATACTCAGCACCCTGCTCTGGGCAGCTGAAAAACTGGGCTTAAAATACTGCCCATGTAACATAAACTGCTAAATCCTACGTAAACACCAAAAATGTAGAAAATTGTCAGCTTTAAATGAATAAAATGTTTTATTCAAAATACCCCCAATAGGTGACGTAATCTAACCTTTTAACAAGTAATTGTTTCCTCTAGGGCCTTTTCAAGTGATCACAACCTGTGCACCTCAGGCACTAATTTGAGGCTTTTCTGATAAAATATCCATTAAAATATTGCTATTTACTGTAATGGTCATTCTCAAAAGGCCTGAAAAACTCTGAAGCAAAAGCATAATTTACATTGATCAAGGGTAAGGGGCTTAATGACTAGAAATCTTCAAGAATAAGTTATATAAAATTCATGAAACTGGAAAAATGTACTTTTACACATCAACGTCAGGCTGAAAAGCCTGGTTAAGTTACTTTTATCAGGAGAGATGGAATACTTCATGCTCATAGCTTCTATTGCAGTGAATACACTATTGACTATATTGCAGTCAGTGTGGTGATGAGATACTGTGGTTTTCAGAAGCCTTCATTAGGTTTGCAGTGAAATGCCATATTCTCATATTAGTCATCTTCATTGCTTTATGTGTTAGAAGATGCATTTCAAACTGTTTTTAAAGTACATTATTATTCTGCTCTTCACCAAAATAGACCAATATACATTATAATATGTTTACAAAGTGGCAGTCTTACAAATTCAACATTTTAAAGCTTGCATTCCATTCCAAGATCACTACAAAATTGTTTCAAATGGCTGTGCTTACTTTTTGGAGCAAGTATTTTAAATGAAAAGGTTGATGGCTGCAATTTGATTATTAGCAAGTGCAAGAACACAGATAGGAATGATATGAAATTCAGTATGCTGATATTCTATGGAGAATGAAAAATGTTTTGTGGACAGTTGTAGTGTATTGCCAGTACTCTGTCATAAAACTGCAGAATTCACTTTTTTATTTATTTCATTACGGTGGGCTTAGTCATTTTAATGCCTTCAGGGACCTTGTCATTATCAAGAAAATTAGCCATTTTAATACTGGGGTGTCAGACTGCTTCCTACTTGCCCCCCTCAACTGGGTGCATACAAGGTCAACGGAATTTGACACCTTCTGTAACAAAGTGTGCCAGATAGCTCATTCTACCAGACATGTAGCGTGCTTTGCTATAATGCATATAGAACTTTTGACCTTATACACTACAGAAGGGCAATGGTTTTCAATAAACGTGGGAGGGAGGGGAGTGGGAGATGAAGCAGTTCTATATACCTGCTCTCACAAACTACTCATTTCGTAGTGAAGACACTTGCAGAATCCCTACACGCACTTTCGGTGAGCAGCAGTCACATTATTGCAAAGAGCAAAGTTGACTGATCCTTGCTTCCTCATTTGCTACTCATGTATTAATTCGTTAAATGCCTCAAGCAGATGTCTGTATAGAGGGTATGGAAACTCAACTAGCAATAGCAGATCTTACAGATAGGGTTCTTAGGAAGTGAAGTAATCATCAAATAAAACATTAGTTTTCTGAATAATTGTGCCAGCATCAGTTTTAGTTAAAACTATATGTCCACAACATAAAAGCTACCACTACAGTTGGCGCAAGGGCTGTTGTCTGTCTCATCTGAGGGACCAAGAACATAATGGATGTAGAGAGGAGACTGAAAACAATTACAAGAAGTCTCTTCAGGTAAGGGATGGTACAATATGGGGAGGGCCTGCAAAGTTTTATGCCTATTCTATGGCTTGATAGAGGGCTGTCAATAAACATCTCTCTAGCAATAAAGTCACTTAGAGTTTAAAAGAAGAAAAACATTTAAAAAATAAAAGATAATTTGGCCTTACATAAAAGATTCATATCCAATTAGATTAAATTATTTTGTTTAAATACTTCTCTGGAATGATCTAGATAAATTGGTTCATTGAAGTGAATTACATTGCTCATGTGAAAGGTGACATGACTTGACCGTATTACAAACTGAAATCTTCTGTTCTTGTAGAAAACTTTTGCAAGCAACCGCCAGTGTCTCAATCATGTGCTTCAACCCTGATTTTAGGAATGAGAGAGTACTTCATTGCTGAGTCTGCCAGCAAATCTGACAACCAGTGCCCATTGTGACAGTTGTTTTTGTGAAGGGAGACATCTGTTTACACAGAAAGTGGACTGGGACCACCAACTGATTTCACAGAGCCCACCAAAGAATCATCACATGGTAACAACTACTGGTCAATAGTGGCTTAGTTCAGATATGAACTAATGTCTGATTCCATATCTGCTTCCAATCATCTGAGCTAGAGACATGTAATTCTATATTAAAAGAAAAAGTTTCTGCTTCCTGACAGATGGGTATCCTTCATCAAGCACCTCCTTCATCTATACATAGTTCATGTGTTTGGTAGTGTAAACAAAAAAGTGCTCTCTATTGGACCCCAAAACAAACTTGTATTCCTGAAAGAATGATCAGCGCATGTTATGTGAGTTTCATAATGAGCTAGAGCCATTTGTAAACACTGATCTGTCTATTCCAGTATAGATTTCCAATTTTTCAGTGTGAGGACCCCCTCATAGACTTCCCCTCCTGGGCTAACTCCTTTCCCAGCATCCCATTTCCTTGCTGCTTTTTAAAATTTTTCCTTCTTCTGCTAGGCTATAAACCCAGTCCTTTTAAAGCAGCAGATCCTCACAGATATCATGCCAATTAAACAAAATATAGCCACAGAAGCCTTTAGAAAATTGACACGGACAACGTTTAGGCATTTAAAGAATGACAGGAATAAGCATGTTCTTCAGTGAGTGGGCAGGCAGTTATATTAACTCATGACAGTCTACCTAATGCAACATATTTGCAGGGCAAAACCATTAGCAGTTCAGTGTTTCTTTAATTTCTGTGCAGAAGCATCAATTTTTTTTGTCAGATCGCATTTTGTAACACAATATCAGTCTTGCCATTGCCATGATTTTGACGGGCTGCAGGGATTCTACTGTAATTATGTCAAAAAATGAAATATTTCAAAATGTGATTGACAGGTTGATTACAATAATGCATGTGATTAAACTCAGGGTGTGCTTGTGTAACGAAGGAGAGAATGTCAGTGGTAATTAACTGCATTTAAAAAAAAATGTTGTTGAGCATTTCTTACTCTTAGTTTGAAGTATATTATAACCAATGGGCCACCTAGTGGTGGGGCTATGTTCAGTTTCTTAGAAAAAATTCTTGTCATTTGGGACTGGGGAGGGGGGATAGTTTTAAGTGAATTGTAGATTGTATTTACATTTTATGTAAATTTTATGTAAATTAGACTGGCCACAAAAGTATGCTGTAGAGCAGTGTAACAGGCTTGTTAGGTTTGAGTACAGGAGAGCAGCAAGGAGTGTTGCTTTTTCTCCAGGCAGTTCTAGTTAAAGCCTGTAAAGTGAGGATTCCAATAGCAACAGAGTACAATGTATATATCAAGGTGAATGTTTTTGTCATCCTATGAGTGATATTGGGAATTTGTTAAATGGAAGATGACTTTTTCTCCAACTGCAAAGTTTGCATGGTGCTGCCAATCTGCCAGATATGCTATTTGGTTGTAGTTTGGATTTTGCATGAATGTTGCATCCACCTAGCCTTCCTCTGTTTTTTTTCTTGGACAGTAAAATCTTTGGGACAGGGACAGTTGTGTCTTATGTCTGTACAATGCCTTGCTCACTCCAGGGTGCTCATTTCAGGACATAACTGATCAGGAAAATGTTGCCTCTACATCGATTTGTCTACTGTGGAGTTCTGTTTTTAACTCCAAGTGTTATCAGACTGCTTGATAAAAGCTGTGATGTGAGAATGAGATTTCTTGGTTACAAATACCTATGAAGTGTCGTGCCACAGTTCTAGAGACATTGTATAACAGGATCAAAACAAAGATGTCTCTTATTGGGTGCCCTCCTCTGCCTGCCAGTGATTGATAGCCTTGGTGTTCTGTTTGTTCCCACAGTGGTTGTTGTGCTTCCCCATATGCTGCTCCATACAACTGGAAAATCTTTTCCAGGCCACCACTCTTCCCTCTTTCAGACCTTACTTCTCTTGTGACACCTATAAAAACCGAGTAAACAAATAGTCATTGATTTTTATTTCTATTGAGGGGGAAATCACAGAAAAAGTCTTCGAGCTCGTTATCTGGTTTTTCAGATTGTAAATTCTTTGGGGCAGGGACTGTCTTCCTGTGAATCTGGAGTGGAAATACTTAAAAAAAACAAGCGAGGACTCTGATTTTACTAAAGGGAACCTCAAAGTGATTGGAAGGGAAGGGAACTGTTCTCAAAGACATTTTTAATAACTGAATAAGAATGGATAAGATTCTTTTTCAGGCCGAGGAATAAGGTCTGTACTGTAAAACCCAGCATGGCAAAACCATGATAGTTTGCTGACTTCACACATGATGGTGAGATCCTTAAACAGCAACTGGTGTGGGAGGGAGGATGCCAGTCTATTTATATAAGGTCCTGCAAAGCTTGAGGCTCTGCTTGTTTGTATCAAAGGAGGGTTTAAAAATAAAGACACATCTTTATTCTTCGCTGCATTTTGCTTGAGCCTAGTTACCTCAACAAGGTGCTATTTGATCAGTCAGCATACCACTAAAACCAAACTCACTTCATTCAAGAGATTTGTGTCCTCTGAGCTACAAAGCACAGTCAATAGGAAGTTTATAGATTCCTGGACACTTATTTACATAACATGTATTAAGAACACTGCTACCACTTAATAGAGAACTGTTTAGGAGTATGCTAATGGCCACAAGAAAATTTCAAACCTCCATAATGTGCTTTAATCACCAGCTGGAGATCAAAAGCCACCATGTGATTTTTTATACAGCATGGGCAGCTTCCAGAACTGCCTTACATGGAAAGAGATCAATGGTAAAATTGGTAGATACAGCAAAGCTTTTGCAATAAAAGCATTTTATGTATCTTGTTCAAAGCATTTAAGTGCCTTTTAGATCACTGATTGAACCATAGACATTATAAAGTGGAACCTTTTAATACCAAAATAAATTTCCAGAGTAAAATTCCATTATAGGAAAAAGTGTTTCACTGCACCAGGATAGATAATAATTCTTTCACATGTAATGAGATATATGAAATGTTTGATGATAAACAGAAGTTCTTTGTACCGTTATAGTAAGGCCCCATGTATTGTTTGTTTGTCTGTACTATAACAAATCTTTTGCATATATATATAGTGTATGTGCACGCACACACACACACACACACACATACCCCTATAAAAACATGTCCATATTAAGATGAGTGAAGACATTTCACCTTGAGGTAGGTAAATGAATGCACTGTTGCCACCCATATAAACTTTGGACCGCAACAAAAGTAAACATACAAACTCTTTTAAAAAAAAAATCACAAAAGCCCTTTAATTTGGATTAATTTAGTGCATTTCAAACAGAGTCTAGTCTTGGAAGCCTCATGTCAGTTAAAACGAGTTTCTAAGAATTTCAAATCATCTGCCTGTTAGCTTCACAAAATGCAAAGGAAAATAAAAACTTTCTAAATAGCCTTCCTTTAGCTTCTTTTCCTCACTGGCAGTGTGGTAGTGCGGTAACCTCAGCACCCCAACCCCTCTTTCCCTATCTTTATTCACTTGCTTTATATATTCTGGGCCATACTCTGACTTCAGAGTCCACTCAAATCAGTGAAGTTGGTCCCCTCTCTTTACATATACTCTTCCCATTGAATTTCTCCCCTAGGAGAGATTCACCACAAGTTGCACATATCACTTCAGCCCTAGAAAGTGTTTGCAGCGGTTCCCAATCTATTTACCATTGTGGGCCGCATATGAAGCTCTCTGTGTTATGTAGGCTACATCCACTCAATATATATACTACCTGTACAGCCCTGGGGATGTCACGTGGGCTGCAGCTGTGTGCTGATTGGGCGGCAAGCAGGCCACGGGCAGGTTGAGAACCACTGGTGTAGGGTGAATTTCACTTACTGTTTAAATACTGGCTCACCCATATTGCACTTACAGAATATTTTAAAGACCTGTTTAGTATTTTATTTATATCTACAGAAGGGATATGCATTTCTGTTTCCCTACCCATTTTTAAAATCATTTTACATCATATCATTAAAATTGATCATTTTATTGTTTTGTAAGGTTTGTAAGAAGTAAAATCTTATTTTTGAAGTGGTATACTACCAATGTTGCGGAAGAACCAAATCACTGGAAAAAGGACAATGCCCCCTGCCCAAAAAATAAAAAATTGATTCATTTCAAATTTATACGAGCAAAAATTATTCAATTTCCTGCTCAATATTTTTGGAGGTTGCTGGCCCTTCTAAACTGTGTATTTTCTTCAGGTAGCATAATGAGAAATTTAACAGGTCACTAAGAACTAAAAAGTCAAACCAAAATCAATTTAAAATTGAGGGTTTATAGAATTTACCAGGAGATGATTCTTGATCTATCAAACTGACTTTTGACTCATCCATATCTTTACTCAGTTTTTTAGCTTTCATTTCCAGAACATTTTATTTGATCAAAATAAAATAAACACTGTTTTTAGCATCTATGTGCAGTTTTGCCAGGAATAATATGCTGCGCAAGAAGTAACCAAAAGGAATTTGGATATTAATTTTTTTAATGTTGTAATTTGAACCTGTATAACTGGCTAGATTTGGAAAGACATTCCTTCTTATCAGAATAAAATATGCTTTTGGATACGTTGTTTGCTATATAATCTCTCTCCTAAGCGGGTTCTAAGAAGAAGCCAACCAAAAATAGCTGAAGCCAACATCAAGACAAAACTAGCATTACTACTAACATTGGGGCCTCATGCTTACCTACCTGCAGGTAAACCCACAGGAGGGTGAAACCTGCTCCCCCATCTCTGATACTTGTGGGTCTAAATTGCAACGCTTTGTTGGGCAAGTTGTTTAGTCCTGTGTGGAAAGAGAATACATGTAGTCTTTTGGAAATCCATACAGAACAGTAATGAGATACAATGAGTGTGATATAAAAATCTAGATGGAAGGATGGATAGAGGGAGTGATAATGGAGACAGCAGACTGTCCCTATGAAGGGCTCTGTTCCCTTCAGAAAAATGAATACGGCTACCTTAATTCTGCCTCCTCCCCTTCCCCGGTCCAACAGCAGGACTACCACCAGAGCCACCCTGTTGCTGCTATCACTCTTGCAGCCTGCTCTCCTTTTTGAGAGGAGTCACCTCTGTGGAAGGGATTCATTATTGGTTCTACCAGCCTTAATTTTTGCACGGATTTGTGCTGGGAGAGCAGGTTCTGCTGAGGGGAGTATGACTGATATCCTTTCATTTCCTGACCCCCAGAGTGCTTTTCTTGACCAGTGGAGTCACAAGTTCGCAAATCTCATGCACGGGGTTTTCAGTGTTTGAAGGAGACAAAGAGTATGTCGCAGAGGTACAGTTTCCCTTCTGCAGAATTGAGGGCTTTTTCTTCCCCTGTTTGCCTCTCCTCCCCCAGCCCATCTAGCAGAGCAGAATATGTGGCCCATTGGAAAGCATTTGAAAAACTCATTTAATTTGTAGTGGGGATGAAGTCTTGCTCTCTTGCAGAACATTCTCAAACAGTTATAAGAGTTGAGTGTTTCTCCCTCGCTTAGCATCTTAATTGTAAACTTAATAGGCTTAGAGTTGAGCTATTAGAATAGTCTTGTGATTAGTATATAGAATTGGGAGTCAGGAAATCAGTCTTTTCCCCTATCCTGCCACAGACTTCCTCTGTAAACTTGGGCAAATCTCTTAACTTTTCCTTGCCTCAGTTTCTTCATCTCTAAAATGGGGATAATATCTGCCTGCTTCAGCAGGATGTTGAAGCTTAGGTCACTATTTGTAAACTGCTTTGAAAAGCTTGAATAGATGGTACTGGAGAAATGCAAATTATTCATTTCCATCATTCACTTTCCTTTGAAGAAAAATATCTGTCATTAAATCCTGGTGTTAGCACTCTCTCATCTTTAATTTTTTTTTTGTTAGTGTTGGATAAAAATGTCAAACTATTGTCTAACAATAGCACTGTCTTTATAGCACTGTATAGGTATTATTGCAGCATCCCTTTGAGGTATGTGAAAGCTGTTCCCATTATGAAGATGAGGAAAGTGAAGCAGAAAAGTTAAGGGAATTGTCCCAGGGACAGAGGAGTGCAAGGGTATCTGTGTCAGGAGTTCTCAGCTCACAGTCCTGTGTTCAAACCACAAAATCACACTTTTCACAAGAACGCTCTTTAATTCAGTTATGCAAAAATTAGAGATTGACTAAAATTTGCATTTGAGGATTTGCAAATTTGCTGTTTGTCAGAAGCTGGGAATGGGTGATAAGATGGATCATTTTATGATGACCTGTTCTGCTTCCCACTGAAGCACCTAGCATTGGCCATTGTCAGAAGACAGGATACTGGGCTAGATGGACTACTGGTCTGACCCAGTCTGGCCATTCTTATGTTCTTATGAGGTTCTAACACCTTTGAATTTCAGGAGGAACAGGAAGGACTGGGATTTGGAATTTAAAATTCCTGGATCCAAACCTACTTCTATGATTTCAGGGACCTATTCTTTGGCTGACAAACAGCTAGATCTCCAGAGAACAGACATTCATGCAGATCCTGAGATCTGAAGGTTTTGTAAAACATTGTTCAGTTTAGGTTGAAACTTTGTAAGAACATATTGTGAAATTTTGGTCACTGAATCCACAATTATAATCTGGATCTGAATATTGACGCCTCTGTTATCCATCTCAAGCAAAATTTAACATGCTCAAAAATCTTTTGTTCCTAAAGATGCAAAACACGTTGTGTCCCATTCCCTAATTCAGAACTGCTTTGCAACTTTGTCACATATTTAAAACAAACTGCTCCTTCTGCTTAATGCCAATCGTATATAGGCACATATATCTGGTTATGCATTTCTTCCAGGTTGTGGAATCTGAGTCTCCATTAACTAATAGACTTTAGGAAGACTGTCAAAACCTCCAAAAAGATTGTCTAAAATCATTCTTTTAGGTATATTTTAAAAAAAAAGGCAATCAACGTTTTCTCACGAATTGAATTAGCAGTTTTGGAAGGTTCAACCCAGTGACTCGGAGCTTTCTATTACTGACTCCACTAAAGAGCCCCCATTCCTGACATATTGAAGGATGGTTGCTAAAAATACTGCTCACAGTTTGCATGTTGGTCACATTTGGTCATTATTGTTTCTATTAGATATAGTAAGAACAGGACGGACAATGTGTCTGATGTGGCTCATAAAATTTGTGTGGCCATTTCCTGCATTGGATTAGCCAAAAAAATCTTGAACCGTAGCAGCAACACAATTGTAAGCAAGCGATTCCATCTTGTTTGAACAGAAAGGCCATCCATTAGTGTATGGAAACACAGGACACGAACGTTTGTCCTGACCATTTGCAGAATCTTATTGATCCTTTAGTTACTGAAAGCCAGAGGTTGCCACATCCCCTCTGCCCAAGACAGAACTGATTTTGGCAACATGGGAGATAACTTAGCTCTGATGCTATTGGAAGACAGAGATGTATTCAGGCCAATACCTTAGGTGAGGTAATATAACTCACTTTAGCTCCTATGCACTCATTACTGAAGGTATTTTTGGATGTGCCTATTAGCTCAATGGGATCTTGTCTCACCACTGGGTTATGGGAAGGTTCTAGATCTGTCATGGGGCTGTATGCAAACATCACTTCTCCTGGCCTGGTGCTTCTTTACTTTTATTTCTCTGATTTTTCTATGTGCTTGCTAAGCAAGCTGTAAGGTATAGAATTCAAAGTAGTACGGATTGTTGCAAAATAGAATACATTATATGGGAGCAACTTTTTTCAATGGGAATGGATGTCTAGATACTATAATGAGGCACATATTACAGTTTGATAGGTCTTAACCTATTCTAATCTTTCTGTTTGACATCCCTAAGAATGGAGCCTATTAAAAGAGTACCCATCAAATCATCTCTTTAAGGAATCATTGAGATGAAAAACAAACAAACAACAACACAAGCAGTTTCTTCCTCTCCCTCTTGGCTTTCCTTGAATTCTAATATACCTGCTATGTCTGTCTTCAAAGTTCACAGCTTGGTAAAAGCAAGTGTGCGTGTATTTTGATTTTTCTTTGACAACAAAAGAATGAAATGTAGTGATATCTGATGACAACTGGATCAGAACTCCCAGGTGATCAGGATTCGAAGATTTGACTCATAAAAAAACAGTATGGGGGGAGGAGGTCAATCTGCTTTGACCCATAGAGTCTGCTTTCTGAAAAACAAACCAAATTGTTTCCTTTGCTATTTATCACTTTATATCATTCTATAACTGTATAATTAATTCCATAAAGTGATTTGACATATATGAAAAAAGAATATTGTGTAGAATTTGTATTTAACAAAACATTTAAGGCCCAACACAAACTGACTTCAAGGCTGAGTGATAAAGTTCCTCAGCACAGCAAACAAATTACCGTAATGATTTATTTGTGAACTTCTTAGAGGTTGGTGTAACCCTAGAACCAGGTAAAAAAACCTGATAAAGGTTATCTAATGTCCAGTTACATAACAAAATTCACTCACATGCCTCAGCAGAGCCTGGTTGGCCATCAGCAAGGCTGCCCTAATAGTCAGGGTGCAAGATTGCCTTGCTTTCTTCTGTCTCCAGAATGCCCCCTGATCACATCTGACTTGCTCTGTATTGCATCCTGTGCTAGAGTTCAATGGCTCTGCACCTGACGGACAACGACTGCATGCTGGGGAATGTTCTTTGTTTTGCAGCCACTCAGCACCGGCATATCTAGCACAAATGGCTTCAGGGCAGCTCTGACTTGAGCCTACAGTTTAGCTCAGTTCAGTTTTAACATGTTTCAAGGATGGGTACCCATTACAACCTAAATGCTCTTGCTGTACTAAGAAGGATGGTAAATGTCACCAGCTCTCGCAGCTATTTCCAGGTCTCTGGAGTTTTTCTTAAATCTCTGCCTCCAGGAGTCCTGTGATTACGTGAGCAGCTCAGTGCTCCTTAGAAAAAGTTTCTAGCCCTCATTCTTCTGGACAACCCTGAACTGTGACGCTCATGCACAAAAGGAGGGAACCGCCCGATCCAGGGAGGTGTTTCAAATCTGAGTTTCAAGCCACTGGCAAGATTTGTGACCGCAGGGGCTGGCAATTCTGCAGACGCATCCTCCTGGCCTGCAGTTGCCATTTGCCTCCTGGGGTGTTACCCATTCGCTGTACAAACGGCTCAGAACGGGCCCCTGAACGCGGCTCCCTCCGCGCCCGGGCTGCGGCTCGCGGGCCACCACTGCTTCGCCCTGGTCCCGCGTGAGCACGGGCTGCAGCCTGCCGCCGCCGGGCCAGCAAAAACTACAACTCCCGGCGTGCACCGGGCTCGGGGGCGGGGCCGACGGTGACGGATAAGGAACGCCGCCGGCGCTGTGTCTCGTTGTAGGCGGGCTCCGTCGGGTAGGTAGCCAATGGGGCAGGGCGATGGTGGGAGGTGCGAGGCTGGGCTGGCGGGCTGCCTGCCTGAGGGCTCGGCAGTGCGGGAATTTCGGACGGGGCGGAAGGAGCGGCCGGCCCCGGCCCCTGACACCCAGGAGGTATTTGACGCCGGGGCTCTGAGGAGGCGGGCGAGCCGAGAGCCGGTCTGAGCCTGCCCCTCCCCCCGGCGATGGCGGGCTCCGGCCCGCGTAGGGAGCCGGGAAGCGGCTTTGCTGTGTCTGCCCCGCTCCCTCCCGCCGAGGGCAGATGACGGCTCGCGCGGGGCGGGGTTCGCGCCATCCCCAGCCGCAGGAGCTGCCTGGCTTCCCCGCCCCCACGGGCCGGTTGCCCTCCCCCTCCCCCCGGGGAGACTTTGCTGCAAGGTCCGGCCCCTTAGCCTCGGTGGGGCCGACGCCGCCCCGAACCCCGCAGGGCGCCGCTTTTCTGACCCTCCGCCCTCGGGGGCTGGGGCGGGTTAGGCCGGGGCGGGGGGCGTTCCAGCACGTGCCGATAAGGAAGGGTTTCGCTCCTCTCCTCTCCGGGGCAGGGGTCTGGGGGAGTGTCCCAGGGAGCCAGAGGGCGGGGGCCGTTTGAAACCCCGCCTCCCTGCTGAAGATGAGAGAGAAAATGAGCTTTGCCTTAAAAATTGTACCCTTAAATTCCTGCTTAAGTGAGTTAGGCTGGGACGGGTCCCTCCCATTTCAGCTGGGCTTGCGGAAATGAGTTGGCTAGCGGATTGGGTCCGTTTTTCTACTGGTTTTGAGACTCCACTTGCAAGGTGTAGGTTCAAACCTGCCGCCCCTGTGGGTTTCCAAGGGGAGCACCTTGGTGCATGCCTCATGTTCTTGGTCACTCGTAGGGCAATTGTGAGTCTCTTCTGCTGGTGATAAAGGTTTTTGTGATGTTTGAATTGGAGTTAAAGCCTTTTTCCTGGTTAAGTTTCCCACATCATAGTCATGGCTGCTTGAGACAAACTTGTGTCTACCATCACAGGAATAAGCTATTCACTTAATTCCTGGTGAGAAGCAGCATTGATCCTCCCCTGTCATATGGTGCCCTGAATGAATATCAAAACAGCAGGCTTAACACCTAAAATGACCCCAAATACCTCATATTTAAGGATTCCCTTGTTGTTGGGTAGGTGTCTAGTGTAGTCCAGAGATGAAGAGATTATGGGGTTATATATCTAAAATATATATTTTAGACATCTTCCTTGATGATAAAAATATATGAAGAGCTGTCTCAGGCTGAGAACTGCATGAATGAAAGTCAGAAAGTTGATGGAGATTTTAAATGTTAAAGTACAAAGTGGTAATTATGGCTGGAGAAGATACTTAAATAGATCCAGAATCAGGGAGGAGTTGTTTCTAAAAGGGCTAGACTTGGCAGGTCTGAACATGCTGTATTGAGGGATTCAAAAATAAAATTCCTTTTAGGTGGAGAGATCTGTCCAGTTTCCCCAGCTTTCTGCTGCCTTGATAAAACATAAAATATTTTAAAATCTTTCAACATAAGATCACTCTGTCTAGTTTGAACATGATTACTGAGAGGTGAGAACTTTTAAATAGCTTTAACTAAAGCTATTACTTCACTATCCATAGATTTTTTTTTTAATTACCCCAGTTAATCTGAGATGTGCAGTGATATTCTAAACATGTAACAGAAAGATTTTTTCCCTCCCTCAGGCTTTCTTGCATAAATTAGATCTTCAATTGCTGTAGAAACCACCTGTTTTGACACTGGAAATATCTGAAACATCAGTTGCCATTTTGGTGCATATCTCTCTGACATGAGCAAGTTTATGTCCGTTTTGAATAAAACAAAAAAGTCCTAAACTTGCAAACTGTTGAAAGTATTTAGCAACTTTAAAAAAGGAAGTGTGTTTGTGGAGAAGAGGAAGGTATTTTTTTCTTCTTTGCTGGCAGACTTGGAAAGTTCAGCTATGACTAAGCAGTATTAATGAGGTGCAGATTTCAGGTCTAGCTGGAACTGCCTATTCAGCAGCACTGTCCTCTCTATGCTGAACAATAAAAAATTGTTGTATTGAGATGAACAAGTATAAAAATGACGGTTTATAGAGAATAAGAAAAGAACCAGAGCAGAAAGTAATTCAGCAATCTGAGTTGTCACACCCAGAAAATACTTCCTTAAAATGAATTTGATTTTATATTCATTTGACTTTTAGTGAGAACCGAAGAAAACACGAACTGGGAAATGTCTACTCAAGCTTATTGAAGAGTGCAACAGCAGTAAGAGGGATACTATTTCAGACTGTATTTATAAAGATAACTTCACTGATGGCAAGACTTTATGCTAAGTCCTGGCTAAATTGTATGCATGTCTCCAGGATGGCATGTGAAGAAGCAGATTCACCTTATACTCACTAAAGGGGTGTTGGGAAAAGAGTTCAGAGAAACAAACCTCTATTTCTGTTGTATTTTTTTTATTTGTTGGGAGCAAAATCTAACTCAGTAGCTCAGTCTATGTAAATTCTGAGCGCTGAGCCCCATAAAATGATGCAACCATGCACCTTAAAATATGTTTGTCAGGTCACAGCTAAGCAGGGTCAAATTTGTTTAGTACTTAAGGCACAGTATGATACTTGACATCTTCATAGCACCCTACATTCAAGGATTGCAAAGCAGTTTGTGAGCCCTAATGCAATTAAACTTCACAATATTCCTGTGAGATAAGAAATATTTCCGTTTACTGATTGGGGATGGTGTGCGGGGAGTGGTAACACACAGAGAACGATGAAGTTGAAATTACTTATTAAGGAGAGAGAGACTCTAGCATCTCCAGGCTCTAGATCACTTTTCCTCTCAAAAGTGAAATAAAAGACCTGTGTTATGGCTCTGGCTGACTTAGATCAGCTGACTTGGGTTGACAAGGCTAAGCCTGTAGGGCTAAAAATCACTATGTAGATGTTTAGGCTCAGGCAGGAGCCCAGGCTCTGGGACGATCCCCCCCCTTGTGAGAGATTTCAAAAACAAAACCCTATGATGTAGGTAATTCAAAGACTTCTAAAGCTGTACAAAACTTATGATCTAGTGTAGTGTTAGGGGCATTGTGCTGTTTGGGTAAGAGAGAAAACTGATGTTCTGTCCTTATTATGTATTGTGCAAGAGGAATAGTTTTAGTGCTGGTATTCTGGCAACTTTTCATTTGAGTAAATTGTATTTGATTTTACTGAAACATCCCTCTAAACTTTCATTTAGTTATAAACTTCATATCCTGCCCTATAAATTCAGTTGGTACTATCCTGTAAAATAAGAGCTACAGCATAGAGATGAAAGATTTTTATGTATCATATTAAACATTTTAAGATCATATGGAATTAATATTTATTTTTAAATATGACAATATTATCTGGTGGTCACTAGTATCCTAGTGAGAAGTAGATTCTATGAAACAAAGGACTTCCTCCAAACATGGAGGGAGTAGTAGTCCACTGATGTGTCTAAATCAAATGTGTAGTTATTCACAACATTTAACAGACTGCTCAATCTTTGGGTGGAAAATTATTTACAATAACAAAATTAGCAATAAAAGACCTTTTCTTTCTGTTTACCTTGTCTTTTCAGATTTCATTCTAATACATATATTTCTTGTGGGCAGCTACAACCGCTTCCAGTCCCCAAATCTTCCTGTTTTTATACTGTGAAGGCTTCTGGGAAGGTACATATCTGCACTTACGATCTCAAATGTGGAAGCATGTGGAGCCAGAGATTCAGTGCTTCCAGAGGACAGGTTTTCTGCAAAAGAGTGCTTAGTCTTGTGCTTGCTGCCCTTTTAAAATTATAATTGCTTGGCACCTATGGCCTAGTGATAGCTTGACCAACTTGTGAGTAGGCACAATGCCATCCTACCAGATGGATATGAGTGTAGACAGCTGAGAAACCATGTATGTGTATCTAGTGTATTTGTCAAGGGCAGGATTTTCAGTTGGGAACATTGAAATTTCTGTCCATTCTGAGCTTTCACTTTTATGGTTAAAGGGATGTCAGAATAATTAATTAGTTTGACTGAATGCCTGCATGTGTGTAACTTTTGCCCATGTTGGATAAAGAAAACCGTTTATTTCAACTCCCCCTAAGCAGGATTGTCAGCAGCAGAACTAGCAGTGAGTTTGAGGGTGAAGCAGATTCATACCTCTTATTTAATAATGCTAATAACATTATTAAATATGAACAGATCATATCACCTCTACTTGTAAAATGCTGTCAGAAAAAATCCCAGGAGAAGATGTGGCAGCAATAAAGCATTTTCTGCAGTCAGGTATATGGTGGTGGCAAAGGAGCAGTAGTTCCAGGTGTCTTTGGACTACTCTCTCAGGCCAGCCAGGCTAGTTCAAAGACCATTTACATTTGTACAAGTCAGATTTTTCTCACAGTTATAAATGGAGGAAAAACTTTGACCTGAACCTGATGCTATTGTATATCGTTAAGAAAGACACTGAGGTACCAAGAGAAACATTTCAAGAGGACAAAGTGCAAATTATGGGTAAACTTCTTTTTATAAATGGAGGTGGAGTGGCTCAAAGTTGTGTCTGGATTATATGTCAGAAAATTTTATCTTATGGAAATAGCTAGAAATATTGGAAAGCAATTCAGGGTTTGATAATGTTTGCATTTTGGATACTAGAAGGTTCAGATGGGATAGGTGTGGGTTATAGTTAAATACCTCTTTAGAACTAATTGTAGAGGTGTGATGTCATATTTGTAGTTCTAGTGCAGGTGTGCCTACATCTGCTATGAGTATTCAGATGTAATTCTACTATCTAATGAAACTTGGCTCCTGAAGAGTAGAGTGATATATTGTCTATAACTTTGGGAATGAGGAATTAAAGCATTTTATTATTTTTAACATTTCCTTTTTCCTTTAGGTGACCTTTTTTTCCTGGTTGCAGACTTATTAGGTAGTGAGCACTTCTCATTTGCCAGGAAGTGGTGCTGGCAGCTCCAAAGGTTATTGTCAGCAGCTGGTGGGAGCATGACACCTGTTGCCTTCTCTTCCTGGAGAGTTTTGCAGACCCTGGCAAGACAGGGAGATGTTTGGGAGAAGACAAGCGGTTATTGAGACCAGGGAACTGTAGGGAGTGAGTGTGGTGCTTGGGGCTACTGCAACAGCTGCAAGGCCCTCTATTTCTGTGATGTGGGAGTTGGAGGAGAGTCCCAAAAGTGCATAGCAGCCAGGAGGTGAAGCTGATGAGTAGGGAGGGGAAGCTGATGAGTAGGCAACAGAAGTTCAGTAAAACCAAGGAAGGAAAATGTCAGTGAGTGACAAAGAAGAAGGGGGCCCCCCCCCCACCTGGGAGCCAGAGAGGAAGCTGCAGTGAGGTATGGCAGAAGGGAGTAGAAATAGGTCAATTCAGGCAATTGTTTCAAGCCTGGCTTCCCCCATTTCTCCCTCTTTGTAATCTACTCTGCATTTTCCTTTCCCGGGTCTTTCCATAGAAATAAGGGAGTGAGCAGTATCTCTGGCATCCCTTTTCATTCACTGGCACTCCGCTTGAATGGCAACCAGTATCTGTCTGCAGAGGCCTGCCAGATATGTCCTGGAGAAGGACAGTAGGGGGCGGTTTCTCAACAGTTGCTAATCTTCAAAACTGTCACTTTCCACTTCATGGCAAATAGTATCTGGCTCCTACATCATAGGAATAGTCAGGGACTATGATTACATAGAAGAAATACAAATAATTATTCTGCTGTCCAGGAACTTCCCAAATTCAGCATTGTTAGGGTTATAAAATCCAAGTCAAATTGTGCATTTAAAACAATAAGCTCTGTGTATGGTGGTTTTCTTTTTCATAAGGATGAGACAAATATCAGATTCTATGTAAAACAACTTAAGAAGGCTTTTCATATGCAAAGAGGTATATGCATTTCTTGACATGTCATCATGCTCAAACAGTCTAGATAGAATTGATTCAATGAAAATTTGGTTTTCGTTCCCAGGGTTGGAGACCCCAAAGGGGTTTATTGTCTAGATCTGGGTCAGTCTGGAGGGTGACAAGTTTATTTGACTGTGATGAAGCCATTAAGTTATTAGTTTCAAAGAGTTGTCTTCCCAAGCTGGAATCTGAAGGTCAAGAGGCAGAAATAAGATTTATATTCAGAACCTTGAAATAGGAGGTTATTTACTACACTGTTAGTGGTTTCTGAATTATTTTAAATGCTGTTCTGGAATATAATAAGTCGACCATTCCATTTTTGTTACATAGAGATTTGACTACTTGAATGGTTCTTATAGGCATCATGCCAATCACACAATGGTTCTTTCTGGCATCATGCCAATTGCAAACTAAACTGCAAACATGATTAAAGAGAAAGTTGAGAGTTCTTTTTTAGGTGTGTATATATAGCTTGTATAGTAAATTTTATATAGCAGTTTTTTAAATACATGGACTGGTATGAAACATTTGTAAATTTAACAGGCTTGATAAAGCTGCTTGTATCACAGCTAAAGAGATTTTTCATATGGTCAGATCACAGTTAATTATCAAATGGAATAGATTCTGTAATTCTCCAGTACGTATTAAATTATGCAAAGCCCTCTAATACAAAATCTTTTTTGTTCTGAAGCTTCCTTTTTTTTTTTTTTTACTTTTTATCAGATTTTTCTTGTAATCAGCTGCTAATTTTTTTCCCCTGATCCCTGAATATGTGCTGCTTTTCACCTAGGATTCATGCCAAAAGGATTACCTTTCAAATTTCTTAAAAGTATTTTTGTAGTAACAGTTTGGCAATTTAAACAACCCATGTTTACTGTGTGGAAGTCTGTCATGAGCAAAAGAGCATAAAAAACTGGCATGGAGTAGAATAGGGCTGTGAAAGAACCTGCATAACCTGTATAACCTGGCATTTACTTCTTAGAGTGAAAATGCCTTATATAAAGAAGACATCTGGAAAAAGAGGTCCTGTGAAGAGGAAGCTTGCAGAAGAGTTTGCTCCTGGAGAGGTGTTAACAGACACATCAAAAAAAGAGTGGAAATTAGGCATGCCTATAGGGCAAGGTGGCTTTGGATGCCTTTATCTTGGTAAGCTTCTATGAATCAAACTAAAACTTCTTAAAATGAAGGTCTTGAAGTTTTCCTCCCTCCCCCCCAAATTGGGGATATTAGGTTATGAAGACTGACTGTCTTTAAGTTGACTACTGTTTGATTAGAGCTGCAGTTGTGTTTTTCTTTCTTGCAGAGTGGAG
Source organism: Mesoclemmys tuberculata (assembly GCA_007922155.1). Classification (NCBI taxonomy): domain Eukaryota; kingdom Metazoa; phylum Chordata; order Testudines; family Chelidae; genus Mesoclemmys; species Mesoclemmys tuberculata. The sequence continues at coordinate 25,531,693 of ML675611.1, read as the reverse complement.
AAATGTATGAAGAAATTAGTTGTTAGAAGGCATTGACGATACAGTTATCAATAAGCTGTATTTGGAAACCCCTCTTGGTTCCTACTCTAACCCCAACTACTTTATATGACAGGTCATGTTCGATTTTTAGCTGAAGTGATGTTCTTTATTCCCATATAAATCATCTGTCTTTATAATATCCTTCAAATATTTGTAGACAGATTTCATAATTCCCCTTTTCTCATTTTAATTAGTTTACCATCTGAAAGGACATTGATGCACCTCTAAATTAAATTTAATACCTGTGGGAGATGCCAGAATGTTAGTGTGTGCACTAGCATTTCAGGCATCTCATGCTTCCTTGCCATGGTGTCTCAACTCTGACTTAGGAGGCCCTACCCATAGGGGTGAGAGGATAGCTCCGTCTCCATGCTAATTTGCTTTTTGATCTGTATTCTGATGGTGGTATTTGTCATGAGGGTACTTGGCACCTAAATACTGAACTGAGACAATTGACTCATTTCATATAGGATGCTGACCAACCAACAGATGGCAGCTTTCCACTTCTGTGCTGGGTTGCATTTGAACTGACACGGGTCAAGTGCTTTATATTACATATCTAATTTTTGCAGTATCTATGACGTTCAAGAGTTTCACTGTCCGGGTATCATTACAAATTTAGTTTTGTAGTGCTATCTGTTGAGTGTGAGAAAATGCATGAAAATAGTGCACTTTTTTCTTTAATATAGCACCTAATCCTTGCATGTATCTGTTTTCTGAATAAATGGACAGTAAATAGTGTGAAGGTCCGCATATCATAGCTGTCATTCTGTGAACCATTGTTGAGAGGCTGGAACTTTAGATGAACACTGTAGCCAAGGGCCCTTTTGAATATGTGGTACCTTACCTCCAAATTGTGAAACAAGATGCCTATCCTCTCCACCCAATTTATGTGATATAGTTGCACTGAATTTTTGTGGCAGTTAGTCACTCATTGATTACGAAATCATTTGTAGACCATAGTGCTCAGAAAATGAACTGGCAACAATAGGAGGATATTAAGCAATGTCTTGAAGAGAAGGCAGCTGCCAAGTGGGGTAATAGCCTTGCCATAATGGTCCTCCACTGCTGCATGTTTTTGCCCATTCAACTTCTAAACCCATTGAAGGATGGAGCTCTGCTCATGTTTTATACTTGCAAATATTAGTAGTTGCCTTTTCCTGCAAGACTAACCTTGCTTCCTCCCAGAGAGTGCATAAGCCCCTTCTCCCACTGGTACAAACGCAGGGAGCCAGGGCCTGTCAATGACTGCCTGTCATTGAATCCCTCGTTAACATATCTGTGGAGTTTCTAAAATGGCAGACAAGCTGAGAGCTGGAAGATAGTAGAAAATATTTTTTGGATATATGTGGTATCTTGATAAAAAGGTAAATAACTGATGGCCTCCTGTGTGTATGCCACACTGTAGAGTAGGCCTTACCTTTGAGTGACTGGCATTAGTGTTATTGAATGGCATGGGATGGGGAGACTCCCTTATTATTTAGTAAATGTCCCCAGTGGGAGAAATCAAGACCAGAAATTTAACTTGGTTTTCTGCATAATTCTGCCACCAAGCTACTGAACAATTTATATTCATGTTAATATTTAATTACTTTGCAGAGTAGCTAACCAAATGACATAACAAGTAGTAGCTGTATTTGTTTTAAGATAGTTGCCTCTCATCCTACTGATAAACACTTCATATTTTAACAGCTGATGTTAATTCTTCAAAATCGGTTGACAGCGATGCATCCTATGTTATAAAAGTGGTAAGAGAAATTTTGAATCTATTTCAAGATATCGAATGGCTTCTCTCGTATAGCATGTATAATATGAAACATCCCTTCAGCTGGAAGGAATATGGTCATGCAGTGCGAGCTTCATTAATGTACATTAAATAACAATTGTGGTAATGCCCAGAAGCCCCAGTGAGGATCAGGACCCCATTGTGCTAGATACTGTACAAACACATAAGACGCAGTCCCTGTCTGAAACAGTTTACGTGCTAAACAGATAAGTGATATACAAAGACAGGAAAAGAGAAACAATCACATTTGTGTTTTAGGGAGACTAGAGAGGACTAGGTTTCTGTAACAACAAGATGTTAGGATCTTGACTGGAGTTTTGGCTGTCTGGACGGAAAAATTGAAACTAAAAATATTCGGTAGGAGGGAGTGATGAGATCTGAACACAGCCTGGGTGCACAGGGCAGTTGATGAGAAGGAATTGAAAATGACCTAGAGGTTATGGTTCTGAATGGCACTCAGAATGACGGTATTATTAAAAGTGATAGAATGGAGGGAAGAAATGAGGGTTAATGGCAAGACATCGGGAGGCTGAGATGAGTCTGAGTGAAGGCAGACAGATCAGAAGTGGAAAGGTAGATCTGAGAGTCACCAGCATAAAGCTGGTAGTTGATAAAATGACCCAGATCATGCAGCACAATTCTTCACACCATTCAGGCAGCACAAAGTGGATTAAATGTCTGCAAATGGCTATTAAAGAATTTCCTTCTAGTTCAAAACTGATATAGGCAGTTCCTGTGCCAGGTAGCCTCTTCCTCCTCCCAGAAGCCAGGGTAGACTGGGTGTAAAACAGGAATGGCAGAGCACAGCTTTGCTACACCAGTTCTCTGTAAAGTCCTGTAGTGTAAAGTCCTTCAGGATTTTTATGGTAGGGGTATAAATTAGAAAGGCCTCATGGCTGCACCAACTAATGTTAGGACAAAACTGGTGCTGAATGAGATCTCTGACTCCCTAATGGGTTCCCACTCTGAGTCAAGATGGAACTCAGACACAGAACTGAACCTAGTATGTAACAATAAGGCACCTTAATAATTAAAATGCTGATGCTTAAGTGTACATCTAACCTTCGAATCAGAAACGTGTTGCCACTTAGTTTCTTTTTAACCAAGTGATGGAAAGGAGAAAAAGTATACTGCTGTTACTTTAATTACATTTATTTTAATTGGTTACACTGGAAAAAATAGGTTATAGTAAATGATAAATTCATGCAGCTGTTGGTCAAACTTTGTAATCATATATATTGAATTTTAACTTTTTTTCAGTTTAACCTTTTCTTTTCCTAACCTTGCTGATATGTAGAATTCATTTTTGTAGGTTACATTTGATTACTTTGAATGTGTTCCTTAATTTGAGCAACTCTTTGAGTTCTGACTTGAAAAGTAGATCCAGGAATCACTTTAGAAATTGGGAACGTAGGAATGGCCATACTAGATCAGATCAGTGGCCCATTTCTTAAAATGTCTTGTTCCAGGCATTGGCCAGGACCAGATGTTTCACAGAAAGGTGCATGACCTTTTTAGTGGAAAATTGTGCAATAATTTGCTAGTATGGACTTCTGTTTCTGAGACTCGTTCTGAAGCATGAAGGTTTATATCACTTATTTTTCCTCTATCTGCTGATTTTTAACAGCAGCACTGAAATCTACTGCACTAATAGTTGGCTCTCTACTATAATATTTCTATTTTTCATAGGTTTTTATTCCAATTTAAAAGTCAAATTAATTTTAAACTGAAACAGTGTTCTCTGCTCAGTACATCACTTTGGAAATGAACTATAAAATATGCTCTTTTTTTTTTTTTTTTTTTTTGACGTTTGGTGGTGAGTCTGTAGTTGGAAATGATTGTTTGCCACAAAGCGGCATTATGAATTATAGGAAACATAATGTATTGTAACCAGTTTTTGTCCTGTTTTAATAATGGAATTGCCTTTTTACTGTGTTTTGTAGTATTTCTATTGCTAAGCTCCCTGAATATTATTCACCTCCTTTTATTCCTGTCCATATATTTAGGGTGTATTTGTATCAATGCGAAGTGCTTAGCACCCTAGTTTTAGTACTGTTGCTTTCTTCTTCACCTGTTAAGTATTTAGCGTTCTTCCTGCTCTCACAGTCCTGCACTCTGACTTCCTGTTCTAAAGGTATTTTTTATACTTGTGTTAATGACCCATGACTTCTTGTCCCCACTCTCGACTATGGTGCAACTTCTAATAACTTTTCTGTTGCCCTGAGAGTCAAGTTAACTCATAGCAGAGGCAAAGAGGTTAATAGCTGAAGGATTAATAATGTTCATTAGCTAAACAAAATGTTTGTTCACACAGCAATGTTCTTCAGGTGGTTAGGCTATTAAAGCAGGATTGAAATTCGCTTAGTCTTCTGGCATAGAATTCTTATGGTTTTGATATTTAAGCAGTATAAAATGAATACTTTTTAAAGTTTTTCACAATCTTTCCTAATGAAGAAATGCTTCGTAATGTATGAGCTTTCAGATGTCACTGGGCAAAAGTGGGTGCAAAGCTTATTTGATGACATTCCTGATATTTTTTTCTAGATTGCACAATTTCATTAATTCTTAAAATATTGTTCAAGAAAAAAATGGTGTCTGTCTTTATTTTTGACAAACCACACGCTCTTCCATTACAGTGTCTATTTCCTCTAGTCAAATATTAGTTTGTCTCAAAGCTTGGGCATGAACTTTTAGAGTACATTAGGTTTGAAATCTGTCTAAGTATTTTATAAGGTGCCAATCACTGTGGTATTGAACATCATTATCTTAATCATAATACAGCATCATGTGCTTTCATCTGTGTTTAGAATTAACTTTATGGAGGCACTAGTTGCAGCTCCATAGTTAAGGCTGAGTTCTGTTTTACACTTAAAGCAGGAATCAACCTCTGTTATGCATGAAAAATACAATGGATGTGTACCAAATTCACAGTACTTACTGAGTAGAGAATGAATTTTCTGAGAACTTTATAAGTAAATTCGTTAGTTTGGCCTAAAATGAATTCTAAAATGGGTGCTTTTAAGAAATTTAGCACCAGTCAGCCTTTTTTGTCCCAAATGATCTTGGTAACAGAACAAGATTCAGAATATATAGTTAAAATTAATTGAAATCTTGTACACAGGCTATATTTGGAGAAATTGTTATAATCAAGTTTAATTATTGTATTTAATTATGGTGGTATAGGCAAATATGTGGTCACGTCAGTAGCTCAGGTGACTGGGGCTGTTGTGGTATTTGAGAACTCAATCAACCACTGCCCTTTTTCGACAGCAAAATTGCATGTGACAATTTTGTTGGTTATAATGAGTGTGAAAGAAGACTGAACAAGTGGCAGAGTTCTCAGTGGTAGATTACTTGGCCCTGTCATTGCTTTTTAAAGATTCCATGATTGCCTGCTAGCCTGAATATCAGTATTTGAAAGGCTACCTGAGGTACTACTGCCTTGGCTTCACTGTACAGCAAGGCAGTACTGCTGGGGGAAATGAATTAAGGACCATTGGAGAAACTTGAAAGTGCAGGTGTATTAGGACTTGGGAATTTGTTTCCTCATGTCCTATCCTCACATAATGTCGGTCTTCTTAGCAGACCCCTAACTAACAGAGTTGTAAATTAAGGGTCTGATGAAATTTATCCTAGGGTACTTAGAGGTAGCTGAAGTAATCTCAAAACTGTTAACAATTGTCTTGAAGTACTCGAGGGGGACGAGTGAGATCCCGGAGGACTGGAGAAGGGCAAACAGTGTCCATTTTTAAAAAGGGGAACGAAAATGACCTGCAAAATTATAGACTAGTCAGCTTAATTTCAGTATCTGAAAAGATACTGGAATGAATTATTAAACAATCAATTTGTAAGCATCTAGAGGTGTATTTGGTGGGGACCTAGCAGGGTGCATCCGGAATTCAGTACTAGTCAATATTTTCATTAATGACTTGGATAATGGAGTGTAGTGTGTGCTTAAAAATATGTGGATGACTCCAAGCTGGGAGGGGCTGCAAGCATTTTGGAGGACAGAATTAGAATTCAAAACAACATTAACAAATTCTGAATTCAACAAAGTGAATTTCAGTAAAGATAAGTGCTACAGTTAGGAAGGAAAAATCAAATGCACAACTGCAAAATGGGGAATAACTGGCTGAGAAGGATCTTGGGGTTAATGTGAAAAAGGCAAACATAATTCTGGAGTGTATTAACAAGAGTGTTGTATGTAACAGTGGGAGGTAATTGTCTTGCTTTACTCGGCAATGGCTAAAGCCAGAGCTGGAGTATTGTGTCCAGCTCTCGGTGCCAGACTTTCAGAAAGATGTAGGAAAATTGGAGAGAGTCTGGGGGAAAGCAACAAAAATAATAAAAGGTTTAGAAAACCTGACTTATGAGGAAAGGGTTTAAAAAAACCATATGCATATTTAGTCTTGAGAAAAGAAGAGTGGGGATGGGGACCTCTTAACAATCTTCAAATATAATAAGGGCTGTTATAAAGAGGATGGTGATCGATTGTTCTCCAGGTTTACTGGAGATAAGACAAGAAGTAATGGGCTTAATTTTGCAGCATGGAAGATTTGGGTTAGATATTAGGAAAAAATTCCTAGCTAGACTTCCATTGGATGTTGGAAATCCCCATCACTGGAGGTTTTTAAGAGTAGGTTGGGCAAACACCTGTCAGGAATGTTCTAGGTTTACTTGGTCCTGCCTCAGTGGAGGGGGCTGGACTTGATGACTTTCTGAAGTCCTTTCGAGAGTCCTACATTTCTTTGGTTTTATCTGCTTTGCACTGCTCTGGTGATGCAAGCAGCTGTAGGTCCAAGTTAACTGGCCAGTGCACTCTGGCTGTTTTTCCTTTTTCTGGTGTACCATTGAATCTGCCCTTAAAAGTTACAATTATAAAAATGATGTAAGGTTCATACTGCATATCCTCAAGGCATTACTAATATCATGGTAATATTCTCTTTAGGTTTCTTGCTTAGTTTTCATGTATGAATAATTACAAGCAAAGGAAAATCGAGTTAAGGTTAAGAGTGTGTATTGTAATATAAAGGGTAAAAGAGATTACATGTAGGCATACCTGAGCTAGCTATGTTCGAGTTAGCTTGCTAAAAATTGCAGTGTAGTTACAGGAGCATGGGCCAGCCACCTAAGGTTATTCTCAGGGTCCTGGGTGGGATTGTATTTGGGTGCCGCTATCTGTGCTGCCACAGCTACACTGCTGTTTTTGTGAGCTAGTTTGTGTATACTTACACATGCTCCAATCATCCTTCCTGATTGCAGCATGGACATATCCTCAATGTCTTACTCAATAAGAAGAGCTAATACTAACAGGCATTATCTTGTAAGTACATACAATTGCAACCACCCAGAGCTTCAAGACTTCTAAGACGGGGTGTACTCTAAACAACTGATCTCTAAATATTCTTGCTTATACTGTTTAGTCCAACTATTTCAAGAGTTGAGGCTTTTATTATAAGAATGATCTGTTAAGGTTGGGGCTCTGCATACAATACTCTTAATTCAGAGCACCTAAAGATGATGACAAAAGTGTATTCAATAATGTCTGCTAAAGCACTGCTGTAAACAGTTCTGCATATTTTCCATGAACTTGTTACTCCTTAATGTGTATTGAGTGGAGTGGAGGGATAATTTTCTGATACTCCTAAAACCAAGTACTTTCTGAAGTCTCTGTTATAACCATTTTTATTATACAGGGAATGAGTTCTTACTGAAGCATCAAACTATCCCGGATTAGGTGGTTGAGAGTGATATGCTTGTATGTGGGTGTATATCAATTTATATGCATTTTAAGAGCTATAGTTCTTGATAGGTAAAACAACAGCTAAAGCTAACTAATTTTAAATAATTGTTTTAAAGGAGCCCAGCCAGAATGGACCTCTTTTTACTGAATTAAAGTTCTACATGCGAGCTGCTAAACCAGAGCAAAGTAAGCAGCCTGTCAGACATTCTGAATGAACTAAAAGACCATGTTTCCCTATAAATAATAAATTCTGTTGAGGTTTTTAATAAAATAAAGGCTAAGTGGTAGCCTTAACGTTAAATGTGTTAGTTGGCTCACGAAGAGCGTCTGTTTAGATCCATTTTTTAAAAAAATGACCATCTTGCATTCATTTACATTTCTTAATTGTATTCCTTAATCATAAATGGATGTTTCTTTTTACAATGACACAATATTTTTTCTAAGTGGATAATTAGTGAAGGTAATGGTTTATAAATAAGAGTTACTGAAGTAGAACCTATGTTCTTGTCCTCTTTCTCACACCTAAGGTCATAAACCTTTGAGGGCTAGATCTATAATATCACAGGAACAAACAGAATTTTCTTAATTGTGAAAACCAAACAAGGTTTTAATGAGATTAGAATAAAAATTAGTAATTTGAAAGAAACTAAATATAGTTGAGGCATTGTTTGGAAAAAACTGAGTCAGCTGTGATAAGACCTAGTCTTGCAGTTATTATTGGTACATGGTTTTTCATTAGTGGTATTAGTTGTATTTCTGAAATATATCATCAGTGGTACTTTACGGTCAGATCTCCTTTATCACTTACCTGTTCATGTTAGTATATGTTTCATTGCCAGAATTAGCCATAGGGTAGTAAGTAGAGCCTACTTATTGTCTGGTATACTTGATTCATGGCATCTCACTATCAGATAATGATCAGATCTTACATGCATAAATTGTAAATGGTTTATAAATCTTGTCTACAAGACTTCTGCAGTACAAACTCATACACTTGTTTTTATTTATATTTTTAGTTCAGAAATGGACTAGTTCCCATAAATTGAAGTATCTAGGTGTACCAAAGTACTGGGGCTCTGGCTTGCATCCAAAAAATGGAAACAGGTAAAGTAAATCTTGTGTTTAGGACATATTAAGATTTTCCCACCCAGAATCCTTTTATATAAATTCTAATGTATGAAGGTGAGTTTCAAATCAGTGTGTGTGTTACTCCTATTAACGTTGAGAAGTTATGTATGCCTAATAGCATATACATATAGAATAGACTCCAACATTTACCCTGATTCTGAGTCATGTTTGTATTTATTTTTCTGATTGTATATTTTGAGCCATTTCTTTTTCATTACTCATTTAGCAGACATTGTAGTAACATGTAAGTGTATACCATAATTCCACATGATATATGTGTATTAGGAGTTGCCTTTCAGTCTTGGAAAAATATATATCCATCTCAAAGTCCAGCTCTTAATGCATAAATCCTTGACCATTATGAGCTAAATTGTAGAATTTTTCTTTTAATTCTGCTGAATCTGTTTAGAGTTACGGTATTTTAACTCATGTACAAAGAAAGCAATTTTCTTTTAGAAAAAAAAGTTTTACTACGTTTCTGATTGTCATGTTTACTCATGGGACAAAGTTTTTTAATTTAGTCTGTGAGCTGGTATAGCCAATCCAATCCTAATTTTATCTCAAAAGTTTGAAGCTAAATTTATACACTTTCATGTGGGATTGAGGAATCCATTAGCTCAGATATATACTGAATTATGTGCATTCATGGCTGGTCTCTAAGGGCACAGAATCAGTCCTTTGTGCCTGCCCTTCCCCTCCACAAGAGCTTTGGGGGTATTCCAGGTGTAGGGAGGAGCGCTTTAATAGCTTGGGTGATTTTTATGTCCTGGCTATTTCCAGCTGCTTCAATACCTATAGGGGCCCTTGGGAAAGAAGTAATTTTTTTATATGGCTGCCCAAAAGTATACCCTTCCCAAAGGTGTCACAGGTGGCAAATCAGGTCCATGGGAATGATGATCTGAGATATACTAAGCAACTGCTGTAGCTCCATGATTATCCTGCCCAGCATTAGAATTAGATTTAGAAAAGGTAGGAGAGATCAACCAGGATACAGTCATAAAGGGGTCATGTGGCCACTGCAGTTCTATGGGGCTTATAAAGCAGAGGCTCTCAAATAAGGAGAAAAGAGGAGGCCACTCAAGCAGAAGGCTACTTTTCCATTTCTGTATCCATGCTAGTTGTGATGAAGGGACAAGAAAGGGACCCCCTTACTTTGATCTACCCCCTCACACAACAAATGATGATCAGGGATGTAACCCCCTCGGCCCCCCGCCCCCCCTAAAAACAAACAAACAAAAAAAACCCAATTCCATCTGTGATCTTCTGTTCAGCGAAAGCTTAGTCTTGGAAATTTTGGAATTACACTGTCTTAGCTGAGAGCTAATGGGGCGGGATGGGGGTGGCTAATGCTTTGAACAAATTATAGTGGTTACTCCTGCATGCTGTATGACATCAGCAGGGAAAGTGATGAAAGATCCATGATAAGTAGCTGTGGAACTTGTAATATCAAGGATCTTGTAGACCTTGCACAGTAGTGCTAACTTTCCCTGGTTAGGGCACCTCATAGGGCAATTGGTACTCATGGCCTCACATACCAGGAGTCCCATGTTGTCTGGATAGGGCCTTAAATCATCCAGTAATCTAATGTAAAGAACTTTAATTTAGGTAATATTGGGATGCAAAAGAAAATATGACAAAACGTAACTGTCTCAATCAAAATTAGTTTTTCAGAGTGCAGGGTATTCATGTTTCGTGTGCTGGGCTTTTATGGGAATGACATTTTATACTGAAGTCAAACTATGGTGACCTTAGAGAGGAATCTCAAAACATCTTTGTCGGGGGAGTGTCATTTTAAGGTAGAATGCTTGTGTAAATCTTAGTAATAGTATTTTTAAGGCAGCGAACTTATGAAAGTAACCACTTAAGTAAAATATAAGTGACTTTTGGGGAAAAATTGTTGTTCTTAACAGGCAGTTAATACTTGCTCTTTCCTGTTGTGAATGAAATACTATAGTACTTTCCTAGATGCGGACTTGTTATACTACATTACTATCTGGATTTCAGGAACCGGTCTTTGATGGAGGACTTTTTGTTTAGGTGATATAAAGCAAACAAAAATTAGGGTTGAAGTACAGTACAAAAAAATCAAATATTCATAAATGTTTGCCTGCCTGCATAGCTGATTTTTATTCTAAAAATAAACATGCTTGAATTCAGTAATTAGTGCAATGGGGTAGACTCAATACATGGGTAAAATATTGTAAAAGCTTTAGTTCAGTAAGTTTCCCTCCTGCTTTGAATTCAGCTATAGGTTTATGGTAATGGACCGATTTGGAAGAGATTTTCAGAAGATTTATGAAGAAAATGCAAAGCAGTTTGCGCACAAAACTGTGTTACAGTTAAGTTTGAGGATAGTAAGTAATTCCTTGAAACATTTTTAAAATCCATCTTGATAATGTAGCCTTTTGCTAAAAGGCAGTTTGTGCTGAATAGTAGTCCTCTGCTGGCTGGAGTTGAGTACTGCACTGATATTATTGTACATTGTGTTTTGTTAGCTTGATATTCTGGAATATATCCATGACCATGAATATGTGCATGGAGACATCAAGGCCTCAAACCTTCTCCTGAGCAAAAGTAATCCTAATCAGGTATTTTTGATATCTCTGCTTCATTTCTCCTGTTTTAATCCTGTTGTTTGGCAACAAACTAAGATGCTTTGAACCTGTGAACCTTAACAGAAATCCTATTTTTAAGAATATATACAGTGATATTTCTGCTTGACATTTATATTTAGTTAATATTCTACCTTTTTTTATGCAGTTTGCTGGCAGTTTATCAAGTGGCTATTTTGCCCTAAATAATATTCAGGAGGAGTGCTTGTGATACGAAATGAATTTCAAATAGCTATTTGGGGGTGGAAACTTAAAATTATATAGTATAGCAATGAATTATGTTTGCCTGTCTGCTTTGTCACTTTTTTATTTCCTTTGTTCAAAGATCCATCAAATATAAGTGTTCTGTTACTTGGAAAATTTGGTTTCAACATGTTGATTATTCAAATCAATTGATTTACAGAAATACATTTTAGTTTTCTAATTTTTTACACCTGTTAGTGTTTGGAAAATGTACATTTAATTTCCATAATTTTACAAATTTCCTTGTCCAAATGCTTTACACCACAAAGTAGATAAACTAGTGTCAGTATACTTAGAAGTAGCCAGGGGACAATGAGGAGCATTAGCAAGAGACCCTAGCATTTATTATTTTGTAGAACCTTTATTATAATAGGACAGCAAGACTAACTCTCTATATGAATACTCAAGAAATACACTATGGTAAATGTATTCTAACCTGATATAAGTACTGTGAGCCCCTCTTACTGTTGTCTGATAGACCACTGTAATCCAATCTGCTCGTAGATAAGAACTGAACATTTTACTTGGCTCTGCCACTAGATCAGCAATAAATGATTTCTAAAACTGGTTTTGTCATTTTTCATATAATGCATTAAATGACTGAAAACTTGTTGCAGTTTTCAAAATTGTATATACGTGTTGCTCATGTTTAAGAATGGATTAAAAACTGCCTTTATCCTAAGAGCTGACCTGGAGTTTTTGTTCTAAAGAATTTCTGAGATTAGTCATTAGTATTTATTTTTATATGAATACTTCTATATGAATTCTGTATGAATTTTGTATGAATTATTCTTTAATCACATTATGGTATCTGGGATTTAATAGGTGTACTTGGTTGATTATGGCCTTGCATATCGATACTGTCCAGAAGGAGTGCACAAAAAATATAAAGAGGACCCCAAAAGATGTCATGATGGTACAGTTGAATATACTAGTATTGATGCACATAAGGGTGTGGGTAAGTAATCAATACTTTAATTCACTTTGCTCTATAAAAGACTGTTTGTGATTAAAATAAAAATATTTTAGAGAGGACATTTAAAAATAGATACCTATTAACTGTGGATTCCTAGCACTGTTTAGAAAATAAAATATTCCAGCTGTATAGCAGAAGATAAGCCATGCTTTTTTTTTTCCTGAAATTTGCTGGGCAACAGAATTAAAACATTTACCAATTTGTTCAGCTGTTACTTTAAAAATTAAAATCTGCTTTGATGTAAACTCTCACCTGGGCTAAAAATTTTCTAACAGACTTTAAAGGGGATTTGCTTGTTGATACACTTTTAATTAGTATCTTGTGGAACTTGTGTAAGCAAATGAGGATGTTGTGAATGACAAGACCATAACAGGTTCATAAAGAACTAGATAAGTTCAAAGAGGCTAGGTCTATCTATGATGATCAGTCAGTAGGGGGAGGAATGCAAAACCATGCTCTGAAGTGTCCCTAGCCTTTGTTTGCCAGAAGCTGGGAAGGGGCGGCAGGGGATGGATCACTTGATGATTACCTATTCTGTTCATTCCCTCTGAAGCACCTGGCATTGGCCACTGTCAGAAGACAGTATACTGGGCTAGATGGATCATTGGTCTGACCCAGTATGGCCATTCTTTTTTTCTAAATTGGTTACATTCCTAGTCTTGTCAACATCTAAGATTTCAGAATCTTCTGCAAGCAGCATTTCAGTATTCAGGAAATAGCAAATATTTCTACTTGTGGAATAATAATTTTAAGAGCTCAGATTTCAACTCTGTTCCCTGTTTTTGGGGAGTGGAAGATAAAAATGTGTTGAACAGAAAAGTCACCCAGTTCACTAACTCACTCTATTATGTCACAATGTGAGGATTTAAAATTTCAAAAATTGGGATAACTGCAGCATGTCATATCTATGAGCAGAAGAAAGAGAAATTCCTTTATCAGTCTTTCAGCCACTGAGGCAAGACTTTTTGTTTCCTTTCTTTCCTGTTTCCCTTTGAGATTAACGACCATGGTATGCTTTGAGTTTATTACTGTTAACCTTGGCTTCCAGTTGTCTTACCATGTTTACAAACTTTAACTTTAAATGTGTGTATTCATTTATATATATTTGCAGCTCCATCAAGACGTGGTGACTTGGAAATTCTAGGTTACTGTATGATTCATTGGCTCAGTGGCCATCTACCATGGGAGGACAATTTAAAAGACCCCAACTATGTCAGAGATTCAAAAATTAGGTAAGGAACTTTTTATATTTTCTTATTTGAAACCAAAAATATTTCAGTGTAGCAGTATTATGTCTTCCTCTTCTGTGAGGGGCTGGATAATATTGTGTGTACTTTTGCAGGCTGAAATGGAGATTCCAAAATTGTAATGGACTCCAAACTATAGGTTGTATTCTCCTTTTGGCCTCCTTCTTGATTTACCCCCTCCTTCCCCTGTGTACATTTCCTTCCTTCTATTCTCATCCCACCATTCAAGATGATAATGAAACCTTGGAGGGAGACAATACTAGAATGAGTAAGCAAAGTTTGCAAGCTACAAGAATCAAGGGGAAGTCTGAGAAACCATCAAATGGAAGACTGACATTCCAGAACCCTTGAGCCTAATCCCCTGTGGGAGAGGAAATTAAGCCTTTGACCAGTCTGTCCCTGCACTGGAAGGAGTCCCACTATCAAGGAGCACTTTACCAGTAGAACACCTCCATCAAACTCCTTGGCCACAGTCTTAGCTCCTAGACCCTGAGAGATGGACCTGTTTTCTGAAATATCTTATTTTTCTCTTTCTATTTTTGTCTTTTTAATTCTTTAGTAAGCTTTATTCTTTATTTTAATATTAGTAATAGTGGAGTAGCTTTGATATTTATTTTGTTCTTGTTCAAGTATTATAATATAAATAAAAGATACTGAAATGCACTTCTTTCAATAAGCAACATGGCCCCAGACTCTGTATGGACCTGGATGAGTATATCAGCCAGCCAATGCAAAAGCCTGACCAACTCACCATGATTGGTCTTTGTCTCTTACACCAACCTCTCCAAACTACATATAAGTAGAATACTATATCTCAGAATGTGTTCCATTTTAAACCCTCATATACCAATTCCTCCTTCCATCCATGCAAGGCCAATGTCTGCTCTTGCCAGTGCTACTCAGAGCTATTGCTACTCCCCATCACTCCTTCTTGCACTGCTGCCTCTTATCAGATCAGCAATAGAAGAGGAGAGAAGTTGCTGCTTTGATAGAGGTTGAGGCAGCAGTGCTTTTTGTTTGAGACTGAGTGTCCAGGATGAAGTGAAGATCATGTGATCACAAGAATCCTGCAGAATGTAAAGCACTTACTTTGGACTTTTTATCCAAAGCTCTCAAAGCACTTTACAAAGGTGGATAAATATCCCCTTTTCGCAGAAATGAAGACTGAAGCCACAGATATTGTCATGCAAGGAGCCAGTTACATAGGTAGAAATAAAACTGAGCCTTCTGGTTTTCCAGTTTCTTGGTGTAACCACTACACAAGTATCAAAGGTAACTGAATCAAAACAAGAGGACTGCAAGAAAACGATTATACAATTACTAAAAGGCTATCTTTTTATTTGCATGTCAATATTTAATTTTTTTTCTTATTTTGCTATGTTTTGATATTAGACTTAGCATAGATGTGTTGAAAGAAATACAGATTGGATATGAATGAACAGGCTGTTTAGCTATTGTTGTTAAATATAATTTTTTCAGTCTAAACCATCGATTCTTTCACTTTTATTTCTCCAGATATAGAGAGAATATTACAGATTTGATGAACAAGTGCTTTCCTGAGACAGAAAAACCAGGTAGGAAGAGCTATCTTACATATTAGTACTTGGGATTTTATTCTATTAGACAATCATTTAATCCTTAGTCTTCAAAAAAGATAAAGCACATTGAAATAAACCATTAATGATTCATTCTTCAAAGAAACCTGGCTGGCCACCTCCACCATATTATAGCTAACTTTAATAGGGTTTAGGTAGATTATTCATTTAGACCCAGGAATTTATTCGTATATCTGAAATTCCCATTTTCATGTGGCAGTAATACTTTACTATTTGGGTATTTTGTAGTAATTTCTTCTATATTGAGTTGAATACAAATACAGACAGATGACAATTCAGCTGCTTGGAAAGATTGAGTGGGTGTCAGATTGTTGTCAGCACTTAGTCCATCTGGGAGTGATACACCCAAAGAATATCAAGCTAGGAGGTGTGATTTCCAGCATGGATGGACAGACTCATGCTAGCTCAGCTTAAGCTAGTGTGATAAAAAAGGCAGTGTGGATGTTGCAGCACTAGCAGTGACTTGGGTTAGCCACCTGATCTTGGATGCAGGTGGTTGGCAGGGTTGCACCTAGGCAGCTAGCCCAAGCTGCTGCCAATGTTGCAGGGTCTACACTACTATTTTTAACATGCTAATGTGAGTCTGTCCACTCTGTCACACTTCCCAGCTTCAGTATAGACCTAACCTTTAAGTTCTCCCCAGTGAGGAGCAGTGGTTCTCAACCTCTTTATCATTGTGGGCTACATATGCAGCTCTCTGTTTTTATGTGGGCTTCATCCACACTTTATAATATACTACCTGTATGGTCCTAAGGATGTCACATGAGCCATAGCTGTGAGCTCATTGGGCTGTGGGTGAGAACCGCTGGAGTATAGTCAGTACCCACTCCTACTTCTATTTCTGCCTCCCTGAACAGCAGCAAAGTAAACTGACCAGTGTTTTGAATAGCAGTCGTTAAAACTTATAAGACAGGTAAATTTTCCTTCTGTTCTAGCTTAGCAAAAATATGAACAGCTGTCACTAGTTTAGTTTGTGGACTAGAAGACAGAATTGCAGTGGCTCACACTCATTTCTTATTTGGAAACATCATCACAACTGTAAGGGCTAGAAATTAACTTTTGTAATCAACTTAAATTCTTAAGTGTTTGTCTGTGAGATCTTGTTACTTGCCAAATGAGAGTTTGTTAGCAGATTTTTAAAGTCCTACTATTAACCATAAATGCTGTTTTATAGAAATTAGGAATGGAAAAATTCTCTTGGATCACCCAGTCCTAATTGTCAATAAAGGATTGTTTCCTGTTTGTTAGTATTTCATCATTTCACCTTTAAAACTATAGTTGCTAAAACTTCCCTGTCTTTGATTAAAGTAAATGAAAAATAGTTTTTCCTTGAGTTACCTGACAAAGTTCTGGGCCCAGGCTTTTATTTCACATGTTGTAGATGATCTTAAATGCAGGGAAGAAATATAAATTGAATAAAAGGTTCACTGTAGAGGAGATAAGCATATTCAAAAATAGTTTTTTAAAGGCTGAATATTTTCTTCATTGTAATCAATGTGGAAGAGTGGTGTTGTGATCATTTGTTAATGAGCCCTGAAATTATTTTTTCCCCTTATTTCTAAAATATGTTGTATTAAACAGCCATAATTGTGTTTAAATATCAATGTCAAAGAACCACAAAAAAGGTGTATACATCATTTTCTCACATTTTTAGCTAAAACTTATAGATTACCAATTGCTTTACATAGAAATTAATTGTATGTACTGTTTCCTCAGATGAAATAGCCAAGTACATGGAAAAGGTGAAATTGTTGAGCTATGAAGAGAAACCTCTTTATCAGCATTTCCGGGAAATACTTTTGCAAGGTCTCAAGGCCATTGGGCAAAGGGATGATGGAATACTGGACTTCAGTTTGTCACAGAATGGAGACTTGCGAACCAAGCCTATACAAAAGGTTTCTTCTTTTTGCTTTTAATGGATCTTTTTTAAACTACTTAAAAGAACTAAAGTGATATGGAAAATGGATGTCACAATTAGCTCAAGTAGGAAAGTAAGGAAAGAGAGTCTCAAATGTTTGTTTGCTTTACAGTATATTTCATAAGCAGACACATGGACTAAGTTTAATTTAACTAATTGCTCTGAAAGTTTTTAATATAGTGTAATGTTAGCAGGTGCACTTTTAAATGCGATAAATAATATCTTGGGTAACATAATGTATATTTAGTTGTAATGACATTTGAACAGATGAATATTTCAGTTAATTTACACATTTTTTTTTCTATAGTCTAAAATAATCCAGATGGGCCAAAATGTAAGGTAAAATGAGAAGTCTAGTTAGCCTTTTGGTTTCACTTCAGGTTTCTTACCTTACATGCCTAGTCCTAAATACATACATTTAAATTATTATCATTATGTCAACAATTTGCTACTAGAATTCAGGTATTGTGTACAATATTATTTGTACTATCATACCACTTAAGAGACCCAGACATAGACCAGAAGCCCATGGTAGTAAGAACAAAACAATGTTCTTTATGAACAGTTACTAGATTAGGGGTATATTCATCTTTTTCTTTAGGCTTGACAGATTTTTTTTTTTTATTATTTTGATGGATAATATCAATGTTTAAGTATTTTTATTTTATCCACTTGAATTTTCAGTTAGGAAATGAGGTGGGGAGAGGTCAGAAGTATTTAATGACAGTAAATTTGAGATTCAAAAAGTTAAATACAAATTTTCAGTATCACATCAAAAGGTACAAAGCAATATCCTTAAATCAAACTCTTAAGTTCTCAAACACAATTTTCTTTGCTTATCTGTACATTTAATTGATTATTGCTGGAAGTACTTTTTGTTTGTTTGCATTTCTCTTATATAGAATCTTGTTGTGTAGAACATTTGCACAAGTAGATCTTTCCAACTGGTAAAAGGTACAATCATACTTTTACACCATGGAGGAGATTTTATAATCCACACATTTCAGAAAAGGATGCTAGCATATTAACTCTGCATACAGATTTCCCATCAATTTGCAACTGCTTATGTGGGATCTATGTGGATGTTTATACAGAAGAAACATATGCTAGTGGGACCAATTCTTAGTGAAAGCTATAGTACTATACAGGTGCAGAAAACCCCTTGGCAAATTTATTCATAGATGTAAATTTACATCATTTCACGAAAATTGCACCCTAATTTTTGTGGAGAAGGTGCAATATGCTATGAAGAATGATACTGAGCCATTAATATAACTGAAAATGAAGCCAAGTTACAAAACAAACATTACTGTATTGCCTGGATATGACAAAACTCGATAGTTGGAGGCAAGTAACTGGGTGACAGCCATTTTAGACTGGATTCTCACTAACAGGGAGGAATTGGTTGTGAAGCTGAAGGTTGATGGCATAGATTGGGGTGAACTGATCATGAAATAATAGATGTCATAATTCTAAGGAAAGAAAGGGAGAGAGAAGCAGAATAGGGACAATGGATTATCAAAAACTGACTTCCGCAAACTCCAAGAATTGGTATGTGAGGTCCTGTGGGAAGAACATCTAAGGGATAAAGTAGTTGAGGTGAGCTGGCAGTTTCTCAAGGAGATATTAAATGTGGAGCAGCAAACTCTCAAACAAATGAAAGGTAAGTATAGTAAGAGGCTAATATGGTTACTTTAGGAGCTCTTTAATCACCAGAAAATCAAATAGGAGTCCTACAAAATATGGACAAATTGTTGGGAGCAATACAGAAGTATAGCACAAGCATGTTAAGGACAAAATCAGAAAGGTTGAGGCTCAAAATGAGTTACATCTAGCAAGGCACATAAGACGACAAGAGAATGGTCTATAAATATTAAATGGTCTATAAATATATTAGAAGCAAGGGAAAGATAAAGTAAAGTGTAGATCCTCTATTTAGTGGGGAAGGAGCACTAATAATCGATGTCATCTCGAAGGCCGAGGTGTTTAATACCTATTTTGCTTCAGTCGTCTCTCAAAAGGTTAGTGGACACCAGATACTCAACACAGTATTAACAGGGAAGGAATTCGTATCCAACTAGGGAAAGAACAAGTAAAAGTATATTTAGATGAATGAGATGTATTCAAATTGGCAGGGCCTGATGAAATTCACCCTAGGGTATTTAAAGAACTAGCTGAAACCATCTTGGAACTGTTTGCAGTTACCTTCAAGAATTCATGGAGGACAGGTAAGGTCCCAGAGACAACTGGAGATGGTTATTCATTGTACTGATCTTTAAAAGGAGGAACAAAGAGGACCCAGGCAGTTATAGGCCAGTCATCCTAACTTTGGTACCTGGTAAGGTGCTGGAACAAATTAGGTACCTACAAATTGGCAGTTCAATAGAGGATAATAGGGTTATGAGAAATAACCAACATGGATTTGTCAAGAACAAATCATACCAAACCAACCTAATTGCCTTCTTTGACAGTTCGTTTTTTTTTTTGGCCTAGGAGGTAGGGTGGAAGCAGTAGACTTGATATATCTTGATTTAATAAGGCTTTTGACACAGTCCCATGTGACATTCTGATAAGCAGACTAGGGTAGTGTGGTCTAGATAAAATTATTGTAAGGTGACTGCTCAACTGCTTGAAAGAGTAGTTATTAGTGGTTTGCTGTCAAACTGGTGAGGACAGCAGAGGTCCATCCTGTGTCCAGTACTATTCAATGTTTTCTTGAAGACTTGGATAATGGAGTTGAGTGTGCGCTTATAATATTTGTGGATGACACCCAACTGGGAGGGGTTGCTAGCACTTTGAAGGACAGGATTAAAATTCAAAATGAGCTTGACAAATTGGAGAATTGGTCTGAATTCAACAAGATGAAATTCAGTAAAGCCAACCTGAAAGTACCACATTTAGGAAGGAAAATTCAAATGCACAATTTCAGAAAGGGGAATAATTATATAGGTGGTGGCACTTCTCAAAAGGATCTGAGGATTATAGTGGATCATAAATTGAATAAGAGTCAATGTGATACAGTTGTGAAAGGCTAATATTCTGGGGTGCATTAACAAGAGTTCTGTGTGCAAGACAGGGCTTGTAAATGTTCTGCTTTATTCAGTACTAGTGAGGCCTCACCTGAAGTTCTGTATCCAGCTCTCAGTGCCATACTTTAGGAAAGATGTGGATAAATTAGAGAGAATCCAGAGGGGAGCAACAGGAATGATAACAGGGTTCAAAAACAACCTGGCCTACAAGGAAAGGTTAAAAAACACTGGGCATATTTAGTTTTGAGAAAAGAAGACTGGGGGTGGAGATCTGGTAATAATCTTCAGATATAGTAACTGCTATTATAAAGAGGACTGTGATCAATTGTTCTACAAGTTTGCTGCAGATAGGACAAAAAGTAAGGGTCTTAATTTGCAGCAAAGGATTTGGATTAGATTTTTGGGGGGGGGGGGGGGGGGGGAATTTTCTAACCATAATGGTAGTTAAACTCTGGAATAAGCTTCCAAAGGATTCTGGGGAATCCCCATCATTGGAGATCTTTAAGAACAGGTTGGGACAAATAGACCATCCCTGACAGGTAAGTTTGTTTAGTTCTGCCTCAGTGCAGAGAGCTGGATTAGATGACCTCTCAAGGTCCCTTTCAGCCCTACATCTCTGTGATTTATGAGGGATTGGTCTAGGTATTGAAATGCATTCTTTGTATTTATTTTTTACAGAGCAATTTTAATCAGTAACATATTTCTAAACAAATTTACAGTAAAAGTGTAAATTTTTCACTTTGTAGTGGAATAATATATTAAATTTAATCTAAAAACAAAATAGTAAACAGTGACTTGTAAACAAATAATTGATTTTTAAAAAATGCTGACTTCACCCATGACAGTGAAATCAAGGGGAGTCCATTAAGTTTGTGGATGGGCTTTTTTGTTCCTCTAACATCAACCAGAATTGTGTATACACAAGGCGCTCTACAAGTATTGATTGAAAAGGTAATGATAAATGTGTAGTACATGCATGCTCTCCTTATCTAATATTAATTGATGGTCAGTCAGCCATGCATTTAAGATATCATGTGCAGAAAACATGAAACAAAACCCAAAGCTGCAGGAGATTGAAGTCCTCTGAAGTAATACCTCAAGCTTTTCTAAATTTATGATTTTTGTACAGGAACTGTTCCCCTGGTTTAAAAACTACATGACTGTCATTTCATTATCAATCTTTCTGCCAAATCAGGTGTAAAGATCTACCCGGCAAGGAGAGCTCTTTCACATGAATTCTCCTCCCCCTGTGGATCAGCATGGTTTGGACATGTGTTGAACAAAAGCTGTTTCCATTGGTTGGCTGACTTTGATGAATTACGTTGACTTGCTGCATAGCCAATATGTGTTCTTGTGTCCAGCACAGTAGACTGTAGAGTCCCATTGAATCAGGCCCTAGGTTTTAACACCTAATGTATTTTCCTTAAGCCAGGTCCAATCACTACCATTCCCTAGATGGTGACATTATTTAACTATAGTTTATTTTTTGTTTGTTTGAATGCATGGAGTTTTTTATTTATTATGCCCCTTTTTGTGTGTTCATCTGGCGGGGTGCCATAGGCCGAGTTAGCTTTCATTCGTTCACCATGGTTTTGTTGAAGTGTTTACACTTAGCTATAAGACCTATATTCTGCACTCAGTGGTTCCCAACTTTTTTACTGGGGTGATCCACCAACTGCATTTTATCAGTGGTTGTGTGTGTGGTTTTTTTTTTACAGCATCCCAAAATTGAGCCTAAATTGATAGGCCAGCATCTCTCTTCTGTTGCCACTTCCTCACTCTGACAACAGGGCAGCCTCCTCCCTAGCACTGCAATTCTAATACTGGCCCAGTGCAGAGAGGAGGCTCTATAGGGAGTGGGGTAGAGTTGGAAAGTGAGCCTGCCTCTTAGTCACCAGGCAGCAGCAGGTCCTGTCCCACAGTGCTGGGCCTTGCTCCCTGAATTGAAACCTGACACATAGGGTCACAGTGCCACTCAAGTTTGACTTGGCTGTGCCAAAGTACTTTCTGTTGCAGTAACACCATGTCAGAAAGCCCTTGCATCTATGCTAGATTTTCTAGGTGCAGTATTTCAGCTGTGGCTCCAGGACGAAATGGAAGGGACTGTGCCACTCCTACTGCCAGGGGCCTGTCTTACACTATTCCAGAAGGCTCACTAGATGGAGAAAGGGTTGGTTCTCACCAAGCAAGTCCCCCTTTCCTGAAAGTTTTGTGTTTTGATGACTGGTAGAACTGCATGGTGAATTGACCTTCTGTGATATCTACATAACCTTGTAGGTAGTGCTGGGAAGGAACTGCTTATCATGGTATATAGGGAAAGGTACGATAGAGGTCTTGGAGACCAAATTTGGGCTGCAAAGTAAGAGATTAAAATCCAGGACCTACATGGTAGCATCCTCTGAAATGCTTAGTTTCATGTGCAGGGCCAGGAAGATAGACAAAGCTGCAAGGATGTGATGATGGTGTAGGGGAAGGGATTTAGGTTTATTTGGAAGTGGAGAACCTTTTTACAGGAGGTGGACTCCACATTAACCAAAATGGAGCTATGCTCCAGGCACATAAAATTAAAATATTTTAGAAAACCCTCTACAACCAGTGACTGAGGGAAAACTGAGCAGTGTAGAGGAGCCCAACATTTCAGGCGAAGACATCCCTTGATTAATTTATTAAAGGAGGAGCTCTGTCCTAGTATAGAGGATAGAAAAGAAGGTGGTAAAGAACAGGTATGAATTAGTGAGCAAAAGTCACATCAGTCTCATTTATACGTAACACATGAAGACGAGCAACTAAATATTGACAAAATGTGCAAGTGCTTATATATAAATACTAGAAGCTTAAATAATAAGATGGGTTAACTAGCATGCCTGTCATTAAATGAGGCTATTGATATAAAAAGCATTGTGGAAACATGGTGAAATATGGATAAACAATGGGACATCATGATAGCAGGGTACAAATATGTAGGAATTACACAGTAGGTTATGTTGGTGGATCTGTGGCACTGTTTGTTTGTTTAAAAAGAAAGAAAAAAAGTCAAAGTGAAAATCTTAAATCCATTCATAAAAATTCCGTGCTTGAATAATGAATAAAGCAGAAGGAATATATTCCTGACCACCTAAACAGGATGGTGACAGTGACTGTGAAATGCTAAGGAAGGTTAGAGGGGCTACAAAACCAGAAAACACAACAATGGAAGATTTCAGCTATCTTCATATTGACAGGGTGAATGTGATGCAGAGATAAAATTTCTAGTCACCATAAATGGCTGTTTTTTGGATCAGCCTGCTTCTCTAAACCACATTCTTGATTTTTGTCCTAAGTGTAACAGGATCTGGTCCAACAGGTAACTAGCTGAACCAATAGTGACTATATTGTAATTGGTTTTATTACATTATTGTAATTAGGGATGAAAATACCAAAATAAATAAAACCACCACAGTGGCATTTAAAAATGGAACCTATATAAGGACACTGCTTAAATGGAAATCAAAAATAACTGTCACAAGAGTAAAATGCCTGCAAGCAGCATAGAGATCACTTGAAAACGTTTTAATAGAGGGTCAAGCTAAATGCATACCCCAAATCAAAAAACATGGTAGGAAGACCAAAAGAATGCCACAATTATTAAATAGCAGAGTAGCAGAAACCGTTAGGGACTAAAAGGGCTTCCTTTAAAATTTGAAGGTCAAATTTACAAATCCTACTGAGGAAAACAAGAAGGAGCATAAACTCTAGCAAGTAAAATATAAAATTATAATAAGGCAGGCCAAGAAAAAATTTGAGAAGCAACTTGCTAAAGACACACTTTTTTTTTTTTTTACTGTTAATTTTTGTATCAGAAGCAGGAAACCTGCCAAATAGATAGTGGGACCACTAGATGACAAAGATGTTAAAAGAGCACTCAGGAAGACGCAGGCAATGTAGAAAAGATGTTAGAGTGTGTGTGTGTGTGTGTGTGTTGTTTTTTTTGTTTTTGTTTGTTTGTTTTGTTTTTGTTTTTTTTGCATCAGTCTTCATTGCAGAGGATATGTGGAAGATACCCCCATCGGAGCTATTCTTTTTGGATGACAAATCTGAAGTATGGCCCCAGATAGATGTCAGTACAAGAGGTTTTAGAGAAAATTGATAAACTAAACTGTGATAAGGCACCAAAATCAGAAGGTATTCATCCAGGCGTTTTGAAGGAACTTAAATATGAAATTGCCAAACTTCAAACTGTGGTATGTAACCTATCACTGAAATCAGCCTTTGTACCAGATTACTGGAAGTTAGCTAATGTATCCTTTATTTTTAAAAAGAGGTCCTGATGAGAACCTGGGAGTTGCAGGCTGGTGAGCCTAACTTCAGTACAGGGCAAATTGGTAGAGACTATAATGAAGAACAAAATTATTACACATAGGTATTTTGTTATGGAAGTATATATGGCCTTTGTCATGGGAAGTCATGCCTCACCAGTCTATTAAAATTCTTTGAGTTTATCAACAAGCAAGTGGATAAGGGTGATCCTGTCAATATCATGTACTTTGATTTTGAGAAATGTGAGGAACCTTGTCAAAGGCTAAGTCTTTTAAGGAAACCAGGGGGCAAGAATATGGTCCTCTCATGGATCCGTAATTAGTTGAAACATAGGATAGAAAAAAATGGTCAGCTTTCAGAGTGGAGGGGGTGAATAGCAGGTTCTCCTTCGAGTGATTGCTCATATGCATTCCACTTAGGTGTGTGCACGCTCTCGTGCACGGCTCTCGGAGAACTTTTCGCTAGCAGCCCCCTGTAGGGGCCGGTCTCAGTGCCCCCTGGAGTGCCGCCCTCCTGCGGCGGTACATAGGGTGCTGCCGGCCCCTCCCCTCCTCAGTTCCTTCTTTCCGCCTGTGAAGGCCGGTTGAGAACAACCCCTGCTCTCACAGGTTCTTCTTTGCAAAAAAGTGAGTAGTTAGCTAGCAGTTCACCCTGAACTGAGTTAGTTTATAGTTAGTTAAGGTTTTCTTTTAATTAGATAGGAGAGCCTTCAGGCTCTAGGCGACCCGGCTATGCCGGTCTCGCCGAGGTTTAAACCCTGTGCTGGCTGTGGGAAGGTTTTTCCCGTCAGCGACCCTCATGACTGTTGCTTACGGTGCTTGGGGGAACAGCACCGTAAAGACCGGTGCCACATTTGTAAGTCCTTCAAGCCTTGGACTCAAAAAGAAAGGGACGCGAGGCTGAAGGCATTTCTGATGGAGTCCGCGTTAAGTCTGGTGTCCGAGCCGTCGCGGACCACCTTGGCACCGAGTGTGTCCTCGGTGCGGAGCGCACCGCCAGCACCGGAGGGTCCGGTGCCGAGGAAGAAGAAGCGCTATCCGCGCTTGCAGTGCTCCCCCGCACCACAGGAGCGGCCGGGGTTGAGCCCGGAGATGCTTAGGCTCTCCGATGTGCTGCCTGCCCCTGCTCCGGCACCAGCACAGGCACCGGCAGCAACCAGGGAGGTTCCCCCGACTCCTGGGAGTGGGGGACCACCTGTACAGGACCCTTCCACGCCAGAGGCGTTTGAGGCGGCTCGAGCCTTGTTGGCCTTGCCCATGCCTCCGACACTCTCCTGGCTGAGAGAGTCAGGGCCTGTGTCCCGGGGCAAACCCGCGCTGGGTGTCCCCGAAGGGTGGGCGGCCCCGGCACCAGAGGATAGGCCGCCCACCACCCGATGCCGGAGACTCGAGCTCGGAGGCTCTTCTTCTTCGCCTTCGGACAAGGCGTCGCGGCACCGCTCCAGGTCGCGGCACTGCTCTTCGACCTCCAGTTCCAGCCCGGCACCGAGATGGCGCTCTCGACACCGCTCCCCAGCTCCAAGGAAGAGGCACTGCAAGTTGTCCCTCTCCCGGTACCGGTCCTCATCATCGTCAGCGTCGCCTCATCGGTACCGCAGATGACGACGCTCCTCGGGATTGTTGCGTAGCGAGTCCCGGAGCGTCTCTTCCTGGCGGCATCGCTGGCACCGATCTCCTGGCTCGGGATCCCGGACCCGACGTCAGGAGCAGGTACTACCGCTGGCACCGCAGCCGGCACCGCAACCGGTACCGGCACCGACTTTCATGGCAGCACCGGTGTTGCCCTCGGCACCGATGCTGCCCCTGAGCTGGCCCCAGGGTCCCTGGCAGTGGCCAACGTGGGGCCCTTGGGCAGCCCAGATGGGGCAGGAAACTATGTCGGCCCCTGCCTTGGTCACCCAGTTACCTCCCCAACAGGCACCTTCAGTGCAGGAGGGTGACCGTTCCTCCGAGGCAGACCCCTTCTGGCAGACCCCTTCCTCACTCGCCCCCACGTCTAAGGGCACCGAGAAGAAGTATTACGTGCCAGCCGAGGGGCACGAATACTTGTACACGCACCCTACCGCGGGTACTGTGGTTGTGGACGCTGCCAACCAGAAGGACAGGCCAGGGGCTCAGAGCGCCTCCCCTAAGAACAAGGAGGGCAGGAGACTAGACCTTTATGGCAGGAAGGTCTACTCCACAGGGGCACCCCAATTCAAGGTGGCCAATCATCAGGCCCTCCTGGGCAGGTATAACCTGAACTTGTGGGACTCCATGCGAAGGTTCGCGGAGTCCCTGCCCCAGGACCAGGCTGCGGACTTTGCTGTGGTCCTGAAGGAAGGTTTGACTGTGGCCAGTGCAGCCCTCCAGACTGCCTCCGATGCTGCGGACACGGCCAGTAGGGCGATGGCCTCCGCCGTCACCATGCGGCGTGCAGCGTGGCTGCAATCCACGGACCTGTCTCAGGAGCTGCAGCACTCCATCCAAGATCTGCCATTTGATGGAGCCACCCTCTTCTCGGAGAGGACGGATGAAAAGCTGCATGCCTTGAAGGACTCAAGGGCAACGCTGTGCTCTTTGGGTCTATGCACGCCCCAGGCGGCAAGGTTACAAGCCCTCCAGCAGCCGCAGTGGCAGCAACCTAGGCCACCGCCTAGGCCTTTTTTCCCCCCCCGCGAGGGGCAGGGATAGGAGCAGGGGCTCTGGACGGCGCGATCGCACAGCATCGTCCAATTCTTCTCATAAAGGACCCTCTCAGGGCTCCAAGGGCAAGAGAAACTTTTGACGGTGCGCCCGAGGGTGGCATCGTCTTCCGTTCCCTGGGTTGCTCTCCGCCTTTCCGGGACAGGCTAAGGCCCTACCTCGGCCTGTGGCGGGTGATAACATCGGACCGCTGGGTCCTCCGCACCGTGCGCTGGGGTTACGCCCTTCAGCTTCTGGCCTCCCTTCCCCACTTATCCTCCCTTCCCCCCGTCCCGCTTCAGGGACCCCTCTCACGAGCGGTTACTCCTTCAGGAGGTCCAATCCCTCCTACTCAAAGGAGCCATAGAAGCAGTTCCGCCGCTTGAAGTGGGGAAGGGGTTCTTCTCGAGGTACTTCCTCGTCCCCAAAGCCAAGGGTGGCCTCAGGCCTATACTGGACCTGCGCAGGCTAAACAGGTTCATAAGGAAGCTAAAGTTTCGCATGGTGTCCCTAGCGTCCATTATTCCCGTCCTGAACCTAGGGGACTGGTTTGCTGCCCTCGATCTGAAGGATGCGTACTTCCACATTTCCATCCTGCCCGCCCACAGGCGGTACCTAAAGTTTGTGGTAGCTGGTGCCCACTACCAATTTACAGCCTTGCCTTTTGGCCTGTCTTCCTCCCCCAGAGTGTTTACCAAGTGTATGGCAGTGGTGGCGGCCTTCCTGAGGCGCAGGGGGAGTCCAGATATTTCCCTACCTGGATGACTGGTTTATCAGGGGCAGGACCAAGTCGCAGGTGCGCGAGGTGGTCTCCTTCGTTCAGACCACTTGCCATACTCTGGGGCTGCTCATCAACGAGCAGAAGTCGACGCTGTTTCCGGTACAGCACATAGAGTTATAGGGGCATCCCTATACTCGGTATGGGCCAAAGCCTCCCACCCACGCTCAAGGTTCGAGGCCATGGCAGCGATCATATCACAGCTACAGGGCTTGCCCTCTGAGGTTGGCCCGCCTCAGGCTCAGGCCCCTCCAAGGTTGGTTGGCCAAGGTATACGTGCCCAGCAGGCACTCTCTGAACAGGGTAGTTACGGTGCCCCCCACGGTGCTGGGGTCACTGAACTGGTGGCTGGACCCCGGGACAGTTTGGAAGGGGTTCCCTTCAGAGCCCTCACCCCTCGGTCACTGATCACAGATGCATTGGACTTGTGGTGGGGAGCTCACATCACTGATGGTCTGAGCACACAGGGGCGTTGGTCCCAGGGAGAGTCTGCCCTCCACATCAATGTCAAGGAACTGAGGGCAGTCAGACTGGCTTGCAAGGTGTTTCGCCACTCTTTATTGGGGAAAGTGGTACAGGTCCTGACAGACAATACTGCAGCGTTGTTCTACATCAACAAGCAGGGGGGAGCACGCTACTCAGCTCTGTGCAAGGAGGCGCTTCGTCTTTGGGACTTGGCGGTGAGGTACGATTTCTGTTTAACCGCCTCTCACCTCCCCAGGGTCAGGAACGACGAGGCGGACCGCCTCAGCAGGTCGTTTCTACCCCAACACGACTGGTTGCTGCATCTGGAGGTGGCAGCCTGGATTTTCCACAAGTGGGGTATTCCAGGACAACGCGAACAGGTCCAGTCGGGGAACACGAAGTGCCCGAGTTTTTGCTCGCTCCAGGGTCGCGAGCCAGGCTCCCTTTCTGACGCGTTCCTTATCGATTGGACGGGGACCCTCATGTACGCGTTTCCTCCCCTTCCTGCTCCTGCCCAGGGTCCTCTTGAAGGTCAAGAGGGACAGAGCAGATGTGATACTGATCGCCCCAGCGTGGCCGAGGCAGTACTGGTACAGCCTGCTGCAGGACCTGTCGGTCGCCCGCCGATCGAGCTCCCAAGGAGACCGGACCTGCTCTCCCAGGACCACGGTCGCCTGCTGCATCCCAGCCTGGACTCCCTGCACCTGACGGCCTGGAGGCTCTGTGGCTGATGGAGGAGGAGAGAACCTGCTCGGAGCAGGTCCAACGCGTGCTGCTGGGAAGCAGGAGGCCCTCCATGCAGATTGCCTACAGGGCCAAGTGGAGGAGAGTCACCTGCTGGGCGGAGTCGCGGGGCGTAACCCCCAGTATGTCCCCCGTGCAGGCGGTCCTCGATTACCTGCTGCAGCTTAGGCTGCAGGAGTTAGCGCTAGCCTCCCTCAGGGCGCACCTAGCGGCCATCTCGGCTTTCCATCAGCCAATCGGGGGGCGGTCCCTGTTCTCCCACCCCATGTCGGTGAGGTTCCTCAGGGGGGTCGAGAGGCTCTACCTGCAGGTCCGTGACCCGGTGCCTCCCTGGGATCTGAACCTGGTCCTTGATAGACTGACGGGGGGGCCCCCCTTTGAGCCCTTGGCCACCTGCCCCCTGCTGATCCTGTCCTGGAAGGTGGCCTTCCTCGTGGCCATTACCTCGGCTAGGAGGGTCTCCGAGCTGAGAGCTTTGACCTCAGAGCCCCCCTATACCGTGTTCTTCCGAGATAAGGTGCAGCTGAGGCCTCACCCAGTGTTCCTGCCTCAGGTGGTCTCTCGATTCCATTGTAACCAAGATATTTTCTTCCCCGTGCTTTTTCCTAAATTGCATGGGTCCGAGGACGAGAGGAGACTACACACCCTCGATGTAAGGAGGGCGCTGGCGTTCTACCTGGACAGGATGAGGCCGTTCTGAAAGACCACACAGCTTTTCGTCGTGGTGGCAGAGAGGATGAGAGGCTCCCCGGTCTCCGCTCAGTGCATTGCCAAGTGGATCACCGCCTGCATCCGGCTCTGTTACGAGTGTGCAAGAGTCCAGCTCCCCAGAGTGGTGACGGCGCACTCGACGAGGGCCCAGGCTGCGTTGGCGGCCTTCCTGGAAAGGGTCCCCCTGGATGGCATCTGCAGGGCTGCCACCTGGTCTTCGGTGCACATCTTTGCTACGCACTACGCTGTCGTCCAGTAGTCGAGGGAGGACACGCTAGTCGGCAGAGCCGTGCTGAGGGCAGCTCGCCGTTGACTCCTACCCACCTCCAGGTAAGGCTCATTAATCACCTAAGTGGAATGCATATGAGCAATCACTCGAAGGAGAAAACATAGTTAGTTACCAGTATCTTACATAGTTACTTACTTATGTTGCTCATATCCATTCCACACCCACCCTCCTTCCCCGCTGTCGGAGTCGGCAGAAAGAAGGGACTGAGGAGGGGAAGGGCCGGCAGCACCGTATGTACCGCCGCATGAGGGCGGCACTCCAGGGGGTGCTGAGACCGGCCCCTACAGGGGGCTGCTAGGAAAAAGATCTCCGAGAGCCGTGCACGAGGGCACGCACACACCTAAGTGGAATGGATATGAGAAACACATCTCGAAGAACAACAGTTACTGGTAAGTAATTGTTGTTCCACAGTACTAAGCGCTGAATATTCATTAATGATCTGGAAAGGGTTGAACAGTTAAGTGGCAAAGTTTGCAGACAATATAAAATTATTCAAGATAAGTCCAAAGCGGACTTCAAGGAGTTAGAGGGATCTCACAAAACTGGAATACAAAACACAGATGAAATTCAGTGTTAAGTGCAAAGTAATGCACACAGGGAAAGATTATCACAACTATGCCTACACAATGATCAGTTCTAAACTAACTGTAATCATCCGAGAGAGAATTGGTGTCACTATGGATGGCTCTCTGAAAAATTCCATTCAGTGGGTAACAGCAGTTAAAAAACAACTAACAGTACATTAGGAACTATTGGGAAAGGGATAGAAAGTATCATGGTGCCCCTGTATAAATCCAGGGAGTGCTTACAGCGTAAAAAGAGACAACTGAGGCAGGATATAAAAGGTGTATAAAATCATGAATGGTATGGGAAAAACTGAACAGAGAAGTTACTTACCTTTTCAGACTACAAAAACCAAAGGTCACCTGATGAAATTAATAGACAGCAGATTTAATACATGCAAGAGGTAGTACTTTTTCATACAATGCACAACTAACCTGTGGAAATCCGTTGCCATGAGATGGCTTGAAGTATAACTAGGTTAAAAAAAGAACTGGTAAGTTCATGGAGGGATAGGTCTATCAATAGCTGTTAGTCAGGATGGTCAGAGATGCAAGCCCATGCTTGGTATGATCCTAAATCTCTGATTACCAA
Organism: Mesoclemmys tuberculata; assembly: GCA_007922155.1. Classification (NCBI taxonomy): domain Eukaryota; kingdom Metazoa; phylum Chordata; order Testudines; family Chelidae; genus Mesoclemmys; species Mesoclemmys tuberculata. The sequence continues at coordinate 25,500,255 of ML675611.1, read as the reverse complement.
AAGCTGGCGGCAGAAGACAGGTGATTTACTCCATCATTGCTCTGTTCTGTGTGCAAGCTCTGGAGTAACGAGACGCTACCAACATTGTATTCCAGAGGAAGCTTCCATAACTGTTAAACTAAACTCCTTGGAGCAAGGGTCATGTCTTATGTTTCTTCAGTACCTACCACATTGATAGCACTCCATAACTGTTGGAAAATAAACAGTGGAAATATGGCTTACAGTGATTCATACCGCCTTCTCACATTCTGTTTCAAACACACAGGTGTTGCTTTTGTGAGATGAATACTGTCTGATTTCTGTTGCCATGCGATTCACCTGCATCAAGATTAAGGAAGTCTTTTTTATTAAATAATCTTGGAAACAAGATAAATGTACTTTGCTTTTGTGTAGAATGTACTTGATATGTTTTTTCAATGAGTGTTTAAAAATCTCTTGCAGTATAATCAAGAGGAATACATTATCTCCTGTATAAAGGCAATACAGTGCTGAAATATTTCTCCTTAATTTTGGTCAGAACGAACAAAAGTGTCTGTGTTTATTCCTGCCTAATGCATCACAAATCTGCTGACATGCTAACCTTGGAGTCTTAGCTGGCGTTAATCAGGCCTGTGCACCGGCAGGAAAGATGTACCTAATGCACTCCATCAGTGCAGTTTGCATATGGAAGTTCTCACAGGGGAGCTGCCCTGTGCCAGCTGAAGGTTACCTGCCCACTGCAGTTATTGTATGTAATTATCGAACCAATCTGTTCAGCCCAGCAGGGTTTAGATGGTAATCATGAAGCAACACTTTGGAAAGGAAAGATGTGATGTGCTCTCCCCTTCTACTATCAGCTACGTGAAGTTGTAACACTTTTAAAGATATTTTAGTAAAGCAATACATTCTTATTCAGTTACTAAAAAAGCAAGTTAAACTTCTCCAATGTTTAGCAAAGATGTTTTTATGTATGTGGGCAAATACATGTTTTACAAAATGATGGGGCTTTAAGAGGAAAGTTTCTGTAGCCACCTTAAGAATACTTAATACACAGATGATAACAGTGCTCTGTATTCAGAGGTTTTTAAGATAATGTGTCTTGAATAGAGTTCAGCTTTCCCTTGTAGCTGTCTTTGGAAGAGAACCTGTAGTTACCATTAGGAAAAATAATGTGTTGTCTGTGGGTGTTAGATACTTTTTAAGTGTACAAAAAAGGCCTTAAGCAAAAACATGGAGTCAGATAAAGTTTGACTTAATACTATATATGTTAATTGCTAAAATTAACTTTAGTGTTGAGCAAGAACATTTTCTGTTATTTTAGGATATTCAGATTGATCCTTCCCCTGTGGTGATCATTAAATTTAAACTATTACTAAAATTAAAGGCCCTGATTTCAAAATGTGGATTGTTACAATTTTAAAATGAAAACATTCTTAAAATGTGAACTAAAAGCTTTTTTGTAAAGAGGTGAAACTGAACTGTTAATTATATGTTGTAATTAGTATTGTGTCTAACTTTTGGATTAATATTTTCGAGTCAATTGCCTTCTGCAAATGGGCAGTGACTGTTCAGATAAGGGATTATGGAAATTGTGTGACAAATGACGTTAGATGACTTAGAATCATGGCGTAACACATGTAAATAGCTTCTTCCTCACTCTTATTTAGTCAGTCATCTTGGAACTTCTGCTTTTGTCTCAACCACTTCCTTTCTTTCCTTTTTTTTTTTTTTTTTTTTTTTTTTTCTTAACAGAAAAAAAGAAAGGCGACAGCAGCAGCCACAACAGAGGAAAGTATTGGAACAGACAGGAAAGAGGTGGAAAGTCCACGAAAGAAGAGGCCTACTTGTTGTAGTAAGTCAAAAGCAATTCTTCCAATAATCTGTGCTCTTCACCCCCCTCACTGATGAGAATTTAAGTCCTGCCTTTAAATTTTTTGGCTTTAATGGCAGATAACTTTAGGAAAATTGAGATTTAGCTATCTGTCCTATATGCAGCAATTATATGAATATGTTCACTATGTATGCATGTCATATAAAGCTGATGGGACTGTTAGTTGATAAATATTGATAGTTTTTCTCTACCCCTTTTACCATTGGTCATTCTCCCCTTTTTTTTTCCTTCCTGTCTTGTCCAATTCACTATCAGGAAGCGTTGACTCCTCAGGATCAATTCATCACAGCATATTACAGCCAGAAGCTAGTACCAGCAGCACCTTAGAACAGTGAGTGGACTTGAAGTCCAAGAAAGAAGTAGTTTTAAGGATAGAGAATTATGAAAATAGAGTTTGAAATAACTTGATAGATTTTTGCATAATTGGTATCTTTTATTAGGAAAAAAATATTAGTACAGTAGTTACTGTAAATCAAGATTAAGGTTCATTGGTAAAGCTGTCTGGGAAAACTTTTATATAGTGCATATTCACACTATTTCTGTCTCTAGCCTGTGCTATGCATCCCTTGCACAGATGAGAAATAAATTCATCTAATTAGAAAAACAGTGAATTACTCTGCAGAATTTTTGTTTCAGATTTCACTTTTCAAATAAAAGTGAAAAGTGCAGCGGTCATGGTTAAGCATTATACAAATAACAAAGCAATGGAAGTCAAAACACTTGAGTTTTTAACAAGTGTGGTATAGCAAGGGCAGAGGGCAGTAGGAAAGTTCTGGAAAGGTGCTATGTAAGTGCTAGAATGATCCAGGCTTTATTCCCTATAGACTAGCCAGAGCCAACTGAAGGTAATTAGTGTCAGCTGACACCAATTAAGGCCCCACCCAGGTGCCTATAAAAACCCTCTACTTCTGAGAGACAGTGTGGAGTGGAAGGAGTAGGTGTGTGATCAGCAAAGGAGTGTGTGGAGTCGTGGAGGAGAACAGAACGGAGTACGGTGGTGTGTGGAGTGGTGAAGGAGAACAGAATGGAGTACAGCAGTGTGTGGGAGATAGGTGAAGTCCTGAAGAAGGTACTGGGCTCGAAGCCAGGAAGACCGGGGGGGGGGCCCAGGGGAAAAGCCTGCAGCTGCCAGTAAGGTGCCAGCAGCACATAGCTGCAACCCAGCTGGGCTGGGACCCGGAGGAGCAGGTGGGCCCGGGTCCCTACCCCCCTCCCTGGGAGGACAGGGTAACTGGTGACGCCCTGACCCACTACAAGAGGCAAAAGTGTGAGACCCACTAGGGAGAAGTTGGCCATTTGCCACACAAGCAAGACTGATTTTATGCCAAATGCAGAAGGGAGGGAAGGAAGGTGGGGAAAAAAATGATGCTACACTTCAAGTAGAATTTATGAATTGAGCCTGGCAGCATGTTACTGAGGTGCATATAAGTGAAGATGAGGAAGAGTTTAAGGAACTGCAGTTATGAGATGGTAGTAACTCCTTTATATATACCTGAACTAGAATTTTTAAATCCAACTTCTCCAGATTTTTGGGGGATAGAATTGGATTCTAATCCTTGATTCTGACCTCAGTCAGGACAGAGTCTCAGTTTTAAAGTAAAAGTGCAAAAAGCAGTTATCAGTTCAGTGTTAGTTTGAAAATTGGAAAGGCTAGTTCACCTTCTATCTGAGGAGGCAGAAAAATCTTGGAAGATTTTTGTGACCGCCAAATCTGTACACTAGTTGGGACCTGCCAGTAACCTAAGCCCCAGGTACCGGCCTAAACCTGACCCAAACCTGGAAATTGCATTCTTGTTCCTTTCCAAGTTAAAATATTCATGATACCTTTTGTGCCTGATGCATATGCTTACTTATTGCATTGCCTTCTAAAATTTGAGTTAAGTATTGTGGTGTTCTTTGTGTGTGTCAGTTTGGATCCTTTTAAGGTACAGATGTGCCCTATGCATGGGAACACAGGATCTTTTTTGAGTAACAGTGTCTGTTGGGGCCATACATGTCCTGTTCCACTTCATGCTCTCATGAGAGCTTAAAGAAGGGAGTGGCTGCAACACTCCTTCAGTTCCCTATTACCACGCCTGCCAGCAAACTGGAACTTGGCAAGTGTACCACCTGCTATTCTTCCTTGAGCTTCTAATGCACTACAGATTATTTTATGAAGAAAACCCTCTTCAGTTCCATGTTTCTAACTGATTTGGATGTTCCAAACTACATAAAACAAAACCTAGGGTATGATCCCACTGAGGTGTTGAGTTATTCTGTGTCAGCAGTCCTCAAGGTGGACCCTAAACCCATAGGGGTTAAACTCTGAAATGATCTTGTGGCCTTAATTGTCAGGCACAACAGATGACTTTTCTGCTTTGGGGAAGGGCACATCCCTGACAAATGCTCAATCTCTCATTCCTGCTTGGCTCACACTTGAAAATTGAGACAGACAAGGCTCAAATTACACCTTCTTGAGCAATCCATGAAAGTCATGTTCAATCCTGCAGAAGAGAGAGCCATGGAGTCTAAATCAAGGAGGCAATCCACAGCAAGTGCTGCAGAAACCAGGCACCTGACCATTGGTTCCAGTAAAAAATCATCAAAAAGGACACCAACACCATTGGTACCAAGACTGTGAAGACACTGACCACCTTGACACATGTGCCCTGGCATCGATGGCCTCTCACCAAGTGTTCTGGCACAGACTCTGGGACAAGGAGACCCATGCCATCTGCTTCACGAAGTGCCAAGCAACAGACCCACACCAAATTCAAATACAGCTCAGAGTATGTAGTGGAGTCATCCTTCAGGAAGACTTTGGAGGAATGTTCTGAGACAAATCTTCCAAGCCTTCCTTGACATTGAGGGCACAGAGCATGGTCCTGACTATGAAAAACATACAGGAGATGGCAGTACTTGTGCTGATTTTTGACACCGGCTCCAGTGCAGGTACTGAGATATGCCTTGGAGCCCTCAGGCTGCAAGCAGCCCAATCAGCACGTAGCTGCGGCCCATGTGATAGCCTTAGGGCCATACAAATAGTATATATATTGTGTGGATGTGGCCTACATAACACAGAGAGAGCTGCATATGCAGCCCACAATAATAAATAAGTTGAGAATTACTGCCTTGAAGGCACTGACTGCCATCTCCTCTCTCCTTCGTAGCAGGACAGACACCTCACCAGAAGCCCTGGCAATGGGTGTACCCCAGCAGGATCTTGGTTCCAAGAGATGTACTTCTGTTCACCATTTCCAACTCACTCCTCCCCTTCATCAAATAGGGAAACACTCCTATCAGATCATAAAAGGATCCTAGAGGGAGTTGTGGAAATGTTCCTTCCTGTGCACTTGTCTGACTGGCAGTGGACAAGTCAACAGCAATCTGGACCGTACTCTGGGTCAGCTGAGGTACCATCCCACTTGTCATGTGTCCAGGAAAAGGAGGTCTCAATCATAGTTGACCAATGGCCAGGTGTCTCACCAGAAATGGAGGAAGCCCCTCATGAGCAAGTGAAGACTGCCCTCCCCTAAATGAGTCTTCTAGTTCTCCTAATAAGGCAATTGCTTCAGCTCCTACACCAATTGTTGATGACTCTAGAACCTTTCAGGACCTGCTCTCAAGGATAGCTGAAACTTTGGACATTGAGGAGATGATGATGATGATGCAAGAGAACACACACAAGCTGTTCATCATTCAGAGCAACTGAGTGCTATCAAGAATTTCCCTTCCAATTAATGAGGGCTTATTGAAACCAATGAAATAGAAAAATGGTACCAAGGGTCACCTAAGGGATTTGAACACCTTTAAAGGCATCCAGCACCAGGATCACTAGCAGTACCTGCAGTCCAAGAAAAGACCAGCTCCACCAAAGGGACTCTGAAGGATAAGGATCCCAAGAACTTGGACTTTCTTGGTCAGAAATTGTATTCATCTTCCTTGTTCCAGTTCTCTCTGTCAAACAACCAGACCCTGTTCAAAATACTTTTCCATACTATTTAAGCTACCACAGTACTACAGAGAAGTGTTCAGAGATGCCATTGAAGAGAGCCAGAAGGTAGCAAAGACTGTGCTACAAGTGAGAGTGGATTGATCTGGTACAAATGCTAGAGCATGTTCATGGCAATCACAATAAGATGTGGCAATAGCTGTCTGAGATTCTGAGATGTCCAGGCAACTGTAGAGGATTTAGCCTTCAAAGGAATGAAGCTGTTCTGCAGTCACACAGATCAGGCACTCCATTTAGTTAAGGATTTGAGGGTAATACTGAGATCCTTAGGGATCTGCACCTAAGCCATTCTTGTACCAGCTTCTGCAGTGGCTAAGAACACTGTCATAGCCTACAGTCACCAGCCAGGATACCCACCCAGATAGCGGTCCCGATATACCAGGAAATGGCAGTCATCGTCTTTCCATTCCATAGGAAAAAGTTTTTCACTAGGAGAGTAGTGAAGCATTGGAATGGATTACCTAGGGAGGCGGTGGCGTCTCCATCTTTAGAGGTTTTTAAGCTAAGGCTTGACAAGACCCTCGCTGGGATGATTTAGCAGAGGAGACTCCTGCTTTGGGCAGGGGGTTGGACTAGATGACCTCCTGTGGTCCCTTCCAACTCTAATATTCTATGATTGCGCACCAGGCTCTGTCCCAGAGGCAGCAGGTTTGATAGGAGCATTAGGCAGAGCCTACAAAGAGGTACAGGAAGAGGGGGAAGCAGACCGCAGCAAGAGGAGAGAGATTGCTCTTCCCTACCTGCTACAGGAGCTGTGCCTGCCCTAGGACTGCTAGGCGAGAGCTATGTATATTGTGAAAGTGGTGGGAGCCCACTTTATAAATAAACTGCACAAGATATTTAACACAAGGTCTCTAATTTGTGCACTGGAGCAGAAGCAGGAGCTCGAAGAGCCTGTTCCACCACCACAGTAGCATTTAATTTCAGAAAAGGGAACCACACAAATATGAGGGAACTAGTTAAATGGAAATTAAAAGAAAATCATGAGTGAAATGCCTGCAAGCTGCATGGAAACTTTTTAAAAGAATACTATAATAGAGGCTCAAAGTAAATGTATACTCAAATTAAAAAACAAGACAAAAAAAGTGCCACCATGGCTAAGCAACAGAATAAAAGAGGCAGCTAGAGGCGAAAAGACATTCTTTGGAAGTCCGGTACTACTGAGGAAAATAGAAAGGAGCAAAAACTGGAAGGCCAAGTGTAAAAGTACAATTAAGCAGGCCAAAAAAGAATTTGAAGAGCAACCAGCAGAAGACACACACAGATTGTTTTAAGTTGTCAGGGAGGCCACTGGACAATTGAGGTGCCAAAAGAGCACTCAAGGACGACAAGGCCATTGCGGAGAAACCAAATGGATTCTTTGCATTGGTATTCACTGCAGAGGATGATTCCAATACCTGAACTGTTTGTTTTAGGTAATAGTTCTGAGGAACTGTCATAGATGGAGGTGTCATTAGAGGAGGTTTTAGAACAAATTGATAAATTAAACAGTAATAAGTCACCAGGACCAGAAGGTATCCACCCAAGACTTCTGAAGGAACTCAAACATAAAATTGTAGGACCATTAACTGTGGTATGTAACAGATCATTTAATTCAGCTTCTATACTGGATCACTGGAGGATAGATAATGTGATGCCAGTTTTTAAAGGTGATCCTGGCAGTTACAGCCCAATAAGCCTAACTTCAGTACCAAGCAAATTGTTTGCAACTATTGTAAAGAACAGAATTATCAGACACATAAATGAACATAATTTGTTGGGGAAGAGTCAACACGGCTTTTGTAAAGGGAACTCATGCCTCATCAATCTATTAGAATTCTTTGAGGGGGTCAACAAATGTGGACAAGGGTGATTCAGTGCATATAGTGTACCTGGACTTTCAGAAAGTCTTTGATAATGTCCCCCACCAAAGACTCTTAAGCAAAGTAAGAAGTTATGAGATAAGAGGGAAGGTCCTCTCCTGGATCAGCAGCTGGTTAAAAGACAGACAAAGGGTAGGAATAAATGGTCCATTTTCAGAATAGAGAGAGGTAAATAGAGGTGTCTCCCAGGGATCTGTACTGGGACCAGTGCTGTTCAACATTCATAAATTATTTGGAAAAAGGGGTAAACAGTGAAGTGGCAAATTTTTGGAGCCAATACAAAATTACTGAAGATAGTTAAGTCCAAAGTTGACTGAGAAGAGTTACAAAGCGATATCACAAAACTGGTTGACTGCATAACAAAATGGCAGATGAAATTCAGTGTTGATAAATGCAAAGTATGTCATAGTGGGAAAACTAGCTCAACTATCTGCACAAAATGAAGGAGTCTAAATTCGCAGTTACCCCTTTAAAAAAAATGATCTGGAATCACTGTGGATAGTTCTGTGAAAACATCTGTTGTGTGCACAGTGGTAGTCAAAAATGGTAACACAGTTAGGAACTGTGACAGGATATACCAGCCCCACCTTGAACAAGGAGGAGTTTAACCCCATATTGTGGGTGGAGGAAGCCATGCCTCCTTGCCACTGCTGTGAATGCTCCAACAGAAGCCTGGATAAAAGGGAGCAGTTCAGCTCAGTCAGGACTGTCTTGCTGAGGAGAGAGGATGCACATTGCAGGCTCCCTACTAGGAGCTGCTGGAGCCCCAGATTGCATAGACCAAGCGCACCATGACACAGATAGATACTGTCTGCCTGCATAAGCTCAAGAAGGAACAGAGTCCTTGGGAGCTTTGCAAGCCCAGAGGCTCAGGAAACTTGTGAACAGCAACAATGGAAAACAGGATAGGAAGTGACCCAGGGGAACTAGACTTTGGTCCAGTTGTGAAACCAGGATAAAGGCAGCGTGTTTCAGACTGATTCCCGTTGACCTAGTGGTGAATCCATTCACTGCTGTCAGGGCCCTGGGTTGGGACCCAGTGGTGTAGGGAGAGCCCCCTGGTCCTTCTGCCCTGGCCACTGGCATCCCACTTCCCCTCTCCCCGGGCCTGTAGGCCATGCAGCCCTGAAGAGGTCATTAGACCATACTGCCCTGATGCTAAGGGTGGTTATTTGGACTTAGCCGAGTGGCTATAATGGTCCTGTCCAAAGGATGATGGAGTGTACTACCCCACAACAGGAACATTTAGGAAAGGGATAAATAAGACAGAAAATACCATAATGCCACTATATAAATCTTTTGTACTCACCTTGAATGCTACATGCAGATCTGGTTGATCCATCTTGAAAAAGATATATTTAGAAAAAGTACAAAGAAGGGCAACAAATATTATTAGGGGGATGGAAGAGCTTTGACATGAGAATTTGGAAAAAGCTTGGAAAAGAGAAGTGTGTGTGTGTGTGGTGGAGGGGATATAGAGGTCTATAAAACCATGAATGGCATGGAGAAAGTGAATAAGGAATGTGTCCCTTCACATAAAAAGAAGCAAGGGTCACCCAATGAAATGAATAGGTAGCAGGTTTAAAACAAACAAAAGGAAGTCCTTCTCACAATGCTGTCAACTGGTGGAACCCAATGCCAGGGAATGTTATGAAGGCCAAAACTCTAACAGGGTTCAAAGAAGAATTAATGTTCATGGAGGATAGGTCCATCAATGGCTATTAGCCAAGATGATCAGGGATGCTGCAATCTCATGCTCTGGGTGTCCTAAGCTTCTAGCTCTCAAACTGGGAGTGGATAACAGGATGAATGACTTGATAGTTGCCCTGTTCTGTTTGTTCTATCTGAAGCCTCTGGCATTGGCTACTGTCAAAAGGCAGGATAGTGGGCTAGATGGACCATTGTTCTGAACCAGTGTGGCCTTTCCTATGTTCTTATGTCCTTTTGCTCAAGTTATTTGTGACTACTGTGAAACCGCCACCTCGGTGGTATGAACTTGCCTGACTTTATCATCATGTATACTGTGAGGTGGTACAGAGCTGCCTTCTCCTCCATAGCCTGACAAGAGTTGGGAGAGGGCCTCAACCCTGGTATCATGCTACTATGGGGATGGGACAGCTGCAAGTGATTGGCTATAGTATGTCCAGCTCTCATATGAGGAGACAGGTATTGCTTTGGAAGGAAGACCAAAGCTAATTGTTGATGGAGATACTGAGCCTCTTGGAAAGAGAGAAAAGTGATTCCAAAATAGATAAGGGATTTGGTTGTAAACCACTAGGCAGACTATGGGCCAACGAGCTAGAAAAGAGGATGGGGTTTGAAAGGAACGACTGCAGCTGTGTTAAGTTTTATTTGGGTTCTGGAGAGAGAGGAGAACAAACCAGCAAAGGGGGAGAGAAGCAGTTTGGAACCCAGCATACAAACCAGACAAACTTGATGCCCTTGGAAGTCTGCTGAGATCTGTGCAACAGAACCAAGGACCTTCCCTGTGGGCTCATGCTGCACTCTAGCTTCTGAACAAACACAGAGGTTGGACTGGGACACGGAAGAGAGTTGTACTGCTTTGGATGTTAATCAGGTTAGAGAGTACTAGCTTGTATATCTATACGTAGGGATTGAATTAATTGGTTGTACTATGTGGGGAAAGTATCAATGTAACTTACATTAGGGGCTTCCCTCTATGATCTTTCCCTTGGTGCTGAGTGGGGGCTCGCTCTGTCTGGTTAAAAGCATTGTCCTGTTGCCAAGTGTAATATCTGTCTCTAGCACTAACCCTTACTTCTCCATCATCAGGGTTAATGTGTAATTAAGCTGAGGTTCGTGACCTGGGATTCAGGGTGCTTTTCACAAGCCCCTTGGAAACTCTGCCTGATAGCACATATGTGATACTGCTTGCCAGACTTAATCTAAAGACTGTATATTTGTGGCTCAGATCAGTCTGCTTCCTGGCAAACAGGTGTACAGCTGCTGGAGCATTGCACCAGTACCAAAATCCAAAATGGAACTATACTCTAGCACTTCCAAAAGCTACCTTCTGGCAGCTCTGCCTTGTCCTTTTCTGAGTCTCAGCTTTGTCTCTGATAATTGATGTTCCATTATCCTTTCCACTCCTCCTGTCACATTGGCCTGCACTGTTCCCCCTCCTCTAGTCCCCTTCCCCATCAATACTTCTGCTTTTCCAACCATGCTCACATTAGCTCTCTTTTCCATCGGCCCCATCCCCAATGTCACCCCTCCCTTGCTTCCCCAGTCAATCACCCACTGCTCTCCTCCCCATTCTCCCCACAACTCTTGTTCCCCCATTGTCTCTCATCTCTGTGGGGTAGCTCTGGCCCCTGCTGGAGAGCAGTAGCTGTGTTGGTGTCAAGGTAGATGAGGAGATGGTACTAGGCAGGCTCTTGGACCTGGAGGTGATGGGAAAGTCAGGCCATTCCTCGCAGCTCAAGGAAGAATTTTTAATGGCCAGTTTATGGTAATAGCTACTGTGGCCTCCTCCTCTCTCCCCCGGAGTGGTGCTTCTGATTGGAAGGACAGAATAATGTGACGCATCATGCTCCAAATGGGCAGAGACAGAATGAATGTCCTTGGCTCTGCCATATGTGATGGAAGGACACGTGTGCGGCATTTCTCCCTGATGTACAGCATTCCATAGTGCAGATACTGACAGACAATATGTGAGCTATGCATTTCATAAGCAAGTAAGGGAGTGCCTGCTCACCCCCATCTGCAAAGAAGCACTCAAGTTGTGGAAATGGTGTTACCCATATGGCATGGCCTGGTAGCTCTGTAACATCCCTGAAACGAACAGTGATCTGGACTTCCTGCAGAGGCATTCAGTTACCAACCACAAATGGTCACTGCAAGGTTCCATTACCAATTCAATATTCTATCAGTGAGTGAGACTCTTGTTGATGGGTTTGCTGCCGAGGGCAACACCAAGTATCTAAATTCCTGTTCTAGAGGGGATGTGAGTTGAAGCTCATTACTTAATGCTTTCCTTCTGTAGTGTAATCAGGACCTTGTACGTGCCTTCCCACGGACTCCACTAATACTCAAGGTGATTCCCAAAGTCATCGGAGTGAGCCACGTTCATCCTCATAGCTCCCTGTTGGCAGAGGCAGTCCTGGCTGACAGACCTGTTGTCTTCAATCACTAGTCTGGCTCCTGGCCAGCTGGACCTGTTGCCACCTGGTCAAGTTCACCACCTGGACCATAAATCTTTACACTTGACTGGCTGAATGCTGCTTGGTTGAGCATGGTGGAAAGAGACTGCTCCTTTTAAGTTAAAAAAAAATCCTGGTACAGAGCAGGAAAACTTACTTCACCCATACAAAAGGGTCTCAGTATGGATCTCCCAACACTGCTTAGCCTTGGTGCAGGCCCTGGTACTGGATATTCTCAATTTATTAGCTGCAGTTAAAAGGCTTTGGACTTTGCTTTAGTTCAGTTGAGATCTACCTCACAGCAGGATTGGTGAATCATCCACCAGTACAGATGCTCTTCATCTTCTCTTATCCAAAAGCATTCAAATTTCTCAAAGGCCTAATGTATTTTACTCATCAGTTAGGGAACATATTCCTTTATGGGACCTCAACAGCATCCTTTACCCCTTGGAGTCACTCTTGGAGTGCTCCATCCAGCATCTCACTCTCAAAAATGTCTTTTTGGAGGCGATCACTTCAGCCAGGAAAGACAGAAAGCTTCAGTTGTTCATGGTGGAGCCCTTTGTATATCTTGTTTCTTAAGAGTACTAAGATCTCCTGCAAAATTTTTCCCAAGATGGTTTGAGTTCCATTTAACTGGTTAGTTAACTTGTGTTCTTTTCAGAGCAGAATTCTGTGCAAGTGGAGAAGAGACATGTCTGAATGTATCCAACCAAATTTTTTAACTCTCCCCATGTCTATTTGTGTCACTCTCTTGCTGTTCCAAGGGTCAGGCAGTATCACCACAAAGGCTAACAATGAGTTATCCGTTTTGAATCTCATTTGTAACCAACTGGCTGGCATGCCTCTCCTACCAACTATTGAATCTCAGTCCAAACCTGCTGATATCCAAAATCTGCAAGGAAATTATATGGACCAGTCCATTCATATTCATCAAGCCCTATGCACGGGACTTAACTGTTAGATCAGATGTCAAAGTTAGGGGAGTGGTACTCCAATCTCTGGACTGATTCAACTGATTTAGTTGGGGTTGGCCCTGCTTTGAGCAGGGGGTTGGACTAGATGACCTCCTGTGGCCCCTTCAAACCCTAATATTCTATGATTCTATACTCCTTTCCACCATCGTGAGGTTGCTGTTTGCTTGTCACCTACAGTGGGATTTACACTTGACACATACTGGAAGAATGATTACTTACCTTTATAGTAACCGTGGTTCTATGGGTTGTTGTTAGGGTGGATCCCACAGCCTACCCTCCATCCTTGCTTTTTGGAGTCCTCCGCAGTCATGGGCATCAAGTTGCAAGAGGACTGAGGGGAGGGTTGCAACCACTTCACTCTTTATGCTCTCACAGGAAGAGGAGGAGACGGGGTGCATAGGTCATCCTGGCAGACACGGTTACTCAGAAAACTTGCCACGCTCATGGATACACACCTACAGTCAGATCCAGGCTGACTGCAACATCTCTAACTGCAGATGCTATAGGGAAAGTGCCATTGGTCTTCTGAATCTTGAACCTGCATTTAAGGAAAAAAGAAAAACCTATAGTCTTCCTATAACCGTATAATTGTTAGATGCTTCATGTTTTGACAACATGGTAACCACGAGGAAGATGTTAAAGATCGATTATTTAAAATTGTTTTCAAACATAACTTATTTTACATTATGATGAAAGGTTTCTGTAAAATTTTTTTATTTCTCAGCTTTGAAGAATAGGTCTTTTAATGTGCACTTTGTCTGTTTTAAAAAAAAGTATCAAACGTACACAACTCCAATTGTAGTAATTGGAGGTTAGTTGTGTATGACTGTATTCTGAAAGCTTTTGAAAAATTTTTGCTGAAAGGAGATGATTGGATTGGACTGGACTTGCAGGGGAGAAAGCAAGATCTTATTTTTATTTATGCCTTACACCTTTTAACCAATTGGGTTTATATGGTGCTGGTACTTTGTTTGCAAACCACACTTTTAAAATGCACATTATCTTAAGTGTTTTTAAAATGTTGTTACAACTGCAAATATTTCTCAATTTTAATAGTTGAGTATGGTTAATACAATACTGGCAATCACTTTCAATATCTCTACTTCAGTGTTAGACACTTTACTGAGGACTCTAAAATGAATGAATCTCTTAAAGTCGTCTCACTTTTGAGATCAGAAGCTCAGGAAACATACAACAAGAAAATTAGCTGCATTCTGTTTTTTAAATATTTAACTCAGAAAACTGATTCCATGGAATTCTCAAATAAGTGCATTTAGTCTTTTTAAAATTTAGATTTAAAGTCAGCTTGAACATCCATGAAATGCTTTCATTTCCTCCATTGTTCTTGACAACTAAAATCCACACATTTTTCTGGAGCTTGGGATTTTAACATGTACTTTCAAAATAATATTATACAACTGACTCTGGAGTAGAAGGAGTAGGTCAGTCAAAACCAGCCAGTCTCTTATATATGGAGAAAAAAAGTGGTATTCCTACATTGCTTTGTCTTTGTATATAGTGCCTAGCACAGTGGGGCTCTGATCCTGAATAGGGTTGGTGGGCAGTACTGCAATATAAATAATTAAAAGGTAATGGGGAAGATACAGACAACTATTAATAACCCTCCAAATAAGGTTATACCAATAAATAGGTAACTGGGAATTCAAAGATGTATGTTCAACTACCTCTTTCAATTAAAAGGAACTTAGCTATTTTTTTTTTAAGGAATTGTAACTCTCTGAATAACCTGTCTCCAACATCCTCACAGTTAAACCTATGGGATTGTAATTTCTGGTGCCTCAGATTATTTTGCTTTAATAGGTTAAGGTCAGCACGTCCAAATTACATTTAGAAATTTAATAGAAAGCCAATGCAGATTGCATAAATATTGTGCTTCCTGTAAGAAATACTTGCTAACAAACTGTCTGCTGTATTCTGTGCCAACTGTATTTAAATGTGATAGGAAACAATTGTCTTATGTCCTTACCCAAATATACCTAAGCATTTTACAGAGTAGTTTGAGTAGAGAAAAATAGTAGAGAAAATGGCGTAAGAGATGTCTTACATTAAAGACCCTTGTAAATGGAGGAAGGAGGTTTGACTAACTTGAGTCAATATAAAACTCTTAATACTTTTTTGTAGTTTTTCTTGGTTAATGTTTTTTGTACACAATTTAAAAGTGGTAAATGTATTAAACTGGTTTGAATATAGTTATAATAAAAATTAAACAGTGGTTTGTTTCAAGTATATAAAGTTATGTAAGTCTGCTTTCTCTGTATGTTTGGGAAAATAGGTTTGCTATCAGTCCTCTTGTTCTAAGCACGCTCTTTAAGACACTAATGGCTTAATTCAGTTTAATTTAGAATAGAGAACATAGCTTACTCTTGTTGGACCTAATAAAATGTGGAAGCCTTTTTGTATTTACCTTCTATTGAAAATTAATAATGGTAGGTGTGTTGCATTTGATCTGATCCTGTAACATAAAGCAAGACTTCTGAGAATCTTCCATCAGTCAATATTTTGTGTAATAGAAATTTTTCATGGTCAGTTGAATTGTTTCATAGTAATAATAAATTAATAGTGATCTATTTTAAACAGTAGTTGTCTTGTGCCCATAAGATATATTGCAGTGTGCAATTTACTGCTGAGGGGAGGGGAATACTGTGCTGACTCACTGAAGGACGTACAGCAAAATGAAACCTTTTCAAGATGTTATTAATCAATATATTTAAATAAAATTTGTTCTGATGGAATTTGCTGCCTGATGGAACGGTTGATTTTTTAAAAAAAAGATTGTGTGCTGTATGTGGTTATTGATATATGTGAGTGTGCAGAATTGGTTGTTGGGATGTTTTCAACAAAATAATTGAAATACAGGTTTTGATTGAGAATTGTAAAAGTAGTTTCATTTAAGCAACTTAATATTTTTAGTTAATTTTATCATAAAACACTTGAAACCTCAACCTCACTCCTATGGCATTTACAGCTGTAGGATCAGGGAATCATACATTGTTGTTTGTCCTGCTCCTTTTCCCCTGACATCCTCACCTTCTGAAAAAATTCCAGACTGCCTGTGCTACAGTATCTCCTACCAGGAAAAACAGAAGCAAAGAACAATGAAAAGCAAACTCCACTCCTCAGCCCTTTAGTTTTGCTTCTTCCTCTCCTGGATTCATGGAGTCTCTCTTTCATCTAGTTCCTCTTTTTCCTGTAGCAATTTGTTAAAAGCATTAGGAGATGACCACAAGAGAGGAGACAAGACTAAATACAGTTGTTGTTTTTTTATCCTGCTCTGATTGTACCGGTTTCCAATGCTTAAAGAGCCTTGAGAAGCATCACCCCTCAAGGCTTCCTCTGTTAACTGTGCAGGCTCTCCTTGCAGGAAGATTTTTGGGGAAGAACCCTTCAGGGGACCGTGTGTGTGTGTGTCTCTCTGTCTCTCTCTGTCTCTCTCTCGGAAAAATGGCTCTACCACAGACCCATAGTCCTTCTGCCCTTACAGCTGATCAGTGTCCAGTGATAAGTCAAATTCCGTTGTTGTTTTTGGGTCCAGTGCTTCTTTGACTTTGGCTCTCACTTTCTTCTCTTCTGCTCCCTTCCATTTTTCCCTGGTGGGAACCTTTCTGACAATGGTCCAAGATAAAGGTCCACCAAGAGACCCAGGGAAAAAGATACTGCTAGTGCTCCTCAGCTCCGCTGTGCAAGCTCTCAACCCCATTTCAGTCTTTATCCCAGCTGGAAGTTTTCTGCTAGAAATGTCTATTCCATGCCAACACCATTAATACATCTTAGGGCTTCTTAAAATTGTCTGGTGCCCTCAGTACCTGTTGCCCTTGTGTCAGAGAGAACAGAATGTGTGATGATATGAGCATCTGGCTTTCCCTTGGACATGCAATATATCCTCCTGTACAATTGCATGTGTCAGACCTGCTTAATTCAATTCTATGTTCTAGACATCTTGTCCCTGATTGGGACCAGCTTGCCTTTCACCACTGAGTCATTACTATCAATGCAGGGTGCTTTCCTATGGTACGTTTTCAGGAAAAGTGCTAGTTTATTCAGAAATACTACAGCAAGATACATTCTTGGGTGTTACATTTCTTAATCTGCTATGACAATGATGCTTGCTCTTATCAGTGCGTGTCCCCCCTCTCGCCGCTTTTCAGCTCTTATGACATAAGTGTTTAGAACTTCATGGCAAAGAAACTTCTTGCCTCCTTGTTTTGCTTTGTTTAGAAATCCTTGAAGCGAACTCATAAATGGGGAACTTGAGAACTCATTACGCTTCTCTCCAAAACCAAAAGGTTTATTTTTTCACTTAACACCTTCATGCTGGGAGGGCCCTTTCTAGAATTGATATATGGATGGATGGCTCCTCTCTGTAGCACTCCATCCTTCAGTCCTTCCTTTGAGCAGAAGAAAATATTCCCATTTCTCTTCCCTTTTTCTGTGTAAAGGGCTCGGTTGAATAATGGAGTGTTGCATGTAAAGAAAGCAGCTCAGCTGAAGCTGGGATAGGCTTTTAGTATCTGTCACTGTAAAGGTAAAGATCAGTTTATTTTTTTCCCCTGAAGGGGTGGTTTCAGGCACTGCTGTTTACCATTCATCTCAATACAAGACTAAGAATAACCTCAGTGAAACCAAATGCAATAAACTAATAAAAGGAACTTTTTTTTACGGAACATTCATCCTGTGTAACTTATTTCTTATAAGATAATCATTTAAGTCTGAGCTTTTTAGGTTTCAAAAAAGAATGGACACATGTTTAATGAGAACATCAACAATTACATTAGGTATATTTTGTAAAGTGTGGAGGGGATATAAACTCATTCCAGGATTTAACTGAGGGGAGTAGGAAGGAAGGATTCATATGGACAAGTAATTCCATAATTTCTCACGTCAGAATTTCTTGCACCTGCTTCTGAAGCAGCTGGTTTGGCAGTTAGAAGACAAGGTACTGAAATAGATGGCCACTGCTCTGATCCAGTATGGCAGTCCATTGGTTAGTTCATGGGCTGAAGAAAAGCTACCTTATTTGATAGCACTGGCTTTTTCTGATGAGCAGTCAGCTATTCTCTGAAAATGACTACCAGTGAACACAAGCCCAATTCTACTTAGTTTAATTACACGTGCAACAGTAAGCAGTCAACAGAATTGAAACCAGGTGGGTAATTCTTTCTTTTTTAAAAAGGCTCAGAAGCATATAGTTCATTTCTTGCAGGAACTCCAGGGAGGAAGGCAAGGCCATGTTAGAAAAGGCTTTAGTAGAGACTTAAAAGCTGAAACAACATAGATTTTTGGTTGGTGTCTGCAGTTCTGTAAAAGAACCTGTTTGTTCTTTTATTATTTTCCTGTCATGGGACTACCACATGAGTGTGTTGCTTTTTACCTCTGTCCATCAGGCAGAAAGGTGTCCGTTAGAATGCAGTGATTTTACATCAAGTTCCCTTCCTTTTACATCCTGCAGGGAGGTTGTCCAGCTTGCTTTCTGCTTTATTTCAAACAGTAGCTGGAGCTCTGCCTGAGAAAACATCTTTCCCTTTTTCTGTCACTTAAAACTGAGCTTTTTATGAAAGAGAAAAGATGGCACTAAAGAATTTTGTCAGGAAATTTGAATGTTGTTGGATGGCAGTTTACCTTTTCTGTTACCAGAGTATTGTGAAGTAATTGATGGAGTCAGGGAATAAGTGTGGGAGTTGTATTTAATTGTATACTGTGTACTTTTAAAAAGATTATCAAGAGTGCCCACTCTAATATTGAGAGCTCTTTTAGTTGTAGTGTATATCCAAACTTATTTGAGGTTTTATCTTTTAAAAATGCTGCTAATGTAAACTAGTTTCTCTTTAAACTTTCCTGCTATCTTTAATATGTAAAGGTAATTTACTTTAATTTTATTGTATTTTAAAAAACTACAGATTCAGAGGCCACCAAAACACTGAAGAAGAGCTCACCGAAAGGCACAAGAACCAGAAAGAGAGTCCAGAAGTAGATGAATCAGAATAATGTGCTCTTCTCCTTTGCTTCGCTTTGTTTGATTACTGTAGCACTGGAATCTTTGCTTCCCTTTTTAATGTTTATTTTTACAGGATTTGAAAAATGACTTTGCTGCGGTTTATACCTGGTTTGAAGAATAAATGTTTTATTAAAGTGTATTTGTGTACTCTATGTACAATTCAGTACCTATAAATGCAGAAGTTTTCAAATTTTGAAATGAGATTGGTTTTAGTATTTACTTGCATATATTTTTTCATGCTTTTGAAGGTAACCTGAAGAGAAGAGAAAATAGTGTATTTTTTGTTCCTTTATGGTGCTGCAAGTAAACCTGGAAATAGGCAAATGATTTTTTGTTCCTGTGTCATCATGTTAAAAATAGCACTGTCTCTTCTGGGCTTCCCTGGGGTTTTTTTTTTTTTTTTTTTTAATGAAGACTTTTTGGACTTCACATTAACTGGAGGGGAGGGAAAGGGATTTTTGAATCATTCAGTGTTTTGAATTAATTTAAATGGTGAATAAAAATCCCTTACACAACAACATTTAACAGTCTGAACGTAGTTTTCAGCAATCATATTAGCTGCTTCATCTTATAGCTAAACTGTGTTCAGTTTGTGCATTGCTGAAAACCATCTTCTGATGTCTAAATTTCATAATATAGGTGAACTATAGTTAATCAAGTTTCATTCGAATGGTATTTGTCTTTATATCAATTCTTCAGTTATCCATTTTCTTCCAGGAGAGTGAGTAGGCAAGACCAGAATTTCTAATGTAACCTCCCCTGCTCCAGCCACCAAACACATCTCAGGCTTCCTTTTGATATCATAGAGAAGCAAAAAAAGGGTACAAATTCATTTTTCATCTGCTGGACATGTTTTTCCAATAAAAACTTGGCTCATACTTGTCACATCAGAATGATGTTTTACCTTTGCTTATAGGTGAGGTGACATTCTCATTTAAAATTCCAGTGTTTTAAAAAGCACCACTATTATGCTGAACTTCCTTGTGGTAATTCTTGGTCCCATGAGGCATTTTTTTGAAAAACGAAATAAATAGTATGCTTCATACTGAAAATTAACACTTTTTTGCACTCAAGTAATTCAGAAAAGTCCTTAATTTGTAGTATTCAAGAAGAAAATGGTGATGTGCAAAGTTTGATAAACTACTTAAGTAGTAGTTATGAACAAATCATATAGCATACTGTTTATCTCCAATTTATTATTGCTAATTTAAGTGCATGTATAAAGTAGTTATCCAGCTATCCCATACAATTAAATAAATGGACATGTTAACATACAAAGTGCCAAGTGTTCATTAACTGATCCACCAGTTTTCTTCTAAAACAAGAAAATCGATGTTTTAAAATTACAAGATTGTTAAATAGACCAATGGAAGAACACCTACTATCTTCTTACTTGGCATTACCAAAGCATGAGGGAAAAAATAAACATTAGGCTTGCCTAAGACTCTGCTGTGCATAGGGATTATGGAAACATGGCTAGAGATTTCCAAGTATAGCAAGTACCACCATGTGTTAATGTTTTGGCTGCCTCAGATTTCCCCCTCAATGTCTATTGAGCTACTTTCCAGAAGCGAAGGTAAGAGGCTGTATTAGCCTTCAGATTTCAAATTTTTTTGCAAATTAAAGTTTACTGTCAAAAGTTAAAATGAAAGCTAAAGTAATAATTCAAAAGCACAGCACTCAAAAATCCCTACAAAGAAATAATACAGGCAATAAAATAGAAATTATGATCAGTTGCTATTTTGATGTGTAGAACTCAATTTATTTATGCGTTTATTTATTGATTATTGAACATAAACAAAATTGAATGAGACACTTGTGGATTTTATTGATATGCCAAATCTCTCTTCCATACCGTCCCAGTGGTCAAGACCTGTGCTTCCATTTGATACTACCAAAAGCGAATTGACATTTACGAAGACATTTTATTGAGGTATTTTAGTTTGCGCTAATTTCTTGATAACGAAAATTGTCTCTGAGGTGAGGTGGTTCTTGCAAAGGTTAAAGTGAAGTTAGACTCCAGACTTCTCAGGCCCTCTCTGCTTTTGTCTGGTCACAAAAGAGCTAGATTGCAGAAGCATGATCAGAGGTCAAGAATCTCACTAGGTGCTACATGTGAACTTACATGATGCTTAAAGTGTGGACCACAACAGTGGAAAACTAAGTGGAAGGTTGTGATGAAATAGTGTGATAGTTACGCTTGGATGACACAAAGGTGGGGAAAATATACCACTTAGTTGAGGGAGTGTGGTGGTAGATTTTGTTGACATCCCATTTGAATGTAAAACCTGTAACACAAAGGAAGCAAGCTGCCTTTAGACTGCATTTAACTGCTCTTGATGACTCCAGTTGTGTGTAAATATTAGAAAACAGCAGGGTCCTACATTCCAAGAATCACTTGAGCAGTGCCATGAAGACAAGTGTCCTTACTGGTATTGTAGTCATACTCCCAAGCTCTCCTGCTGTTTCTAATCTGTGCGCACAGCCGTGAAAAAACTGGACTGACATTTACAGGCACAGCAGGAGACACTTGAGTAGGGAATGTTAAAGACTCCACTACCTAGGTTTCAAAGTGGCCACCATACATGATAAATCTTCACAGGAGAACTAGTCTGCACTTCAACTGATGGTGTAATGAGAATATTGATAATGAAGCAGAGAATACTACTTTTAGTGCTGAACATTTAGCAGACAGATCATTGTTGTTTTTTCCTAATGTAAAATATCTGGAGGGAGAATCTAATTCAGGATGGATGCAGGATTTTTTTAGATGCTGGCTTGATGGTCTTACCTTTTACTGGTAGTTTTGCATGAATATTTCCCAGTGAAGTCCAACATCCCAGAATGAAATAATTCCTGCAATCTGTTGCAATTGGTTTGTAAAAAAGGGCTGTTTGCTTTCACGAGTAAAGTTTGACCGACTTTACTCACTGTTTTTTGTCCCAGTGAGCTGCCAGACTTGGGATGCCATAATACCAGTAATGCAATTAGGTTTTCTGCACATTGTCTGGTTGACTTCTCAGTTAAGAGTTTCTTTCCCTTTGGGAATAAGACTAGACAGACTGTCATTTGCTATTACTAATTCTGCTTAGCATTATCACTGGAGCTTTTTTTTGTAATTAGCTATCTTAGTTGGCTCTTAAATTTTAATAGCCAATTGAAGCTACGTTTTAGCCAAGTTCCATATCTAAATTGCATTCAGTCCATTAACAAAGTTGGTTAAAAGGCTATTAAAACAAAAGCCAATATATGGTGGTTAGCACTTACATGTTTGCAGCAGTAGCAATGCCAGCTTTCAATGAATTTTCTGAAGATACATGTACTTTCTTTTAGTGAGGGAAATGCACAAAGAATGACCAAAGTTAGTTTTGGAAACAAAGGCTGACTTTTTTGCAGACAATTTTGGAAGCAAAAAAAAAGTTTTGTTTTTGGGTTGAGGGGGGGGTTTTCAGGAGGGGGACAGTTTAATGGTCCTGCTTAGATTTGATAGTTTTTTGAAAAGCCAAATTAATGAAACGATGTGTTTTTTTTCTCTATTTCAGCTGATCAAAATTATTAGCAAAACCATCTGATTCACCTTCTGGTAGAATTGTAATCTTGCTGAGTTTCGTTTGTAAAACATCATGCCAGACATTTAAAAAAAACAAAACAAAACAAAAAAAACAGTGGCATGCCAGCACACAGGCTCAGAGTGCCACTTCTCTAATTGATAGACCCTATTATTTTTTTTATTATTCTGAAAACCATTGTTGGCTACCTCACCTCCCTTAGCAATTTAATGTAACATGTTTCTGGATTGTTATCCATTGTAGCAGTAGTTTAAATTAAAGAAGACCTTTTTTTTTTTTTTTTTTTTTTTTTTTTTCCCAGGGTTCATAACTTGCAATTAGAACATGGTAGGAGATGAACAGCTTTTGGATCATTCTGTAACAAGTAACTATTTTCTTAGATACTGCCACTTAAAAAAAAAAAAAAAGGGTGGGTGGATGGTTGGGCTAGTGTGAAATTAAGGCCCTAGTCCCACTGCAATTTAAAACTGAATTTGCCAATCGCTGGCATGGTTGTCTCTAAATGATTTGACCACACGCTGCATGGATAATGCTGGTTCACAACCATGGTATTTAAGTTTTGCTTTTGCTGGAGGTTGTATTCTATTTGGCACTGCATTTGTTCCTTTTGTAGTGTGGGCAGATCCCCCTAAGTATTCCCATGTAATAATTTTGGCTGATTCTTCAGTCTGGTTCCTGCTATGGTTCCTTTTAACTACCGTGGTGCTCAAAGAGATCATAGAAGCAGATTAG
This sequence comes from Mesoclemmys tuberculata, assembly GCA_007922155.1. Lineage (NCBI taxonomy): Eukaryota > Metazoa > Chordata > Testudines > Chelidae > Mesoclemmys > Mesoclemmys tuberculata. The sequence goes on along the minus strand of ML675611.1, from coordinate 25,477,078 downwards.
CCAGCCATCTGTGAAGGAATCCATAGATAGTTTGCTGCATCTGGACCACCTTGTGTCTCAGACCCTAGTATAGGTGGCATGGCTGGATCACCAGTGATCCCTCGCAGCTAGAATGCCGCTAAGCACAACTTCTCTTGCTCCTCATCTGCCCTCCATAATGTGTTCTAGGTTGAACTTTCTGTCACTGCCATTGAAGTTTCCTCATGATGGAGGGCACATATCAATGCCTGCCACTATGGCCGTGTAGGTGTTCCCGGAAAGGCAGAAGGCAGCATTGATGGGAGATGCTTTCCCGTCAGCGTAGTGTCATGAAGACGCCGCACTGCATAGACATAGACGTACATGGATGTGAGATACGTTAGTTACGTTATGTAACTAGCATATCTCACATTGATCCAGCATGGCAGCGTAGACCAGGCCAGAATCTGAATTCATTCCATTGCTTCATTTTCATCCTTTGTCATAGCAATGGCATTTTGGAATAAACCAATGTGTTGCTTACTTATTTTGCCTGATGGGAAATGCTAAAAAGGAATTGCACCTTCACTGCCAACTGAACTTCCAGGATGTGAAGTAGACTGACATCTCTTCAGAAAAACAAAACTTTCATCGCATGCCACTAAACAGGTTGTTTGACACCACCATTCCTTCACCAAAGCCCAGGGAGTTACCTAGAGTACCCTGAACCATTTGCAGAATCTGGGCCTGCAAATCAATGCACAAAAATTAACATTAACACCAGTACAAAGACTAGAATTCATAAGAGCTAACCTTGACTCCATTTAGGCAAAGGCGCTCCTCCCACATCAGATTTCTCAGTCTCTCCTCATTGATAGATACAGTACTTTGGATACACCAAACTTCATCCATACAGTGCCTCCAGTTTCTGGGAAACATGGTCATGAGGGCACATCGATTGTTGCTCCTGTTGGGCTACATATGCAATGTCTCCAAGCATGTGTGAGTTTGGTTTAGAGGCTGACCAGAGACAGCATAAACAAACTATTATTGATGCTCACCAGGGTCAAGCAATCCTTGGATTGATGGAAAGACCCAGTAAATGTATGTATGGGAAACCCATTTATTCAGCCTTCCCCACTGTTACTTCTGACCACCAAAGAATCCTGCATAGGATGGGGTGTGCATCTCAATGGTTTCACAGTGCAGTGCAAATGGTCAAGATCCAAGACATGCCTTTTACATCAACCAGCTCGAACTCGGAGTTGTCGGAAATGTGTGCGCTCATTTCCTCCCACTGATCAGACACACACATAAAAGTCATGACAGGACAACGTGGCCTGCATGTAGTACATAAACAGTCAGTGAGAATCAAGATCACACTTCCTGTGCACGGAAGTGCTAAAACTATGGGATTGGTGCATTTCCCACAATGACAATTTCAACAGCATATCTGCCAGGAGTGTACAACGTGACTGCGGATGCTCTCAACTGCAAATTCCCACTCGACCACAAATAGGAGATAAATTTGGTGGTCCTCCAAGACATTCTGGCAATAGAGGACACCAACAGTAGACCTGTCCTCTCCATACCAGAACAAGAAATGTTCTCAGTACCATTACAGAGCAGGGATCGGATGACGCTCCATGGGGGATACTCTCCTCCTCCTCCTCCTCCTCCTCCTGGGGGGGAAGGGTCATCTTTACACCTTTCCCCCAGTCCCTCTAATTCTGAAAGTCCTGTTGAAAGTGAAAAAAGCAACCAAATGTCATACTGATTGCTCCCACCTGGCTCAGGCAGGTGGGAGCAACTTTTGCCTGTCACAGCTGATACTATGTCCACTGACTCTTCCAGTCACTCTGTACCTGCTATCACAGAATGAGACACACACACTCCCTCCCAACCTTTAAATTCTGAGGCTTAAAGCCTGGCTGCTTCATGGTTCCAGATTACATGCTCTGAGATGGCACAGGAAGTGTTGTTACACAGTAGGAAAGGAGCCACTGATTGTACCTACCTACAAAAATGGAAAAAATTTCAAATCTGGTGCCAGCCCAAAGATGTCAATCTGAATGCAACCACCCTACCTGTAATCCTGAACTACCTCTCGACTCTCAGGAAATCAGGTCTCTATCAGCTTGCTAAAGATTCATTTAGCAGCACTTGCGACCTTCCCCTGACAGATAGGAGGATATTCAATCTTCTCCCATTTGCCCATGAAGCGATTTCTCAAAGGCATAATGAACTTCTTTTCCCAACCTAGACTTCCCTCTCCTCAATGGGATCACAACCTACCGTTAAAAGGATTGATTAGACTGCCATTTGAAACCATGGCAGTTTACTCACCAACTCACCTCTCAGTGAAGATGGCAGTCCTGATTGCCATTATCTCAGCACGAAGGATAGGTGAGAGAGCGGTCTTGATGGTGCATCCCCCACTTCACAGTGTTCTCCCCTGACAAAGTCACTCTTAGACCACATCCAAAGTTCACTCCCAAGGTGGTGTCCACTTTTCATATAAACCAGCTTATTCAAATTCCAACCTTTTATCTTAAATCTCACCAGGATATTAGGGAAGCCATCCTCCATAGCTTGATGTGAGGAGAACCTTGGCCTTCCATTTGGACAGAACAAGGAGCTTTCAAAAAGCCTTTGTTGCAGCTAGGTTCAATGGTACAGCTTTTTTTGCTTCAAGACTCTCCAAATGGGTCTCAAACTGTATCAAGCTCTGGATGTGTAATGTAGTACCCACATTTTCAATATGCATGCACTCGACAAGATCAATCTCCTCTTCCATAGCTTGTCCAAATGTATCCCTATGTTAGAAATCTGCAGAGCAGCTATTTGGGCATCTGCAAATAGCTTTGCAGACCATTATGCCATCCTCAGAGACTTGACTGCAGATGCCACTGTGCTATCATTTATAACAGACTAAGTTCCAGCCTCCAGGCCTCCCAGCAACAATAGAGCAAAGAACCTCAAAGAAGAGGTTCTTGGAGATGTGTGTCCCTAAGGGTGCTTTACTACCTACTCTCCTCCCCTCTGCTTTGGAGTTCTTGTAATTGATTCTGTTGTAGAGAGAGAACTGAAGGGATCACCTGTGCATGCTGGCTAGTCTTGTGGTAGGAGAGGAGCAGCATATGCACAGGTTGATTGGACATTGATACCAAAGTTCTCTGATCAGCCACGTAGGAATACAGACACACCCACAGTGGAGCACACATAGGGGAACATGTCTTGAAATTACTTATCTTGTGCAGTAGCAATGATTCTTCATCTCTTTTTGCAAGTGTGGACAAGGCCTGGGAAGTAGCGAGATCAAAGTTTATCCAACCATCCAAACCAACCGTCCATTGAAATGCTTGCTTCATGGCAAAAATGTCCCCTCTTACTTTCTCTGTCTTCACTCATTAATTCACTACAGTGCATGTGAACAGCTATCTGACAATTCCTTCTGTTCCTCATTGCAAAAAAGGACAATTTTGAAAATATGTCAGCCATTTCCTGTCATGACTACAGCATAGACTTTTTCCTTACCCTTACAGGTCAAAATATTTAATGTGGTAGAAGATACTAAAAACTATCATGGAGTTCAACTTACTGCTGTGCTACATAGAAGACTAATTTACAGCCTTGTATTGAAGGTGGGAATTTTAATTAAATATCCATTTGTCTTTAGAAATCTGCTGTTGAACAGAAAAATGTGGCAGTGGATCTATTAGGTGCCTCTGCAAAATGAGGATACAGTTTTTGTTCCTGCAGAGTTTTCATATGCCAAAGAGTTACTCAAATATTTAAAGGTTTATGTATTCCTTCAATAAATGAGAGTTCTTCACACATTGATCTAAGCAGGAGTATGTGGCATATCAAGACAGAATGCATTCTTGGATCTTTCTGGTTCTGTGTACCCTGCAAAGGAAGTTTTTGCTCTTCAGGATTAATTTCATTGAATAACATAAAATGCCTGATTTTCAGAACTGCTGAGAACTTCAGCACTTCATTTTGAAGTCAATAGCAGCTGTCAATGATCAGCACTTCTGAAAATCAAGTCCAGAATTCTTTTAAAAAGATCTTGCATGAATAGTATAATAAGATGCCAGGACTGTCATCTGATACATCATAAGCAGCAGGCCAATTCCTCTGAATTTTAATTTTGGAAAAGGTGATAAAAGGAGAATGGGGGACCCATAAGAGGAACTGGAGAATATATAAATAGGGTATGAATTTGCATGTTACAGCAAGGTAACTGGGCAAGTTTATCCATGTAACCTTACATTTGAAAAAGATACGGTAATTCATATAAGGGTAATTTTGTTCCCCCAAACGAAAGGCTTTATTGGAAGATGGAGGTAATTGTACTTTTATTTGGAAAAATCTGGACATGTAAATGGGTATAAAACTATTTGATTTTACCCTCCTCTTCCCATCTCTTATATGTTGCCCAAGGTTATAAGCTATTTAGCTCAGGGACTGTTGTCTTACACCGTTGTACAACACATAGCAAAATTGTCTTGTTCCTGACTTGGGCTTTTTATTGCCCCTGTAAGGTAAATATTAAAATAATTACGCTTCATCTAACTCCAAGTCCATATTTTTTCCTCTTTTTTTTCTTTTTTTTTGAGCAATCCTCTTCTGTGCCAGCAAATGGTTACACAAGCCCCTATGAAAAAACCTTTGGCCTTATTAGCTGATGTTTTCATGTTGGATGGTTTTGTAGGTAATTTAAAATAATAGCAATGCACTGAATGCAGCAACTAAAAAATAGGATTAAGACAAAACAGCATAAGTCAGAACCAAGGAACTTTTAACTACTACAGTTCACAGCACACGTCCTTAAGATCTGCCAGAAAATCCACAGTTCTCTTTCTACAGCAACAGTGTTTGTCATTGTGAAGGTTTCTTGGGGCATCTAGAACTGTAAGTCACCCTGTTACCCCACTGCCTTAGCAAAAGAGGAATTTGCTGGTGCTAAACTCTGTGACAGATCCCTGCCACAACAGTCTATTAGCCACAAACTCTTTAGGACTCTGCCAGTCTTAACTTTACCTTGCAGGTTAATCCTGGGTGTGTACTTCAGTTCCTAAACTCTCCAGAAGCCAATTCTTCCAGCATCCAGGCCCCGTCATTGGATGCCCACAGAAATACCATAGCTGCTGTCACCAAAGTGACAGAATACATACCAGCCTATTGGCTCAGCTGCAGATGCCCATCTCACTTTAATATAACAGCACAGAGATGAATTTATAATAAAACAAAAATAAGTTTATTAATGAAGAACAGATTTGTGATACTATGCAGAGATAATAGAAACAGAAAAAGGTTACAAATAAAACAGAAGTATAATCATGCTTTCTAGTGACTAAAATTTAACAGGATACAATTCTAGTCTAGCAAAGTTTACTCACCTTGAGCCACTTCGCCTCAACAACCCACAGAGCCTGGAGTCCACTGTTCATGGAATTAAAAAAGCACTACCTCTTTGTTCCTTCCGTAATGGATACCCAAAATTTCTTTTTGCTTCTCCTTACATTCCCAAAATGTATTGTCTTTATCACCATAGTCAAATGAACCCCTGGGTTTCAGACGTTTGTCTTCCCCTGCTGATTTCACATCCTCATGCTAATTTTCCGCTCCTGTTTCACTTTGATGCAAATGAACTGTCCATTGTCTCTGGCATCACCATGCTTAATTTACATTAGAGACAGAGAGATAGGTTTTCTTACAGACAAGGAGGACAGTTATCTCCCTTTGTTTAGTTACAGACTTGAAAGCGTGGTATCAGTAAAGAATCCATAATTCCTTATGCAGTGTTAATACATACATTTCACAGTATTGATGATTGGTGTATCACTGGCTTTCATTTGATATCTTACATAGATAAGTAAGAAATAGATATGTCTTTATAGATGATATATATCATGACAGCAATGTGTTAGGTGTAGTGAATTTGTCAGGCTTGGTGGGAGTTGCTGTTACATAGCAGTGAACCCTTTGCCAGTGGGCACTGAGGGTGACTTGAACTTAGGGCTAAAGGATTTCATTATTGTTTGAAAGGATTATCCACTTGGGAATGAAGGTATCACAGAGGAAGCTGTTGCTTTTGGAAGACTGTTATGTCAAGACACAGAGTGCCATTTCAGTGTCTGATGTTTAACCACCAGAGAACTTCTTCACGTGCTAGGAATGATGGTTTTGTGTCTAGAGGTACTGACTTGATTATGGTTTCCCATGAGTGTTTCAAAGATTCTTTGTGGTGTTGGTTCCTGAGAGCAAGTGTGTGTAGTTTAAATACCCCTGATTTATCTCATCAATTCTCTAGTATCTAGACTGGTGGGCAGACAATGGTATTGTCTTATGTGTGTTCTCTCAAATTCCACTGAAATCTTATTTACTGTGGAAGCTAGTCTGAATGCCTGGATAGCTGGCGCAGGTCATCAGTCTGTCTGGAGAAGTGGCTAGGAATGGAGAGCATTCAACTTTTTAAAACTAAAAGCTTTATCTCTAACTCTCAGATTTGTTGAGAGGAGCCTAAGGGCTCCGAATGTCCAACAGATCACTCCTGTACACAAACAGCCATGTAAGGATCAAAAGCTCTAGTAGCAAGGAGACCACTCACTGTGTCAATGACTAGAGAGTAATTGCCTACTTACAACAGGGAACTTTGACTGAGAAAGGAAATTGCTTAAACTAATTGTTGACACAAGGAGAATAGCATCTCCAGTAGGAATTATTTGACAAGTTAATTGCATCAGAAAGAGTAAGACTGCTGGGAACCTCCTATTCCAGGGATAGATTTGAATAGTTTCTAAACCAGGCACCCATAGCAGGACTGGTCAAATATCCTGTTCTTTACATTTCCACCCCTGTTCCTCTACCTCTTACACTGAAGACAGCAGATAAGGACAGAATTTTTTATATTCCCTTCTCAAAGTGGCCAGATTCCCAGGTCATGTCAGCACAGGGAGGAGGTTAGTTAACCAGAAAAGCACCACATAGATTATATGGATGTGACCTAGTGCATATGATGAGAAACTCATCTTATAAGTGTTTCCACTATTAGTAAGCCATGTCCATCCTTGCACACCTGTGGTTAAGTTCGGACCAAATTCTGCACTCTGATTTGGGTGCACATAGTCCTTGGGAAGGTACCATGAAATTCACAGGGTAGTAGCAGGTTATGGGGAATGAACAATGAGCAAAGCCAGTCAGTGGCAGGTTGTGACATAGCAGGGTACAATCCAGACTAATGAGTAGCTATGACACCCCTGTCCTGTAATCTGCTGTGTCCTTTACAATGCTTTACTCCTCTTGTCTCCAAGACAGACTATTCACAAACATGTAAATCGCGTATGTAAATCACTCCAGCTATGACTCTGTGTGCTGCAGCCAGCCAGCCACAGCTTGGTTCTTATCAGCCTTAAAAAATTATCACATGGTGACCCCCCAACACACTCCCAGTCCCAAGTTTTCTCTCAGAAATGTGTGTCCTGCACTGCCTAGCCCTCTCCTGAACAATACAAATATATTGTCCATTATTCCTTTAAGGAAACAATATGCACACAACTTGTTACCCTGACACTTCAGACTGAGTCCATTAGATTAGATTAAAACAAGTTTACTAACTGCAAAGAGATTTTAAGAGTACAAATCATGAGGCAAAAATGTCAGAAATGGTGATTAGAAAAAAAACATAAAACGCTTACTGGTGCCTAGCTTAACAAACTATATTAGATTCAAAGCAAAATGTTCTCACCACGTGCTTTCAGCAGTCTCCGTGACCAAACCTAGATTATTCAGTCCCAGTTCCATTATAGACACGGTGTTGCTCAAGAACAAGCAGGGGGCCATCCCTGGGTTACATGAATAGCCCCAGCGTGGCCCTGGCAGCACTGGTTCTCCACTCTACTGGACCTGTCAGTGACGGCTCCAATTTTGCATCCAGACTTGATCTCCGAAGACAGTGATTGACTACTTCAACCAAACCTGCGGGCCCTTCATTGAACAGCCTGGAGGTTCCATGGCTATATCCTAGAGAGAAGTCTTGCTTAGAGCAAGTTTGCTATGTCTTGTTAAATAGTAAAAAGCTCTCTTCCAGGGCTACTTTCTTCTGACAGTGGAAGTGTTTTGCTATATGGTCTCATCAATCTGGGGTCTTGCCAATGCAGTTCTCTATCCAGCGTATCCTGGACTTTCTATTGCACCTGAAACGCTCAGGGTTAGCAATTACTTGTATCAAGGTCCATCTGGCAGCAATATCTACTTTCCATCCTCACATGGATACCATCCAATATTTTCTAATGATATGACAATCAGATTTTTGAAGGACCTGGAAACGTACTTTCACATAAGGAAACCTGTTCTGTCCTGGGACTTGAACCTAGTTTTGTTAGAGCTCTTGGAGCTACCATTTGATCCTTTAACAACATGCACATTACTGCATCTATTTCTGAAGGTGGCTTTCCTAGTTGCTATTACTTGGGCCAGGAGGGTGGCTGTTCTGTATGCTCTGACATCCAAACTGCCTCATGCAATCTTTTTGAAGGATGAAATATACTTATGTCCTAATCCAAGAATTCTCTCTAAAGTGGTGACTAATTCTCATATCAACTAGTCAATTTGCTTACCTATGTTTTACCCCAACCCACACGCCAATAGGGAGGAGCAATGCCTGCACCCCTTATATGTTAGGAGCGCTTTGGCGTTCCTCATAGACAGGACTAAACAATTCTCTTTGTCAGCCCACCAATTTGTGGCCATCACAGACAGTATGAAGGGTTTTCTGATCTCTTCACAAAGAAGTTCACATTGGATAACTTCCTGCATTAATGGATGTTATGATCTGCAGCCATTTCCTTGCCAAACAAAGTGACAGCATATTCCACAAGATCTCAAGCAGCTTTGGCAGCATTCCTTGCACAAGTCCCTATCCAGGAAATCTGTAGAACAACATCCTCGTGTTCAGTTCACACCTTTGCAGCCCATTATGCCATTGCTCAGTACTCTAGAGGTGATCCTAAGTTAGGAAAAGTTATACTCTAGTCTGTGCATATGTGAACTCTGATCCCTCCTCCTACTTTATGGCTTATGAGTCACCAAATGTGGAATGCATGTGCCATCACTCAAAGAAGAAAAAACAGTTACTAACCTTCTGTAATTGTTGTTCTTCGAGGTGTCTTGCACATGTCCATTCCAAAACCTGCCCTCCTACCCTTCTGTGTCACTGTTGTCCAGAAAGAAGGAACTGATGGGGTAGGGCTCTTGAGCTGCCCGAACGGGTACCACTGAGGGAAAAATTTCTGATTGTGCACTGGGTGCACGCAAACCAGGAATGGAATGGACATGTACAACACATCTCAAAGAACAACAATTACAGAAGGTTAGTAACCATTTTTTCCTGAAACTTTTAATAATTAACCACATTTTCCTCCTGGTTCAGTGATTTATACCTGGTCCCTTTTTGTCTTTGGTGGAGAAAAGACCCCTGCTGCCCCAATACATCAAGGCAAAACCTGGTGACCCTTTGTGCTTAAACCACATTCTCTTGCCATTAATTGATGTGCCTTCCTTTTATCAAACACTTTCAGGAGCTAGTGAGAGTCCTGGCTTAGCCCAGGTAGGTTTCCTGGGGTTTTAATATAAGCAGAATACAAGCTTTCTCCATCATCCCCAATCTTTATAGACTTTTTATTTCCTTTTTCCTCCAGCCATAGAGGAGAATGAAGTTTTGTTTTTCCCAACCGGGCAACTAAGAAAATGATAGAAGGGAGAGGGGAAAAAAAGCCATATTTGGAGAGAAGCTAGGATGATCATTAATGCCACTAAGTGTTGGTTACTACTGGGAAACATTGGGGCACCAGTGTCCATAGTACATGCAACCACCCCAACTGTTGCATAATACTGATACAAAGGGAGCAACTTCTTCTTCCTCTAACCCATTTTCCACCCTCAAAACTAGAAAAGTAGCAAGGATCTGACTTACCCCTTTTACCCTGAAGGAAAGTGAGAAAAAGGGAGCCCCCATCCGTGTCACATATTTTACGAAGATTAAACTCCTAGGAGACCCTCAAAAACAAAATGAGGTTTTACCTAGCTGAGGAAGACTGCTCTCCCCCAAAACCCAAACCTTCCAGAGAGGATCCCTTCTTTCTCCAAAATATCCTTTTGGCTACAAATGATCGGGAAAGTAACATGGTATAAGACCAAACTACACCATATGGGCAAACACTGATTTTTTTTTTTCCCCTACTGAAAAATGTACATAAGTAGCATATGCTAATTAATTACTGAAAGGAAACCTTTGCAAGCTAAAAGGGAACTGGTAAATGAAAAAAGCTGCAATTACCTACGTTTTTCATAGCCTGGCTTGTAGCAGTAGAACCTGTCTTAGAGTGTCATTTGAAGCTGTCGCTTTCAGCCCAGCATTTGTGTTACATGTCGTGTCACCAATTATACAGTGATGAGGATCAATGGAGACTGCCCGTTTGCCCATGGTTTTAACTTGGGCAATCATGGAAGGTGACGTACTGATTTAGAATAAATTCCCAGGACTGGCAGTAGGCATGCTCAGACCCCCTGACTCCAGGGGTCCCTCAGTAGGAGCTGGGCTTAAAGTGGATATAAAGCTTTCAAATATTGTATGGGAGGGGGAAACTCTGATTGCATTTGACCTTCAGCCCAGCACTCCTGATTCCTGTGCTGCTATAATTATGTTCAGAATCCCGAGATCATGACTGTGCACTGCACTGAGTTACTGGTAAGATCAGTGGTGGTGTTGTGACATCCTCCTGCATGTGTTGTTAGAGGGGAGCAGAGATGTCGCAAGTACATGATACATCATCAGAGGTCCCCACAAAATTATTCTTTGGTTTTAAGGGTAGTGGGATCCCTCAAAATATCATGCCTTCAGTTGGGAGTCTGCATCCCAGAAGCTTTATGCACCTCTTACAATTTAAAAAAAAAAAAAGAGCAGAGAGAGAGGAAAAAAGTTGCTAATATATCACCAGGAAAAGAACTGCTATAATTTTTCAGTTTGTGTATTCTACAATAGTATTGTGACTACAACAAATTAATTAGTTCTTGGGAGGTGGGCGGGGGCATAAAAAGTATATATTGATAGTTCTTTTTTATTTTAGTAAGGTTTTCTAACAGCATATGAAGGTACAACAGTTTTCAGTTGTTTATGCAAGTTGGGCTTAAATGAAAAGTGTTTTGTAATGCTAACAAAATAGCTGTATTTTATTTTCTAGGTAAAACAAAACCAACATTGTAATACATTTCACTCAAATTGTGAGGGGAAAAAAGATTAGTTGGGAAAAATAGCTTCAAATAGATGTGGAAGCATTGTTAGGAAAGCAAACTACAGCATCCAGCTTTCCTACATCTATCAATGTTAAACATAGCCTCTAAGAGCATACATTCCATGCTCTTAGGCAGGGTGTAATCAACCTGAATAACTACTGTTCGTGGTAAAGTATTCCATCTTTATCTTCCCATTGCTTGCCATAGCAGAATAGAATAAAGTTGACCTTGGTGGCCTGAGTTTTATTACTGTGATTTTTTTCTTAATCTTGTATGTTTGTTTTATATGAAAATATTCCACTGTATAATTGCATCGTCCTTTTGAAGCCAAATATTTTGCTTACTGTGAAAAGCTACTTCACAGGGTTCAAGAAAGTATGTGGTACAGTGAGGTTGTTAAGAATGGGAATCTTCAGAACAAAAGTGTTTTGTTGGCAATTGAGACAGATACGTTGGGGGCGGGGGCAGGTACATACAATGGAAGAACATTTAAATCTACTCTTTTTTTCTTTTTTTAAAAATGTTTCTCTGGATTCCATGTTGCCTGTACAGTAAGGTTCAAGGCAGTGACTGTATGTTTTTCCATTCAACAAAATTTCAGAAGAAGATTGTTTTCTCTCTCTCTCACACAAAGAATCCTCTAGTCTGAAGTCATGGCTTTTGGTTAACAATGTCTGTGAGACCACAAAGGCAGATGAAACTTCCCACTGTTCTGGTGCCCAAACTGCTTCCCCTACATAAGCCCTGGAATCACATCACAGACCTGGCTGAGATACTGCCAAAGCCTGTTAAACTCTAAAAACTGTAAGCATATACAAACTGTGTGTCTGCATAGGAAAAATTCCAGCCTAGAGAATTTCTCCGTTATGAGAAGACATAGGATAAATCCAAAATCTTAATTTTTTTCTTTAGATGAGCATCAAGGTAAAAAATGCATGTTTGCTTGTTGAATGTTGAGTGCAGCACCCCATATCTTTCCCTTCCACCCAGGGAGGCAGGCTGAACTGGTTTAGGGCAGAACTAGTTTTCTGTTGGAAGTTGATTTCATTTGTGGTTAGCAGGATGTGGTTCCAATTATCTAAGTCCCTCATTGATCCAGCACCAACCAAGTATATATGCAGGATATTTCAGGATCCTGAGCCAGGATACTGAATCAGTCTGAGTTGGGTCCATAGATTCACACTCGTCTTCCCGATGCTATAAACTCTCCAACTTATATTTTTAGTAATTTCTCCTTATACACTCACATTCTATGGCTGTTTGTAAGTACTCCTAGTGCTGCCACCGAAGTCAAACCACCTTCTTCCGGAGGAGCAAGCACCCAAACTTCTATGCAGCTGTCGACTCCTACTTGCCTCAGCTACGGGCATCCCTAGTAGAGCTGGGCAAAACTTGGAATTTCCATGTTTCTCAGGAAATTTTTACATTTCAGAATTTGTTTTTCTTCCATATTGGGATGAAAACAAATATCTTTTTTAAAAATTTCCAGTGGAATGAAAATTGTGAAATATTTCTGTTTTGGAAAATGTCTGTTTTGGAATTTTGAAATTTTCTGTTAAAATTTTAATTTCCAGTCAGCTGTCATCCACAGGTTAGTTCAAAACACAAGTTTCCTTTTTATTGAACTACCACCTGAACGTTAATCTAGTAATAACACACACAGCAATGTCATACTGTAAAGAAACCATATTTTATAAATTTCATACGCACTCACCTGGAGCTTGGACTCAAAGCCTGATCCTTTGGCACCAAATGCACAGGCCTCACTTCACCCAAATGGAGAATTCCTTTGGCTAGTAAAAGCAGCCTCATCCTTTTTGTGGGTGTGTTTAGTTTGAGGTGTATGGCTGTATCAAATTCTGCATTCCATTTTGTTTTGTGTATGTCATGTTGCCTATCAACCTCCATTTTAAATAAAACTTTCAACATAGCTTTGAGCATTCATATTCTAGCAGTGACCTGAAAGCTAGAGTAAAGACTGTCTAGGAAGTTGTGACAGAACAATTAAGGATAAAAAAACCACTACTTTCATAGTGACTGTTCTTCTTCGAGAGTTGCTTCTGTGATTTCACACTAGTTAGCTACGGTTCCTTGTCCCTTGGTGTTTCTTATTATTTATGTATTTTTTTAATAATTTTTCCAAATACCAAAATACCAGATTTACGCAATCTTTATTTTATTTATTTATTTATCTATTATCTATTTATTTATTTATACGCAAAATAAATAAATAGGGTCAAAATGAAGGGGAGGGAGGCAACATGTCTATCATCCAGGTCTATGTTAAACATAGACCTCTAAAAAGTCAGCCCAAATTGCTTTGAATTTTTCAGGCATTTCCTTTCTGCAGAATGCCAGACATTCAGTAGCTGTGAGGGCAGTCATATCACTGTGCCAGGCATCAATATTTGGTGGGGATCAACTTTTCTATTTTTGCAGGATTAATTTTCTAGCGACCAAAGTTGAACATTGGATCCATGCTGCCTTGTCTCTTAATTTTCTTTGCATTTCAGGACTGTCTGGGCAAGGGAGCAGGACATAAGGTGGTCAGGAGTGCACTGTCTCTTATAAGCTGAACAAATCTGTCTCTACCTGTCTAAATAGCCAATATGCAGATGAAAGCGTCAATGTAAATTGAGGCTGACTATCTTTAAAAAAAATTTCTATAGTTCAATCACATCATTGGACTTAGTAGTGTTCACTTAAATACTAGTGAAGAGTGATTTCCTCCACTTCAGGAATTACTGGGTGAAACTCTTTGGCCTGTGTTATGCAAGAACTGAGACTAACTGATATTAATGGTCCCTTCCTGCCTTAAAATCTATGGATTATTGCAATTTTGAGCTGGAAAAAGTCTTGTCTATGTTAAAGCATTTGGGATTTTTTGTTAATTTCTTTTCATTTTAATGAGGAGCTAATTAAGAAAAGCAAAAGTTTCTTTTGGAGAAAAGAAGACACACTTTTTGCATTCTTGCACAAGTCTTTCTGCTATACAAACATAGGAAGTTGAGATATGAGAAGGAACAGCAAAAAGTGATTCTTGTGAAGTTTAGTCTTGCTGTGGTGCTGCTTTGTAAAGCAACATATAAACTGACTGAAAGGGATGTTTATTCCAACTCAGGCCATAATTGGTGAGGCACCTGTACCTCTTGGAAAGCTTGCTGTGTATCCCACCAATGTATCATCAAATTTCATTACCATTATTTCAAGAGTCAAGGCTCAAGGCAGTCAATTTGCTGTGACACAGGATAGGTATCAGTCTATTTTCTTTACCTTCTCATTGTAATTGGACTTGAACTGAGCTTTTGGTGGGCTCACCCCATGTTTCTCCTAGTATCATTTTTAAAGCACCCAGATGGTGACAGAATGGAATAAGACACCAGCCTTCCATCTGTTAAAAAGAAATTAAATACGAGGTTTTATTGTTCTTTAAGTAAGAACAGATACAGTCTATATGTCAAGGCCAAGCTATACGCTATTAAATCTACCCTTTGAAGTCTTCCAGTGGGCTGACCAAGGACAGATGGTAAACTGTTATCATTTGATATGGGATTAGGTCAAGTCGAAGTTCAAGTTTAAAGGTAACAGTCAGTCTCCACTCAGCCATCAAATGAATTAGTTTAGATAATGAATGGCACATAGTCAGCATCTTTGCTACTGTTCTGCTGGTTTAAAAATTTGGGGATTTATTTAGCCACAGATCTCTCCATGCTTTAGAAGTTTAAAATGATCACAATATAGTTGCTGTGATTTAGTATTTGAAGATAAATTATCTTTTTGAAACGGAGGTAGCAGGTTTCCAGGACTGTGATGTATAATGCATATTTTGTGACTAACCTATACATTTTCATCATCTCCCCTTTTGTTTCTATTTTCCTTGCATATCTACCATCACTTGAGAATATAATATAGTCATTATAGGAGGTGATTGGTAGAGTCAGATGTAGTTCAGATTGTGAAACAGGTTTTTTTTCAAAAACCTTGTGTTCACACACACATAATGTCCCCAGACAGTCACCTTTGAGGCTAAAATGCTCCATACTTGACCTCAGCAAAGGATTTTTTTCAAAATATGTTAGGACAAATCCTTTAGCTATTGTTTTTTGTTTTTGTTTTTAATTTTTAGCATAGAAGGGGAAAAATCACTTTTGGTATTAGAAAATTCTAACCTAACTTTTTATAGAGAACTACAGCAAAATTGGCTGATGTTTCCCATATGACATTAGCATGGACATAGCATGCTGAAGTTTGAAGTAGAAGGAGCCTTTAGCATGCACCATGTGAATAGCATGGAAGAAACTTAAGAGATCTGGCTCTGAGACTTTAACTTAACTCAAGTTGAATAGCACTTGTACAAGTAATCTTGTTAAAGCCAAAGGTTCTGTTTGTGTGTGCTACTTATGTAAGGGCTGCAGAATTGGGTCCTCTTCTGGAAAAATCAGAGCTATATGCTGCTCAAAACAATTTTCTAGATTTTCTTTTCCTTCTGTATGCTCTCACTTCTTTTTTGCTTAGCCCTTTCCCTAGGAAATTAATAGGGAAAATTTTATTCTTTAAACTCAGGATAGCTGAGGAGAATGGGATGAAAGGTGGTTTAGAGCACCTTTCCACTCCCTTGATTGTGGGCTGGCCAAGGGCATAATTGAAAAAAGCCTATGGGCTGCTTTAAATTACACTGGATGTGGCAGTTCCACATGACTATTGTACAGCTGGTGATCAGATGGAGCAGCGTACATTCTGCTGTGTCCCTTCTAGCCCAGCATATTTCCTCCTTAGGACAGCTTTCCATGCAATTTACTCTGCTGAGGTGGCATAAGGAAGGCAGAATGAAGGAATCTAGCCCACAACCAGGTACAGGACAGATGACAGACAAGAAGTGATGTGAGTTCATGTTAAAGCTTTTTCTTAGGAGATGCACACTGTATTTATGCCATCTTCCCCCAAGTCCTGCATCTTGGAATGGAGTTAAACTAAATGACCCCTGGGTACCTTCTTAACCCTATGGCTCTATGATACACAAACCTTCATTTCAAGTTCCTTAACCTCAATCAGTTTCTAGATGGATAAATCTGCAGGAGATTTCTATTATACAAACTATTCCACACACACCAAAGTTAGTATTATATATTTTTGGGCACAGGGATGGAGTAAAAACACCATAAATGTAGGGCATCTTTTCTTAGGACTGTGCCACAAAGAAAAGACCCAGTAAATATATTGATTATATATATATATATATATCCCCAAGAAGAGGAAGAGCAGACTTGCCCGTCTAGTAAGGAGGACTTTAAATTAGGTTTAAAAGAGGTGTGATGCTCAGCGACCAGGTGTTAGTTCATGCCAAGGCCCCTTGGTCTCAGCTAAACACTGACAAATGCATAGCTGGAAACCAGTCTGGCTCACCTGTGCATTAGTATTGTTAAAATAGGTATTTGGTTTATGAAAATGTGTTTAGTGTTCAGGCTTTATGAAATGCTTGTAAGTTACTGCACATATTAATCTGATTTATTAAATCTCTATTTCATGTTATAAAGTAATATTTAAGTGTTTGCTCTGTAATCATAAACCCCCAAAGTCTGTAAATAAACAGTATCAAGTGTGGAATACTAGTTTGTCACAGGAGGTGTTCTCTTCTGCCCAACAGAAGAAGGCCCATTGATACCAGACAAACAATTGTGGAACATCGGTTTGAACTCTGGGGAAAAGGACTATCTGTGACTCCAGGTTGAGACTGTTGTAGTACATAAAGAGTTCATACTTGATTGGTGAAATCTAGGTATAGAACTCGCAGCCAATTTGCTGTGTATGCCTGCTTCTTAACAGTCTGCTCTGAGGTTGGTGCTTATGCTCCTGTGCCACTCCAAACAGCTTGACAAGAGACAGGTGGCAAAAGCCTTCAGGTAAGCATTTAAAAAAAAAGAAAGAAAAACCTTAACAGAGAGCTGGAGGTTGAGGGAAGGTAAGACATTGAAAATTACAATAAGGTTATGGGATCAAGAATAGTGAAATCAGTGGAGGGAATCTACTCAATATGTTAAATGTCTGGATACAACTGCAGTGAACATAGAGAATAAAGAACTGGATGTATTAGTACATAAGATTAACTATGACAATTAGTTTCACAGAGATGTAGTTGGGATAAGTCATCAGGAATATCCGTATAGAAGGGTACTGCTTGCACAGGAAGGACAAGCAGAGGGAAAAGGGATTGCATCGTACATCAAGAATATATACAGTTGTTCTGAGATCCAGAAGGGGGTGAGATGTATACCAGTTGCAAATCTCTGGGAAAGTACAGAAGGGGAAAAAATAGGAGCAATGTCCAAGTAGGGGTCTACTATAAACTACTGCCTCAGGAAGAGGAGATGGATGAGGCATTTGTAGAACAAATAACAAAAATATCCAAAACACAAGAGCTGGTAGTAATGGGAGACTTTAACAACCCAGACATCTGTTGGAAAAGTAAAACACAAAATTTCCAATAAGTTCTTGGAATGTATTGGGGACTCTTTGTTTCAGAAAATGGAGGAAGTTAGCCAGATGGACAGCCATTTCAGACTTGATTATGACCAATGGAAGATTTGGTTGCAAATTTGAAGGTGGAAGGCACTATGAATGAAAGTAATCGTAAAGTGATAGATTTCATGGTTCTAAGGAAAGCAGAGTGAGAATAAAGATAACGGACTTCAAAAGAGCAGACTTTAACAAACTCGAAGAAGTGGGAGGTAAGGTCTCATGGGAAGGAAATCTAAGGGATAAAGTAGTTTGGGAAAGCTGGCTGTTCCTTAAGGAATGCACAATTAAATGCACAACTGAAAATTATTCGGGTTTGAAGGAAAGATAGGAATACTAAGAAGCCAATATGGCTGTATCATGAAATCTTTAATGACCAAAAAAATCCTAAAATATATGGAAACTTCGACAAATTGCTAAGGATGCATTCAAAAGACTAGTACAAGCATGTAGGGACAAAATCATAAAGGTTAAAGCACAGAATGAGTTACATTTAACATGGGACATAAAAAACAATAAGATGAGGGTTCATAAATACATTAGGATCAAGAGAAAGACAAAAGTATATGTTCTTAGTGGGGAAGGTGAGCTAATAAAAGTTTTCATCAAGAAGACAGATGTTTAAAGCCTATTTTTTTTTTCAGTCTTCACTAAAATGTTTAATTGTGACCGGATACTTAACACAGTGCTATTAACAGGAGGCAATGAATGCAAGCCAAAATAGGGAAAGAACAGAGAAAAGAATATTTAGTTAAGTGAAATGTATTCAAATTGACAGGACTTATGAAATTCACCTTAAGGTACTTAAGGACATAACAGTTCAAATATTGCTTCAGCTATCTTTGAGAACTCAAGGAGGATGGGTAAGATCACAGAGAACTGGAGAAGGGTAAACATAGTACCTATCTTTAAAAACAGGAACAAAGAGGACCTGGGAAATTACAGACCAATTAGCCTAACTTCAAAACCTGGAAAGAAATTGGATCAAACAATTAAAAAATAAATTTGGAAGCACTGAAAGAGTTGTAAGGAATAATCAACATGGATTTCCCAAGAACAAATCATGCCAAACCAACCTAATTTCCTCCTTTGATGAGGTTATGGCCTAGGGAATGGGGGAAGCAGTACGTGCAATATACCTTGATTTTAATAAGGCTTTCGACAGAGTCCCTCATGGCATTCTCATAAGCAAACTAGGAAAATGTGAGATGAAATTACTATAAATTGGACATACAACTGGTTGAAAGGCCATACTCAGGGTAGTGAACAATGTTTTGCTATCAAACAGGGAACAACATATAGCTAGTGAGGTCCCACAAGGGTGAGTCCTGTGTCCAAGACTATTCAATATTTGTATTAATGGCTTGGATAATGGAGCGGAGAATATGCTTACAAAATTTGTGGATGACACCAAGATGGGAAGGATTGCAAGCACTTTGGAGAACAGGATTAGAATTCAAAATGACCTTGACAAATGGGAGAATAAATCTGAAATCAACAAGATTAATTCAATAAAGAGTGCAAAGTACTACAACTAGGAAGGAAAAATCAAAACTACAAAACTACAAAATGGGGAATTACTGGCTAGGCAGAAGTATTTCTAAAAAAGACGTGAGGGGCTCTGTGGATGGCAAATTAAATGAGTCAACAAGTTGTTGTGAAAAAGGCTAATATCATTCCGGTGGTGTTTTAACAGGAGTGTCCTGTAAGACATGGGAGGTAATGGTCCCACTCTACACAGCACTGGTGAGACTGTCCAGTTCTGGGTGCCACACTTTAGCAAAGACATGGACAATTTGAGTGAGTCCAGAGGATAGCAGCAAATATGATGAAAGGTTTAGAAAATCTGATCTATGCAGAAAGGTTAAAAAAAAAATTGGGCATATTTAATTTTGAGAAAAGAATATTTGGGGGGTTGGGGGGAGCTGATAAGTCTTCAAATATGTTAAGGACTGTTATAAAGAAGATGGTGGTCATTTGTTGTCCAGGGCCATAGAATGTAGTACAAGAAGTAATGGGTTTAATCTGCAGCAAGGGAGATTTAAACTGGATATGAAAAACTTTATAAGGTTATACCCTTTCATAGGCTTTCCAAAGGAAATTATGGAATTCCTATCATCGGAGGTTTTTTAAGAACAGGCTGAGCAAACACATCTGTCAGGGATGGTATAGGTTTACTTTGCTCCACTTCAGTGCAGGGGGCTGGACTTGACCTCTTGAGGTTCTTTCCAGCCCTGCCTTTCTATGAGTCTATGTGAACAATTTAGAGCTCTACTCACCTCCGTGTAATCTTTGGTTACCATTGGTTTTATAAATGGGAAATTGACATTAAGTAGAGAGAGTCTGGGCTCTTTGACAACGTTTGAAAGTCACCATTAGTTGTAGCAATATTTACATTTAAAACATCTCATATTGGATTATTTTTTAACTGTGTAATGTTTGGTCTAACCAAGAAGCCTCTTCTCCAGCACCCCTATTCCATCCAAGAGGGAAGTTTTCCTTTATACTTGGTGATACAAAAGAATATTTAATGGCTAAAAGCAAATCTCATCTGAGTTCAGATGTTCAGGATAGGTGCTTTAAATGCATCCAAAATGTATATACACCTCTAGTGGTTCCCCTTCTATACTCCTGCAATCCTTCATGGCCTTCTGTTTTCCTCACACTTTTCTCCACGATAGGTTCTTCTCACCTTACTTGGCCTCCTCTGGTTTCCAAATCCCTCTTTCTAATCCCCAATTTTCTTTTCTTGGGCCCAACTACATCTCCAGCTGTCTTGGGCTCTGATTGGTATCCTTGCTTTTGTAATGGATGACCATTAGTCTGAGTTCTCCACAAGGATTTTGCCTCCCATATCCAATGCTGACACTCCTGTGTAGTAATGGATGCATGCTATTGCTGTCCTTCAGATTAGACACTCTTGTCTGGATCTGGAACTCTTGACATTTGGGGAGAAACTAAACTTTAATTCTGTTCCTTCTTTCTGTAACAAGCTGAATCTAAAACCCAGGTCCAAACTTAGAGAAATTTGGGTTTGTTCCTCATGCCCGTCCCTGTCTAGTGGCCTGTGTCAGCTGTTCACATGACTGCTACAGATGACATGTCTTGGAAAGTGTAAGGACTAACCATGGTGTCCAGGAAAAATATTCCCCTCTCCCTCACAATGGGAGACACTATAGGCTAGTGCAAAGACACTGGACTGGAAGTCTGGAAATTTTGATCTGCCACTGACCTATGTGACTTTGGGCAAATCATTTCTATTTCCCTTCTTCCTTGTCTGTCTTTTCTTTTTAGATGGTAAACTCTTTGAGGCATGAATGTTCTTTGACTGTTTGTTTGTTTGAATAGCACCTTATACAATGGAGCTCTAATTTCAGTTAGGGCTACCATATTACAAATAATAAATAAATATACTAAATCAATTAGCACCCAAGGATGCGAACTACTAAGTATCTCACAACTTCTTTAATTCACTTAAAGAGCAGCAGTGAATTTGTTACTTTCTAGAATGCTGTAATACAATAAGTATAAATGTTACTATAAAAACCCCATAGAAACTCTGTTCCACAATATCCAGGCACCATGGCTGTGAAGGGCCAACACAGCCACCAAGGAAGTCTACAATTAAAATAGACGTTGTCAAAGCATAAGAATTGCCAGCATTGTGCTCACTTCTCTGTTTGTTTCAATGATCATCCCCACTGTGAAACGTATTTCTGTGGGACAGTTAGCGTGCCAAATATAAAATGGGCCATTCCCATGAATGCTGCGACCCAGGTGCCGTTCCAGTTTAAAAACCTCATGGGTGGCTCCATCGCCAGAGAAATAACTGCAAATGATATGGTCCAGAAGTATCCCCCAAATGCACTGAGTTTTTGAATTTATGTACTTGCAGAATTCATTCATTGCAGGGAGAATAGTGAGTCCACGCTTTACAGCTCCAGCCCCAGGGGTTGTGCCACGATCCTATAGGCCTGTCACTTAACTGTTTGAATGAGATCACTGAGGCCCATGCTTGGCACTGCTATTTAGAGGATGGAGTGCATGGCTGGCTAAGCGCTGGATGAGAGGTAAGAGCACACTCTGTTCCCCTGGCAGGAAAGAAAATGCCACAGTGGGAGTTGTTTACTCATCCCCTTTGCACATGCAAACAATAGGAGCCCTAGGTCAATCTGATAGGCTCTAGATATTTCCCAAGTAAATTTT
Source organism: Mesoclemmys tuberculata (assembly GCA_007922155.1). Taxonomy (NCBI): domain Eukaryota; kingdom Metazoa; phylum Chordata; order Testudines; family Chelidae; genus Mesoclemmys; species Mesoclemmys tuberculata. The sequence goes on along the minus strand of ML675611.1, from coordinate 25,455,103 downwards.
CTTTGTGTTCCCCAGGTCCTGGTAATTAATTAGGTGGCTCTAATACTTGTAAGTTCCTTTTATTCTAAATCAGAGCTTTCAGGGCTGCATTTGGTTTCACATGTCCCTAAGACGTGTGTTTACAAAATGAGTTCTATATATTTGGAAGCACTCCTGATGGGAAAAGCACCAGGTCTGGGTGATTTGTGTCTTGTCTCTTCATTTCCTGCTCAGCTACAGACTTGAGAGAGTTCCTTAACTTCTTTGTACCTCTGTATCCTCAGAGGCTAACACTATCTGACTGTCTGGCAGGTAAGGGAAATTTAATTCATTGGGTTTGGTGGTGGGTGCTATAGAAGTGTAAAGTATTATTAGAATAAGTAGATCACTTTGCCTCCTTAATTTTTTCTAACTGGCAGCCGCTTCCCTGCCAGGCATCCAGCCAGGAATGACTCCAGACTTGGTTTTGGGAGCTGCCTTTTTTTTGGTTTCCAAACCAATCCAATTTCACTGGCTTTCAAGGTATCAAAGTTGGCCGAAAACTTTTTTGAGTGCCAAAATATGCTGTGAATTTCAGGGCTGTTTCCTGAATTTTCAGGCATATGGTGGTTACTACAATGATGAAAATGTCATAGCACTTTCCTGTTTTGCAAAGCAGAATGAACATACAATGTTTATCAGGCTGTGGGGAGGAAAGAGAAGAGGAATCTGCCTTTCACTTATAGTCAAAAAGGAACTGGCATTGTGGAGGGTTTTTTTGTTTCTCTGTGACAAAAAATTAGCAAATTGGCAACTGTTACTTTGGGTGACAAACTTTTCATGAGTCAGTTAATAGTGCTAACAGTGCTTTATATTTGTACTCTTTATGACAGCCCTTTCTACCCAAGGATCTCAACATTCTCTGCAAATATTAGTGAACGACACTGCACAATACAAGGGAAAGAAGGATTAGCCTGGTTTCATAGATGAGGAAACAGAGGCAAAGGAAGGTTAAGTGATTTGCCTGAGGTCAAACAGGAAGTCTGTGAAAGAACAAGGATTTGAACCTACCTGTGTCTCTCTGACTTAGGATTTTGTGAAGCACCTATCACTGTAGTAGCTAAGATCTACCTAGGTCAGTTAGACCTGCAGCATGAGGCCTGTAATGGACTCCATAGCATCATTTTCTTCTCTTTTTCCCTTCCCTGATTTCAAGAGGCTCTGCTTGGATTGAATATATATTAGACTTCCAATCCCCTTAACCACAAGAGTCAACTTCTTCCTCAAACTGCCCACTTTGTGATAGTCTCTCCAGGTTTTAGAAGTGTGTTTATAATTAATTGTTTATAATTAATCAAAAGATACTAAGTTTAAAATCATAAGGAACCAAATCATAAAGATGGATGAAGTTTAAAGCCTTTCCACCATAAGAACTACACTCACAAGATGGTCACATCAATTTGACCCTTAAACCCTACCAACAAAAAAGGGAAATTTTATACAATTTTTATACACATGCAGAGAAAAATCAAACCACTCCAAAGCAGAATTTATCCCCAAAAGGGAGACATGCCAGGGACTCCATGTAGTTCACTAGGACCTTTCTATTGCTATTGATTTTATGTGGAAGGCACTCAAATACTAGGGTGGTGGGTGGCAACACCAAATGCTAAGAGATAAACAGTCCCTGTTTCCAGTGCTTTATAACTCAAACCCAACTTTTTGTAAATAAATAAAAATAAAACTTATTCCTGTGTCTTATTCATTCAAATATCTTTTTTTTTTAATGTCTAAAAACACATTCCAGTGTGTGGGGAGTCTTAATGAGACGTAGGAACATTATGAGTGCTGAGAGAACTTGCCCTTCAGCCTCATGCCTCCAAACGCTCTCGAGGCATGCATATATCTCATTATGACCGCACGCCCTGTCATGTGTTGTTCCTTACTTATTGACAATTTGTCACTGTCACCCCTTGACATGCCGCTGCATTGCAGAAGCATTGGACTTCAGCGTGAAATGGGACAATCAGATGAGAGAATTTTGTAATCGGAACTGAAATACTGGACTGAGAGAGACTAATTTCATTTGAACACAAATCTAATGTAACATAAAGGGGAAAGATGTTTGCAGTTAAAGGGATTTTTTTAGAGGTTTTTTTTAAGAGTCTTCTCCCAATCTACTCTTATTCTTTAGCATAATGCTTTTATTTTTGAAGGATGGAGTCTTGCATTTTAATACTATGCATTTTCAATTAAGTGCACTAAGATCCATGGATGTAACTATTACTTAAACTATAAGTAATGGGTACATGTAAAAATTAGAAAATATATTGTGCTTTAGATAAATTACATTTAAATTACTTCTTATTATAAATGGGGTAGAAAATGGATTTTTAGCTCTGGCTGGCCAAAGAGGCAACATTTGTATCTACTTCATTTGTTTAAATATATTTCAAGCCAGATTGAAATCCATATTGCCTGACATTAATTGAGTATTTGAAGCATCAGTGTACTCAAGTTTCATAAACCACTGATGAGCGAGTTTTTACAGGCTTGATATAAAAATATACCATCCCTTTTATCTGAAAATGATATTCTGTTTATGGATTAATTCTTAAAGCCCGCCATTAAATGGTATAAATCTTAATGAAATGAATGTAAATATAACATTTGTACTGTTGAGCTGACATCGTGTTTGCTAAAGAAAATTGTATTTTCTCCACTTGATTTTTTTTCTAAAAAAGATCCCCCTGTGCAATATTCTAGGCAAACATTTTTTACTTCTTATAAGAGAGAACTAGTATAAAGAAACAGTCCGCTGTAGTGCAGACAATCATTATTCTATTTTTCCTATACAGGTCTGTCTACGTACTTCAGTCTGGACGTGATATTGAAATCCTGGGCCCTTCTTGAGCAGAGATGTTCAAATTAGCTAGTAGTTTACTAGCTTTGTGGCACTGACAAATAATTATCGAGTTGTTTCATGCGTGTTCTATAGAAAGCCAGGTCTGAACCTAGATTCAGAGGTGAAAGGCGATGGAATTAACCAATCTTTCCGTAACCAGACAATTCTTCAGAGAAAAATAAAGAATTGAAAGTCATTAATTGGACTAGAAAGCACTACATTAAAGTTGAGATTCGGCCTCAGTAACATTTGGAAGCTAGGAAGTTTCAATACCATGATTTTTGCCCCATGCCTCATTACATTTTCTAGCATAAAATTAATTAATTAATTAAAAAAAAAAATCTCTCAAACAGCTTTTACTGGCTGAACTGAGCTGAATGTCCTATGGCTATGGCTTTCCACAAGCCACGTTCTGTTTGAGGAGACTGACTACTGTTAAACTAAAGCTTTATGAAGTCTCATCGGCAATGGTTCATTTTCCTATATTAGAGAGACAAGGTGGGTGATGTAAAATTTTTTATTGGTCAACTCTAATATCCTGGGACCAACATAGCTACAACAACACTGTATACGAGTTCTCCTCTATGGCTTTTAACATACTAACAGCTGTCCAGATGTCATACAATAAACATCGTATAATTTGTACGCTTGAATTTTTTTTTTTTTTTAGGTTCTTCATGCTGTAGTTCCTGAGGAGGGGAATGGTGGCTTTTGCACTGTACATACCTTTTGCTGTTTTCTCATTGTATTTACTGAATTTTATTTAAAATCTGTAATGATAAAATTATGTTTAATAATAAAAGCCCTTCTCTGAGGAAAAGCAGCATATGTTGAATATCCAAGCCCTCTGAGAGGAAGTCTGCATGATTGGATTCTTTGATGCCGAATTGTACCATTATTCTTTGATGCCTCATTAGCAGCTCCATTGGGGTTTCAAGAGTCAAGAGCAACTTTTTCTGTTTATTGTTTGACTACCGGCATTCCTTTTTATTGTTTCTATTACAGTAGCTCCCAGACAAAGGAGGGTCCAGTGATTTGACTGCTAGCCTATGGCTTGGAAGAGTTGTATTCAAGTCCCTGCTCTGCCACAGACTTCCTGTGTGACCTCACGTAAGTCAGGCTGCCTGCCCATCAGTTTCCCATCAATAAAATGGCACGTCCCAAACTCAAGTGGGGGGGTTCCCAGGATAAATACAGTAAAGACTAAGGTGCTCAGATACTTTGGTGAGGGGGGACATGTAAGTAGTTTAGACAGAGGTCCTCAACCAAGAGTAGCGTTCAGCACAGCTTAATAAGAGAGAGCTGACAATATCAACAAGACAGAAAAAGGAAGCATTACCAAGGGTTAACATGACGGAGGGAGGAAGAACATAGAGTATCTCCCATTGCTAAAAACAGGAGAGCTCCTCTCCCCTGTTGGGGTTGCTGTACTTCCACACTGCTCTAACCTAATCTAACCACTAGGTATTATTCCCATGTCACAGACAGGAAACCTAGACACAGAGTAGGTCTAGATTTAAGTACCCATGAGCCCGAGGCAGGCCTTTCAATGGCCCTGCCCTTCCATGAGGTGCAATTTTCCAACCATCTGCATGAGCCATTTTCTGGATTGGGGGGTGGAGTCACTGCCACTTCTCATTGGTGAAGCTAAGCCTTTCCCCGCCCAGAACCAGCGCTACTTGTCTTCAGGCAGGCTGCACTCTGCACGGGGCCCCTGCTGCCACCCGCTAGCAAAGCCTTAGCAGGAGTGGTAACAACGATTCCCTGTGTTCTTTGCTGCTGTGCTGTAGGCAGGAACAGTGGGCTTCAGAGTTAACCCATTAAGATGAGTGGGGACGATTACAGCTGAGAAATAGTGTTTTGCGCGCGCACACACACTCTTTCTCTCTCTCTCTCTCGCGCACACACACACACACACACACACAACTCCAGGAGCAGAGGCCCTATGCACATTAGTACCACGTAATTCATACCTTAAACTGGCAAAGAAAGATTGAGTGAAACCCAGAGATCCTGAGTCCAAGGCCAGTGCCTCAGCCTGAACACCATTCTTCCTCTCTGCTTAATGTAGGACAGGCAGAGCTAATGAAACATTTGTCTAATCCCCCTCCCTCCCCCCCTTTTTTTTTAAATCAAATCAAAAGCTTTCACAGAAAGTTGTTGGTTTGGTCTGATGGTTTGACTGAAGTATTCTAAATGAAACACACATTCATTTTCTCAAAAACGTTGAATGGGAATCAATTTGGATTTTTCAAGCAGCTCTCACAATGGGTGAAATGCCAGATTCCCTGTGCGGTGGGTCCTGCTGTGGTGATCTTAAGGGCCCAGCTGCAGAGGCCATGTGTGTGGATCCTCCCTGGCTCCCGTGTCACTGTGAGATGGGATTAGTGATGGCGCTGAATTGGCTGGTCCCCCATGGACTTAGCTTTTATGTGGGATTCTTCAGACACTTTCTTGAGGAAGGGAGTTCTCATTATCATTTTATAGATGGGGAAGTTGAGGCACAGCATGCGGACGTGGCTACCCAAAGATGACACAGCACTGCAGTGGCAGATCTGGAGTTAGAAGGCATCATGGAAATGGATGTATCCTAGCCCATAGGATCTTGAATCTATATTTTTCCAACCTCTGTCCTGCTGGGAAAATCCATGTGCAGTGCTCTCCAAAGTCAGTAAATCACTGCACGGCGTCTCCTTTACAGACAATTCTGGCTGCAAGGGAGAGCGTTCCACTTCTGCACTCCTCTGCACGTGTGGTCCATGTTCCATCCATAGACTAGTCCCATATGTGGAGTTAGGTCTGTGTATATGTGCTGCTATGGCAAGGGTCCATATTTCAATCAGCAAATGCAGACCTCGCTTTTCTTTGTTCTTTGCTTTCTTGAATGCAGTTGGTGCATGAGCTTATCTGGCAAAAACTGACTGTGTGTGTGTGTGTGTGTGTGTGTGTGAGAGAGAGAGAGAGAGAATAATTGGTCTAGAGAGATAGTCCAATCCATGGTGGATCACCTCATTAGGTAACAAGCTCACCCTAATCATAGTCCCCCAATATTGAGTGGGAGAACCTTGCACTGTGGTAATGCTTCAAGGTGAAAATGGACAGTGAGCTGGACATGAAGCTGCAATGCAAGAGGGCAGCAAAGAAGCCCAGGGTAATTTTGCTCTTTGCATACAGAGGGATCATATCATGGAGCTGGGAATTAGAAATACCTACGTATATGGCCCTGAAATGGACATACCTCTTGGGTTCTGGGCACACCATTATGATAAAAATATTGGAAAACAGGCAAAAATTCAGAAAACAAAAATAACTGGGGGGGGGCTGAAATAATTGATTTCTGAGGTGAGATGAAAAGAGCCAAATATATTTTGATTGAATGACTTAAGGGCTGACCAAATGTGGTTTTAAAATAGTTTGGATGGTAGAATCCGTATGAATGTAGCAGGCCCATAATGCCTTTTGGAGACCTTACCGCCATCCTTTTTTGCAGATCTACTGAGGTGGCACAAATGTGTTGTGCAGACTTCAGAAATCCCTTTCTAGAATGTGAAAAAGTGTCAGTTCCATCTCTCCACTCTGCAGCTGAGATAAGAGCATTTATCATCTGCTTATCTCGCATCCGCTCTGCAGACTCATGGGAAGAGTGGCACTCTGTTACTGTTGCAATGACTCAAACGTCATAGGAACTCATTGTGTTTTCTCTTTAAAACTGCAGATAATATGAAATCTGTGATACAATCAAGGTCAATTTCAGTATCCTAATGCCTTGAAACTGATACTTATGGGTATAGAAATCTGTTAGCCTGGTCACAGCAGTGTATAAAGTCAACTATTAGTATTACATGCAAGCTGGTCTTTGCATATGGACATATTTGCATTAGGGGACAATTAAATCATATCAGTTTAGACCAGGGACCTTCCTAAGGAGAGAGCCTTTAAAGCTATCATGCCACTATGTTTTTTAAACATCAGGTTAATTGAGGACTGCTGTATATTTAAGAGGGGGGCCTCTGGGACAAGATTACAAGGACTCTTTGTTGTTCAGCAGTCCATTAGGCAGTAACTGCAGTTCTGAAATGGTCATAGAAATCCCAGGGGATGCAATCATTAATGGGACACTAAGCTCCAATTAAGGGCATGGCCCAAAAGACCAAGGTGAAAAACATGGTCCTTAGCGCCTATCCCAGAGGATCTCTCTAATACAGCTGCTTGATTTCAGCTGCAGAAACACAACTGCAAACAACAAAATATTTACTGTGGAAAATCCTATTCCTTATTGTCCAGAATGTATATAGGAAAACAAATCACACTCAAACCACAGAGGAAAAAAACAACTTGTTCTCTTCTTAAATGACTGTTATCCTCTTCCAAAACCAGAATGAAAGAGCAAAGAACTCATCAACAAAAAGCCTTCGGAGTGCCCTAGCTGCAGTTCCCAGTTCCTTTCCACATATTTAAGAGTGCGGATTTCATCTGCACATGTTGTCCATTCCCTCCAAACCTGATACTAAGGTTATACAATGCTAAACCATGCAGTGAAGAGCTGCCATCACCCCATCTTTATGTTCTCACAGTGCAAAGGTCTTTCTGCTATGAACTCCTTAAAGTTATGATCCTATTTGTGTTGTTCTTCAAAGTTTCATGAAATATAGCTTTACCCAGGGCTGTTTAATACATTGAATTATTTTGATATTTGTTTTCTAAATCATCAATCAGGTACATAAATAATTATATAGTGGCAAAAATTTTGCTGTTCTCAATCAGTCTAAAATTACATAGACTTCCCTGGACATTCTAGGAGCTTAATGTCTCAGAAAATCAGGTCTTGGATGTCTCAAGCTGGGCACCCAAAGTAGAGACTTTTGGAAATTCTAGCCTTTAAATTTGAAGAGACTGGGATTCTAGGAGATAAACTAGCAAATGGTTTGCTACAGCATTGAAATATGCTCCATTCTCTTTGTTTGCTTATGCTATAATACTTTCTATCATACTCTCGGATATAACCTCTCTGTCTCCCAACGACATAACCCTCTGAGCAGATAGTTATTCCAGAATGTCATATTAATATTATGTTTAGTGAGCAGGCACCAGAAAAAGAAAATTAATTTCACTCATTGACAAGTTTGTCAATTTACTGATATTGACTTTTTGATGCCTCTGCAGCGCATGGCAAAGTTCATATGCTATAAAATACATCATTATTGTTAGTTCAATATATTGGATCTAAAGGAGGGCTGTTTAACGTTTGAATACATTGACATTCCTTAAGTGTGATCCCCTGTGTGAAGCTAGGGTTCTGCAGAGGCACGGCAGCCCGTTTGCATGGATCTGTTCACAGAATCGGGGCCCTTGAATGAAAAATGTTATGAGACCAGCAGTGGGACTAATGCTAAACTCTCTCCAGTCTTCACCTTTAATACTGTGGTGTCAAATGAAATAAACAAGAAGCTCCCCCCCCAACACTTTAAAGAACGCAGACTGAACCACAGAATGCCAACTCTGGATAGCATTAGAGATAGGCCTAGAAATCTGTGTTTTGTTTTGTTTCCCCAGGTTTTGCTGTGCCCTGCTTTACCGAAGATGCTGAAGTTTGGGTTTTGGCTAAAAGGTCCTGATTTTGGTCACTCTCTACATAGCATACAGTGCAATAGAAGAGCACATTTGGATTCATTCCTCGAGTTTCTTGCTTTTTAAATGCAATACTCTCATATTCCCACCTGAGGTCATTAGCCACAAGGTAGGTTAAAAAAACAAAGCATTTGAGTCCATCCTCCAATTGTGCAAAAAACCTCATCAAATCCTCATTAATGTTTAGGCTAATTATTTTGATATCTAGCATATTACCTCGTTAAAGAAGCCTCAGTTCTACAGAATGAAATGTTTACTTGTTTACAGCTTGCAGGTAAAATCCTTATATTGAGGATAGTTTGTGATGTATGGTGGGGAAAGTGTATTTTTCTGATAAAGTTTAATCACTGTGAACTTTAATGTACAATGCCAATAACAGCTGAATTATTTTTTTTTAATTCTCCTGAATTCAAACATTATTGTTTTGAAGTCAGTAATATGCACGTTGACTTCTGAGACAGAAGTAATATATAGAAGAAGAGGTAATTAAAGAACTGGATTCTAAATATCAGAGGCTAAACCAGTTTTTTCCAGCATGAAATATTTAACTGAACTGATAAACGTGATAGGAGCATACAGCTAGGTGTTGATTAGAGCTGTTTTCAAAACAGAATTTTTGTCCTGGGAAAAATCCTGATATTTAGACACTTGTTTTCATCCCAAAGTGGGACAAAAATTCAAAAGATGGTAAATTATTGCAGAACGAAAAGTTCAGAAAAATTTCATTTGGAAAGGTCAAAATGGAAATCCTTAACATTCTCAATTGAAATGAAATGTTTCATTTCAAATGTTCTCTTGGAAAACTGGAAAATGCTGGAAAATTTGACATTTTTGCTCACCAAAAAAATTTAAGTTGTGACAAAATCCCCTATTTCATTGGGAAAAATTTTGGCCAAAAAAATGTTGACCAGCTAATGGTGCCCAACCTTATTATGCAGGTGGGCCACATAAACCTAAGCACAACTTTGCGTGGGCCAAACAGATTCCACATATTTTAATAAGATTTAAAGTAACCTATATTGATTTATATTTTAATTTCAGTTCGTTTCATATGTATTTAGATACGTTGTTTCCAGGGCTGGATTTAGGGGCAGGTGACCAAGGTGATCACCTAAGGTGGTAGGCTCAGGGGGTGCCAGGCTCGGCGGGCTGTTTTTTGTAGTTAGCGACAAAAGGGAAAATAGAATGCTTGAAGTAAAATGTTTTGCCACACAGGAAGCACTCTCCACTCCAAGTTCTCCAGTTCATTCATGATGCAGAGCTGAAGGACACTTTCCCTGATGTGTGGATAGCTTTGAGGACTCTGCTCATGCTGCCAGTCGCAGTCACGAGTGGTGAGTACAGCTTTTCGAAGCTTAGGCTCATTAAAACATATTTTCTATCAGCAATGGCCAATATGAGACTGACATTACTTGCTATTATCTCTCTTGAAAATCCCATTGGCCAGTCTTTAGATCTCTCTGACGCTGTGCTTCAGTTTGTGGGCAAAGGCGAGAAAAGCGACCTTTTGAACTAAAGGGCCAGGGTTAACCTGCTAAGGCTGTCACCTACTGTAATGCTATTTAATACTGGTCCACCCAATGTTGGTGCACAGTTAGTACATCTCAGTTATTCTTAAAATTTAAAAGTTTCTATAAGTTTAGTGGAAACAATTTTTTTTATTTGCTTATATATGGCATAAATACAGATTTACAGATCCTAGCATGTACATTTACCATCTTATATGACAGAGAGAAATTATGCAAGCAAATCAAAGTTGTGAAATGGGCTACAAATGCAATAAAAATAAGGTATCTAAAAGTTTGACAAATGGCTGGGAGGTTGGGGTGGGGGGTCGGCACTTTACATTTTCAAAACACTTTACACACATTAAGGGTGGGGTTTTCAAAAGTGCTTTAGGTGTCTAAGTCCATCAACTTTCAATAGGAATTTGGCACCTAACTCTCTTAGGAGTTTTTGAAAAATCCTATCCTAATTGGATTAAACCTTGCAACGCTCCTATGAAATAGAGGGAAGTTTTAATTTTTCCGTCTTACTTATGGACAAACTGAAACAGAAAGGTGAAGTGGCTTATATAGAGTGTCAGAGCTGGGATGAGAACTGGAATTCCTGCTGCTGGTCCCTTACTCAGGTCTCTCTTCGAAGATGAAAGTGTGAAACCCTAAATGTTAACCTTAGTAAAGATGAAATATTTTGCCTCTGATCTGTAGGAGTCTAAATCCATCCAGGAAACCATTCCTACCATGTCTACAGGCATTATATTGAGCCCCAAGTCAAGTCTCGTTAACTGTCTACCTCAGTTTCCCCATCTGGAAAATGGGGCTATAATACCTACTTCTCAGGGTTGGTGTAAGAATTAATTAGTTAAATATTTGTACAGAGCCTTGAACTTATAAAACACTATGTAACCACTAAGTTGTAGTAGTCACTAGCCATGCATTCTTCAATGAAGCAAGCTCAGAATATGTAACACATTGGTTCAGAGTCTGTTTGAAAGGATGTCTATTAATCTACTTTTTAAATATTGTACGGCAACCTTTTACAGTGGCAACAAGACTGTGCTTTGTGCATTGCTCCTTTTCTACACTGACAACAAAATAAAATGAAAAGACTGAGATGTGGCCAAATTCTGTGACCTCAGCCATGAATAAGAGTAAAATTTGGCCATAATATCTAGATAACGTTTTACAAATGTTCAATATTATTTTATCATCAAAATCTGGGCTCCATTGTGCTGAGTACTGCAAAAACTCACGCCGGGCAGCTTTTCAGTCTAAGACCTCAGTATACTGCAAGTTGCTCCACAAAGGTGGATCTGTGTGCAGCCCAAATGAAGTTTGCATTAAGTAGCTTGCATGATTGGGGCCTAAGATGAGTGACATAAGAAAAGGGAGGGGATGGAGAGGGATGCAATCAGAGACAGACCATATATGTACATATATGCAATTGTTTCCCTGGAATTTTAAATATTGGAAGTGAATGCTAGCTATCCCCACTGGTCTTCCAGCTATTATTACATATTGCCATAAAATAAAGACAAAATTAGTCCTTTAGATCACTCTGATGCAATTGCATTGTACTAACAGAGAATGAAGGACTTCCTAAAAGTATATGCTCTATACATCCTGCTTTGTCAGAGGGTTTTTGTACTCTAGTAAGGTTTTTTTTTTTAAAAGTATTAAATTAATTTTGTGCCAGTGCATATTATATATGGACAAGGGACTAGATGAAATGATTAGAATAATAGCCTTAGAAAAGATCACATCTCCCTACTGTGCTAATGTATTTGACTACATATGGCAACCCTTTTAGGCCAGTGTTCACAGTGAATTGTAACAACTTCCTGCAAAGATCTAAGTTCTGCATCTTTTGAATGGCAAATTATTAGAACTAGGTCAGGTCTAAGAAGAAATAACCATTTGAAAGCCACTTTCGGTGGTTCACATTAATAAAGCTCTGCAAGTAATATATATTCCCTGAATCTAATTACAAATCCATAACAAAGGCATAACACATCCTATTCCATTGCCAGATATTACAGGTAAACTAGCACCTGGCCTTAGGAAGTCTCTCAGGGATTTTCTCAAAGGATCTTCATTAATTCTGCCCTTTGAAATCAACTGAGCAAAGGAAAGTACAAAATCCTGAACTGAACCAAAACATTTCACATCATTTACATAGCAATTTTCACATATAAACCTCAAAGCATTATGCAAAGGAGGGTGGTAAGTATCAATTATAACAACGTTAAAGATGGGGCAACTGGGACAGAGATTAAGTGCCTGATCCAGCTCCCCTTACAGTCCGCAGGAGTCTGCCTACCCATTGACTTCAATGGGAATAGGCTTAGGCACTATGGAACTTGCTCAAGGTTATAAAGCTGGCTAATGGCAGAGCCAGGACTAGAATGCAGGCCTCTTGCCTCGAAGGCCTGTGCCCTGACCACTGGACCACACTGGCTTCCTGGCACTTTTCCCTTTTAAATTACCTTTCTGTAATACTGTTACTCCTCAAGGACCTGAAAGCAATGTGTAAACTACGGGGCTAGTCCTGAGAGGCATCTTAAATTGGCCTTGTTGGTTTTTAAAGCTCCTAAATATCTTAGGCTCTGGCTACATATTGAGACCCCTTCCTTTTCCTTGTCCTACTGGGTATTGGTCCTCTGATGCCTCTAGCATTTAGAGATTGGTTTGCAACCTTTAAAATAATCTGTATTACATTTTAGTTCAGAAGATCTTTTGCTGTCATGAATGCTAGAGAGTGGGCCTCCCCCCTTAACATCCATCTCAGTTCACCAAGGCATTTTTTATTTCAGGGTTTATTACGATGGTCTCATTTATTACTTTCTTTGTTTCTCTCCCCCACAAATCCTTTCCCTTCATTTCACTTTCTCCTGGATTGCCTTTAATATGGATAAGTGTGGTGTTGGTTGTGTCACATTTTGCCTGAGCTGTACAATCTGAGTGCCTTAGCTGCTTGGTTAGGAAAAAACTAGCCTAAAAAAATTAGATGCTCAACTCTCATTGCATTTCAATGGGATTTGGGTGCCCAACTCCTTTAGACACCTTTGAAAATCCAAGCCAACATTATTATTAGTGCCTTCTGAAGATCGTCTGTGTCCTGTGCAAATCATACTATTGTGAAAGGCTCCCTGCCATATATTGGCTTCCACCTACAGTAGTGTCTGCTGTAATTCATTGTACTTTGTAAAAAACCAGTTCTGTTGAAAACTTGCAGTAGTTTCCTTTTTGGAACTATGATGAAACACAGTGTAAATGCATTGAATTATTTGGGGGTTATGTGGAATTCTATGACTAGCCAATCCAACTTATTGAATTACCTATTTGTCTGCTATCTGATCAGCAGCAAAAACACTGAGCTGCACATCTAAATAGTCAGATATTTTTTGAGGGCTTTTTAGACAAGGAGGGAATCATCTTCTACTGTATATGAATGGAGAGAGCAGCTCTAGCAGCAAAATGGGCAGGAAATACTTGTATATTTGCTTAGAATCTCCAGCCAAACAGAAAAGTGCAGCTTAGATACAGTAAACATACTCAAAACCAACAGAGATTTTTGTTTCAAAATAATCTTCATTACATGAGGATTATTAGCATTGTCATTTCAATTATGATTTATCCTAGTCTTTTAAGGGAGGTATAATAGTATTCACTGTCTGAGCTGAATTACTGTCATTATGTTAAAGGTGTACTTTATCACTTAGCTTTTCTCCTCATAGATGCACACCACTTTTTTTCCTGCCACTACAAAATCTTAAAAGGTAATGTGACAAAGTTTTATATCCAGACTCCTTGTCATTAAAACTGTTCAGAGCAAAGGAGTACAGAAGACGATCGACCATTGCTAATCCTGCTATTTAGCAAAAGCAACAGAAGGTGTTATATAATTGCAAGGTCCTCCTATATAGAGGAATACACATTGTGGCCACCAAAAGGTAATTTTGGATGGACTTGGTAAAAGTGTGAGCCATTATGTGCTTGTTAGTAATTACAACGAGGTTTAAAAGAGACAGAGGTAGTTATCAAACTATGCAAAATCATTTCGGGTAGAAATTATTCACACACAACAGTACAAATGAGGGAAATAGTCATTCCAATCTAATGATCCCTAATGATGTGGATAAAAATCTGGAACTCTTCTTGGTAAAGATCAATCAGTGTTTGCATAACATTTAGCAGTTTGTTCTGTTGTTTTAAAGCACATTATAAACATTAGTTTATTAGACACCCGTCCCCCCAAATACCTCTGTGCATAGGTGTTGGATCCATTTTACTAATTGGAAAGTATAGGCACCCAGTAGTTCCACTGAAGCCAGTGTGACTACACCTGGAGTAAGGGCTATACAATCTGAATAGGGATATCAGAATCTGGCCCAGAGATATTGAGACCAAGATTTTCAAAAGGGGCTAAGGTTTTTTGGCTCCCAATTATAGAATTTAAAGGGGCTGGTTTTCAGAGGGTGGGTCCTTAGTACTTTCCGGAAGGTAGGCTCTATTAAGGTATTTAGAGTAGGGAACCTGAAAACTGGGGCTCCTAAAACCATTTTGGAAAATCTTGGCCTAAGTGACTTGCCCAAGGTCAGAGGCAAAGCTGGGAATGAAACCTTTGAGTGCTGATTTTTCATCTGCTCTGACCTTGACTGCATTATACAACTAAATTTTCCAAAACTATTCTCTAGTGATTTTGAATGTCTCCGTTTTTGAGTGTCCAACCTGAGACAAATTAAGGAAGCCAGATTTTGAGAAAGTAACAAGCACCTGCCCTCTAAAGATGAGTGCTTTGGTAATCAAAATGGCTACTCACTTCTGAAAATCAAAGCCTAGATTATCCCACCCCAGTCACAGATATTTTTATTTCCTTCTCCTCCTTTCTCAATTACCAACATCAAGATTTTTAAGCCTAAAAGATTAGGAAGAGGCCTCCTCACTCCAGAACCGCTGTGCTTTGGCCAGGTGATGAGCAGCAACTCTGATCTTATGTGTCAACTTCTTCCCTTGTTTCCACATGCTATATTCCTTAAGAAACCTAAGGCTGTTCTCAGATCTAGTTTCATCATTGATTCATGGAATGATGAGTAGATTCTGGGCTAGACACAGATTTACTGTACAAAGATTTTGGAGATGGGGAGAGTCTACTATTTCATTTATTTTTTAATCAAAGGACCTAAATTAGAATATTACAAGAATTAATGGGCGATTTGAAATATTCATCTCATAAAAAGAGTTTGTGGCATTATATGAAACGTTTCTCTAGTGATCTCTCTTTTTTTTCTAATGCGTCATAATGGGACTGTAAAAGTGCCAACAGCTAAAATCAATAGTTTCCCTTACAGAAGGCTCTCAGAAAAAGATTATCGAGGGTGTGGGGCTTATAGGTAGTCAGTTCTGTCTGAATGCAAATGATTGAAACAGAGAAATAATGGCATGGATTCGGCATTGTTTCCATCATTTCATGGGGTATCCCCACACAATGCATTTCACTCATCTAAACTTGAGCAAACTTTGCAAGGTGTGGCGTTAGAGTTCAGTTCAGAGAAATATTGAAGTGTTGGGATACTGAACTAATGTATCTGTACTACCTGAACCTGAAAAAGTGGACTCATCTCACAAGAACAGGCTTTCTCCTGTGTAATTTCTGACATTTCCAGTTCTGGGTAGAAATTCTATGAACACAATCTGTTTTGAGGCATTTTGGTATGGCTGGTGCTAGTCCTAGAAGTGATGCGGAATGAGAGACAACCTCAAACAACCTTTTCACTTATCTGACAATTTTGAGGCTCCAGGAGAAGACTTGATTCAAATTCATTTTTAAAAGGTCCAAAGGTTCCAGAGATTCTCATTTAATTTGAATCAGTTCATCTGTCTCCAGGCTGGAACTCTACCAGCTTTTTTCAAAAATCTTATTTTGGTGATCTAAGAATGGCCAAATCCTCTTTGTGTTTGCTTCTAAAAAGCAGAATTCCACTTTAAGGGTGAAATCCTGACCTTTTTTCTCAGTTTTTCGGTCCTTACTCAGGGAAAAGTCACATTGACTTAAAATAAGCGCTTGGGTTCTTGATCCTAAATGTGGGTCTATGTATAGTATGAAAACTATGGGAATTTGAGAGCACATCTGGTAATTGAAAAGACGAAAAAAGAAATAATAAAGTGCTCATTCTGAGGCAACAATGATGAAGATAATGGATGATAGCTAAGCAAGCCATATGCACTTGGGTAACAAAATTAATCATGGACTGTACAATGCAAAACAAGAAAGAGAAGTACAATAAAACATTTGAAGACAAGAATGGAGTTTAATTTTAGGAGTAGTAAAAACAATATGATAATGAGGATAGCCAAGTTAGCCCTGTGCATGTATAATCCAAATAGGACACAAATTAAAGCTATAAATAATATTTAATTTGCAATACCAATATATTCTATAAAGTAATATTGACTAAAAAATTATCAGAATGAATCAAATGAAAAACCCTACATGCCTGGAATATTCAGAAGGGTTGAGGCAAAGCTGAAAAAAAAAGAAAAAAACCCTTCGATAGGATGCAGAGGTGGGAAATTAGAATAGAAGGTTATGATTTCCCAACCTGTGTTTAACAAAGGAAACCTTTGAAAACACTTACAGTGCCACTGAGTTAGATTGGAACTAATAAGGTAAGACTTCTTATTAAAAACTTGTGATTAACTACACAAAATTCTTGTAAAGTAGTTTTGTAAATACTCCATCTTGAAGACATTTTGTGGTATCATCTGTCATTAAGCTTCTAGCTATGGCACCTAAGGGATCATATTTGCTGTTGCTCAATTTCATATTTTGATGCTGTCCTTTTATAGCCTTGTATTTTAAATATACTGTTGGTGTACATTATGCCCCACACCAAAGCATGCACTTTATTGTCTGTTCTGGAATTTTGTGCCGCTCTGCAAAGCTGTGAGCAGGCCAGGCTGGAAAATGCATGTATTTGTTAAATGGCATTCAGGCATGGTTGGTTCAGTGAGTTTATTCTGTCTGTGGCTTTGAGGAAGCAGGGCTTGGAGGCTTGGTTACTTGGACTCTTGAAGTTTAATATTACAGGTATTTAAGGACTGGTGAGGTCATTGGTAATGCTGCTGTTGGGCCTGATGCTGTGAAATGCTAAATGGTAAGTGCTCAAAAGTCACATTAAAATCACTCAGAGTTCTCGGTGTTCAGCACATCACAAGACAGGGCCCTTTAACATGACGGGTTGAAACAAAATTTGAGAGGCCATGCGTATATTGAAGGACAGGCTGAGGCTAGCTTGATAGAGCAAACATTCCTGTGAGTGAATCAAGGTGGTGTGAATCTTGCCCTAGGCCACGTTATCCAGTGAGTTTGAGTGACCTCTGTTCCCGCTGTATCAGTGGTACTTTTTGAGACTAAACAGAGTTCTACTGAGTAACTAGAGAACTCTCTGTTTGGAAAATTAAATGTCGAAAGCCTTTTTGTATTAGGTTCGCAAGGTTTGTTACATTGGCAATAAAAGGTGCAAAAGAAGAAATAAGCACAAACAAGTTACTTAATTTGAACGATATTAGGTATGATTATGGCTATATCCTAAGCAGTCACAGGAGACTGAATGCATAAATGCAAGAACAAAGAAATCACAAAAAACTTGAAAGTTGAGCGTAATTACTGATTTGAATAAAAATAATAACAAAAAGTAATAATCCTAAATAATGGAGGGGGAGGATGACAGTCAAGCTAGATCAACGTGCTTGCATGACAGGGTAACACCATTTCAGATATAAGAACAAGAAGGGAACACAAGTGCTTCTAAAAATATTGTTTTCTGTCTCTACAGATGGAATAATACTGTACTTAATACAATGGCGGAACATGACAGTACAAAAGGCAGTTCTGTACTGAGTGCTTTCTTTGCCTCAAAGCTTTGTCTAATCACACTATGCACAAACATAGCCAAGAGCTACAACTTAACAACCTGCGTTTTGCAAGCATGAAGGATCATGATAAAAAATGTTGTGTATTCTTACCTTTATGTGGGGGAAAGAACATTTAGCAAGATTTATGTTAGATAGTGGTAGAGGGTTGGTTTGTTTGTTTTTTTTTAAATTGACAAGTTTGTGGTGTGGTTTTTTTTAAAAATTTGATATGGCTAACTTACTTTTTGTATTCCTAACTATTTCCTTTGCTTGCAGTAGCATCTCCTGATCATGGTAAGGGCAAAGAAGATCAGCTGGAGGTAGCGCATAGTTGAACTTGGGCAATAAGCCAGCCATGTTGCCAGCAGATGTTTCATGGTATGTGGGTCACACAGAATATTATTAGCCATTTTTCCCCTCTTCAGCACAGTCAAAACCCTCAAGCTGACAATTTGATACTAGGAGCACAACCCTTCCACCCTAAAACTATTTGTTATAAAAATATACTTAATTGTTTGGTCCCTTGGGATTGATGTAGCAGGCTGAGTGTGCAACTGTTTTGTTGGGAAGATGCACATGGTCTATTTTCCTCTAATGTTCCTTGCTAGCACACTGACCTGGATTGAAACCATGTTTATGCTTCTGTGAAAGAGACTGACTTACATAAAACGAAGAGGTAACACATTTGCATGGAACTGAAACCTTCCCTTGGAGATCTCATGATCACAGTGCATTATACTGGGAAAAGGACACAGTCTGAAACAAATCATTTGTCCTATAAGAGCTATTGCAACTGTTTACAAATGTGCAAACAGGAGGCAAATGATGTGATGCCAAAATTTTAACAAGCTTCTTCCCCTTGCCCTGAATTATCATGGTTGCTAAAAAAAATCGCTCATGATAGTGGCTGGAAGAAGCAAGAGGGGAGTTTCCTTTACAGCTGCTGCCTCGGGCCATGATTCATGAAGTGTTTAAGTCCATTCCTATATAAAGCCACTTCTGCCCTTGTCCTATACTGAGTGTAGATCATCAAGCCCAAAGAACTAGGTCCTGACAATCTAAAGGATTTCAGAGGTCCTCACCCATAGATGAGTAGCTGTTATTATGTCCATTTTACATGTTCAGAAAGGTAGGCTTGGAAAAATAAGTGTGATGGCCACCCTTTTGGCTGGCACAGCAGTGACTGAACCGGGGCCTTCCAGACCTAAAAGCTGTAACAACTCAAATCCTCTGTGGATCAGCACAAAGGGGAACCACACAGTCACCAGTGGGTTACACAAGCAGTTTGCCCAGGAAGCACTGTGGCCGGAGGCATTAGCACCGTCTTGGTTTCTTCCCTGAGCCACAACTCTCCCTCTCTCAAGGTGGGAATCTGTCAGTCTTTGCTCCCCTGCTGGTCTCTTGGAGTTAGACGGGAGCTCACAATTTCCCTCTTCCATGAGCTCCAGGCTTGGACTCTTTGGGTGTGTCTACACTGCATTTTAAAACCTGGGGCAACAAATCTCAGAGCTTCAATCTACAGGCTCAGGCTGAACTATGGTGCTAAAAACGGCCATGAAGATGTTCAGGCTCAGGCCCGGAAAGGCTGTGGGTTTCAGAGCCTGAGATCCAGCCTAAGCCACAATGCCTACAGGGCTGTTTTTAGTACCATGGTATGGGCCCAAATCTATAGACCTGAACTCAGATTCCCTGCTGCAGGTTTTAAAACGCAGTGTAGACATACCCTTAGATAAGAAAGCCAGCATCATTCTGATCAACAACTCTCCCTGTTTGTTTTCCATTAAGATTACTTCCTGTGCTCTGTCACAGTCCACTGATGCCCCTCTTTGGAAACTGGCTCCCTCTAGCCAAAGCAACTTCTCCTCTTCAGGCTCCTTTACCCAGCAATCTGACTGTCTTTTTTAGGCCTCTTTCTGCACCCTTTCTCTGCCTTTTTCAAATGCTTTCCCAGGTTTTTTGAGGTCCTTATCCTTGAGACGCCCAAAGCTCCTACCCTTTTCCTAGCCCCTCTATCTCTCTCTCTCCTGATGGAATAGCTGCTTATATACCCTGTCAGTCTTTCCCAGCATCCCTCCATTCCATTCCATCCATTCCAGGGAACTACACCTCCCAGAATTCCCCTATTCTGGATTGTAATCTGGAACAGAGTCATGCTAGGCTCATGCCTCCCTTAAAGGGTCAGAATATCCTGTTGAACAAGTCACTTAACACCCCCACTCTGTTTCTTCATCTGTAAAATTCAGCAGCTGCAATTGTCCTACTTAAAAACTAATTAATGAACATAAGTACAAGTAGCATTAGGACCAGACACAGCTGGGATTAGAATTTAGGATCTCCTGACTCCTAACATTAGTCACTTTCCTCATCTAATGTAGCTTTTTGGGTGGCCCACCTGGTTTGCCTCACCTCCCTCTCCTCCAGCCACAAGTTTGATTTAAAAAAAAAAAAAGATTTATAGAAGGGCTTTTCAGGTTGTTCTAAGGTGCAACCTGCTACTTAGAAATATCATACAAATTGCTTTCCTTTTGCAGCTGTTTCCCCACCTTTGGACCAGGTAAATTGAGTCTAGCACCATCCTCCACAATTTTCATAGTAGATTTGCTCAGCTCCACTTATACCTCCCCATTTTCCAGAACACTACGATAAGAAAAATAAATGAAAAAGATGAGGTTTAAAGTGGTAACGATTATCTGCAGGACATGTGCCGGTGACCGGGGGAGGAGAAATCATTTCCATGGGATGGAAATAGGACTGTGCAATATGCACTAAAATGCTCTTGTAAGGTAGGAAACTCTCCCTTGAAGGCAATCTGACTTCTTGCAGGGTTTTTCACAGGCTCATCCCTTGCACAGCATTATTCCTACTGCAGTTTTATCACCATAAACTGTTTAGACTGATACTGGTGGTCACTTAGCTGAGAAACAGGCTTTAGTGTCAAGAATTGCATGATCCTGTGTATCCTGTGCCTCGAAATAGATAGGAGATGGCAGCAGCTTCAGTGGCATCATGCTATCAAAGGACAGGGATCAGGCGAGCTTCCCCAACACTTACATGACTCAGCCTGAGGTGGTAACAGTTATTAAGAGGGCTGTGAAACACTTGTGTGCAGGTTTCTGTGGTAACCGTGGTGCTCTGCGTACAAAACTGGCCTTGGCAATAGAAAGAGTTGAAAATTAAACTCTTTTATTTCTATGGGGGGGAAAAAAAGAGAGCGTTTACTTCCTTAAGAATGTGGGGTATCTCTCCCACCTCACCTCTGCTTGGTGTATCTGTCACAAGCATTGCCACATACCTCCAAACAGGTGTAAAGCTGAATTAGCGGCAGGCTATGCCAAAATTAACAAGCTCAGGCCTAGCCAGCACTTCCACGACTGGGTCAAATTCTATTCTTGGTTTACTCCAGGGATATTCCACTTGGATTCAGAGTTTGTTCCGTTGTATGTCTTAGCAAAACACTTCACTTTCTATTCTGCTGTGTTGCAAATCTGCCCATTTTCTGTTTGGGGATTGGAATGTGAAATCAATTTGGGTCATGGAAGAGAGATGGGATGCTCAGACAGACGTGTTTCAGCCCAGTCTTGTTTCTGGATCATAATAACATGAAGAGAGATGGAGTTGAGTCCTGGCTGTTCTTGGTGTATTCCTTCCTGGCAGTTTTCTTTACTAAGTGGAAATTGTGCTGGGTTACAGAGATCTAAATCTTAGGTCGACCTAGCTATATTGCTTAGGGCTATGGAAAATGTCCTGCCCTGAGCACTGTAGTTAGATCAACCTAACCCCTGGTGTAGATGTGGCAGGGGCATTACCTGCATTGATGGAAATACCCCTTCTGTCAATGTAGGAAGCATCTACACTACCGTGCTACAGCTGCAGGCCAGCTGCGTGCCATTGCTGGGCTGCTGTAGCGGTTGTAGTGTAGACACTTCCTATATTGACAGAAGGGGTATTTAAATCGATGCAGGTAATGCCCCTGCTGCATCTACACCCGGGGTAGGTTGATCTAACTACAGTGCTCAGGGCAGGACATTTCATACTAATTGCTTTTCTTTTGCAGCTGTTTCCCCACCTCTGGGACAAGACCCTCTGAAGGGCCCTGGATGAGAGGAGCAGACAAGACGAGGGAGAAGGAAGGGGCTGGATTGGGAGTGGTGGACTGTTTGCTTGACGTAGTAGGGAGTGCTAGTGTACACCTTGTAGGGACCAGCACTGGACGAAGAAGCTGGAGGTGCTGGGTTGCATTTTATTTCTTGTGTTCGTTCATTTTTTCTCACTCGACCTACTATCACAGTGAGAATTAATTTCAGGGAAGGTGAGACAGGAGCTGCTCCCCATTCTGCATAAAAAATAAAACCCAGAGATGAATGATCTGGAGAGGTAGTGTTTTTATGAGAGTTATAGGCGGTTCTCCCTCCACTCCTTCCCCTTTTTGTGTGTGTGCAGGCTGTAAGAGTAAAAATTTCAAATGTTATGGTGCTGTAGCCTCTCTGTGTATGTGGAGAAATTGGAGTATTAGGGGAGAGAGTGAGTAAGTGGTGGAGCCTTGTATATAAATGACAGATGCCCTGCTTTAAAAGGTGACAATTTGCCTATGCAGTGAAATGGTTCTGTCAAGGCATCAGGAAATTTGGGGACCTGAATTCAGAAAGGATGCATTTGAAAACACAGGCAGCCTTGAGCTGAAGTAGCCTCCGAAATCCAGAACTAATGTTTTGTAATTTTGCCTTATCATCTGCTTGGGTTTATCATGGTGGTAATAGGGATAATGACAGAGAGTCAGTCATTTCCACTTAGATGCCAGTTTTTAAGTAATAATAAGCTCACAGCGGGTTTGATTTGGTCTGCGCTGAGAGTACCTGGGGTTATTTTCCCTTTGCTTTCTTATGGTAAATTATCTCAGCCCACCAGGGCCAAGCTGATTTTCTAGCTGTAAAAACAGAGGAGACGAGCATGCAGCACCACACTGTACACTTAGCTGCTTCCCCCTTTGTTGTTTTCTATATGATATTTAGGAAGAGAAAATTCCCTAATCTGCCCATTGCAGTTTGAAGCCAGGTCATAAAAAAAAATGTAAACTAATAGTGGACTATCTCTCCCACACCCTTACCCCACACAGATCTCCTCTGTATTGCAGTCCCTAATGGGGACATTTAAAACCAGTGCTTATGATAATGCCCTTGTTCCCATGGACACCACAGCACTGCAGAACCAAGATTAATGGAGGACCATTGAGACCAGTCCTAAAAGATTGTCCCTCTTGTGTATTATGGTCTGTCATGCTGCATCCATTAGCACAGGGGTCCTCATCGTGTTGGTATCACTGGGACCAAATCGAGCTACTGCAAGATGGCATTTCCGTAGCACATCAACAGATCATTTCACCACTGCTTAAGGCATCGTAAATTGGACTTATAGCTCAGCTGTTGGCATAAATAAGTCCCTTTGATAGTTAGTGGAAGACGTTATGACACTCCAGGGTACAGGAGGGGACATTGGCACTGTCATTTTTTTTCTCCAGCCCTGGCACCCTGGTGCCTCTGATCTTTCTGAAGATTCAGGGCACGCGCTCTTCATTACGGTTTGGGCACTAGGGACTTGTTTTTTTTGCAAGATTAATGAGCGCCACGGAAATTCTCCAGCGCATCTCGATAATTAAGTCTTTGTTTATCAAAAAACAAGTTATATTAGGAGCAGAAAATTCGCAGTAATTATTCATAATTCTAACAATTCAAGTATAGCTACCTCATTTGCCTGGGTAATTCTGCTTTTTAATTTCTTGCATACATTTGCATATTAATTTTGCCCGTCGGCTGCAGCAGGCAGGCTTTGACAGTTTGTTACTATGTGATGGTTTTCACAGGGGTGCGACTCAGTTGGGTGGCATTTCGACTGGGTGCAATGATAAATTATGAATTTTCTAATTTGCTGCATAATGAAGTAACCCTTTCCAACCCAATAATAATTAAAAAAAAAATAAAAGCAAAGACAGTATCTTTTTAAAAAATATTTCCCAGGTATTTTATGTCTCCTTTTGTTGTTGTTGCTCTGCAGGCTTCTTCCTCTTCTCCTTTTTTTTTATTTTACTTTAAAAGCAGATGACTGCATTTGCAGCCTTTCAGAATGACTGTGCCTTTCCATACATCAAACATGATTCATGTATCCCCAGACTGTATTCATGCTTTAAATTGGCCACTCCTCAACCCGCAGGGCAATCAGGGATGATAGCAAAGAAGTCCGAGCTTCTTCTCTGAAGTCCAATTTGGGCTGCAGTGATCTCTGTGTATGTGTGTCTGTCTGTCTGACTGTCAGGGAACAGGGATTTCAAATGAGGAAAATAAATGATGTGTATTGCTATATCATATTTCCTCAGGAGGTTTATACTCTTATAAATTAACTGCTGAACTACAGTGTAGGCTTCTTCCTAATTTCTTAAAACGGTTGTTGAAATAAAAGAAATATATATATATTTATTATCTGAGCATTGTTTTAAAAAAAAATGTGTAGAGACTTAATTTGTGGGTGAGAGGTAAGGGATTTTAGTTCAGTGATGGTAAGTGCATCAGTACATTTGATAATTTTATGCCCCTAATGCAGCACTTAGAAAAACACAAGTATTGCTGGGTAGAATTTGTGGTGTTTCATTATACAACTGCAGATGTGCAGAACAGTTTAGAAATACCATAGGCCTGATGCCACCCCGACTTTAAAATATGTGAAGTAACCCAGCCAGTCTTGTTTAGCATGATGCAGATACTTTAATTTACAATTATGCTGCATTTTTAATATAAAACAATTCCTATATATTTTGCTTCTCTTTTAAATACATTATTAAGGAACAAAGCTGTCATTGTATCAGAGGCTACACCACAACCCCACAACAATAGATCAGAGAGGACTTTGACACTAATACACCACAATCAAACAGCAGAGAGCACACAACACTAATGCAAACCAACCACAAAAGTGCAGATCACATCACATTAATTCAGTACATTCACGCAGCACATAACCATAATGCAATACAAGCATAGTCATCTGTGCTCTCACAGCACAGCCTGGCAACACGTCACACGAGAAACCGACACCACATTACACTAATGCAACAAACAGCACAGCCATTCAAGCGCAATGTAGACAACATTACTATAATACACAGCACCCAATATAAATCCAACACAATCACTCGGCACAGAGTGCACAATGATATCACATAAGCATACCAGCTGAAACCAGACAACATTAATGTAACACGTCTCTACAGAAAAGAGTAAATGGCAATACTAACGCACAACCGTGCAGCACAGTCATAAAAATTTGCCAAACCAATATTGTACAGTGATGCACACTATGTTCACCCAACCCAGTTTTCTGCCTAGTGCTCTCACAGTCTGTTCCATAACTGTACAGCCCAAAGGCTACAATGCTAATACAACTTACCCTGATGTCACACAATAAGGCTCACGTCGCCAAATGCAGACCATGGCACAGAGTGCACACCCCTACTACACAACGCAGGCCAGCACCACACAATGGTAATAATGAATGAATAAGTGCACAGCACACAAAATCAATATCATGCAACCACAATGTGTTGAGTGGTGCTACAGCAAAATCACACAACGCATTACCACAACAGTGCAGTACAAAGGATACATGGAGCGTATCCAGCACTGATAGCACGGTAGCACTTCAGAGAGGAAACACTAATATAGAGGGGTTCTGCAGCACGACGCACACCACATTAATATATAATGGTTCCTGTTGCACAGAGTCTACAATACCACCACATTGAAAAGAGCTGATGCCAAAGTGCACGAGGTATACAGCAATAACACTGCACCACTATGTGCCGTATGTAGATGCCTCTGCAGAGACATGACAATCCCCATACAAAACAGACACTTGGTGAAACAAGATCACAAACACATAAAGGGACAATAAATGAGTACAATATGCATGCTAATTATATGACCTTGGGACAGAAAATGTCGCTATAACCTGGCAAAGAGCACACTTAGTACAAGACATTAATATTACTTTAATCTGATATACGTTTCTGTAGTGCCCATCACTGTACAATCTAAAGCGCTGCTGCGGTACAATAGATATGCATAGCAAGGTACCCTACTGGACTTCAGTGAATCTTCTATAGTTCCCTGGTTTTACGAAGTTCTGCTATTTATTATTCAACTTTATACAACAGTATATAAAGGAGCACTCATCCCAACCCATTAGCAAACTCTTAAAAACACATCTCACCAAATAAATAGACTCTAGCAATTACACACACACAAACTACCTCAGCAGCCTCAAGACTAAAACCAAATATAATAGACCCCACTAACAAAATGAGCACCACTGTCCCTACCTTACCCATTGCCCAGGTGGGCTACGGAGAGAAAATGGGCCTTGCAGCAAGCCTTAAAGATGAACAAATCAAGGCTGATATGCACCAAAGGAGGAAGCGGATTTCAAAGGTATAGGGTCCAAATAAACGACTCCCTGCCACAGCCCTTTCTTTTTTGTATCAGTGAGGCCCTAGCTGAAAGGACCACAGGCTGCAACTGTGGCAGCATCACGCAGGGAAAGGGGCAAAGGGGGTCTTTTCAGGTTTGCCTTCACTGCAAGGTTAACTTGAGTTATAATTTGGTGATTGTCCCTAAATTGAATCCTGTCCACTTTCAAAACCCTTAACACGAGTGTGGTGGTACATTTAACTCATGGGGGGGAAAAGCTGATGTCACCCTGAGGTTAGATTGCTGCACACTATACATGGAGCTATGGCAACACTAGACTCTGTACTTGCTTGCTTGGAAATCCTTTCCATCCACCTAATTCCCTGAATCTGTCTTGGCAATATTTTCTGTCCAAAACATTTTTTGGCAAAATAGGCAGATTCAATGACACTAAAATGTTTTGTGACTTCTTGTCAGTTTTTACCAAAGTGTTTCAGCTGGGAGAGAAAAAAAAGAAAAACCAAACAATTATGAAAATTGAAACATTTCATTTTGATACTTTTGAAACAAAATGTTTTGAATTGTTTGGGCCAAAATGACTGTTTAGGAATTTCCTTCAAGTTTATTTTTTTAAAATGCAAAACTATTTAACCCTCCCATCCCTAAGAATTGAAATCTGAATAAAACATTTTGTTTGGGGTCAAACTAAACATGTTTGACCCCAAAATATTGTTTTCAACTTTTTCATTAACCAAAAATCTTGAAAAATTTAATTTTCTGGTTGACCTAAAATAATTTTTGTGCAATTTTTTGGAACTGCCAGAGCACCAAAAAAATCTGTTTGCATAGCTCTAGCCTTTACTGCTACAGCAACTTCTTAGCAGAGTTGAGGCCTTATGTAGGGCTGGATTAAACATTAGAAATAAAACACATCCTGTAGTCATTTTGTGCTCCAGAATTTCCGCTTCCTGTTTAAGTAAACTAAAGTCTCTAGTCCCTGTGCTTGTGAAAAGTTTCTGAGAATTAACTGATGATGCTTGCGTCTGCAGAGAGATAGAAATAATAGTTCTGCAAGAGGTATGAACTGTTCCATTCCTCTCAACAGGGTGTTAGCTCTGATGTCAGTGATAAAATATAAATATTAATGTTAACTATTTCACTGCTTATCAAAATTTGTAAGGAAGATAGGACACAATCAAATTATGATCTAGAAATCCATGTGCGTGGGGAAACGTGTGGGGAGTATGACTTTATGTGTCACTGACGGTTGAAGGAGGAGTAGGTTGTCACGTCCAATCCTTGGGGCAGTGGTCCACTCAGGGCTCTCTCCTCAAGTATCAGGGAAGAGGCCAGGGATACCCTCTACTGGAGTGGTGGTGGTAGTCCTCATACAGAAGAGTCCTCTGCTCTGGTGACTGGTGGCTGTGATTCCCTCTTCTTGGACAGACACCTGCTCACCTAAAAGCAGAATGTGGTGAGCCAGTGAAGAGGGAGGCTCAAGTCTTTTTGAAGAGTAGCAGTTGCAGGATCCCATTATCGAGGTCCTGTGTGGGTGGCCCAAGCCATCACCACTGAAAGCATAGCTTTGGCCACAGTGGAGCCAGGACTAGAGTAACTGTGTGAATAACTGATTTTTGGTTTGCTGGTCGAATCAAAACCAAAAAAAAAATTAATTTCAGGTTGACCTGAAATGAATTTTTTTTGGTGAACATTTCATTTGTTTTTGAGGATTTTATCTTTTAAAAATAGAACTGAAATAAAATTCAGTTGAGAAGTTGTTTCAAATTGAGAGATTTTGAAAATATCAAAAATGAAACATTTTGCTTTTTCTTTTTTGATTTTTTTGTTGTGTTTTGCAGTTTTTTTGACTGAAATAATTCAACAACAAAAATGTTATGGCCAAGCAGAATCTGCAATTTTTTTTGTTGTCAAAAAATGGTTTTGTCAAAAACTTTTCACATAGTTATATTCAGAAACATGCCATTTTGGCAGACTGGGGATTTGAACCAGTGGGATCGTATAGGGAAGTGTCAGAGTCCCAGACTGCCTTAATCGAGTACGGATTTTCTGGGTTACCCCTTCTCCTCATGTCTCAGATTGAATGTTCATCTGTTTCCTAATCTTTTTCCTTGCCATTTCTTGACCTTAAAACTGGCTTTATAAGGTAAGTCTAGTTTTAGGGGTCCTGCACTATTTAATTATATAGACCACTCTGTAAGAGTTTTCATGGACCATTTCCATTTCCAGTACCCTAATTCTTTGTGCTTAGCTTTCACAGATATTTCACTCTTTGTGGATCACTGGGGGTGTTCCAAATAAGCCAAGATTTAGAGGAAGCTAAGAACATCATAGTCCATTCATTTGGGCAGTAACTATAACTTCTTTGGTAGTTTTTCTGTCTTTTACCTCAGCATGTCTGTGTTTTACCTTACATAAGAACCACCTTTTAAAGCCTCATATTGGAGTCAAAACAAATAAGCTCCAGAGATACAGCTAAATAAAAAGCTGGCAAGATCTTGTGTGTAGGTAAATTGAAGTATAGAACTGACATACCTTGCCCCAGGCCACCCAGAAAGACTGTGACAGAGCCAGGATTAGACCCCAGATCTCCTAACTAATTCTTTCCTCCTCTAACCACAATATGCTTTACTTGACCGTAACCATAAAGGTGGGTGGACACTAATTATTTTCTGGCCATTCAGTAATTCACTGAAGGAGCTGGGAGGATTCACTTGCTCACCTATCAGAGCACGCTTAGTCAATTGTGAAGTTCTGATATTTTCCAATCAAGTTGCTTTTTCCCTATACAATGGCCTAGGGTACATCCTAAAAATAAAATGAAATATTTCATCAAAGGAAAGACTCCATTTTTTGCCTAGGGAAAGGGAGGTCTGACCATAACAGGGATCTGCACACAAAACTTCAAACCAGAAATAGTCCCAAATTCTTCTCTTGGCTCTCTGTATGGACTTGGATAAGTCCCTTATGGCTCAGTCCTTGAGATGCTGAGTGCCTCCTGCCAGGTGCTGGGCACCCTTGACTTATTAGAGATGAAGTTTCCATGTAAGAGGAGCTCAGCATCTTGCAGACTTGGACATTTTACCTTCTCCCTCAGTTTAGCCAACAGTAAAAGAGGGAAAATACCTATCTTTCAGGGCTCCAGTAAGGCTTAGTTAGACAAACCTGACTGGAGATAATTTTTGACAAAATGAAATTTTCTGCATTCAAAATTTGAGGGGGTTTTACTGAAAAACCAAGACTTCTTTTTGATGAAAATAGACATTTTTCTTAAAAAAAATCCATTGAGTTAAAAAGCCATTTTCCATCAAGAAACATTTTGACAGAAATTTTTCCACCAGCTCTACTAACTAGATTGTTTGCAAAGCATTTTCAATATGACAAGCAATGTATTAATGTTAATTATTATTAATAAAAATATCAGTGATGTGAGGTCATTTAAAATGATCAGGTGAAAAATATGCGAGATGGTAAGAAAACCAAAAACTTAAAGCTATAAATATGTAAAGGAATATTTATTATTTAACATGGACAGTTATTTTCCACTATTTAAATCTAATATTAGAACTGCAGATCTTGCATCTCAAAAGTAGAATTTCTTTAGAGCTTTGGCAACGTATTTATAAAAATGGTCACTTCTACATGTTATGAAAGAGATTGTGCTGGGTTTTATAGGAAATAAGTTAGATAGATTAATGCATGTTACCTGTGATATTTTTCACTGTAGAATTAGCTGTTTCCATAAGGAAAAAAGATATATTTGATACAGAAAATTAAATGTGGTTTGTCTTTAATAGTCTTCAAAATCTGGCAACATGCAGTAAAGTTTGTCAAAGGGATAATAAGTGTTGACTTAACTCTCCTGTTAACAGGCTCAATCCAGTTAATTTGTTTGTGACATAGAGGGAAAAATAATCATTTTCTGCTGTTTAGGGGACCCATGAATAAAATATAGGTTATATAGTTAAAGGAATCAAGGAGAGGAACTGGGGGAGGGGGTAGGGGGGAATCAAACCTGGTGTTTAAATAATTTCAGACTGAGAGCAAAGGGATTTGACTGCATCTTTCAAATTCCCCAGCCGTATTTGTATATTCTGGTTCAAAGTTTAAGATTCAGATAACACTCAGTATTCAAATTTGTCTTAAGCCATATGTGCAGGTGAGAAATTACAACGTTTTGGACTATTTAAAATTCATTTTATTTGAAACTGTGCTTCAAATGCAAAATGGGCCTGCTAACATTCTAATAATCATTTGGCTCTTTAATAATATTGTTTGAGATATTTCGAGTGGAGATAATTGTAAAGTACAGGTAGCGAACCAGAATTTAGACACCTTCCGGAACTGAACAAAACTTGTCACCTTCATGACAAACACAGTCATGGTTAGGTTCTTTTTGTGGCATCTAGAGACAAGATTTTGGGTGTAGGAACAAAGTTTATTTTTATTACACTGCTAATTAGAATGAAATACAAATAATTGAACAGCAAGAGGGAAATGTGCTGTTTTAAATGTATCTGTAACAGTGCCCTGCTATGGTGATCAGATTTTGATGATGTATTAGTGTATAAAAAGAATTGAGCACAAGGCTAGAAATAGACAATGCTATTATGCCAATTTTATATAAGAGATAAACCTGAGCCTATGTACTAGCATCATGGGGCTAGCTTATTTCACTGCCTTATATTTTCAGTGGCCAATTCTAGAGGTAGTTATCAGCCAGCGGAGTTATGTACTGAGGTTAAAACTCAATAGGAATCTGAGCCATTGGGAAATAGTCATCCCCACACAGTCTAACTTCAGTATATTATCTTTCTTTCCCACCCAACATGCTAAAAGTTTTGGAAGCCTATTGTTTCCTAGCCACTGATGATGTATTTTGAAGTAACCTTGTAATTTAGTACCCTGTCTTTATCAGCCCACAGTGTTTTTTGTTCTCCACAAAAGCAAACTAGTGATACTTGTTCACTAACCTAAAAGCAGTGGCAATATTGAGAAGAGAAACCAAGACAAACAAAACTGATTAGGGAGCGACTTGCTTTCAGGAAACCTATTTCTGTCACAAGGGGATGGATAAATAAAATAATGTTTCAATAATTTATGCAGTGTGCACATGAAAAACATTGGAATTGTGAAATGAAAACAACGTATAAAGAACAACTGAAGTTGATAACGGCTTTAATCAGTTCAGATGATAATTCTAAAATAAATTGGGAAATCACTCTTGCTCTTAGCTCCTGAATGGTGATGGAACTTGAATATGTTCTTATGTTGTTCCCCAAAAGTTCACTTCAGCTCCTGTCTTGGTGAGATTTAACCCACTGAAGTTGATGCTGGCTTTGTTGGGGGGAGAAATTAACCTGCAGAACTGGCTCTGTAAAGAACTTATCAGCCGGAGCCATGTGGTCTAGTGGTTAAAATGCAAATCGAGGAGTCTGGGATTCCTGAGTCCCGTTCCCAGTTCTGCTACTGACTGACTTTGTACTATGGGTAAGTCATTTAATCTTTCTGTGCCTCAGTTTACATAGCTGTAAAATGGGGATATTTACCCACTTCACAAAGATGTCATGAGGCACAAAATGAATGTGTGTAAAGCACTTTTTTTTTGGATGAAAACTGCTAAATACTAGTAAGTGAAAAGTGTTATGTACTTTTCAGACTTAAGAGTATCAGCACCTTCTTTATCATGCTATACTCTCTTAGATCCCCATATCATCTGAATAGGAAAAGAAAAGAAATTCTGAAACAAGCTAATAAAATATTGATTCTGTCCTGGGAGGCAAGGGGCAGGGGATGGGAACACAGCATAGTCACTTAAAGGATGGCTAATTTCCAGAGTCTTTTTGTGCGGGGAGGGTTGCTGTGCTGGGGGAAGGAGGCTGTTGGGACTCCTGAGATGGTAGTGTCTCTAATATTTTCTTCAAATGTTAAATTACAGACTCTTTCTGTCTCTGGAGTTCTCTCTTCAGTGCAAACTCAGGGTTCTAAGACCTTGCAGGATTAATATCTGGGGTCAAGTGCAGTTCTGTTGTTTTAGAAATTTTGTTTGGACTTTTTTGTTCTGTTGTCCTTCTGTGGGCAGGGGCACATCTTCTGTGTCTAATTCCCAGGGCTTTGGAGAGAACCTAGAGCAACAGCCGTAACAGAATCAGGCTCAGGGCCTGTTGTGGGCTTGGTAAAGACTGGGCCCCAAAGCACTGGGCCCATGGAAGTGCATGTTCTATGCTATGTGAGAGACTGCTGAGGAAGTTGAAGCTTATTTCTTTTTCTCTGCTCTCTCCCTGTCCCCCTCTCTTTGTTCCCTCCCCCTCCACCAGCCCCTTTGTCGACACTTGATCATTTACATCAAGTTGACATTCGCAGAGTTTACTCAGGGGTCTGTAATTGTATTCTTTCACCGGTTCTGCATTACCAACCATGAAAATGGAATCTTATCATCCCTGACCAATTTTTAATGTACAAAATGATTTGGCCGAGGTTCAAAGGGAGTCACAATTGAAATCAGGTGAATGATACATGTAGAGGTTTTTTTTCAGTTTCTCCGTGCCTTGATTTGATTTTTCTCATATGCCATACAGGGAGAAGTAGCATAGTTTTTTGTCTGTGCAAGCTATATAAATGTATATAAACTGGGTGCATCTATCTATCTATCGATCTATCTATCATTTAAATTTTCTTATTCACAATGCGATGGATGGCCATGAAGTTTTCTAGAATCCCCAAAATGCAATCAAACAATTGGAACATGTTTTAAAGCCTGCTGATAGTGCTCTGGGATTAATAGGACATTATTAAATTAACCCCCTCTGCTACATGAAAAGGGACCTGTAAGACAAAAATAAAAACCAGGGCAAAGTGAGCCACCAAATCAGCACTATAAGGAATGGGAGTGGGGGAGAACAATAGGGAATCCTCCATACTGAAATACATACTATCACCAAAGGAACAGGGCCCTCCTACTATGAAGTGATGAAGGGGAAGTTCTTGATATGAAATATTATTTGAACTTTTTTTATCCTTTGGAAGTTTAGTTTTGTGAATAATAGGGATACCAATAAATCAGTCATGTCCTTTCTTTCAAGAATAGTTACTTGAGATCAGGGAATCTATGTCCTTGCAGAGCTCCTATGGCTATATTATTGAACTGCCTTATGAATATGAATGAATTTATGCTAGTAACACCACTCTGAGGGAGGAGAGTGTTGTTGTCCCCATTTTACAGATTACAACAGAGTGCCAGAGAGATGAAAGACAAAGTTTTTAGAAGTGGCCACTGATTTTGTGTGTTTGATGTGAGAAATCTTGGGCCTGTGTTTTTCAGGTGCTGCCCAGACACAGCTCCAGTTGCATTCAATTGGATTTCTGAGTTCTTAGAACTTCTGAAAATCAGACCCAAGAGATGTCAAGTTCCATACCCAGAACCAGTGGTGACTTTTGGGCCTAGTGTCTTGTCCAAGTTCACGCAGGGAATCTGTGTCTGTGCTGGGCATTGAACCTAGATCTTCAGTCAAATACTTTGCCACAAAGCCATCTTTCTTACCAAGCCAGAGAATGACTGTTGGTGTGACTATATAGTCTGTGTATGTGTATGTATGATGAAAACACCTATAAGATGGTGCCGTGAAGGGAGATTTTTTTCTTCTTCTTAACATTTAGAGCAGATTGACAGAGGGCCGAAGTCTTATTCTCAGAATGAGTGTGTGGGGAACAGGAGATTTCTAATTGGGGTTACACTAAGCTGAAAACCCTTTTTGTGGGGGGGCTCACTAAGAGGTGCTATGTACCTATGATAGTGCAAAGGGGCTCAATGTGTCTCCTTTGAATAAGTGTTTTCTGGGGTGCGAAAGTGGTATAAACAGCAAGAAACCATGTTTGGTGCTATCCATTTAATAAAAGGAAAAAAAGGATGTTGGACTAGAAGGTTCTCAGGCTATTGGGAGAACAGTCCTTCTAAGACACCCTTAAGATGTTGCGGAAATCCAACCCAAGATAGAATAAAGAGAAATGATCTCCAGGACCTTGTTTCCCCAGATGGTCCTATGAACAGGCAAAAGACTGAATGTTAGTTTCTGTGCCGTCTCCTAAGGTGCACGCTAGGAGGAGAGGAGGCAGTTTTACACCTTATTTGTGCTGCCCAGATTCTGGGTGGCTACAGGGACTGAAACATGGCTGCTCTATCTTGCAGTGACCTTACGTGGGCCATGAGTGGACAGCTCTGCAGCTCAGAATTGACAGAGCGCTGAGTGCACCAAGTACATTTAAACACTAAGGGCTGTACTAGTCTGCATATGTTGGCCCACTTGCTGGCTCTTGTCTGTTGCTGCCTCTTTATAGCTCTGATATGCAACTGCAGTTGCATATAGGGACCAGAATGTGGTCCACTGAGCCTAGCGAAGTGCAAATATGTTACAGGAGCATCTTCGGGGTCTGTCAGAGATAAATCTGTCAGATTTATTCTGGGGCAAGATGTGAAAAGTCACAGGCACAAACAGCTCAGTGTAAACCAACCTGGCATTACCTAATGCCAGCCAATCAGAAATCAAATAAAAATGCAGGATTGCCCTAGTCCCAAAAACTGTACTTTTTTTTTTTTTAAATGAAAGCTGAGATTCTCCACTATTCACTTGCCACCTAGGGCTGGAGCTTTATAAAGAGTATCAAACATTGTAAGGCTTGCAATAAAATTGTGCAAATTGTGAACATTGAAATATATACGATGAATGCCAAAAAATAATTGCTGGAAATGCAACATTAAAAATCAGACTAAAAAACCACCACCTTAGATACATTCCTCAAAACTCTGTGAGGCAATGGGAGAGTGAGAATCCTGTGTAGCGATATCTTCAAAGAAGCAGAATTCTGGGTAAATAATTTTCCTCCTTTGAGATACCAGATACCATCAACACAGAATTCCCACTTTTGGAGAGTAAGTAGCTTGAGGGATATCCTAAAATAAGAAGTAATGAGAGCTCAGAGTAAAGACAGTGGCAAACATCAGTTAAAGTGCAGTTGATGGAAGTAAGAAAGGTAATCTCTACCCAAGCTATTCAATATGTGAATGGAATTTCATTATTTGATTCTTGTATGTGTGGGTGTAGAACACATTATAGCTGAGTAGAGCAAGGATATGAGGGAATGATATCTATTTATTAGTGCTGATAAGAAACAAAATTTCCATCCTGAAACATCCAAATTGGGATAAAAGTAGAAATATCATTTTTATGTGTGTGTGGAATAAAAAGTTCAGAAAAATTGTATTTGGAAATGTTGAAATGTTTCTTTTCAGTTCAGTATTAATCTGAGTCTGCCGGAAGTGCCCCATTAGAGAGACAAGGTGCCTGAGGTAATATCTTTTACTGCACCAGCTTCTATTGCTGAAACAGGCAAGCTTCCCAGCTTACACAGAGCTCTCCTTCAGGTCTTGTGGGAATTGTAGTTTGGGTGTTTCATGACCCCATTCAGTGTGGGCAGGTTCTCCCACCCATTGCTGGAGCGGGCCTGGCCAGAACCTGATTGGCTCTCAGTTCCCAAACAATCAGCCAGTGGGGAGGCAACAACAGATGTTGCATGGTATGAGGTGGAACCTGTGTTGAGGGGAAATGGAGCGGCATGGTATGAGGCAGCAGCAGCTTTACTAAAAGACTGCGCCCTCCGCGCCCACTTCCCCCCCTCCCCCGGGGCAACCTGGCTTAATCTTTAATTTATTTTTCCTGGGCCTGTGACTTCTCACAATCCCCCTCACTTCAAGCACTGTGCTTGAGGGGTGCTGAGCCCCTACCAGCCCTTGCCACTCTGTCACTGAGGTGTAGAGCCAGATGATGTCAGTAAGGTTCACTCGGATGTAATTGACTGGACTTTAGTATAACACTCTGTTTATACTAAAGAAGGAATAGAATCTCACTCTCTTAGATGTGTGCGTAGCACTGTGCAGTGCTTAAAGGAATAAACGGCAACAGAAATTTAATTTTGTCAGGAAAGTAGACAGACATGACACTAATTACACACAGAGAGATGGTGTGCTGCTTAAGAGGGTGCTGGTCATACACAGTCTCTTTTCAGGCTAGAAAAACATGTTAAGCATGCTCTGTGTAATGGTATCTGAGGCCACAATTGCATGGAAGAAAGTGCATTGTGGCACTCAACAACTTTTAGGTTCCAGTCAGGCTTGTAGCTGCAGGCCAAGAATAGAATTTATTGTTGCTTTTTAAATTTTACTCCTTATGTGAGACACTGTCAATTCTATTTAAGATCAGAATATAGGATTTTGTAAATCAACTTTATACAATGCAATAGAAAAGCTTCCGTGACGTTAAAATAATCGTCCAGGGAAGCTTAATTTTAAAGAAGCAGCATTTCCCTTCATTGTTTGTAGTCAAAACACTGCAGCATCTTGCTAATGTATGAGAAACTGATTAGAAGCAGGCAATACATAAAAATGGAATCGACTCCTTTCTCGTTCTCTGTGTGATGTGTGAAAAGTAAATAAATTGCATAAGTGGTGTTGAGTGTTTTTGTTGTGATAATCTAGTGTTTTTAGTATAACTAGATGTAATATTTATTTTTTAAATGAAATCAGCCTTTTCAAGAGTTCACCAAGCTTTATTTTACAAGCATTTTCTATTAAAATATCATTTCAATATCATGCAGATATTTTCCCCTGTCCTTGCATTTTTGAAACTGAAAAGCTACTTTTAATCCAAAATTCTTGCAAATATTTGATATGATGGAGAGATGGAAGGAGGAGGTGATGGTGCTCTGTATAGGCCAATTATTTAGTGGACAGAGCAGAAAGTTTGTAACCAGGAATCCCTGAGTTCTGTTTCTACCTTTTCCCTGAATGGCCTTAGTAACAGTTTGCTGTTTACAGGTAGTGCTTAGTTAGCTCTGAAACAACTGCAGTAACTTCATGTGAAATTAGGCACATGTAAATGAGACCGTGTTTTATGGACAGACCTATGACATCAATTTAAAAACAATTATCTCAATAAGTGTTTGTATGCAGGTCCATTTATTACAGCAAATGGTATTTAAAAGGATATTTGGTAGCCTCTAAATGGATATATTTATAAAATCAGAGACTTATTCTTTGTATGGATTCCCCATCAAGCACAAGTAGACAAGGCTCAGAAAATTTTGGTTGCTTTTCCAAACTTATACAACCTTTAGAGATTTCCCTTCCCTCAAACCTTCCTGCCACATTGTTCTCTGCCTCCTAGCTCCATCTTCTTCTTCTTTTTTTTTTTTTGCTTTATCTATCTCACTTTCCTATTCCCCTTATATGACTTCTGATCTCTCACTTCTATCTCCCTTGTCCCCAACTGCTTCACCAGGGTCCCTAACTCACTCTTTCAAACAGTTCCAGAGGGGTAGCCATGTTAGTCTGCATACAGCAAAAACAACAAGAGTCCTGTAGCACTTTAAAGGCTAACAAATTTATTTTTTGCAGGCATAAACTTCCTTGGGTTTTAACCCACTTCGTCGGATGCAAGGAATGAAAATCAGGTAGGGGATATATATATATTCAGTCAAGGGGAAGGCACAACAATGGGGCGGGGTGTAGGTAATAACAAAGTTAGAGTAGTGGAGGCCTATTCACAACCATTGATTAGAAGGTGAGAACGTGTGAACAGTGACAATTACGTCTTGTAATGAGAGAACCATTCTAAGTCCCTGTTCAGACCCAGTCTGATTGTGTCAAGTTTGCAGATGAGATCCAGCTCTGCAGTTTCTCGCTGAAGTCTGTTTTTGAAGTTTTTTTTGTAGAAGTATGGCAACTTTCAAGTCAGCTACAGAGTGTCCTGGGAGACTGAAGTGCTCTTCAACTGATTTATGGATGTTCCCATTTTTATGTCTGATTTGTGTCCATTTATTCTTTTGTGTAGTGACAGTCCGGTTTGGCCAATGTACATGGCAGAGGGGCATTACTAGCACATGATGGGATATATTACATTAGTAGGCCTGCAGGTGAATGAGCTCCTTATGGTGTAGCTGATGTGGTTAGGACCTGTGATGGTGTCACCAGAGTCAATGTGTGGGCAGAGCTGGCAACGGGGTTTGTTGCAGGGATAGGTTAGGGATAGGATAGGGATAGGTTCCTGGCTTACTGCTCTTGTAAGTATGATGTACGGTTGTTGGTCAGTATTTGCTTCAGGTTGGGGGGCTGTCTGTAAGCAAGGATAGGTCTGCCTCCCCCGGCTTGAGCGAGTGAGGGATCATCAGTTAGGGTAGGCTGTAGATCCTTAATGATGTGTTGGAGAGATTTTAGCTGGGGGCTGTAGATGATGGCTAGTGGTGTTCTGTTGTTTTCTTTGTTGGGTCTGTCCTGTAGCTGGTGACTTCTGGGTACTCGTCTGGCTCTGTCAATTTGTTTCTTCACCTCTCCAGGTGAGTATTGTAGTTTTGAAAATGTTTTATATTGCTCCTGTAGGTGTTTGTCTCTGTCTGAGGGATCAGAGCAAATCCGGTGGTATCTTAAGGCTTGGCTGTAGACAATGAATCGTGTAATGTGTTCAAACAGATTTCCCATCTTTGCTAGTATTTCCATTGGTCTGGCCATCTAGGTCCTAATGGACATAGAAGGAGGCTGCATTCAAATTTAGGATCCTCTGAGACCTCCCCATGTCAGAAGCATCTCATATGTATATGTCCGTTTCAGGGGAATCTTCTGATAATGTGAGCTAGGCCATGAAGAATGCTGTCTGAAGATTGGAGGGAAGATTATTTGAACCTACTTAAAATCATAGTTTGGGATGAGATGAGGGTAAACCCTTATTTTCTAGACTAGTTCAGCTAAAATGGGGAAAACCAGGTTTGCAGAAACTCAAGAGTCCAATATTTTGGTTCTAGATTCTAATTTATCTGGCCCTCCCCGTATTTGAGGGATCTTAGAGTAAATGGTTCTATTTTTTTCCCATCTTGAAAAATACCATATTTACCCAAAAAATGCAGACATCCAAATTGAATATTATTGATAGGGTTTGAATTCTTTCTGTTAGCAGATACGGGTGACATCAGACTATTGTACCATGTTTAATTGAAAGTGGCAAGCAAACACTGCACAACTGCTTCTAAACTGCCTGAGAGCTGTTGAAGGCTTTAGCATGTTAAAGGAAAAATGGTCAGGTTCTATCTTCCTTTCTTTTAAATAGTAATAATAATAGTCTTACTATGGCTCTATAATTCCATGTTGTACATATCAGTCTGTGCTTCAGAATACTTGATTTTTTGATCAGTTGTATTTCCACTGATAATCCCTATGTGAGGCGATTAGCAAAACATTCTGCTACTTGCTAAATGAAAATATGACAATGAGTTTGTTCAGGTGTAATTTACTTTTAATTGGTTATAAGAATTCAAGTGTGTCTGTATTATAAAATAATATGCTA
Source organism: Mesoclemmys tuberculata (assembly GCA_007922155.1). Taxonomy (NCBI): domain Eukaryota; kingdom Metazoa; phylum Chordata; order Testudines; family Chelidae; genus Mesoclemmys; species Mesoclemmys tuberculata. Next base: position 25,415,337 of record ML675611.1, on the reverse strand, counting down.
TGTGAGAAATATAGGGAATAACTTTGGACATTAAAACAAATTTAGGAAAGGGCTCTCCCTGTTCTATCTACTGAGAGCTAAGTGGCAGTCTGGTACCAACAGTAGGGGATGACATTTATAGATTCTCATAGTTGCAAAACCTTCAGATAAATCATCCTTACATTTCTTGGTAGGAGTCCTTCTGGCAAGGAAGTTTGCTTTTAAGGGAATAAGATTCTATAGAGTGGTTAAAATCTGATGGATTCTTTTCATATTGAGTAAACATGAACTCCATACTAAATCTAAATACTATTTAACTGTATCTGAAAAATAGATTTTTAACTGGTAAGGTACATTTTTCTCTTATCCTCAATAAAAAAAGCCAGAGATTGCACTTTTGCCAGTTCAAATTCATTGATATAATCTCTACAGTTTGTCAAGTCTGCTAATACAAACTGAGGGTTTACCCAACAGTTGATTAAATCTATTAAGAGAACTGTACTTCTTAGCTGACTAACTATTGTGGTTTTAGAATTCTGTGATGAGCCTGTAATTAATCCTGTGGTGCAGCTATGGCAATTTCCAGTACATCATTCCACATGGGAAAAGGTGGCAAGGTTATTGTGTGGGACCAAAGACAACTGATTTAAACATTTTTAACACTTCTATACTGTAGGGTTTATAACTCCATTTCATACATAAATGACAGAGCTAAATATTCTGTTAGCCCTATTAGCATCAAATTAAAGCTTTTTTTCTTAGGAGATAATTAGTTCAATGCCCCCATTGAAGTTCTAATTTATTTCTCAAGAAAAGCCTATAATTGAACCTTGTTCCCACTCAATACAGAAGAAATCATGTGCGGAAGTGGTCATTTTTATCCAGGCAGAGCTAGGCTCTTCTTAATGTGAGCCTATGTTTACTGTAGGGCAGTCTCTGATTTCTATTTATTATGTCGAACTCATGGCTTGTATGTGCAGATGCATCAAGTCACGGACCAGAGGTGAGATCACAACTACTATACTGCAAACTGTTCTAGGAGCTTCAATGCCACCACAGAGGTCAATAAGCTGGAGGGAGTGCAGAAAAAAATAAGAGCTTGAGAGGGACAGGTGGATGGGGCTGGAGGAACCACTGAAAAGAAAAGAGCAAAATCTCTCCACTAATTTGGGAACTGTACTAAACAGGGATGGGGGAAGTTGGTTAGGTTGCTCCAAGGGGATATTATTGGGAGTGACCTGAAAGAAAATTTTAATTAGCTATCGGGAGAGACATCCTAAAGTTGAAATCTATTAGGGACTGATCCTACAAATGTCTGCTCAGGTGAGTGGACCCACTGGAGACAATTAGACTATTTGTTTGAACAAGGACTGATCATATGGTAAAAGTCTGCAGGACTCTTACAGTTTGAAACAGTCTTGCAAGAAAAGTGGTAGAGGTCTTCATTTAAGTTATTTAAAAGTAGCCTGGACAAAGCTCTGGAGAATAAACTGTAAGGGAGAAACTTTGGATGGCAGAAAAATGGACTAGATTTCCTTTTCCCCAGATGTAACAATGATGATTCTGAGCTGAACATGTGGGAATCTAAGACCAAACATGGCAATAATCTATAAATGACAATAACTGTACTGGTGATCTCATTTCATAGGAAGTAGGTTACGTATAACATGGAATTCTAAACTTGTGAAATATTAGTGACCAATACGTCCCGTTGTTTAATTTTGATCAGTAGAAAATTCTGTTGTTACTCAGTTTTGAAGAACTTTTTTTTTTTTTTTTTTTGAGTAGGCAGGATAGGGAGAATTTAATTTTTTTTTGTTTCCTAAATGTATTTTTAAGTAAGTTCTTTAAGAAGTTAGGCTTAATGGGAGGTAAATGACAAAGCAGGCTAGTGAATTAGCCTGTTATCTTTGTAGACCAAGCTTCAGTTCCCAAGTGAAAGGCACTGGATGTCTCATTCTGGTTACCTATGCATGTTTGTCCACACCACAAAACTGTCATAGAGTTTGATTGTCTGTGCTGGGGAAAAGCTGAGGACTTGAAAAGCTGAGGTGCTATGGGTCAGAATTGAAATGCATTATCAGAGCTGTGTTCAGAAACCATCCCACTCTCTTCCTTTAGCCAATGCAATCAGTCCCTCAAAGACCTGTATATGGGATTAATATTTCATGCATGAAATATTTCATGTACAGTAGTGACATAATAAGAAGAGGCAGTTTATTAGTTTGTGCATGCAAGAAGAATGGATTACAGAACAGGAAGTGTGTAAGCACTTGCCTTAAAATGCCAGTTTTATTAACACCTAAGTTCATCATTCTATGGCAAACATGGTTCTGCTTTTTAGTTTTTTATTTTATTTTGCCAAACACTGTCTAAATGGGTAGCACCTCATTTTATTGTGTTTTTCATGCATATCTTGCACAGAAAGCAGCCCATGTGGAAAGACAGTGAACAGATAGCTACAGCTGTTGCCACTTATGCTCCAGAGCACAATTTTAGGAATTAATGGCTTCTAATCCTGAAAATAATATAGATACAGAATGGTGTTAGATTCCAAGCTGCCAAGCTGAAGTCCCTTGCTCTTATTTCATAAATATGTTTATAAGAGTCTGCCTTAATCTCTCAACTGCAAGAAAAGCTTTAGAGATCACTTCCAATGTTTGAAGCTAAAATTGTTGACCTTTGGCAACTCATCAGTAGCCAGGAAAATACACTGAGGTATCTCTTTGCTGAAATATTTAAGACAATTGCAAAGCACCGGAGCTATCAAAAGATAAAGATTCTTTCTGGCCCTGCCATCTACTTCAGTGACTGAAAATAAATACAAATGATTTTAGCACTTTTGGGCTATTGTTGAAGTCAGGGAATACATTGTGCTTGTTTTACAATTTCAGGTTATTAAAGACCACTAAATTGATAATCCTGGGGTAATTTAGGTAAATCTACATCTTGCCAGAATCAGCAATAGAATATTCTCAGTCTGAGGTTGTTATACTAAATAATCACGTACAAAATGTTGCCAACCCCAACTGTTAAAAAATCATAAGCCCCCCCAAAATCATGAGATTGGCTGAAAAATCATGAGATTTCAAATAATAAATATTGGGTCTTTTTTATTTGTCTTCTGGTTTCTGAGCCTTTAGAGATTCATACCTTCAAGCTTTTCTCTGCTACTATGCCGGTTTGAAACTTACTTATTTTAAATGGAAGCCTAGCGTGGTGTTATATGTTTTGAAGTTGGGGCTATAAGAAAAATACACAATAACATGAGATTCATAATAAAATCATGAGATTTGGAAACATTACTACATCTCTATATACCTTTTTATCCCCAAGGATTCCAAAAGCATTTAACAAATACACACATTGACAATGTTTCCGAACTTGGGTACCTAAACAGAAGTGACCTGATTTTGAAACATGTTAAGCAACCACAATTTCAAGTGCAATAAAGGGGATCTGCAGGTTTGACATCTCCGACCATCAGGCCATTGTTAATTTTAGGTAACATCTCCAAAGCAAGGTGACAGTGACAAGATATCAACAAATAAAATGCATTCTTATCTGGCCTTTTAGTCATGCTACATTAGCTTTCCTCTCATCAAAAAGTGCATTATTAAAAATAAAAGTGATTTCTAGGATGATAGACTAACAGCTACCATGGGGAGCTTGACATTGCCAGGATCTGTTTTGAAAGCCTTCACGTCGGTCCAGCTGTTTGATTTACTTACATCTTCTTTGTCACATCTCTTTAGTGTGAATTTCTACACTGGCCCTTATTTTTAAGGCTTTTGTCAGCTCCACTTGCTGAAAGTTTAGATGAACTCAAATGATAGAACTTTTCGTACCTTACCTACCTCTTCTCTCTGGTTAATCATTGTTATTGAGTGCCTTCTGGAAGTAAGTATTACCCAGATCGAAAGTTCCAGATTGGATGTTGGTAGCATTCTTTTCCCCTGGGAATCTTTCCTACTGTGAAAGCATACAATTGTGTTGCACGTCCACATTTATTAAAAAGCCTTCTGTACAGGAAGGATGGTTCAGTGGTTAGGCCGTTAGTCTAAGACACAGGAGGACTTGGATTCAATTCCTAGTTCAGCCCCAGAGTTGCTATGTTGAGTGACCTTGTTGGGCATGTCACTTAGAGCCAGATTTTTAAAGGAATTTAGGTGTCTAACCATGCAGATAGACATACAGTGGGATTTTCAAAAGTGATTTGAAGCCTAACTCCCAGTGATTTCAGTGTGGGTATCCCACTAGACATTTCCTAAATACTTTTAATAATGCAGGCCCTTGTGTCTCTATCCGTAAAATGGAGCTAATTTCCTTTCTTCATCTGTCTTGTCTATGTAGGCTGGGATTGTCAAATGGGCCTGGAGTTAGACGTCCAGTTCCCACTGACTTTCATAGGCCCCTTTGAAATCTCCAGCCTTATATTGTAAACTCTTCGCAGTAGGGTCTGTCTCACCTAGCAAAAATGACCTATCACTGACCTATCACACTGACCTATCTTTCAGAAGTGTTCTGAGGGATAATGTTTACCAATGCCTTTGTGTGATACAAATGCTAAGTATTTATTTGAAGAAGAAAATGTACCTCCATGGAGATGATGATGCCGAACATAGACAATAGCCCAGAGCCTAAAGCAGCAACAAGTCCTGTTGGAAGAGATGTTATAATAGGTTTAGAAAAAGAGATAAGTTGATGGAATGTATTAATAACGTGAATTACGCATAGATACCACTTCTGTGAGGAGAATCCAGTAGGTAGTACAGATAACATGAGGAACAATGCGGTGTATGTTGTTCTGACTGATTAGGCCAAATTTAGCAAGATCTGACTACGTTCATCCCGTTAAAGGAAGACAGTACAGGATGGTGAGATATAGGAGCCATATAATCATTGAGCAAAGTTAATTAGCAAAGATAATGATGATAATCTTCTGAAAAAAGAACTTGTGAAAAGCATAAATAGTTTCCAGTGCACTAAGTTCTATCAGAAAAAGCACAAAGAAAGATATGAAGTATAAAAATGAGATGTAAAGTGCCTGTGATAGTAGAAATCACAGAAAGAATGAGGGAATTAATAATACAGTAAGATAAACAAAAAATAGCTAAAAGAAACTCATGGAAAAGAATGTTGACAGTAGGGATGAGAAAAAGGTGAGTGAACATAAGGGATATATCGAGAAACGAGATTGAGGACAAATTATAGGACCCAGAATTCAGATTATATGAGGGGAGAGATAACAATCATAGAAAATTAGAGTTGGAAGGGACCTCAGGAGGTCATCTAGTTCAACCCCCTGCTCCAAGCAGGACCAACCTCAGCTAAATCATCCCAGCCATGGCTTTGTCAAGCCACACCTTAAAAACCTCAAAGGATGGAGATTCCCCCCAATCCTTCCCAGATAACCCATTCCAGTGCTTCACCACTCTCCTAGTGAAAATGTTTTTCCTAATATCCAACCTAGACATCCCCCACTGAAACTTGAGACTATTGCTCCTTGTTCTGTCATCTGTTACCATTGAGAACAGCTTAGCTCATCCTCCCTGGAACTCTCTTTCAGGTAGTTAAAGGCTGCTATCAAATCCCCCCTCATTCTTCTCTTCTGCAGACTAAACAAGCCTAGTTCCCTCAGCCTCTCCTCATAAATCTTGTGCTCCAGCCTCCTAATTATTTTTGTTGCCCTTTGCTGGACTCTCTCCAACTTATCCACATCCTTTTTGTAGGGAGGCCCAAAACTGGACATGATACTCCAAATGCAGCCTCACCAATGCCGAATAGAGGGGAATAATCACTTCCCTCAATCTGATGGCAATGCTCTTACTAATGCAGCCTAATATGCTATTAGCCTTCTTGGCAACCAGGGCACACTGCTGACTCATATTCAGCTTCTTATCCACTGTAACGCCCAGGTCCTTTTCTGCAGAACTGCTGCCTAGCTCGTCGGTCCCCAGTCTGTAGCTGTGCATGGGATTCTTCCGTCCTAAGTGCAGGACTCTGCACTTGTCCTTGTTGAACCTCATCAGATTTATTTTGGCCCAATCCTTCAATTTATCTAGGTTACTCTGTATCCTATCCCTACCTTCCAGGGTATCTACCACTCCCCCATCTTAGTATCATCTGCAAACTTTCTGAGGGTGCAATCTACCCCATCCTCCAGATCATTAATGAAGATGTTGAACAAAAGTGGCCCCAGCACCAACCCCTGGGGCACTCCACTTGTGACCAGCAGCCAGCTAGACATCGAACCACTGATCACTACCCGTTGAGTATCCACACAGTGGACAATGATTGTGAAGATAATCACACTCACCAGGTCAAATGATCTTTCAGTGTTTGCTTGTCATAATGACAGATGATTTCCACTGATTGTCATCCTGTCTGTCTCCTACTGAAGTACCTGTGTTCAATAATGAGGCCTTGTGTATGCTACACAATTAAGTGGACTGATGTTAGGTCAACTTACAGTTTTTCATGTCCACACTACTTCCCTTCTGCTGGTGGTGTGCATCTTCACCAGAAGCACTTCCACCGACTTACATGGGGTAGTGTGGGGGGCTGCCAGCCCAAACTGCCAGCCCTGGACAGGGCTTCTAGCCCAGGCTCTCAGCGTTGGGCAGTGGGGCTTCCAGCTGGAGCTCCGTGTGGCGCTGACAGCCTGGGCTCTGAGTGCCGGGCAGCGCCATGTAGACAGGCAATGTAAGTAATGTAGTGTCTACACAGACACTATGCTGCCCTAACGACATCAACCTAAGCGCTACACCTCTCATGGAGATGGAGTTATTAGGTCAGTGTAGTGGGGGACTTACATTAGCAGGAGCAATGCTGTAGTGTAGACACTTATGGAGTTAGGTCGACCTAATTCTGTAGTGTAGACCTGGCCTGAGAGAGGCTTAGAAAATTTGTCCTAGTGCTACTCCTGTTATTGTTACATCTAAGTCCAGCTTACATTTGGCAAGGATTCATTATTTCATGTTTCAGCTGTTTCTCAGAACAGGGCAGAATTGCATGAAGACGTTGACTTTGTCAAGAGCTAAGACAAGTTCTCTGTAGATGTGTTCCAATACTTAAGCAGACTGAGGTACAGTAGTGATTTTTGCCATTATCCTTGGCTTTGTCCAACATGTGTTTTTCAGTTTGGACTGTTTTCTGAGCAAGACAATTGCTTTATGGATTAATAACATGGACATGCTATGACATGTGGCTGTCAAACCTTTTTAACTATAATTAAATCCATCCCCCAACAGTTCAAATCAGGTTGCATTATAATCAATGTGGACCTTGTAGCTGTGTTACAACTTCATATTCTCTTGCATTAGCTCATCAGATATTAGTTTTCCCTAACATTAGTGTTCCACTCTAGGAATCACTTATCTGCATAAACTTTTCTTGATGCAACGCTAATTCATACAAATTTATGGGGTTGTAATAATTTCATATAACTTTATTCAATTTCACATTTCCCCAGAGCAACATCTGTTGTTGAGCAATGAGCTACCGAAACCTCCAATGCCATGGAAGGTCATTGTGATAACTGATAGATTTAAATATTTTTAAGGCCAGAAGGAACTATTATGATCAACTAATCTGACCTCCTGCATAACACAGGCCAGAGAATTTAACTAAGTCATTCCTGCATCAAGCTGACAACCTTCTGATTGGGCTAGGGGATAACTCTTAGAAAGACTGATTGGATAATGTTGATTTAAAGACTTAAAGTGATAGACTATCCTCCACATTCCTGGGTGAATTGTTCTCATGGTTAATTACGCTCATTATAAAAAATGTGTACTTTTATTTCCATAGTTTTTCAGCTTCCAGCCACTGGATTGTGTAATTCTTTTGCCTGCTAATTTCAAGAACCCTCCACTATTAGAAATTCTATTTTCATGTATGTACTTAGAAGCTGATTTAAGTCACTTATTAACAATCTCTTGGATAAACTAAAATTGAGCTTCTTTAGTCTCACTGTAAAGCAGGTTTTTCAGGCTGTAAATCTTGTAGCTTTTGTCTGAACCTTTTCCAATTTGTCAATATATATTTTTGAAAATCTGGGTGCAGACCTGAACACGGTTCTTTGAGATCTATGGATGAAAAGTGCTATATAAGAGCTAGGCATTATTATTATTCCAATACTTATGGAGGGAGATGGAGTTCTCTGTTAAGGACCTGAAAAAATATGATGAAATAATTAATCATTTGCACATGTTAAATGTTCCTGTGGCATGTCCTTTCAAAAGTGCTGGGGGAACCAGTCCCCAGCTAATTCCAAGGGTCTTATCAGCACAAAGTTAACATGCCTTGTAGGGAGTGGATTCCATGCTGGAGGTTAAACGTGGGCTAGGCTCTTAAAGAACTTTTACACTGTCAGATGAGAAAAACGGAGGCCCTTCGATAGAATATGATGGGCTGGCATGGGTGCCAAATGCACCCTATTAGGGGCAAAAGAAGCGCAGACTTCTGTAGGGTCAGCAAATACAATGAAAGAGGAATTAAGCAAGATCAGTTTTGTTCAAAGAGTTAATCGTTCCTATGTTAGGGCAGATATTTTTTTCCAGGTAGAACGCTTGCATTTTCCAAGCAGAATTTCATATACCTTAGCTGAGCACTCAAAATCCACATCTAACTGCTGGATGGAGTGAGCCTGACTCAGCATGAAAGACCTGTATGTGTTTGAGACAGGACATCTGGAGATAATGGCACGAGGATCAGAGGTTCCAGTGCTATGATGAAGAGACCTGAGCATCTGAACTGTTGATCCTGAAATTGGATTTTCCGGATGATGTGAGCTTTGGGCTGTGTCTTCAATGTGAAAAAAAGGTGGCTGTTTTTACAGTGGGAATATGAATACATATTAGCTTTTCTGCTGTGAAATCCTAGTGCAGACAAGACACTATTATTTTACCATGAGGTAGCTAGGCAAGGTCTGTCAGAGAGGAGCAGGGTATAGTGTTGGCCTTCAGGATCACATCCTCACATTTGGTCTGATAGATCTTGAGTCTATTGGTCTTTAGGATATGCTTCAGAGTTCACCCATTTCCCTTGGTTTCCAAAGCTAAAAGGTGATTTAAAAGCAGCTAAACAGCTTTGGTCTTCTTGGGCTGGCTGGGAGGGAAGGACATCGTGATTTACTTGGCTACTGATAGAGTCTGTGTTGTTTAAATATCCCCAGTGAAATTTTTCATTGCTTTTCTGAGCAGAAGGTTGAATCTTACTCTCAAAATTTTTAGTAGCAATGGCTTATTTTAACCGAGACTGAAGTGTTGCACATCTGCAGCTCCGAAGGTATACCTTCCAGATCATACTGCTGCTAGTGGGATTGCTCTTTTTAATTCTCATTCATCTGCACCTTAGACAGTCATCCAGTACTGGCCTTGTACTTCAAAAACTCTGACTAGCAGTTATTTTGTATAATGATACACAAGACAGAGAACTTTATAGACAGCAGCAATATAAATTACCCACCATTATAAGGCAGATAGGTGTTTTGGTTCCATATTAATTGTCTGAGGAGCAACTTGAATTTCAAATAGGTGTTGCATTTCATTGTGAATATTTCACACACTTCTAGCTACAGCCAGAATCCATAAAGGTCAGGTACTTTTGTTGATACTGTTTTATTTGTCACAAAACAGCCAGCTGCTAAGATCCCTTATGGCCAACATTATCTGGCAGCTTGGATGGTTTTGGGAGGGCCATGCAGGAAGCAAGGAAAGATCAGCACTAGCGTGACACTGACAGTAGCAGAATGTCAGAAGGCCTACTTAGAAATCTCACTCTTCTAGCTGCTTTCCTATATACTGACCTCCGAAACCACAAGAAGTTAATTTCCAGCTGTAGTGTTATAAGAAGGCCTTGTGCAACTTAATGGTAGCATAAAATACAGCTGCTGCGTCTCGCATGTTAAAGCACACACCAGTTGTCCATTGCACTGAAATCTCATTTTTCCTGTAGAATAACCATTTCTCTCATTTACTTCCCCTCTCCTCCTCCCTTTGATGGAAACACTTTGAGTTTCAAGCAATAAAAAAGAACATCCAAGAGGAAAAATAATCTTACTAACAAATGAAAATCATTCTAAGCCAGTCATAAAAACTGAGGGTATAGGAAAATAAATAAATAAAGCCAAGCAAACAATGCTTAGTGCAAAACATTTTTCCTGAACATGCAGCCAAAAGTGCACTTGACACATTATATTACCTGTGTGTGTTACAATAAGATGACGCTCTTTACCTTGGAGGCAACATAAATTCACTGTGATAATACACAGGCTGCCAAGGCTAAAGCTGCTTTTATTTAAATACTAGCCTAAATGCAGCACATGCCCAGAGTATGTTAATTGCATGTAAATCATTGCTGTGTGGTGGCTGCCACAACCTATTGCTTCCTACCATTTCCCAACATTATCAAAGTTTTATGTTGTTCCCTTGAATACATGCTGTTTTTAGGGCTGAGCTCCAAACCACCCCTTTATTGCTAGTTCCAAGCCTTTGGTACCTGAAGTTAATCACCCTTTCGATACATATTATTAGCTATGAGGTGTCTGCTTAACTGTGCAGGGGAAAATATCCCTGGTTTATACTGGAAAAAAAATCGTACAAGATTCCTGAGGGGCAAGAAGTGTGCAAGAGGTTGTCTTTGTGGGAAGAAGGGAAATACAGCTATTTTTTATTAGTATTATTAAGAAATTCCCATTCCACTCAGTGTACATGGTGCAGTGCCAAAGAATGTAACATTTCCTATGCTATCAAGACATTATTTAATGAACTCAATTTAATTTTATCTGTGTTTTGTATATAGATAAAGAAACAGAAAAGACTTAAAATAGGAGTTTTTCAGGCAACTTTTTTTTTTTTTTTTGGTGTGGGGGAAAAAAAATGATATAGTGGCCTCGGCCACAGATATCTTGGTCACATTGTCAGAATGGACAGCTCAGCCTGTCATTCATTGCCCATGGCAGTGAATTGGAACAAGGGTTGTTGATATGACACTAAACAGAGAATTGCATTTTTCTACCCTGTATGGAAAACATAGACGTATTCTTGTTTGCTTTGCCTCTGAACAGGAGAACAATGCTGATAGGCGCCCACTACTTTAAATCGTCGTTTGCTATTCACTCCGCTGACAATGGAAGGCAGTTGTTGTGAACAGGCAAAAATTAAATAAATAAATCTATGAAATATGACCACTGCTGAAAATAACAGCAAACCACTTGGCATACATCTAGCAGAAAGCGGGGTTGTTTTATTCAAACATTGGCTGAATCCCTAAGCAGCTGCCAGATTTGTTTGGGGGCTTTTGGATATTTTTTTTTTTTTTTGCATTTGATTTCAAATTTCTTGTATCACTGAAGCGCATCAGATCACCGTCTAATTTTTTATGTTGAAAACGCTGGATTGTTGAAGGCTACACTTCCAACAGGTAGGAAGGCCCATTTATGAAGCAAATGCGAGTTTCAGCATGCACCACTCCTTTGGCTCAGGTAGTTGGCCATGAGAACGGGGGGAATAACACATGCAAATGACAACTTCATTTTAGGGTCTTATCCTACACTCTTCACATGGTATCTGAACACCTACACAGGATTCTCACTACCCGCTTGAATGAACACTTTCACCAGCTGAATGCCCATATCCAGATATGCAGGAAAACATGGCTGCGATGCATTTATATGCATGCTCCCCATAATTTTGAAAAACATGGCCCATAAGCTTCACAGAACAGTAAATGGTCTCCTAAAAAAACAAAACATCACATGTTTCTATTTATTTATTTACATATTTTTATTAAACTTAACTGGCTTGATTAACTTCTGTGGGGGTACAATGTGGTGAAAGTTGCACTTGCCCCTGACCAGGGAGTGTGCCTGTGGTGGGAAAGGCAATGGTTGGGTGACACGTCAAAAGTTTGTTTGATGAGGTTTGCTAACTGCGCAATGAAGAGTTGGAAAGGGTTTTTTTAGAAGTGACTAGCTGAGTTCCTGATTGTTTAAATGTTTCTTTTCATTAATTATGTGTTAGAGTACCTAAAGCCTTGTATAGGCATCTTTTTTATTTAAATCGAAATAGAAAGGTGACTACAAACAAAGAAAAATGGGATTTTGTCCTTTTTCCTTTCTTTATGATATATGAAGGAGAGCTCAATCCCTTTATTTTTCATTTTAGAAGTGTCAGGAATACTGAGTCTAATCTTCCTGTTTTCTGTTGGAGAACTCGTTAGATGATTCAGGGATGTGGATGTTGGAGCATTCTCAGTACTTCATTAAGGAGGAGGGGGTTTTGGACACTTAGCAAAGAGAACTCTCTTTTCTCAACTCTTTCAGAGTTGGTGTTAACAAAAAGTAAGGGGCCAGCTCGTGGAACTTTTGTTTAATGTCATAACATGAGATCACAGTATGGAGAAGTTTGCCCTAATGGCTTTAGAACTACTCTTAATACAAATGTAACTGCAGCCCAGGGCCGAACACCTGTAAGCACAGGCTAGAGACAATGTGTATTTATTTCTATATACTAAGATGAAGGGCATTCATAAATAGAGTCACAGAGCTCAAAGCCAGAGGGGACTACCAGATCATCTATATATCATAGACCACTACACCACCTAGTCACGCCATCATTGAGTCTTATGAGGTGGATTAGACTGTAATGTTACAGCCCTCAGAAGACTAAACTGTCATATGCCACAGACAGAGACCAGGAGGGACCAAGGTGCACCATTGCCCGGGGCTGCTGTAATGGCAGTGAAATGATTTAGTACATGAGAGAGATTCATAACATTATTCTGGGAGCTGGGCAAGGATGTTTGGTAGAAGAGGTGTGTGGATCGTTTCCTTGATCAGAGAACATAGACTTTTGCAAACATTTCTTTCATCAAAGTTGAGTGTGAAACTCCTCTATTCTCTGACAGAAAGGAAGGCCGAGGAGCCTGAGAAAACCAGAATGATCAGCACCTCTGGAGGTACTGTAAAGTAATCACTTTTCAGTGCTCAAATAACATGGGATTTAAGAGCGCTCACGTTAGTTGTACAACTTCTTGTGAGCTGATACAAATATTCGAGGCTGAGTCTGTAAATGATTTTTTTTATTATTATTATTATACATGTTTGAATTAAACTCCAATGTCCTTCTGGTAGTAGCAACAATTGGACAGGCAAATAAGAGAGCCACTGAATCTGAATTTGGGAAGATTAATCTATTGTTTCCCATTGTACAATAACATATTATTGGAGCTGGTCAGAGACTTGGGAAAAGGCTTTATGAAAATTTAGTAGAAAAATGTTTTTCACTGAAAAAAAAAATGGATGGACTTTTCCAACTAGATCTGTTTATTAGTGATGTTTCATGTAAGACGCATATGTATATGCCTTCATAAGCATGCAGTTGCAATGTTGATTTGCAATGCATTACTTGTAAGGGGAAAAATATTAAGTAATTCTGAAAATCAATTCAAAGCTTTGTATTTAAATGTGTTTGGAAAACCAGGTGAAGGGTACGAATGACCGTATCTAAATCCCAGTTTCATGAATCTGGAAATCATTTGAATTGACTGGAAACTTCAGATGCCTGCTTGACTTCTTTGTGATTGCAATATTGACACTTACTGGAATTTGCCAGTTATAGTCAGCCCTTGAAACATACTGTAATGAAGAGGATCTAGATAGATATAACGCCAGAAAGTTATAAAACCTTGAAGCCTGAAGGCTGTTCAACATTTTTTTTTTTTTTTTGGTATGTAGCCTAATTGGGCTCTGGTATTAAGACAGTATGTTTTTAAGTTTTCATATGAAAGTATGAGCTTTGGTATGACAGAATATCAAAGTGAAAATTAATGTCCGCCACTTGTATATTGCCTAGACGTTACTTTGGAGAGAAAACAACAGGAGCGAGACGAAGCCATACATATGTTAAATTCACATCAGTAATAAAGATTAAGTAGAAGTTAATAGCATCCCAGTCATGCTTGTGGAGGTAATCTCCTTTCTGAAAATTCAAAATTAGATTTGGAGGATCGAAGCAAACAGGGGGTGAGACTTTGGCGTAATATTTTAATCAAATTGTCATGAATGAGTGGATACAATTAAGAATTCTGTCAGTCACAGGGCTGAGCCCCTTTTGTTAGTCAGCTGTTGTGAGGGATGCACTAGGGCATCGTAGGTAGAGATTAAACTTGACCTTTCCCAGGATCTTCATTTTTGACCCTCTGGCTAGGCTTTGCTTGTCAGATGGCCATTTCTTTTTAAAAGAGGGGGAAACAGGGGTTGGAGGGATAGACAAAGCCACACACTCTCTCATTCTCTCCTTCCTCCTCCACCCCCCAACTCCCAACCAAACAGCGGACAATGCTCAGAATCAACTCCCTGTCAGCTGTAAAGTGTCCATCTAAACCTGTTTCCTTTTTCTGGTGTGTATTGTGTGCATTTTTGGACAAATTTGTAGTGTATGAATCTGTGCCAAGGGTGATACAACTGAAGGTATAGGAAATTGTTTCCTGTTTAAGACATTATTCTCTAACACAGCTCCGGGAGGTTGCTTTTTGTTTTTAAGAATATCTGAGACCGAGTGCTTATTTATGCAAATTCTAATCGTATTTCTCCGCGTTAGAATGGTTTTGGAATTTTTCACAATTATTAAGAAATGTTGTTTGACGTACAGAGCTCTAGAGAACATGACAGTTTAACACTGTGAGGGCTTCCCCCTACCAAGTTAACCCTGATCATTTATTTTTAATGTCTGTTTATCTAAAAATGTACCCAAATATGTGCTTTGGGGGCATTGATCTACATTGGAGGTGTATTTTATTTAGAGCCTGACTGTGAATTCAGGATTTACAGGCACCAGACTATATAGGTCTTTGTGTTTGTTTCTTGTGATCTTTTGGAGTTTTCATGTTTGTTTGAATCAGGGTAACACCTAGAACCTCCAACCACAATCGGGACACCACTGTGTCAGGCATTCTACATAAACACAGTAAGAGACAGAGCCTGTCTCTTGATGCTTTAGGGAGCCATTTACGAGCTCAAATCAGAGCATTGGTAAAATTTTCAAAAGTGGCTACATCTCAATTCCAAAAGCACTTTATGTACTTAGAATCCTAAAGCCTATTGACTTTCATTGAGATTTGGGCTCCTAAGTGCCTGTGCGGGAGAGGCTTTCAGACACAAATGGCAGCGAGGGGAGCTAACTCGGCCAGATTTTCAGTGTGAGCGAAGCGTCCGGTGGCTCTCTGTGCCTTTGAAAATAAAGCCCCAAGTCACTTTTGACAATGGGACTTAAGTTTCCAAGGTCACAAAGGGTCTGTCTACGCAGCAAAGAAAACTCTGTGGCTGGTTTGTGCCAGCCAAGTGGGCTTGCATTGCTCAGGCTCCAGGGATGTTTTACTGCTGTGTAGACTTCTAGGTGTGGACTGGAGCCCGAGCTCTAGGACCCTCGCACCTTGCAGGGTCCTGTAGCCTGGGCCCCAGCCTGAGCCTGGAAGTCTGCACTACAATGAAACAGCCCCACAACCTGAGCTCCACGAGCCCAGGTCAGCTGGTAGTGGTCAGCCATGAGTTTTTCTTTGCTGTGTAGACATACCCTTAGGTGCTTGTGAAAATGTGATCCTTGGTCTTTTCGGAGTGATATTTCCTCTGTCCAGGCACTGAAGTACTTTGTGTCCTCTCTATCAAGGAACTGAAAAATTGCATGTTATTCCAACCCCATAAATGGCTCTCTGAAGCATTAAAATACATAAACACAACTACAAGAATGCAAATACTAGAACCCAGGCACACCAGTCATTTATAAGTGAGGATAAATCAGTTGCATGAAATAAACCAAGAGTAACCTGAAGCTTGTTCAGCATTAGAGGTTTCCACATGCATACATGTAGGTGGCTTTTTTTAAAATAACACTGAATTTATTATTTTAAGCTGATCCCAGATGATTCTTTTATCTTCCCCTTCTTTTTCGCTTCTCTGCCTTTTTATACAGCTTGTTTGGTAAATAGAAAGAAATGCTTTAGACGTGGGATGACAGTATGTAATCTACATCCCCACTGTTTGTTTTACCTTTTGTTACAGAAAGAATAAAGTCTGAGCAACTTGTGCTAGCACATCAGTTTCTTTGCACTCCTCTGTACTGTAGGACCTAATTATATTTTAACACTGCATTTACTCCATTTGCCTGGAGAATTATTTCAGATAAACTGACAGACCTATTGTGCTGTGACATCATAGCAACTCATTTTTTTTAGCAGAGAAAACAAGCCCTTCTGTTAATTCAGCAATAGCACAAGAAATTACATTAACAACATTTAACCAAAGTGTTGAAAACATACTGAAATAAACACTATTGCACTTCAGGGGTTGAAAGAAATATGCATCAAAATGCTTGGCATTTAATTTTTTTTTTCTTCGGGAATTTAGCCAGTGAAATATAGCTGCCAGTGTCTCAGGCCTGCGTGTGTTCTTCTGCAATATGCTCTCGATCAATCAGATTTGCATAACTAAACTGTCGGCAAGCCCGCTCTGCTGCCCAGGTGCAGGGACATTTGCATATAGAACAGTGAGGAGGTCCCAAGAGTCACTTCAGACTCCAGTGACTGCTGAACCCGCAGTCCACACGGCACTGGAAATGAAATTGGAATGACAAAAAAATGGTAGTGCTAGTCTGGAAGGGTGAAATATGCACTAGTGTTTCAGAGGTTATGTAGAGATCAGAAGACAGCATTCAGACATGAAAATACACACAAGCCCACAGAAAAGCAATGCCATTGTGTATATTTTTCCCCCATGATACTTTTTTTTTTTTTTTTAACCTGTAGAGTTGTGTATCATCAGCATTTCACTGATTCTCCAAACCTCTAGTGTGGAGGATTAGCCAATGTATGTGTTTGAACCATATATTTTCCTTACAGATATGTCCCGTAGGTACTAAATTAATAAGTTATCTTTATCTTGATCAATACTTGAGTTTACTCCTCTATAGAGAATGTGCATTTGCTGCTTCTATATATATGAACATATGCGTATTTGCTGTCCCTTGACTTTGTAGTATGCGATATAAACAATTAGGAAGAGATGGTCAGGTAATTACCATAGTGCATTGATACAGTTGGAAAGAAACTCATAAAAGAAATGAGTAAGCACTTAATGATCTTCATCTGAGTATATCCATGAGCTTTATAGTATCCTTATCCCCACTTTACAGGTGGGAAAACTGAAATGCAGAGAGGTGAAGTGATTTCCCTATAATAAAGCAGGGCATCAGTGGCAATCTGGAATAAAAGCCAGGGAATTTGACATGTAATCCTCCCACTCCAACCTTTAGGAGAGGTTACCTATACCCACACCCCATTTTTTCTAAAATTAAAAAATAATCATGCTCATATCAGCACCATTTAATTAGAATCTGTTGCCTAATTTTCTAAAGGGAACCCTAGAGGGACAAACTCTTCCCAGTGCATCTGTATTCCCCCATAATACCATACATTCCATTTCCAGGGAGGAAGGAATACAGCAGATTT
Source organism: Mesoclemmys tuberculata (assembly GCA_007922155.1). Classification (NCBI taxonomy): domain Eukaryota; kingdom Metazoa; phylum Chordata; order Testudines; family Chelidae; genus Mesoclemmys; species Mesoclemmys tuberculata. Next base: position 25,397,850 of record ML675611.1, on the reverse strand, counting down.
GGCCCCTGGTTAAATTGGTGGGGGAGGGAGACAGAAATGGTGTCCCTATTGGTTTGAATGTCACTTGTTGTCATGTTGGCATCCTGAGCAGTTTCCATGACGACAGCTTTTTTGTGCAGCGGGACGAGGTCATGCACCTGTGATCCTGATGAAAAGGACAACGAGAGAACGTACATTATTTAAAGCTTTTATCTTTCAATACGTGTTTGAGTACAACCTTGAAATTGGGTGAATAAAGGGCAAAGTACATTGCTGTGCATAGGACCAAGGCAGGCTAAATCAGTTAGACCTACCTTTCTAACCTGCCCTGGATGGGGTAGGCTGTTTGACTTCTTTCCATCCGTAATACTAGCAAAACTTCCTCTGAAGTGAGTCATTCATTTCAGTGGGAATCTGAGAGGATGGGAGGAATAGGTAGTTTACCCATCAGTCAGCTTTCCAAGCTATGTCTGCTGTTATCTTCTCAGATAGTGTCCCAGTCACTGTTCAGCCCCGCATAGGATGTTGATATTATTAACTGTTTGTATTATGATAGTACCTAGAAGCCCCAATGATAGCCCATGATGCCACTGTGCTAGGTGCTGTACAAAACACAAAAAGTCAGCTCCTGCCTGGAGAAGCTTTCCATCTAAATGATTGGGCATATATCTGGATAATGAGAACATCCACAGATACTTTAAACTGGGAAATAATCTGTTTTTGTTTTGGGAGTTATTTTGAGAAGAGCTATAAATATTCATGCTTCAGGGCACAAGCCAAACAGCAATTGATAGGGGCTAGGAAGAAACTTCCACTATGGCTTTGGTTGTCCACTACGGGATTTCTTGCAACTTCTCCTGCACTATCAGAGACAAAATAGAGGAGTAGATGGATCACTGGTCTGATTAGGAATGGCAATTCATAGGTTTCTAAAATGCCGTAAATATAATAGATAATAGATAATAGGTGAACCTAGAGACAAATTTGTCATGAGTACCTACAGGATTGGTGTTAACATCACCCTTTGCCAATCCCAGTTTTACTTTTCTCATACAGTAAATATCTATTGCTTGTGATGTGAGATTCTCAGGTCCAACCTTTGTATCTTTTATCCCGCTCATGTGAATTCCCTGCACCCCTAGCAATTACATGGCTTCTCTGTTCTCCTGTACCAGTGAAAGTAGCATCTGGCTTGTCTTCTCCTAAATGTTCAAGATGTGAATGAGAAGAAATTAATATTGAGTTGCCAGGTAAAGAACCACTTGAGTGAAGAGGGACCTCTTTGGTCATACAAGTGTCCTTATATGCTTTATGTCCTAATGCATAGGCCACACAATCAAGGAAGGAGACATTTTGAGAGCACCTGAACACACACAGCCAAATTCATCTTGGGGCATAATTCCAACAGCAGCCAGGAGGAATTTCGCCTAGAATTTTCACAGATCACCCCGAAGGGATACATAGTAGGTGTTTCTGTAACCTCAGTGCATTTAGATCTATCATAAAGTTCAGTGACTTTCACGCTTGCTGTTCTGCCTGTGGATCAAGGGGACTGTAGAAAGGGAAAAGAGAGGAAATCCTACAAAATGGGAGAATGAAAAAAGAAGAAGGGGAAAGGGGATAGGGTGGCAGGCGGGAATTTCCTAACCCACAAAGCATTCAAATTTTGTAAAAGACATGAGCCAGAGGTGGTTGTGACAGAGCATGGTCTTATTTCCTCTTTGCTCTTGTGGTGTGTGGGAGAAAATTGTTGTTGTGCTGTGGCCAGTTTGGTAAAGCGGTCCTCAGAAGTTAATTTCTCTGGTGCTGAGCACCCTTTGGCCATCTTAGAGCTGAGAGAGTGCAGGGAGTGTTATGGAGTGGGCTTGGATAGAGTGGAGCCAGGGCAGGGATACACTAGACGCATTGGAGTGGGAGAAAGCAGGGCTATGGTGGACCTGTGTCACATTCATCCCTTGCAGACCCTCTAGGGTTTTATGGCAGCAGGGAAAACATAGAGCAGCTCCAGATATGCCTGGGTTTGCACTGGAGGCTGAAGCAGCCTCTGCCAGCGCAGAACTGGGAAGGTATAGGTTACCTCCTGCTCAGTTAGTCTCTGTGCTGGTGTCTGCATCAGCACAACGATGAATCTAGACCTTGATGCTTATGCACCCAAACTCCCCATTATCATACTCCTTGGTGTGCATGTGAGTGGACGTCTGTCATCTTCTACCCACGGTGAATCAGCTCCTGGTCTGGGTGATATTGCAGTCTGCGTTAGCAGAGCAGTAAAAGCCATGAAGGATCGCTGTTGTTCAGTGACAGAGAGGTCACTGTGGTGGCATTCCTGCTATTTTCAGTTTAATTAGTTACTCAGAACTTCATTTGTCACCTTAATCATTGCAGACAGACACCACACAGTTGGAAACTTGAAAAAAAAAATCTGTTTGTTGCTTTGGGCCTGTTTTATTTATTCCTCATCTCAGTTCATGTCAGTGCATCACTTTTGCTGAAACTTAGGCTAAAAATCGGAGGGATGTGTGTGGAGAGGGGATGGGAATCAGTGGCTAGAAGAATATAGGACTGGGATACAAGGAATTTAGAATCTATTCCTTTCTTCTACTATCCATGATGTGTCTTGGACAAGCCACTGTATCCCTACACCACAGTTTCCCCATTGGTAGCATAGAGATAATACGTATCCAGTGTTTGAACTGAGTGGACAATTGTTTTTCCCATCATCACAGACTGAATAACTGTTTGAACAAAATTAAAATGAAAAAAGTTGAAGAAATTTGGAGCACGCCAGCTCAGGTACTGCAAATGGCTTTCTCATGGTATAACGTGGGACTTCACATGAAGTTGGTTTGTTTTTGTTCAGGCACCAGGTAGGACTTTTTGGTGACTAAGACCACAACTCACCAAAACATTTTAAACCCATGCTTATCTTTAAGCACATGAGTAAACCCATCCCTATTCACCACAGCATTTAAGCTTGTGCTTTAGTTTCACTGACTTTAATAGCTTCAATGACTTCAGCACATACAGGGAATCCCTGGAGTGGGGGGCAGTTTCCATTGACTTTATTCCAAGAATCTGATTCTGTTTTTCAGAGGTTCTAGTCTGGACATAGTTTCCTCAGCAGACAGCTTTCAGGAAAAGCAGAGAGTTGGTGCTGCAGTGAAATTGGCCAGCTTTTTGTGGTGACAGTGTTAGGTTTGCAGCTGTGCATAGGGGAACCAGGTGCATGTTTTATGTGCTTTTGTAGAGTTTTATTATCGTCTAATTTGTGGCGTGTTTTTGTTTCCAAATTCTAAAGACTTTGGGTGACACTGGGGCACTTGCAGATGGGGGCCACAGTTTGTAACTTCTGTGCCAAAAATGACTCATGTTTTCGTCAGTGTTCAATCTTCACTGCCACTAGAGGAAGTGCCTCTAGCCATGTTGTGTGAATAAGAGGAAGAGCATGGATGGATACCTTGTTTTGGCTTCCCTGTCAGGTGTTACATCTCATCCTTATTACTGATTACTTCTTTGAGTGCTGCTACAAGGGTCACTGACCTTTTCCCATTGCTTCTGCAATTCACAGTGAATGGGAAGCTAGACCTCCATTGCTCATCCGCCTCTGTTCTTTGTCCCTGCAGCTGGATCTCTTTTTCAGTTCTGTGTTTTATAGTCACACTGCATGATAACCCTGTTAAGTTGCTTGTGTTGTGTAGTAATGGATAAAATTCCACCTGGGCAGTGTCTCCGACCTGAGCTGGGGTCTTGGCCATGCTGTTTTCCATCTGCAACTCTCACAAAATGTGATGGGCTGTAAATAAATATCTGCAATATGGGCCAGCATGCTTTCCACATTTTTCATCTTGGCATTAAAAGCCATAGATAGTTAAATTATAGATGCCTGGGAAACATGGTACACAAGGAAATGCGCAGCCCTTACTAGCATTTTCACCAATGTCAGAGACACGACCCTCATTGGGAAGAGATCAACAGAGTTAGGAGCACAGGCCACTAAAAATCTGATCTTGCATTTCTTATGCATCCCAAACTTTTAGAAATCAATAGGAGTTTTGAGCAACCAAGGAATGGAGAATCAGCCCTCCCCAAGTCATCTTTTCACATAGCCATTCCAACACAATCATGCACACTAAGAAATTATCAAAGCTGTATGCGCACTTTTTTCTTGCTGGCTAACACTGACAGGCAAAAAATCTGGCCGTAGCTCACTGAAGTGAATCAGTCCAGTCCATCTATTAGTGGTGAGGGGTCTCTGGCTTGCAGTGCTCTTCAAACCTTGAATACTGGCTAGATTTTTTTTCTAAAGTGTATTATTTGCACTACAATAGAGGCCTCAGCTGAGCCAGAGTCCCAGCTCAGAAGAGCTTACAGTATGAATAGAAAAGACGTGCCAAGGCTCTCAGATCTTCCAGACTCCCTGGTATGCAGCCAGGGGCCTTGGAGTCCAGGTCAACCTGACAATGCCAGGGCTTCTAGGACTGCCAGGCTCCTGGCCGCATGACAGGGAGTCTAAGTCTCAGGACTGCTGAGTTTCTGGGCAGTCTGAGGAGCATCATCAATTTCATTTAAAGAAGTTGAAATGAAAAAACTTTTTGATTTTTTTTTTAAATGAAATATCGGAATTTCTGCAGGAAATCTCAAAATGTTGAGTTTTTGTTTCTATGCTGAATGATTATATATAATGATAACCCTATATATATATATTTCATTGCTGAATTGCCCATGGAATGGGAATTTTGGGTTCTGACTAGCCCTATTATTATCCCCATTTTACACATGGGGAAACCGCTGCACAGACAGATGAAGTGACTTGCTCAAGGTCACACAGCAAGTCTGTGTCAGAATCAGGAATAGAATGCAGCTAACCTGACCCTATATTGTGTACTTTCACCAGTAGATCAGGTTCATTCTTAGTTATCCTTACTTCCCTGTCATTGTCTGTCATTATTTTGTTTGTTGTTCTCTTGAAAGCTGGTGTAAATTCAGCATTTGGATAATCAAGTGTCACCCTGATTAGCATCCATTATTAAATATTATTTTCTAAATCTTCTAAATAATTTCTCACAAAGGAGGGGATTTGGCCCAGGCCATTGGCTGCACTAATCCCAGTTGTTAGCTTGATATAAGGGCTCTGGAGAAAAGGGCCCATTTATTTGATGCGTTCCCGTCATCTAATTGAAAGAGTGGAATTACCGCTTAAAGGATGTGCGAGAACGATGGGGCAAGAACATCTTTAAGTCGTGAAGCTAAGATGAATGGTGAAGTTATATCCTGGAAAGTGCTGCCGTAGCTGCTGGAGAGAGGCTTTATTTGAAATTACAAAATGAAAATTACCGATCAATGCGGCCAGAATAGAAAGATGGATATTTCAATTGCACTACTAGAAAATGTAACATAGCCTAAAGATACACTATTTACCTGCTTTTCAATTCCAAGTTTTTGCACTTTATAACAACATATAGAAGTGTATAAATGACCATTTCTACACAGTGGGTTGGGAACAGAAATGAGGGAGTTGCCATGTATATTCAACTTCAGGCAAGGCAGAGCGGCATATACTTGTAGGAAAATTGTGACAGAATGGTCTCCCAATCACAGAAGTCTACTTATCTTTGCAAAGGCTTCAGAGCCTGAAGACCTCATTGTGCAAGGGGCTGAACACCAGCTGCTGACTTCTACATCCCTCCGTAACCTTTTTTCCTTGTGCAGCCAAAGCCAGCAGCAGATGGGTGAGCTGATGGTGCATGAGTACAGATCTAATTTACATAGATTTCTCTTTCCCAAGTAGCTTTTGTACTCTAGGTTGGTTGTAGGTGCCTCAGCAGTTCCAGATTTCACCACCATTATTTCCTGAGGTAGACCAGTATACCGTGCAACTCCAGTGTGAGACTTTCTGGCGCTTATGTGCTTTAGAAGTTACATAAGCCATGAGTCTGTGTTCTATCCTCCCTCCTATTAGGTAGGGCCCTCACTGACAAGGATGAAGTACAAAGAGACAGAATCAAAAATGATCTCAAACCGTTTCCACTGAATTTAAACAAAATCCGTAGAAACATTATCTTGTTTTTGGTCTTGCAAAAAACATATCTGTACACTACCAAAGTTTCTGGCCAAATTTGACCTGATGCTGTCTCTTCAAATAAAAGAAGAGACTCCTGTGAGACTGTGCACATATTTTATTTAGAAGCTGCCTGCATGGGTGTGTTCTTTTTTCCTGCTAATTTTTAATCAGTAATAATAGTTGTGGACATGGGTGGAAGCCACCAAATTTGGATCAGAATTATGAACATTTCCAGTCTTTAGGAGTGCTTGAATCCATGGTTTTTACCTGGGCTGGTCTCTAATAAAAAGAGAGGGTCAAATGGAGGATAATTCAATTTTCTGCCATAGAGCAGCTCCAGGATTACACAGGTGTAACTGAGCACAGAATTTGGCCCAGGGTCTTTATTTCTTAGGAGTATACCTGCATGTACTGTTCATTCCTCTCCGGACTCCAAAATTTTCTGTGACATCATAAATGGTTGCTATGGAAATGATTACAGGGTCACAAACATGATCATGACCTCAGGTGAAGAACATGCAGAGGAATTCTTAGGCAACAGCAATTCTGTTTTCATACCAATGTGTCTAGTAACATAAATGAGAGGAAGAGAAATACAGAACATAGAATAAATAACTAGATATACCTCTAAATGAAATGTTTTACCAAGTTTTCCTTGAAGCATCAGCAGAACTTTAAACATGCTGGTGATGGCCCATCACAAAGCCAGATGTTACCATTTATCAAGTAAAGTAAAGCCCCTCCTGCTTCCACAAATATGAACTGAATATGAAATCAAATGGGAAACTGCTTCACTAACACTGGAGAAGATATAATGTAACTTTTAAGCTATCGACATACTTGAGAGAAAAAGAAGTGTCTGACAGAAACGAATGACTGTCGGCAGCATTACTTGATTCATTTCTCAAAGGCAAAATTGCAGCCATATGTATAGACTTAAATCACTTGATGGATGTCCTACAGGTTATGATTTCCTTCTCCTCTTTCTCTGCCACCTTCTCCTCCCTTTCCATATGTAGGTCAAGTACTTCTTAGGCAAAGGGCCCCTCGTGAAAAGAGCCTCTGTACAAGTCTCCTGAAGAACAAAAAAGCTAGCCAAAAAGGTACAAAAGACATGACAAAGTCACAGGGGCACCCTCTGTAGTAACATGAGGGAAAAACAAACAAACAAAACCAAATACTAAAACTCTTGTTGCTCTCCTGTTAGACTTGGTAGACAAATTTTATTTGAAAAACATTATTGATGAAAAATTGACTTTTTACTCATTGAAAATCTATCCGGAAAATGTTTTTCTTTTACAACCCCTCCTACTTTCCAGTTCCTTGGCAAAATATTTGAGGGTACTGACAGATGAGCGCCCACAACCTGTGACATCTGCTAGCACCCTGGATGCCTTATAATTACGCTTCAGACCAGGGTACAGTATGGAAATAGCCCTAGTAGCACAAAAAGATGACATCTTCTTGGGCATTTAATGGAGGCCATATCTCAGTGCCCATAATAATGGACCAAAAGAATGGTCATAGGTAACTGTTACTCTTCCCTGAAAGTCCTTCTTTATTGGTTCCAATTTGCGTCCCCTTCTCTTCTACATCTTCTTGAGACCACCTGGAGATGTGATAAAACGTCATTGCTCTGGTGTCAAAATACACTCCTTTGTGAATTTCATTTTCCATAGATGAATCTGGGGCATCAAAAGGATGTCACAAAGCCTACAAGATCAGTACCTGAATGAAGGAATAGCTGGTTCAAATTCAGAAGGGCAAGTGGTAAATGCTCTGAAGAGCTAACCAAGTCACTGCCTTCCTATTCCAACAAAGACAACCACCTTCAACTTTATCAAAATGGTACAAAGCCTCAAAATCCTATCTGATTCCCAATTAAGCCTACCTTCAGAATCAGTGGCAATAATGTGTTTTTCTGTCTTCAGAAATGTGTTCCTTCCCCTCAGAGGAAAAGGTGGCTACACTGATTCATGAATTTGTTGTGTCAATACTGGATTACTGTACCTCCCTGGATCTAGGGCTGAATATAGAATCAGTTCAAAAGCTCCAGCTTGTGCAGTAGGCAGCATCTGCCCCAGAATGTAATGGTTCAGCATTGTGCTCTGTTCCTGCACCAGCTACCGAACTGCCTCTGTTGCCAGTTTAAAGCTTTGGTCCTGATCTTTAAAGAAACTCATGAATCAAGTCCCAACTCCATGCAGAACCCACCAAAACTGCTGGGTTTTCCTCTCAGAGAAACAGCTCTCAAATCCTATGATGAATTACATGAGAATCTGGAGGCAACCCGCCTTCAGTCGATGGGATAAGGCTAAGGAACTAGACCAGATGAGATTAATCTAAGAGTCTGACCATAGTTAGGAAATGCTGTCAGAACTTCCTCTTTGATAAAGTTCTCCCACTGAAATTAAATTAATAACATACCCCAAGCAGAATCTTCCATAAACAAGAAGAAAGGAAGAAGTTTCTATGGAATCCACTAGGGACCTTGGAATGCCAATCCAATTTACCAGCATAGTGCTTAAATATTATAGTGATAATGGGTAGTATAGCAAACCTTAAAACAGTTACACAGAACGATATGCTCTCAGAATGAATTAGACAACGTTCCATGTTGTTTGCCTTTTTCATCCTCTACGATGCAGCTGCTATAAAGTCTATTAGGAAGAGTGACCAAGTGTAATACTACCACAGTGATATGAAGAACAAGTACTATGGTGCATAAGTCTGGCTGCCAAGCACTGGCTATGCATATAAAAAAATGACATAAGTACCAAAAAGGAATTTATTAAGCCACTGAAGTTAAATTTGGAAGGTTGGGTGTGAATCCCATTCTATTGAATTCTATCCCTCCACCCAAGGTTCCACTGATGAATGCATATTTATAATGGTCTCTAAAAGTGCTTAATAATCAGCCAGAAAAATGCAAGAAAAACCAAAACAAAGTGACACTTGTGCAGATTGGGATTTTTATATTAAACTGAACTCCATGGTCAGTGTTCAGGTAGCTATATATTGTGGATCAACTTGTCCCTGGCCAGTGTGCTAGGGAACAAATGGAAGACAGCACAAGAATGTACACCAATGTACCCCCAAATAAAACAGGCTGCTGTGGCAACCTTCATGGCACATGGAGGGAAGAAGACAGGCTGCAGAAGGAAGAGTTTAGAGAAGGCTTCAAGAAGTCAGTCTGTGTGCACGTGGCTAGAATGCTAGCTGCAGATGCAGCACCTCTGTAAATATTTCTCTTAATAAACAGCCAGTTTAGTTTTAGAAAATTGGAGGGTTCTCATATTATTATCTAGCATTTGGTACATGCAATAGCAAGCACAACCAGTCATCGTGCTCACCTTAGTACAGGAACTGTTCCCTCCCAGCGCTTACACAGTCACTACCAACCTCATAAGGGATAGGGTGAGAAGAAACATGGTTGTAGTTCTGCACTCCTCTTCCACATCAGCCAGTGGAACTGGCTAGAAGAGTAGAGGGGAACATACAACACCCCCTCAAGCAGCAAGCACACTGCCACGGTGCAGCAAGACATTCCAAGAGGCACTGTGCACAATTTCTCCCTCCCCTGAGCTTCCCCTCAGTGTGGTGTCTATTGTGCACAAGTGAGCCCAGTTTGTTCCAAGAGGGTTGTGGGGGAGGGAAGTCTCTAAGTTATGGTTGCTGTGGGAACTATAACTTTGAATTTCTTGACATCAGTCCAATGACAACCTCAACATTAACGTTGCATTAACATAGTCTTTTTGCATTTAATTAAAAAAGATGATGGTCTGGAATCTGTTAAGCAATTTAAAGCCAACATTTCAACTCTTTGCTGGGAGCAGAGATGTCAGAGCCTCTGCTCTTGAAAAGCTCATGTGTTCTTACTAAACATTCTGCAAATGTAAAGTATCCAACAGAGACTAAACGAGAAAGCAAAATGTGCATGGGGCCATTGTCTGTCTCTCTATCTGCTTCTGACTACTCTCGCCCATTCCTCCCATCTGAATGAAGCCACTATGGCTGGGCTTGAAGCAACTTGAAAATTGTATAATCATTGCCAACTCCTCCATAAATCACTCTGGTGTTTGGCCACTGACTCATTTGTGTGCAACTGCTGAGATTTTAGTAACTTCCATACCCAACCTACGCCATCCTCCTCCAGGCTCTAGTGAGCTGCTTGCAGGAGTTCTTTGTCTGCGTCAAGATACAGACACAAACTAGTTGTAAATGCCTACTCTTTTGCCCCCCAAAGTCCTGATTTGGGGCTCTGAAAATGATGTGTTTTGGTTTCCCAGGAGTATTCCAATGCAACTGCTAATTTGACTTTTTGTTTTCAGCGTTACAACGGAAAGACAACTGATAGGTGCTTCACCTCCAAAGGTTTTGAGGCACTGAGCTTTAAGAGCTCCCTTTTGTAATTTAGTGTTATTTCCAAATAAGTTCAGCTATCAGATAAATAGACATATGGACTATGCTAAAGTTAGGTACTGTAGATAGGAGAAAGATGTTCATATGGCACCCATGTTATTTAGCCTTCTCTCCTAACAGAATACCATACTGTTAAAATTGGCTATTTTTATGTAATTCTTCCACATATATTGAGATATAAAATTATTAGGCTAAGGTTGGCTCGCATCATCAGAGCTTCGGAATGTTGGCAGCTTCCCTACAGTCTGTTGCAGGCAGTAACTGCCAGGGAAGTTGCCTGAACGCAAGCAAAAAATAGGTCTTCCTGCTGAGCTACCAACACAGCAATGTAAGGAAGGATTTAATACTTTGGTCTTAAGAAAGTTGACATGTTCTTCTCACAGTCGTGCCTTTGGTAGGGTGGTGGATAATAGAATATTCCATAATTTCTGCACGCCTCAAAAAGTTGCAAAAGGAGACTTGGCAATTGGTGGCTTTCTGTAAAAGATTTCTGCATATAAATTACAAATGCATATGACATTTTAGTTCTAACTTTACATGTGTTTTGGAGGCTGCATGCAATCTTGTCCCTGCCTGTCTGTTTGCTTTTGCCATTGCTGCATCAATATTAATCCTGCTGGTTTTTCCTCTCGTTGAAGAAAAGCTGGCTTTTTCTTATTTTTAGATGAAACAGTGGGAAGGGAAACTATTGGTGCCTTTTGTCCTTCCAGTAAATAAATAAATCTTTCCTAGTTTTTTAATGTGTGGTTGTATTCATTTCAGGCATACTTCATTTTTGCCATTTGGAGTAAACTGTCCAGTATTAATGCTGGACTCAAGAGGTGGCTAGAGATTCTTTGTGATGAGACATTATTTCTTTACTGGATTTCTCTTCTCCTCTGCCTCGTTAAAGAGAAAGTGCTATATTAAAAAATATTATTGCCTTCCCTTTTTGATTTTGTTGTATCAGAGAAATGCAGGATTTGCTTTAAAAAAAGTTTGAATACCTTATTTAAGAAACATGAGAACGGCCATACTAGGCCAGACCAATGATCCATCTAGCCCAATATCCTGTCTTCTGACAGATGACCAATGCCAGGTGCTTCAGAAGGAACAGGCAATCACCAGGTGATCCGTCCGGTCGCTCATTCCCAGCTTCTGGCAAACAGAGGCTAGGGACTCTTCAAAGCATGGTTTTGCATCCCTGCCCAACCTAGCGAATAGCCATTGATAGACTTTTTCCTCCATGAACTTATCTAGTTATTAAGAAATGCTTTCAACCTGGGCTCAGAGTTGGGTGGATGGTTTATAATGAAATAATTTGACAAATGTAGCCCCTTTTCTATTTGTAATTTGTCTTGAACTGACTGAATTTTTTCCTTTGTATTTGTTGTTCAAATGTATTATGTGGGCATACTGCAGCCTATGTGTTCTCGTAAACAGTGGTCACTGTGAGAAACCAGTATTTGGAACTTGCTAATTGAGCTGTGACTGGACACCTAAGTCAGATGGTATTGTTTCCATTCATTGATTGGATGACTGAAACTTTTGTAAATAGGAGGACTTGAATAAATAATGAGGCCTTTGAGTCTCATATTGAGAGGAGCAGCAGCAGAAGCAAGGCTAGCAGGATTAGAGGATTTTAGGACACCCCAAACTTTTTATTGCTTTCACTTTCCTGGGCCACTCAAAATTAGCTTAAATATGTATTTTTGTACTATTATTGTCTAGGGTCAGATTAAAGTAATGGGGATCGCACCTCCTCCTCCTCCTCTGCTGCAATTCCTCTTCTCTCCCACAGGTCCTCTTTTCTTTGGCTAGTGTAGTAAGAAATCTCTCCAACTGTTTAAATCTACTTTAACCACAGCAAGTAATCCCCCCGTGAAGTCATTAGGAATTACTTATCCCTTCTGGTGGAAGAACCAGGTTATTCTGAGAGTGCAGTATCACAACATCAATGTATATGACAAATTGTAATTTGCATATAACCCACATTCAATATCCGAACTGGTTGGGAAATTACTTTATTTTCCCATGGAAATTTTTGACAAAAATGATTTTATTTTTAAATTAAAAAAAATAATAATTCTTTTAATTTTATTCACATTGAAAATCCCCAGACTGATTTTTTTTCTTTTTCAGTTTTAATCAACTGAAAATGTTGGAGTTTAGAGAGTTAGAGTTTTCACCAATTTTTATTGGTGAAAATTTCCATTTAATCAAAAAGCCATTTTCACTTAAATGATTTATTTCAGCTTTCTATGATGCACATGTAATTTTAATTGATATTTTTGAATTACAGTGAAGACCAATTCAACCAGTGTTAGTGAAATTTACAGCTCTGGGGTTCAAGTTACTCAGAACTTTTATCTTGACTATCAAGCACATAAGAGTTAAGTAAGAGTAAGAGAGGGTAGGTGAACATAAAGGTTTTGATGACACATCAAAAGCTATGACATCTCTGCTCAAATAATTTATAAACAGCCAAAGAATTTTGAGAACTGAATTACTACCTTAATCTTCAAAAGAGACCATGTATTGCTATTAATATAAAGAACAATTGCGGGCTGTTAGCCATTAAGTTATTTGAATTTGAAATCCATCAAAAAAGTGGTGGAGGAGGAATATATCTACACTCTAATGTAGGTAGAAGATTTTGTGTGTGAGGTAAAATTACTTTTGAAGGAAGAGAAGTTTAAAATACTATACGTGTCACTGCCTAAAAGAAGTTTGGCAGGTTTATGATGGGGCCTTCTTTCTAGTAGGCAGGATCAAGACTTTCAATTCTTTTCACATAGGTCCCCAAAATAACCACCAGATGTAACAAATTTTAGTGGCTAGTGATTAGGACCAGTGAACTAGGGTGAATCTCCACATCCCTCTGCAAATTTTCTGAGCCTTCCAGTCCCCCAAATAACTCTATCTTTTATGATCTTCTTTGTGCCATATAATTGTGATTCTATTGAAAATGCAAGCTATCCCTTTCCAATCTTTGGGACTCCCGGTAGGCATGGAGTGAACAAGGGGCACATGCATATTGTGTGGATAAAGGAGAGATGTCTACACGAAGATCCTATTTAGAAAATTCTCCCTCCACAGGTCCCACCATGATGCTTTGCATAGATTTGCTCCCGTCCAGGCTGTGAAGCAAGGAAATGTAGTATCCCTTGCAGTAAAGAGACAGGACTTGATTATAATGTTATAGCAGAGATATCAGGTGATGATCTCACACATAGACTTACAAGTTCTTTTTCTTAGTATAGCTGTTCAGTCTTTGAAGAAATATTTGTAATTTTTTTTTTTAGGCGCTTCAAGAAAGTTGTCTCTGTCCCTTAATATCTCTAATCAGAATCGATTCTTTGGGTACTGTTGTTCCCTGGGAACTGGGCATTCATGTTAGCTGAGAATACTAAGAGAGAGTATGGTAATTGTGACCACCTCTGTTCAAGGACTGGTTTATATAATGTAAAATAAACAAGTTATGCTAAGAATGTAAATGTGACTCCGTGTCACTAATTTCTCCTCCATCAGGAAGCTGACATGCCAGGTCCAGACATCTGTTACTGCTCAGCAAAGGGGCAACAATAATTATTATAAAAATGGGGATCTTTATTCTGGAAGTGCAACACAGATGAGATCTTGCAGTTCTCCCTGGTTCTGTAGCTTTGAGACTAACTAAAGATGGCTTGTGCTCTCTTACATCACCACTCGTTGTCCAGGGCATCCTGGCCTGGACCAAACAGTAATGGATGGATTGATAATACAATGCAAGGAGCACGTGGCCCATAGTTTTCATTTTGTTACCCTCAAGCTACGTTTTAGCTTAATTAGCTGAACATTTTTAGGTTCTGAAAAAGAAAACAAAACCACCATTTTTTGTTCTGTGTAGGAAAACAAAAAGGTAATAATTTATGAAGAATGGAGTTGAAACTATAATGTTACACAAGTTTTACTGTAGTGGCATGAATAGTTATACCATGAAAATATATTGATCTGCTTCATTTTATATTCAGTTCTTCTTTTCCCTCCATGTTTTCCTATCCCTGAATCCTTAAGAAGAAAGTTATCTTAGCTAATAGTTTTATGCTCTACAAGATAAATGTGGGGCAGGAAAAAAGTCGTCATGAAATGATGGAGGTTCAGGTAAATGGATAGATTAATGTGACTTGTAAAAAACCAAATAAGCTTTGGTTTCATGAATTTAGATGCACTACAGATTGGGAGCTTTGGATCTGGGGTGGGGTGAGCAACTTTGTATAGTGAAATTATGCTCACTGGAGTGTAGAAGAAAACCATCAAAATGTATTTCATGTCTCGCACAGAACTAGTATCAAGCCAAAATCTTTTATTTTATAGAGCTGAATCTGAATTTGCATGTGAGGGGAAAAAACGAAGAGAGAGAGAAGCTGAAAAAAAAAGAGAGAAGGGAGAGAGGGAAAAAAAGGCTGGTACTAAAACTGCAGTCTTAGCCTTCTAAACCCTTTTGCTTCTCTGATTGATACTTTTCAATTATACCTTCCCATTTCACTGACATTTGAAATGCTATTTTTTTCTAGCGATAACTTCAAATGCTTAAGTTCCAACAGCACCAGTAACCCTGTTTAGCTGTAGTAGTAAATTGGTTCCTTGTACAACATAATGGCAGTGACAGCCTTTTGCTAGGGAAATGAGTTCTCCAGTGGGACATGCCTATGATAAGACGTCCGGTTTTGAAATTGTATTTCTCTGTATCAGAATTAAATCTGGACTTTATATTTCTTTGCTGCCACTGCTCTCTAGCTGGTCCCTATACAGTACGACCAAAGACTGACAAGTAATGCTTACACAGGAACCCTTTCACTTAAATTGGATTTGTGCTTTTGTGTTTCCTCCTATTATTAGCTATTAAAATCTCTCAAAACCTTTTTTAAAACAGTGATAGGGTTTGCCAAACCTGAACTCACAGACTGGGGGGAAAAATAAAAAAAGAATTCTAGTTTTCACAGCAGTCATTTCAATCCCAAGGCTGAAATATGTAAAATTAACTCCAATTTCATAAAATACAGTATTGATTTCCTAGGTTACATAGTAAGAGACACAGAGCATCTTCTTTTCACTGGGAAAGGTCAGGACTTGAACGCACGATAATGGCAGAGCTAAAGGCCCTGTAAAAACAGCACCAAGCAGAATGCAAATTAATGCTACCCTGGGTACTTTTTGAAAATCCAACCCTGCTTTCTTCTGGCTGTCATGTTGTGTTTCTTAAGAGCCTTTAATGCTTAAAACAAAAGTAAAGTACCTCCTGTATCTTTTGATTTGCATTGGTGCTTGACAGTACTGTAAGTGAGTGCATTTTGTTAATGCTATTATTAACATACATTGTAATGGAACAGCACAATGGAGGTCACTAGGAGATCATCAGCACATGTAATCTCATTTTAACCTTAGATTTACTTTATCACTTAAGTAACAAAATAATAATCAGGCTGGGGGAAGGGTTTTCCTTTTTTGTTTTTGCATTAAAAAATAACTCAATGAGAGTCCTTATTGGTCTCCCTTTTCCTTTGCTACAGAGACCGATATCATGTTGTGTTCCTTCAAAGAAACACTGCTGGTAAATTTATGAGAGAAACTCCTGAACGGTCTAAAGTTGTTCAGCAAACAATTATTCTGTTCCCAGGATCTATCTCCCTGAGTGTGGGACATATTTACAATATAAGCCACTGTCAAGGGTTGTGTATTTATAGAAAGGGATCTTGAAGTACAGTTTGTGGCAAATGCCACTAGTATTTTACAGTAGTGTAGACTAGCCAATTTAGACTGAATAGGAGGACGATTTAGGAAGGCTGTACTTTACGGTTCCTGGGGTATACTAAAACAGGGAGAACCAGTAACATCTCTAACATTTACCCCTATAGTGGACAAAACTATGCCTTTCTGAGTCGTTCCATTGCACTCAGCTGATTGATTTCA
Organism: Mesoclemmys tuberculata; assembly: GCA_007922155.1. Lineage (NCBI taxonomy): Eukaryota > Metazoa > Chordata > Testudines > Chelidae > Mesoclemmys > Mesoclemmys tuberculata. The sequence continues at coordinate 25,381,457 of ML675611.1, read as the reverse complement.
GTGAGGATTACTTATGTTTATAGAGTGATCAGAATTTGAAAAATTGAACAGAATATAACCTTGATGGCCTCTGTGGTTTTTTTAAATGACATTAATAGTCAGAAATGTTGAATACAGAAGGGCAAGTTAAATCCTGTCATTGAAACAGTAAACAACTTTAGTCAAATGTATTGGCACAGGATTAAAAATGCATCAAGCATGTATTTGTCTTCTCAATGGGAAGCCCTTATTAATAGTATGAAGAGTGGAAAGCTTAGCCTTATACAATAAGCACTGCCGTAGTGTTTTTTTAAAAATATGTTTTAATGTGTGAAATTGCAGGATGCCAAGGTTGCCATTAAAGCTTCTCTCCAGTTCCAGTAATTTTCCCACTTAGATTCATTCTTTCCCTTTACAAAAGAGCATTTCATAGTGGTCACAGCAGAAACGCAGTGATACCAGGAAGAGTGCAATACTCTTGCAAGATTAATTACGGCGCCACTGTTAAAATATTGGACATAGCAATGAGGACAGGAGTCAGCTTAGTACTGCAGAGAAACTTTCCCTCTCCGTCTCTCTCTTGCTTGTTCAACTTCACAATTGCCTTTATTTGTTGTGAACTTCAGCTGAAACCTAGAGACCTGGGAAATGTATTTAGAGAAATCTACCTTGTTTAAAAATATGTTCCATAACACTAATGTTAAGAGCAGTCAAAAAGGCCAAATTTCATAGAACATGGTTGCCCAGTTTATAGCTAGGAGTTCCATTTGGAAGTAAGCAAAACAATTGCTTTGAGACCCCAGCTACAAACTTATTCACATTTCTGGTTCCAGGAACTTAAAAGTAAAGTCCCGGTTGCCTTTAATGATATTATCCTTCCCCACTAGCCAGCACATGCAGAAAAGTCTTTGGGCACTTGAAACACAGCTTCTTTCTATTTGGGAGAAAACCACATCCAATTAAACTCTCAAATGAAATTAAGGGAAACCACCAAATATCTGAGTGGTCTGGCAGGCTCCAGAGTTTCTGTTGTTAGTTGTGGGCTTGCATGTTGGAGCCCCATGAAACTCCTGCTGAAAGCAAAAACAAAAAAACCCAAAGAAATTAAACCCGCTTCTAAGCTTCATTCACAAATCTGGTCCAAACCTGCCACTGTCAAATGTATGCAAGGCCTCCCCCAGGTTACGCTGGGAAGAATCTGTCTAGGATGGCTCTGTCAACTAGTGTTGCTTTCAGCTTGCTTGCCAGTGCCTAACCAGATCTGCTTTGACCTATAACTGCCAGCTTCAGTCCAGTCCACTGGGATCACACAACTAAGTTGGCTTGGGTCCCTCATTATCAATTCACTCTCACATTTCAACCCAGCCAGCTCTGCTCTCCTGGTGCCAACTCCAGTCCAGTCAACTGCTGCCACTTGACTGGGTTGGTTTAGGTCTCCTGCTGCCATCTCTAGTCCATTGCTACTGCTGCCGGATGACCAGGTCTGCAGCATTTTAGTGCTGTCTTCTCCAGTCCACTCCACTGCCACCACTTGACCTAACTGGCTAAGGTATTACCTTATTCTGGGCTCTGATTCCAGAAAAGAGACTTCATCCAGACTTTTGGAATCCACCAGGAATTTGTTCCAGTATCCCATCTGAACTGCTTGCAGTGGGCTGCTGTAGACTTGTTCAGGCAGCAGCAGGCTAGCCTGGACTTTCAGGTTCTCCAAGATGCCTGTGTGTGCTTGCTGAGTAGGGAAGGATAACAGCAATCAAGGTGTGGTCAGACTTTTACTTTGATGTGTCTAGTGTGACTGGAGAGAAATGGTGGCACAGCATAGGTACAAACCTGAGGAGAATTCTAAGGTCAGAAGAGCGGGAAACGTTTGGCACTCTTTGCTCAGCTCTTATACATGATGAATTTTATTACTGACTGTTTTAAAATGATTAAAAAACTGTTTATCACATTACTCCAGAATCAAATACAAATCACACAAAATTAACAATGCAAACAACAATTAACAAGCTAACCCAATGTCAGTTAATGAGCTCAACTCAATGTTCAAACTGCTATAAAGACTGTAATCCTTTGCAACCCACCTCCTCATTAAAAAATGGATAGGCCTGCCAGCATGCTCTGAAGCCTAAGATCCTTTACCTCATTCAGACCAGTTTGGGGGAAGTGAATGCCAGTCAAGGACTCTGTATTGAGAATTCCTGGCTGGTAGCCCTTTGACCATTTAATTTGCAGTCTGTTACCTTGTACACACTAGCTGATCTTAGCAGTTGTGAAAGAAGAGGCAGAGGAGGTTAGTGTTTTGAATAGCAAAGAGTATTAAGGGCTTTATAGGATAGAACCAATGTTTGAAATAGCACCCAGAAATTAACCAGAGACCAATGCAAATTGGCGGAACACAGTTGTTACAGCTGTTATATGGGAAAAAATGCACTAAGTGGGCAGTGGCTTATTGCACTGGATGAAGCTTCTAACTGGAATGATAACACTTAAATATACAAGCATTTTCATCTTCAGAACCCTTTACAATCGTTAACACAGTCACATTGTCCCTGTGAGGTAAATATTGTTACCTGAGTTTAATAGATGGAAAAACTGAGGCAGACATGTTAAGTGCCTTGTCCAAGGCCATATACCAGACTCAGGATTGCCAATGACAGATAAGAAACTGGAAGAGACCAAGAAAGACAGTGATCTGAAAACTGGGATGCCAGTTAATACTGGTTAAAATTGGGGTGACTAGATGCCCTGATTTTATAAGAACAGTCCTAATATTTGGGGCTTTTTCTTATATAGGCACCTATAATTCCCCATTTCTGGCCTGATTCTTCCTACTTGCTATCTGGTCACCTTAGTTAGAACCCTGAGTATGGCCTTGGGCAAATCACTTATCTGCCTCAGTTCTCCATCTATAAAATTGAGTAAGCAGTAGTTACCTCATATGGACATTGTGAGTGTGTTAATGATTGTAAAGTGCTCTGAAGATGAAAAGTGCTTCTGTATTTAAGTGCTACATTTCATTCAAAAGCTTCATCTGGTGCAGTATGCCACTGCCCTGGTGTTTAGTGTTCTTTTTTTTCCACAGGAAGGATATAAGAACTATGTTCCCCCTGTCTGCACTGTTTTCCAGTTGCTTTCTAGGTGCAATTTAATACATTGGTTTTCTCTTCTAAGGTCTTTAATGGCTATTGAAAACACTAACCTCCTCATTGTTTTAATTTATTTATTTTTCCATATGACATTTGCTACTCAAGGCTTATCATCAACAGGTTTTTTTTTCCTTTAAAAAATATCAGTGCAATTTGAATTTTTCTAGCTAGACTGAATCCTTGGTAAACTGTTTTGCTTATTTATTGATTTCTTGAATCTGAGGTTTCTTTAAAAACAACATTAAGGTAAACAGCATTGTGTTCATTTTACTGGATAACACTTATCTAGACAAAAGGAGGCATAAACACACGCTTATCTATAGAAAATATACAGACAGAACATAGTAAGTGAAAATTAGAGAGCCTCAAACTGGGAATTTGATTCTGACCTTCCTCTGCTTTGAATTTAGTGGAGTTGGAGTGGGGAGGGGGAGAGTGAAGGGTCAGACTGGACTCTGCACGGTTGATTCCAGGTCAGTTCCAAAATTCAGAGGAGTCTATTTTCCTTTTCCATTTTGGATGCAGACAAAATCTTTTGAAAACAATCATTTTTATAAAACTGCAGGCCAACATGGTGGAAGCAGTTGATCTTATGAGCTTTCTACCATTTAAGATTTCAGACAGCTCCATTGAACAGAATATCTCAGATGCTTTCCACCATTTGGGGCCAAGATCTCCCAAAAATGGATTGTAAAATTTCAGTTCTACCTAATCAAAACTGAAACCTGGCTCTGAGCTGACCTTCACTTAAAGCCCAAACCCTGTCCAATGCTAATTTAGATCAGGATCCAGATCTGAAAACTCTCTCCTCAACCCATGAAAATACATTGTATAACCTAAGCTGTACCCAGTATCCGAAATCTATCAGTAATGGTTTTGAGAATTTTGTAAAATTTGCTATAACATAGTAGTGTAGTAGGCATAAACAAGAGGCAATTGAGAAGAGGAGCTAAGATTCCATGGTGATGTGTGAGAGGACTATAAGAACATAGATAGAGTAGAATGGAGATAAATATTGTGAGCTTCAGCAGATTAATTAATGGCTAACGGATTTATTGGAACTCAGAATAATTATAGGGAGCAAGTGATCCCAAAAGTGACTTGATTGACGCAAACTCTGAAGCAGTCATGAGCAGTTCATGAGCAGTCACTCATGAACACGGATATTTCTAAACACCAGGGTTTGGCTAGCACAAAACATGCTGCATTTATGTTTAGGCCATGAACTGGAGCTGCTGTTGTAACATAACAGAGAAATTGGAGTTAATTATTGCTGTTACAAAATGGCAAAGAAAAAAAATTAAAAACAAAATAGGATGTTCCAAAATGTACTTTTTTAAAACTTTAATTCTTTTCTGGTTCCCTGTGGAGTCTTCAGTTCCTAGGGTGGCCTGAGGAGAGATCAGTGAAGCTGTGCTTTGTAGTCTATTACAGCACAGCTGTTCATCAATTAGAATGGAGAAAATAATCCTGCTGTTTTAGAATAGTGTGATGTGCATGGTACATTATCAGGCAAAATGCAAACTGGTACTTGAAACCCACACAGTAAGGCTGCTATTGTGAGGGGCATCTCTGACTTAAAAGTTCTTTCTCCCTCCCCACTCCCTCCTAATTTAAAACTATTATTACATACTTGAGCACCCACTCTAGCTTTACAACATGAGCGACCATCCACAGCTGCCCTGCAGGAACCAGTACAGCAATTAATGGAATCAGAGTTCAAGAATTAGCTAAGAAATCTGAACTGATGCTATGCTAAAGCAGTGTCAGTTTCTACGTTTGTTTTTTTCCGCCAGTCCCTCTCTCCTTGTAATGTAGCAAAAAGAGATGTGGTGGAAAGCAGATAGTTAGTGCCACTTTGCTATCATATGCCTTAATATTTGGAATTTTGCTTAAACAGCAAAACATTTAAACAGTGTTTATGCCCCCCACCTTCCAAAACTGAAAATATATTCAGGTATTTTAAAGGGAATCATGGGATTCAAATAAAAAAACTCCACTTCTAATACTGTTAATAGTGTTTTATTTACATTCCTAACAATTACTTTTTAGGTAGTCTCCAGCAATGTTAAGCAATATGTGTAATGTTGTTATGGGGATGAGATGGCTATGTTTACGGGCAGTCCTCTGACTATGCTGTAATTGTTCATGTATGAGGCAGGCGCCCAGACCACTGAATGTATTTTAAAAATTGGAAGAAAAATAAATATTCAGAGATAAAAGCAGAATAGCCTGCAACCCCCCTAACCCCAGCCCCACACGCATACAGACACAGTCTATGTAAAATATCATATCCCCTGCAGTGACCCTCATGAGGGACAGGTGTGCTTTGAGGTTCAACAAATACATTTGAGCTCTGATGACCATTGTGGAATGGTGTGCCAAAATGTCAGACCCTCTACTAACGATGCCATGTCTCTGGTTTTCCTTAGTTTCCACCCCTTTCATGCTGCTACAAAGGACTGATGTTTGAGAGAGCCCCCGGTGAATGCCTCCAGTGCCTGGGGCCTCCTTTGTTCCCAGAACAGGGCCTGTATGGGGGCATGCTGGGTTTGGAAATGTTCATGGCTGGGATCTCTGCACTCCAACTGTTCTGGGCTTACAGACAGCCCTGTAGGTGACTGTTCAAAGCTGGCATGATTTAGAGCAGCTCTTCTCACTTGCATAGGGGGCTGAGCCGATGCCTAATTTGCTACAGAATTCAGGAGGAATAAAGATGGGTTATAGCCACCATTGCCTCCCAACCCTGGGCTTTTAGCTCAGAATCAAGGCTCCTGTCTGTAACCCTGGTCTTCAAATATAGGCCTGGTCTACACCAGAAAATTAAATCGGCTTAACTACTTCTCTCAGAAGTGTGAGAAACCCACCCCCCTGAGTGGTGTATTTAAGCTGACCTAACCCCCAGTATGGACAGGACTAGGTCAACAAAAGAATTTTTCTGTCAACCTAGCACACTTATTCTTGGGGAAGTGGATTACCTACACCAATGGGAGAACCACTCCCGTCTGCATAGGTAGCATTTACACTGTAGCACTTCAGCGGTGCCGCTGTAGCCTTTCAAGGCTTGGCAAGCTCTGAGGAACCGTAAGCAAAAGCAATCTGTGTGGGTAGTGTAAAAAGGAAGGAGGTGCTCTTAGCTCTGGGGCCAAAGCTTCACAAATACTGAACTTGTGAACAAATTCAGAAACAAATAGGAAGTCTGTGCAATCTTCAGAAGAATGGTGTAATGTGTAATACTCACACCATTAAACAGGTGGGCAGTGCACCTTAGCTGTGGTCTGAGGAGACATCCAAGGCAGCACTTCCTGCGCTAATCCACTGGGGAGGTCACCAAATGACAGGCTGGATCAGAGAGAAAGTTCCTAGCAAAATGAAGGGAGAAAAAAATCACTCCTCACCAATGTGTCTTCCTTCCAGTCTATCCACAAGGCAGCTTCACAAATCTCTTTCTACTTTTACTCATTCGCCCAGGTCAACCATTACACGCTGTTTGAATCTTCATTGTCTTTTTCATTGTCCTCTCACTTGCCTTTTTAAGGGTCTGCTCACCTGACCCCATGTCCACCTCTCTTATCTTTTCCTGATCCCTTTGTTCCACCCAAGAACTGTCTTGCTGTTCCTTTTGCATCCTTCTCCCACCTTTGGCTTAATTTCCTCCTCCAGTAAGTAAACAAATACAATTTAAAAAGCAAGGATGCTGGAACACAGATTGTAAATGAACAAAGCACATTGACAAACATAATGTAGTGATTAATTATTCATGTCCCAACGACTCCACTACAGGATATTTTGTAAGGTAAGTAAGTAGTAATAAGTGACATGAGACACTGCAGCACTCACTCTGCTATTAAACCTTGGCTCAGAAGTACGGATAGCTCAGCCATTTTTGGGTGCAAATTACAAAACATGTGGATTAATAAGGGTCATCAGTAATAATAATAATTAGAGCTGAGCTACATCCAGTGATTGTTTTGATACATTTTGCCTGTGCTCTGTTTGGGAATAGTTTACGAACAGATTCAAAAATCCTCAAATGCATTTGTTATCCGGGCTTATTTGTGAATTTTGTCAGGGACTAATCATTAGTTTGCAGATTGTTCACAAACAGCTCATTGCAATGAAAGGTTTGTACTTCATGCTGTGCTGGGTTTTGTCTAGACTATAGAGATTCTCCCCAGTGTATCTACATCAATGGAGTTACACCAGCGTAAAACTCTAATGTAGACACACTGTACCAGCCGCAAATGGGGCTTAACCTGGTATTTTACCAGTGTAAAGCACATCAGTACAGACGCTAACCCCCACCATTTAACACTGTGGCAGTGGGTGTGTCCTGTAGGGGTTGGCACAAAACTCTGCAAAACCCCTCAGCATAGAGAAGGCCTTGGTGATGTGGTTTTGTTTATACTCCCTATTTGGGATAGCTCATGTATGAGTAACTGTGTAAGCATGAGTGAGAGTGAGTGTGAAGGTCATGGAAATATTCATGATTTGTGTGTGAAAAGGAAGTAGAGTTGTATGGTTCATCACTAAAGAAGGTTGCAAATTTTTATACCAAACTTCTTTTTGTTGGAAAAACTAATTTGTTGAAATGGAAACTTTTCATGTTTTAACACTTTTTTATTTGAATATTTTTTAAAGTTTCAAAATTATCATTGTTTCATACTGACATTTTCCAGAAGAAAACACTTCTAATCAAAATGTAAGCAAATTATAGAATTTTTTTGTAATGGTAGAAATAACAGTGAAATGTTTTCAAAATGATCAAAATTAAACATTTAAATTTACCAAAACCAATTTTTGTTTGTTTAGATTTTTGGTTCATGAAAGTTTTTTAGATTTTGACTTTTCATCCCAGTGGGATGTGGAAAAAAATTCACATCTTGAAACTTTTTGCAGAATGGAAAAAACACTTCTCACCCACCTCTAATCATGACAAATGTGGCACAAACCAATCTGTAGTCTACTTAAAAACTTTGGGGGACATTTTAAAACTTTCTGTTTTCCATCAGCGTTATGGAATGAGTTGGCCCATCCGGGTGCAGGCAAATAAAAATCCTGGGCAAGGGTGTGAAAATATTTTGTGTGGTGTGATGGCTATGTCACTCTTGTACCTAACCTATCCAACACAAGATGCAAATTTACAAGTGATTATACAATTCATTTTCAGGCTGAAATTCACCACTTTGAAGCAAACCAGCCTAGTTAAGTCCTCAAAACAGGACATAAATTGGACTGACTGGTGCAAGCCTTGCTCTGATGTTCTTTACAGGAATGTGCTTCCCCCTCAGTGAATATCCCTTTCATGGACTATTGCTTAAAAATTTAGGTCAAAGTTTTCAAACTTGGGTGCCTAAGAAATTATTAGGTGTCTCCGTACAGTTTTGGGTTCTTAACTTCACACAGTCAAGGTCTACAATTTTTATTGGCTTTGCTTAATCAAATGTTTCTTCGTACAGGGTACAGGTCACGAGATAGCAGCATGGGATGATCTTTAGAATGCAAGATGGATGATCACCCTAAATAAGGTTCTTATGTTATGCAATATGTTCTGAATCAAGGGGCTGGATGGGTCTCCCAAATCAAAAGAAAGGCAATGCAGTAAGGAAGGAAAGGCATAACCTGAGACTAGTCACTGTTTTGTACCGTCTTTGTGTAGAATGACTAAGACTCCTTAAGGCCTTGGTAGTTATTAGCTGAACTGTTCTACCTAATTATTTACATACAAATCATCAGTTTATTTTTATTCTACTAGAACCAATGGTACTGTCAAATTAGAAAAACCTCCATTCAGGAAATATTCATCACAATGGCCTGGGTACGTTAATTTCTCCACATTGCATATGAAGAACGGCATTAGTCCTATTGTATGGAGGAAACAATGCTGGCTACATGCTTACAAATTGCCTCGGTGACAGCGTTCCTGTGCTGCTCTGACTGTAAAAACTGCTCACCTGCATAAGTCTATGTGCAGGCTGGTGAAAGTGCCATCCACTCCCAGTGGTCTTTCCAAAAAAGGGAATTTCTCAGGTTTCTACTTGTTTTCTCTCTAATTCTCCAGTTATGACCCCAGTCTCCTTGCTGAATCAGGTTGGTGAAAGCATGGATTGTTGCTGAGCGATGAATAAGAGTACTATTTCCATGCCTTGTTTGCTTTCATTGTGCAAAGAGCCCGTGGTCTCAGTTTATTATTATTTTTAAGCCATTGCCTCAATGAACAAAAGAAATTAATTTATTTTTCCCTGTGTCACTCTACTTATTATAGCTACATTTATCAGGAAGTGAAAGGCTTAATTCACAAGTGAAATGAGTTTGACACTCTCATACTAATAGTCACTGAATGTCTGTCACCTTCACAATGTAGAAACAAAATTCAGCATGACTGGCAGCCGCTGCTCAGGAAAAGACCTGAATTAGAATAGCACAATGTTTCATCTTTCACACTGTATCTCATTGCCAGGGGATTTGTACAGCACCATGCCTTGCACTTTCCAATGCATCTATTGCCACCATACACGCTTACATTTACTAGTTAAACACCCACATAAAAATAAATAAATACATAAAAATAATCATGAGCAAAACTCAGAGGAATCCAGAACTTAGGTGAGTATTTTAAATACTATTAGATGGGAAACAGTAAGGCAGCTGTTAACGAAATGTCAGTTTCCACGTAACCTGTGAATATGTTTTTGCCTCTTTCAAGATCCAGAGCCTTTTGGATTAGAGCCAGTTAGCTAGACTCTTGGTAGCAGTAGGCACAATGGGTGATCCTATGTGAAGAACTGGCATGTATATTTCACGTGCAGTTCTCAACATTTAAAAATGTGAAGGTCCTGTGGGATCTTGTTTGCTCCTAATGAAAAATAAACATTTCTAAGGTCCCAGTTCAGGAAAGCCCTTAAGTCTCATTGATAACACGTGTAAGTGCTTTCCTGAATCTGGGCCAAAGGGCCTGATCCAAAGACCACTGAATTCAATGGTAGTCTTTCCATTGGCCTTTGCATCAGGACCCAAATGCATGCATACACCAAAATTAGGAATTAGAATAGCTAGAAAAATGATTATCTAGAATAAAAAAGGGAAAATGCATATATGGAGGAGAAAGAGAATTCATTATTTCTATATTGCTGTGGGAGTCCCTAGCTATGATCCATTCCCTCCCTCAGTGTGAAGATGTTTTCATAGAAAGCCCAACATACCAGAGATAAAGAACTTACTCCCTGTGTACTTTTTGAAATAGAAATAACAACTCACTGTGTCTCTAGTCTGGCAATGATAACAAAAAAATATTAAGGTTAAAATAAACAATCCAAAGTCTGTCTCTCAAATACATAGACATACATACATATACTTAAATTAATGTAGCAAGTTTAGTTGGTCTATTTTTTCTTTCTTTTTCTCTTTCTCTCTTCTTCTTTTTTTTTTTTTTTTAAGGATATAAATTCCAACCATGTTTTGTGTGAAGGGTCTCAGTGCATACTGACATTGTGAGTGTCAGCTCCAGATCACTTTAATCAGAGAGTGGATATGCATGATAAAACGGATAAGGGACTTTAATCAAAAAATCCGCTGGTCTGGAAACGTGACGCACTCCGCCAAACACACTTCATCCCACTTTTCTTGTGCCACTGCCAAGATTTTTATTTCATGAATATGCATTGGACATGATATTACATTAAAATGTGACATTGTTGTGTGGTGGTAGGGATTTAGAATTACAATAAATAAATAACATAAATAAATAAATAAATAGACTTCTGCAAAGTTTTTATTGATTGAACATTAATGTCACCATGTTTTTGGTTTTTCCCCCATTGCCCCCTCCCCCAAGCTTATTTTTGTGTTGAATATTGGATTCAAAATCTTCTATTCTTATAAAAGAACTAATAGTAGCAGAGAGGTGCTTTGTTTAAACTCTAATCCAGCAGCGTACTGCATAGAGTTCTCACCTAGGGATCATATTATTCCATATAAAAGGCTTATTTGAGGGAAAGGATGTTTTTGTTTCTATACTGAAGAATAAATCCTAGGTATTGGGGCCTGATTCAGAGCCCATTAGAGTTAGAAAAGAGACCCACTGATTTTGGATCAGTCCCCTAATGAACTAAGAAGTCCATTGTTTTCCATTATTTTTGCATTGTTACATTACATTCTGGAGATTGGCAAGGATTATAATTCTATGGTGCGGAAATTTAAAGCAATCAGACTGCCTTAGTCTCAGTTTTGTATATATCACATATGCAGGCCAATCAGCTTTCTGTTACACTCTCTTAGCATTTCTGCATATTTCTTTTTGAAAATCCCCACAACCACGATTTCTGAGAACTGATCTCTCATACAATATACCTTGAAACACACATCCTAGAATATGGTGATGCATTCATCAGATTAAAGATGAATGTGTTATCAGATTTTGTTTGCGCTTTTATAGTTTTTCTCCTATGAATATATACAGGACGGCACTGGGGGAAAACAAAATAATAAAAAATGAACAGAGTGACTTCTGAAAAATATGGGCTATTACAGGCTATTATTAGCTGCTATAAATAGTCATAATTCTATTGACTTAAATGGAACTATGTTGATTTACACTGAGAATCTGACGCTACATATAGAAATGTGTGCTTGTACTGAAATACCAGTGAGTGATCCTGTGGTATATCTGAAGTAACTTCAGTGTGGGCTAGAGGCTAGGATGGTAGAGTGGGACTCACAAAACCTGGGTGCTACTCCTGCCTCTGACACTGGCCTGACTAATGACTTTGGGCAAGTAACTTTCCTGCCTTGTGCCTCAGTTTCCCCAGGTGGGGATACTAGTGCTGACCTCCTTTGGAAAGCACTTTGAGATCTACAGATGAAGCGCTCTACGTAAGAGCTAAGTGTTGCTTTTCCAGGCTGAGATATCTTGAGTGGAGATTCTGTATTTATTTGCTAGCTGAAGGTTACTTTGTTTCAGTTGTTCAGTAAGGACCTCTTCTTGTAATAGAAGCTTAATTTTAATTAAACACAGACAAAAATTCTAATTACTCAGTGAATGATCTGACGCACCAGTATTTCTTTACCTGTATTATTAAGTAGGTAGCATAGTGAAGTTGCACCATAGCTTGTGTACTCTGTGTGAAATTTTATTGTTTAAAAAAAAAAAAACTACACTGATAACACACCCTTCCCCCAGTCCCTCATAATACTGACACTTCTACAAGAGGCAGACAAGAAAACAAGTAAGGAAGGTCATCCCACTGACAAGGACAAGCAGGACTGAAGAAAGAATGCAACATGCTTTATACTTCTTTTGCACTAAAGTTATGGTCATTTCATGTAGCATTTCCATTATAAGACCCAATTTCTCAAGGATTTACATCTGCCCTGTAAATCTGCTCCTGGCTGAAGTTTGACATATGGCACAAGGTATTAATCAGAAAGGGGGAACTTACCAGTTAGCCAAAAATTAACTGAAAACTAATAAGCATTAGGTTAATGTCCTTTGTGTATTCTTTGGGGAAAGAGAAAGGAACAAGATCTGTCCCTTAGTGACTTAGGTCCTGAGCCTACAACTTGTGCTGTGCAGCAGGCTCCATACAGGGATCCGCCCATATACATTCAATTAGAACCTTGGGACCCTATGGAACAATATTTTGCTCACTCATAACTCAGTCTATAGTCCAATCTAAGTAGTATTAGTGTCTCTTTCTTTTAAAACAAATACATGCCTTTCTGGAAATGCCTTGTTCAGTGAAAGCCATGAACAGTGATAGAGCAAAACTCTGTTTATAGCATAGTAAAATGAAAAACCTACTACTATCCCAGTAATAATCAACTAGTAAAGCCATTAATAGATCAAGGAGGTGTCCACTGGACTTTACCACTAGAAAGTGATATCTCAGCATATACCATCCCAATTTTACATAAGATTACTTTTTTAAACCCTGATCAATTAGAAGTTTTAAAACTGCTCTCAATAATGTCCTTGAGTCTATAATAGTTTGTGAAACCTTGATACAAAAAAAAAAAAAAAACTACCAAAAGTGCTACGTGCTATAAGGTAAAACTTTCCAGCCGGGGCCTTCGCTGGTGTAAACTGGTGTTGCACCATTGAAGGCAACGTATAGCTGAGCACATGGATGGAATGCAACTGTTTATAGCAGAGGAGCATGAGAAACTTATATTTCTTCCATCTATTGTGCACGTTGCAATTCGAGTAATAGTCAAAGAGCAAAATTGTTAATAGATAAAAAAGGAACCCACTATAGAGTGCAATGACTCCTATAGGGCTACACCAGTGGATGTTAGCTGAGACTCTGGCCTGGAATGTTTGTGAATATGAATTCATATTTATAGGACAGATTCTAAAAGCTGATAGAGATATCTACATTTAGAGAGTGAGCAGCTAGAAGAGCCTAACATAAAAAGAAAAATCCCCAAAGGAAATTACTATTACAGAAAGTATTATTTAATATTAAAGGTAATTGTAACACAAGGGCATGACTCATACCCCTGTGTTACAATTATCTTAATATTAAATGGTAGTTTTCTGAATGGTAATGAGAGGAAGTTAAACCTGACACTCAGTTCTTAACCCTTGCTATTGTGCCTGACTAATACTGGCGATGAGAACAAGGTGACGTGACATATTCTGTACTGGTGTCACCAGCGCATCATGATGGGCTGTGGAAGATGGGGACACATGATCAGCTCTTTAAATTAACTGGAGGATGCTTTCATTTTGTACTGTTATACAGAATAACTGGACTCCATAACCAGTCTACCAGATTGGGATACAAAACTAACACATTTTACTGATGCAGAGTCCATGTTAGTGTCTTAAACCTTTACTAATACTGTGTTGAGTCAAAGTCCTACTTCTCTGCACTTCATGATTTCTTCCTCATACTTATTCCTTAGGGGACCATTTTATCCTAAACTTGCTATGTAGTCCTTGCTTGTGAACGAACAACAAATGTTGTGTTCACAAATGGGCGTGTACACACACCTTTTTGTGCCTGATTCTGCATTTAGAACCATATTTTACCCGATCTTGCCTACACAGTTACCAGACAGGACTGGCGCCTTAGCTCACATCACAAACTTAGTGAAACTTGAATGTGGTTTGTGTGTTCTTGTACATCTGTATCTGACCTTATTAATGATAGATGATCTATGACCCAGTCCTGAACCTGATGCCTGAAAGGATTTAACCAGTGAGTAGTAGGGTAGGATGGCTGATTTAAAAAAAAAAAAGGCTGACATGCTTAGTCAGAATGAATCATTTTGCATTTGGTTATGCCATGTTGGGTCATCCCAATGGTTACATCATGTCATGTTTCATTATTTTGCAACTCATGACAGATATTATATGACATAGCAGAACCAGCAGAATTCAGTATAGCAATTTAAAAAAAAAAAAAGAGTATATAGACTCTTCTTATCTGGTTTCTGCTGTGGTTTCATCTAGAAAACACCCATTGTGAGTTCTTGTTATTAATTAGCAAGTTTCTATCTGCAAAAGCAGGTATTGCTGAGGTATAAGTTCACAGTACATGAATGCAGGCATCTGGGGACTAATTCAGCTCTAAGACATATGACTACATTTGAAAGCAAGTTTAAATAAATCTAAAAATAGAATAAAACATAATTTCCATACATAATATTACTATATGTTCTAAATTCGTCCCAGTCTCTATACCTCTTTAATTTTTTTCTTTAAGATAAAAGTAGAATTTTCTCCTTGTCATTTCCATCCACAGACACAATCAGACAATGGCAGATGCTTTCTCCTGCAGTCCATTAACACACTGCATGGTAGTTTGGGGACATTTTACAATGTAGAATAAGACAGGACTCTGCCAAGTAGTTTAGACCTTAAAGTGCCTTGAAATTTGTGGGATTTGGGGGGAATCCTTGGGATTCCTACCAGTTTTTATTAAAAAGAAAATGAAAATACTGCAACACTAGGGGATTTTTTCCCCCCAATTGCTGTTATTTTTGCAGAACTTGCACCTAAAAGGAATAGTGTGTGTTACCCTCTTGTACCCACTGCTGAGTTAATTATCAAATCTTATCCCAGAGCAGTGCTGACACATGATGCTGGAGTAGAACAGTGTTATGCTTGCTGCATGTGACATCCAAGATTACCTGATGGGCAGTGGAAACCACCTTATTACAGTGAGGAAACAGCATACACCCCTCACCACGATAGCACGTGCTGCCAATCACAGCATGTGAACTGACTGGGGAAAGCCTGACCATGGCTTTCAGAGGGCAAGCCATGCTCCCTTGAGGATTTGATGCATCAGGGGATGCATTAGCTAGCCCTCTCTACTAAGTAGGAATTCTACCTTGCTGTGTCCTGGGGGCGCAAGGTGCCTAAGTCACTTGCGCTACTGTCTCATAGGACAGGATTTGGTTCTAAATTAAATATGTGCTTAGAAAAGAGAGAGATGTAATAGCCCTTACTGTGCCTGAACAGCAGCCTTGGCGGTGATGAGATAGGCTATAAAAGGTCAAGGCAATGGTCCATATTTTTTAAGTTCCTAAATATATATTTAGCTGATAGGGAGATGTCTGTATGGCAGCAATACAAGCTCTAAAACTCCTATAAATACATATTTACAAGACAGATTTACATGATTTGCTCCAGAGAGCTTGCAAAAGTTTCATGCAAGATCTCTTAACAGCCAGCAATATACCGCAGCAGGACAGTATTTCCTCTGCAGCTGACGACCTGCACTAACAAAAGTAGTTCAGCCTATAAGGATATGTCTATATAGCAAAGAAAAACCCCCAGCTGGCACATGCCAGCTGATCCAGGCTCGTGGGGCTTGGCCTCCAGGGCTGTTTCATTGCTGTGCAAACCTCTGAGCTCGGACTGGAGTCATGAGCTTTCCTGGCAAATTGTGCACAGCAGCATGTGCCTGCACCTTTTAATTCTAAGATGAGTAGTATTTCCAAGTGCCCACATACAGAACAGGACCTATGTGCCAAATAGGGCAGGTTTCTTATTAAAGTCAATGGGCTAAATTTTTCTCTTAAGGCTAGAGCCACAAAAGGATCTGAGGCTCAACAATGCCTGACTGTAACCTGGAATCCACAGCCCCCCTTTAGAGTGTGCAGGTTCCCTATACAATGCAGGGGGAGATTTAGGCCCCTAAGGATGGTGTCCACAAAAACGAACCTGCTGAAAGGGGAGCTGTCTAAACTAACCAAAAGGAGATGCTGAAGAGAAAGGTGTAGCCTAAGCCCTACCTTTCAAAGACAGTTAGGTGCCTCACAGGCAGGACCTTTCTCTGCGTGGGACTCATAGCTGTGAACCATCTCCTGGCGTTAGACACCAAAGCCAGATCAGCCCTTTTCCTCAAAAAACGGAGGAGAAAGTGCCCGTGGCCCCCTTTTTTCCTAGTACAGAAATCCTTTTGTAGAGCTAGCCCTTAGCGTCATTAGTATAAGCCCACTAAAGCTAGCCAAGCAAAATTAGGCCCTGTATATTATTTCAATGGGGAAACTAAATCGATCATGAAATGCTAATTATTTTTTTCATAGAAAGAACACGATGATACTAATCCATCTTTCTGAAGCTTCCAACTATAGTATATCATTCGGCGTAGGCTAATTCAGACTCAGTTGACTTCTGTGCAGTTACACTAGTGAAACTAAGAATAGAATTTGTACTTTGCCTACAGAAGGATGATTTAGCTCACACATAACACTCTGTACATAGGCACTGGGAAATACCACTCTTCACGTAATTATAGGGACATGTACATGCTGTTGTGTGCTGGTGTTACAAGTATGAAATTAGTATAGGATGGATAACCCAAAAAATGGCTTTGTACAGGTTTGTGGTTTCAAAGAAGGATTAAGAATCATGGGGGCAGGGGATTTATATAGAACCAGTGTTTTCCACCTGTCAGAAAACCCATCTGTATGTCTAATATTCTCACTATTCCTCTGATTATACATTGCACAAAATGAACATTTAGTGCTGCTCGTTCATTCTTTTCTAAGCCCCTAAATGTGCTTAGGAGCTCAGTGAAGAATGGATGATGTTAGGTGATCCAGTGGGTTACATTTAAAAATGGTGTATCAAAATTAAGACTCCCATAACTTATTTGTTAGATGTTACTGTGTCTGTGCATCACGATAGTTAATCAGCCAGGCCCCAATCCTACAAGATATTTAAACACAAGTTTAACTTTAAGTCCATGAGTAGTCCCACTGTGCTTTGCTGGACTGGGGCCCTAGACTTCTGGGCAGCCTATAGGTACCTGGGGCCTGAGCCAGTGGTCTTTGAAGTCTATGGCAGTCATTCCACTGACTTCAATGGGCATTGAATAAGGCCCCTTCTCCTCTGTGAAGGAAGAGTGGGATTGCTTGTAAAAGCCCTTCCACTTTTTGGGTCTAGTCCTGCAGTCCCTGCTTAGTTCTTATTAAAAAAAAACCTGATTAAAGTTTTGCTTGAGTAAAGACTGTCCTGAGCTTTTAAGTGATAGTGAATAACTCACTTGACTACTTTAGTTTTCTTTCTGTTAATGCTGTGTTCACAAGCAGATCCCGATTTACTCTCCATTTAAATTTACTTGGCAAATAATTCTGAGAGTCTTTTACTCCATAAATTGATTGTAAAAAGTTCAATGTGAATGTTCAATACTCAGTATTCTAACTATGAGCTGTTGTGATTGGTCAGTCATTTGATACTGCTGCTTCCCTGTTTGGAGGACCATAATTCTTATAATCAGGGGCATGCCTTGTAATTCACTCACTGGAGTTTTATTCGCACAGGCGGTAGAAGAACAATGTAGGGAAACACTTCTAAATTTTAAACCTTTCCTCTACTAGGTCCCACAGGGACACCATCAACTTGAAATCCAATCAATTTTCAAAAGTAGATTAAAAGCAGTTTCAGGTACTACATCTGCGCAAGTCCCCTGCCAATTTTTGTGGCTTTATAATGACATTTTCCAATTTTTAAAAAAAATGTTTCTTTCCCATGCTGCAGGCGATTTTTTTAAATGTGACTATTTTTACCTCAGCATGGGTACAGTGGAGTTTCCCAGGCTTCCCACCTTAACATGACATATAGAAAAGATAGATTTAGTTGAAAAGTTTTGAATGAAATATTTTCTGGTAAGAAATAGGATTTTGTAGAAAATGGAGATATTCTGGAAAAGATCCATTTTGAAGGAAATTTCCATTAGGAAAATTGAAATGAAATGTTTTGTTTCGGGTTGACATTAATCTCTGCATCCACCTGAGCTGCTGGGATACTTCATGGGAAGTTCTGGGACCCTCTTGAGACTCCCATGATGCACTACTGCAGCCCAGCCATGAAAAGAGACTGCAGCAAATGTAAGCCAGCTGAAGAGGAAGACTGACTGGGACAATGGGGCCACGAGAGACCAGAACTACAGCTCCCATGAGGGGTTGCAGCAGCTAAGGTGGATGCAGAGGCCAATGCCAAACCTACCTGAAACAAAATGTTCAGTTTCTCGCTGATGAATGGAAAGGTCCTGTTTCAATCTCTGAATGTCTGCAAAAAGTTTATATTTTGACTTCTTTTTCTGCATCAGGATGAGCACAAATGTTAAATAACAGAATTTTACCTTGGGATGGAAATTCCATTTTTCAGTCAGCTCCAATATCTTGTTATCTTACTCTGCTATAGACTCATTAAACCTTTTAAGCTCCTTGCCATGGGAAAACCTGTGTGAGGAAACAAGAGAGTCTCCTGACATCTCCATGGCTTGAAAACCACAGAAAGCCTGACACACTTTCCTCTTCCATGGAGGTGGGGTTTGTGGCAACATGAATGGAGCGAAGGTGATAGCTCTTAACTCCATGGAGACTTCCTGCCACTTCTTTTCACTCCCAGGATTTTCAAAGAATTTCTGCTGCTTTTTACTCCAGTTTGCTTGTGTGTCTGTGTGTGCGTGCGTGCGTGTGCGTGCGTGCGTGCGTGCGCACGCAGACAGGCATGCCACTGAGCAGAGATTGCATAAGGCTGTTACTTTTAGTTTCAGGAAATAATATTTTAAAATTCTTTCCTCCCCCCACACCTTTATTTTTATTTAGCTGAAGTTATTTGGTTTCTTATGAAAGTTAGACAGTCTACTTATAATTGTTCTAGTTTTGCAGAGATTGAGAATACCTGACTGTAAATCAAAAGGACAGATTTAGAACCAATTGGTCTGATTATGTTGAAGTACTAGAGATAATTAAGTTCAAGATATAATTTTGTCATATCCCTGTTTTCAAAGGAAAGAAGAAAAATCCTTTAATTTGCCCTCTTCATAAAACCTACTGTACATGGCCTTGTCAGTGCTTACTGAATTGATGCTACATTGAAAACAGTGCTGAACAAGGAGCATGTTGTGAATCTCATAATACTATAATGTAAGATTAGGCAAAGCATTAAAAAATGAAGATCAACAAGTTAAGAAGTCAATAGCTATGCCAAGGCACCTTCTCCCCTTTCAAAAGCATTAAAACAAAGCAAATTCCACTGTGCTAGTGATTCTATTTTATCTACCACCTAGTGACAGCATTGTTGTGAAAATTCTCTTTATTCAAGTAGTTCCTTCTTGTCTTCCAACTGCTGGTATCCAAGTAACTGTGGCAATGCCAAAGCACACAACTATATATTGCAGAGTCACTGCTACCACTCTTTATTTTTTATGGTGGTTTAATAAGAAACTTCATCAAACTCCAAATTAAAAGTTTTCACTTCTAATTGGTACAGTTATGTTTTTAGGAATTTGGAAAGCTGTCAAGATGGGCTGAAGCCAACACAATTATGAGCCACATTTTGTGCAGTTCATTGTTTGAGACCTCTGCTCCAAGGTTTTCCATCTGTAGCAGAAACATCATTCATAAAGTGGTACATCACATGATAGAAGACCAGGCTTTTCCCCACTTACATTTTCTCTGACACACTTTTTACATGCCCCAAGGTTCTTCTTCATTTAGCATTACCATTTGGCTGGAAGATCTTCTATAGCTGTAAGATTTAGTTGTATGTTTGCTTCAGCAGCCACTCTGTAAATGATGCAAATGTCACTGGGTAGTACTGGAAGTCTTACCTTTCTCCCAAAGTCTGAGGCTTTGTCTGAACTGGGAATTTGCCACAATTCCTGCCATTGATAGTCAGCCTTTTATGTAGCTGCACTAGTGCAAATCTCAAGGGAAGACAGGGAAAACTAGGATTAATGCTCATGGAGTTTCTCCTGTCTGAAATCAAAGTTAGCTCCATTTGCACGTATCAGCTCTACAATTCGTGGTTCCCAAACTTTTTGCTTGCATGATCCCATTTGCAAACGTATTGCTTCCCATGACCCCAGACAACAAAATGAAAGTTTGAGTTCAGGTTTTTTCTGCGCTAGGCATATATCCTGCCATCCTGAGGTGGCAATGATAGCTCCATTCCGGAGCAGAAATCTTGTTAAGGAAAATAAACACTCAAGAACACACTGTTGCCCTGTTCCTTTAACCATGAGCTCTTGACCCCTCAAAAATCTCTTTGGATTGCCATCTAACTCTTGTTTTGGTGGGGGGGGATTGGGGGTGGGGGGGGAACAATCTGTGCCACATCCCACTCTGTGATGAAACTGGTATGTAGGCTGGTGTGCATAGGGGCAGAACCAAAGCTCTGCCATCTCGCAGCTCCTGCCTGCCCACTTCCTGTTCACCTACATGGGAAGGAGAGTAATAGCTTGGTGGTGGCTGCTTTCTGCATCATGTAAGCTCTGGCAACGCTGGTGCAAAAGGATGTAAAGGAACTCCTTACACCATCCCCCTTCACCATTATGCTGAGCAGGAAGCATGGTGGCAGAGCCTAAGGGGTTTAAGTCCTCACTGGACTGTGTAAGTTTAAGAAATTCAATAGATCCTACAGCTATATCACCACTCCAGCCAGTAAACAATATAGAAACTTTAGGGGCCATCATGTCCACAAGGGGTTGAGGGAAGGAGGGATCTGTCCTACTGTATCACCACTGAAAGTATCTCTTCTTTGCTATCTTGATCATTTATAACTGGGGTGGGAAAGTGCAAACCAAAATGTAACCTGCATTAAAAGAATTTTGTGGGCTGTACAAATCATAAGGGTAACTACTTCACAAAATACTGTCAACTGGGGCATATATTTAAAAGGTTAGATAAAATATCTCCCTGCCATTTTTTCTAGTTCTTTTCTTTTTATAGTCCACTGCAAAACAACAATAGATAAAAAGGCTGTATATAATGCATGTATATTTTTTGTTGTTTTTTTTTTACCTTTCCCAAAGGAGTTTCTGTGCTACCCACACTAATTGTAGGTTTTTCTGAAAATGCAGCATGAATCATTTATAAATAAAGAGACTTTAAAATCCCTAAAAGACTCCCCGAGGTATTCAGTATTTCAGCATAAAATAACTGTTAAATGGAGTTATTCTGAATTAGCTTTTACTGGAAAGTGGTGAAAATAAAGTTTTCTTTTCACTGTGAATGTGCAATAATTCTTTTACACAGCTACCCTGGGTAATTGACAAGTGATTTTCATAATTCAGGTTTTAGCAAAGAAATCATCTGAAGTGGCTAACATTAAATGAAGGGAGCTGCTATTAAAATATAGCTTTCAAGAAAAACTGCATGAGATGTCAGTACCAAGGGCTCTGTGTTGAAACCTAAAAACGTAATTTGGGTTATAAAATAAAAACACAGACATTGAGGCTCAGTAACAAATTTATATACACGTTCTCCTCACACACACACTTAAAAAATAAAAAAGGATTTTTTTATTTTAATCTTTCATAAAAAAGCAGCAATTATTTTAATGCATAGATAACCCCAGAAAGGCACAGCACTCAGAAATGGTGGTTGATTTGCCTGTGTCCTTTGGACTTCGTAACCTTGACTGTCCATACCCAGTGTACAAGCAAAGGTCACATTTGATCTCGGTGTGTAAAATTATGCAGAGGAAGCGTCTTCAACATTTTGTAGTTGATTGACAAATTGGTCTGTCACTCAAATGCTCCTTCAACTTATCGTGAACAGTAAAGAAAATTATCTGTTCTGTGCATATGTGAGAAAAAGCTTGTTCATTAACCTCTAGACTGCTGAAGCTGTGAACATATAAAGCTTCAAGGAATATGCACCCTATATGACAAGTATACAAAAGATACAGGTATATGTATTTATGTCTATATGTATCTCTGTTTGTATATACACAGAATACCTGTCTGGGCTATATAATAAATCTGAGGCATATTTATGCGTATATATCCATATATTGATAGATAGACACATACATGCAAACACATAAATATACCTGGGTAAAGTTTTATAGTACAACATTTTTCATATTATTAGCTGGTGATGGTTTTTATTTACTGGGCGCATACACTGTAGCCCTCAGATGCTGGTCTGTTTACAAATGCCTCTGTATTGCAAATGCAAGAATTTAATTGTAGTAGGTTATTTAACACATAACAAAGAGTGAGCCTAATTTAAGGCTGGCATAAGCAGGTGCAATTCAGTTGAATTTAGTGGAGCTGTGCTCATTTATATCAGCAGTGAATTTCATCTTATGTATCATAAAGTCATCCTCTGGAGTCCACTTGTTACAGTTTGGGAATATTCCTGCAAATGATATATCTGTATGTCTCTCCCCACTGCCCTACAAGCCTCCTGTCTGTCTGTCTGTTCATCTAACTGACAAAGATAAAGCTCTCTATATCAATATATATGCTTTATTCGTTAGTCAACTTTAACTCTAATGTCAGTACCAGCACTGTCCTAATATATGTATATAACAGAAGGGCTACTGCTTTTCTCTTGTAGTCAAATTTTTGCCTTCACTCATTATTGGAAAGCTTTCAAAGAATATTTTGCCTTTGTGCCTGGGTACAGCAAACAATGCAATTCTTCCTTTGACAAACAACAGCGGATGCACGTTTTTAGCAGAGATGGATCCCTTACCAATTCTCTTTCCTCAAAACTCTGTGAAAGTTTTCATCAAGATCCCAACTTTGCAGCTCTGGTGCATCTCTGAATCAATGATAAGCAGAATATGACCTCTTTGCTCTCTCTGTATGCTCAGAAATACGGTCATTTCTGCCAGGGGTATTTTGCTCCAAATCTGGATTGTTAAAGGATGACATAGGTTTAAATATCATTTTAAAAACCACAAAACTTTTTGCTCTCACTATTAAAAATGTTTCTTTGCCAGTGGCTGACTAGCTTGAAGTCTTTGAAACACTGAGCTTTCTATAAAATCCAAATAATTCTCTGTAAATCAAAGTACTTGGCATGATTGCTGCAAAGCCTGAAGCTGCTTTTTTTTTTTTTAAGGTAATCTCTAGAAAGTAGTTTGTACTCATGTTTTCACAGTGATTAAATATGCAAAGTAATTTTCATGATTATCACCCCGTTCTGAACCAAATCAGATGCGGCTATGCTTCTCTTTGTACAAAGCCAGTTATTGGATCAGATTCCAAAACAAATCCCTTGAATTTGGCGGATCATCATTTTAAAAGGGGGCTTGTTAAGGTAATGATTAAATTAAACCACCCCTTTAAGAATATTTAGATCTGGTCTGCCAAGCGGAACGGTCTAATGGTTTTTAAATTAGGAGCTGCGAATGCTAGTGAATTTCTTTTGTGGGTCAAGTGGGTATTAACAAATGCTAAGACTGTTCTCTCTTTTGTCATCACCTTGAAATCTGCAAAGAAAAGGGAAGAGTGGGAAAGACACAAGGAGAGAAGCAGTGTTAATATTTAACATCAGTGCTTTTAACCAAGGGCAGCTTCAGATTTACAAGGTTGGATAGGGGAAGGTATGAGATGATGTTGCTAGTAATCTCTTTATACCTCACTCTTGAGAAAGACTGAAGCTTGAAGTGGAGGAAGTGGAGAACCCAAGTGCATTGAATTCTGGCAGGCTTAAGCTTCTGCAGAGGTGTAACAGCTCACTAACCAAAGGAGCATGGATAATAATTGATACCTGTGGCAGCAAAATTTTTTAACCCTATCACTATTAAGTGTACGTGCAACCCAGTATGCTGCTGTAATTTTGCAAGGTTTAGTCCTTTGCTTTTTCTGGAGGGTGTGGCCGAGCTCTGTCCAATATTAGTGAATGAGTTTGCGTTTTAGATACTCAATGCAAACTATTACGTTGTTGTTGTTTCCGCCCCACTTCACTAATTGGTACTAGGGTTCGCTGGAGGTGGGATCTATGTGGTCACAATAAAAGTCAATCTGGTCAGATCAGTACAAACCTAACCAAACTGATATTTTGCTGCATGCTATGTATGCATGCATGTAAAGTGAGAGTGGCTGCTACAGCCAAGACTGTTCAATGGTTTTTATTCAAACTCCTTTTTTAATTACTGGCAAGTTTCTGAAAATGGCACCACTTGGGCTGAAAATTTTCAGGTTTGATCTTTGCATTAATGTATTTTGAGTGGGAGGATGGCAAGGGGGGATTTGAGTTACTCTGAGAGGGGTGGAGAAAGTAGTTTTCCCATGATTAAAAAGGAAGAGAATTCTTATGACCATTTTCTGTTGGAAAGTCTTACAGCCAAAATGACTGGGAGTGGAAAGTTGGCATTTGGTATGGAAGTAGACTTAACCAATGAGATGTGCTTTTCATGTTCAGGTGAAATTTTAGTTTATAATTGACTGAGTTGTGACCCTTTGAAAATCTCATGCTTTGCATATGTCAAACTGTATATTTTGCATAGGGTTTTTTGCTAAGCTTGTAAATTATGTGCTTAAGGAAAGCTGTGCTGCATGTGTGTATGGCTAACTTAGCTGTGAGTATGAATGGTTTCCTGAAAATACAAAGAGGTTAGGGAGGGCTGCTACACACTGCTCAGCCCTTGCCGCATTCTCTGCAAAAACTACAAGGTGCAAAGGGGTCAGGGAATGGCTGTTCTACATTTTGTAAAGTTCACAGAAAGACGTACCACTCTGTTGCACTTTACGAACTTTGTGTATTCTAGTATTGTGCAGCTCCTATGCTCAGCTGGGGGGAGTTCTTCGTACAGATCTCCTAAGCCACATAGGATAGCATGCCCCTGTGACATGCAGACCATTTTGAGTTACGGAAGTACAGGGAATGTTACTGTTCCACATTTCAGCATTCAAAAATTAAGATTTGCCACAACTAAGGCTGTATGCACATCCTTGTCTCTGACCCCTGTCCACATTCATTATGACATCCTTGGAATTATTCCTATGCAATGCTGATTCTATGTTAACTGTAACTACTCTGGAAAAAGACTTGGGCTTCACTATGAATATTTCAATAAAAACCTCTGTTCAGTGTGAAGTGGCAGTCAACAAAGCAAGCCAAATATTTAGATGTGCACATGATGGAATAGAAAATAATGCTGAAAGTATTATATTGCACTTACAGCACACATTAGTTGTATACCCTCACCTGGAACACTATGTTCAGTTTTGGTCAGACTATCTCACAGAAAAGGTAAAGCAGAAGTAGAGGAGGTTCAAAGATGGCACAACAAAGATGTTTAGAGGCACAGCAAGACTGAGCATAAAGAGGAATCATGATAGAAGGATACAAGATATGGTTCAGAGATAGTAAATTGGGATCATCTCTTTTACCCCTTTATATAATACAGGAACAAGAGTAGAGCCAGTATAACTGATAAGAAAATTCATTTTATGACAGATGGAACTCATTGTCACAAGATATCATTAAGGTGAAGTGATCAGCAGGAGTCAAAGTAATTAGATATTTATAGTGAATAGGCCAGATTCTCAGTTACATGAAGGCTTCTTTACACTACTCTGTCAATTTAAAGGTGCCTTAGCACCCACTTTAAGGCATTTTCCACTGCTAGAGGGGTGTAAAGGGGCTGTTGTGTAACCAAGAATCGGGTCCAATGCGAACATTCATGGTTACATTGGAAAGGATCATTTGGATCTGACATAAACCCTCATGCTGTGAGGTTTAATCCAACAAGAGGGGTTATGATGAAACTTCCCCTATTAAGCAAATTAGTTAATAATTAACATTGAGGAGTTTCTTGCCCCTTCCTCTGAAGCATCTGGTACTGCACACTGTCAGATCTGGTCTGGCAAATTCCCATGTTCATAAGCATATTCCCTAAAACAAAAGATTCCACATAAAGTACAGTCCTAAAAAATTCCCCAAACGTGTTAGTTAATAAAACCACTTTGGAGCAACAGTTTACACATGAATGGAGAACATCATTAGTACAATTAATTAAAAAGATGCCCCAACAGCAAAGTTCATTTCCATATCCCAAATCCAGGCCTTTACAGTTCCCATTTTTCCCCACTCTTGTCTATAATAGAGATAATGTGCAGGACAGCCACTAAATTTGGATTCGAGTTCCAGACTTCCCTAGGGTTCAGGTGTGATTGAATCTTGAATTTTGTTTGGTTCAGATAGCTCACAACTAACTTAGACTCCTCTACCTTTAGAAAGTGTGGATCTAAGTGGTGGATGCTTACACATCTCATATTGTAAGTTCTTTGGGGCATAGACTGTCTGTTGTGCATGGAGGCAAAACCTGCCACCTGGTGTGGCTAGATGAATACGCATAATGATTATGATGATGTTTTAGATGCAGTCATGGTAAAAATAAGTACAAATGTTTCACTATGGGTTTAAAAATGTGTTCCCTGTCCTTCCCAAAATGTTCTGAGCTGGAACTTGGTAAATAATCAACCTTAAAATGGGGAGTGTAAACTGGGCCAATGTTTGAAAATCCAGGGTTGGGTTTGTTTTTTGTTTTTTTTTGTTTTTGTTTTGTTTTTTAGCATACAGATTGCAGATACTGTTATTTGTACTTGGATACCAGGGACATAGACATCCAAATGACATCATGTGCATCACACATACCATGGATGTGAAATTTGGAAGAAATTTTGAATAAGTTTTTGACCAGTGCCTTAGGTTTTGAGATGAACATTTTTAACCCATTGGTATTTAACTTGATAGCTAACTTTCTTTGCTGGGTTGAAAGTCAAAACTTTGCTTTTGGGTTATCTGCAGAGGGGATCTCAATTGCATATTCTGCCTTTGATCCTTCCATAAATCATTCATTGATGTCAGTATGAGTTTTAGATTAGAGCTATGAAAACCTTTCACAATAAAATATGAAGTTATGCAAAACACTGTTTTGCGTTCAAACATGGAAACAAACCCAGCAGAGTTCTATGTAGAAATTTTTTGAGTCCCCAAAATTTCCATTTAAAAGCTTGTTATTTCTATTTCAATACGAGCATTTCAAGACTCAGTATCATGGTTTTGTCCTCTGGTTTCAGCTGGTATCATGGTAGGTCAT
Source organism: Mesoclemmys tuberculata (assembly GCA_007922155.1). NCBI lineage: Eukaryota > Metazoa > Chordata > Testudines > Chelidae > Mesoclemmys > Mesoclemmys tuberculata. Next base: position 25,354,022 of record ML675611.1, on the reverse strand, counting down.
CTGGATTAGATAAACTTTTGCAGACTCTTGTTAAATCAGACGCAATGCATACACTTTGAGTTTCATCTTTATCACAGTTGGTTTGAACAACCCTGATTCTGGAGACTAGACGTGGACTCAAGCCTCAAAAATTGTATCCGCCTTTTGAATCCCACAAAGTCTGGATGTGTTCAGATCTTTTCTGGAGGGGAATGAGTGTAAAAGGGGTTGCCCATTATTCAGATTATGATAACATAAAATTTAGATCCATTGGTGGGTTTGGATTCTAAGTACAATGCACCCTCATCAAAGATGCCTTGATCCAGATTTTTGGTTTGGGTCTACCTCTGCTTAATGCACAGCTGTAGGAGTGCGAAACTATGTGAGTAAAAATGGTAAAAAAGTTAGTCACAATGCTCATGAAACCTCTGAAATCAGTAGGCATTGCATAATTCTGTGGTGAACAGAAAGCGGAAAATGGAGTCAAGATCTATTGTGGAGATTCAGAAAGGAGCTTTCCTTTAAGTGTCTAAAGATCATTGGTTTCCATGGACTGTCTCTTGTTTTACAACTTCTGTAATGTGTAGCTTTGCATTGAGGTAGTAATAGAGGATAACCTGAAGCCCCGTCCTGAAGTTATTGGGAGATTTGCTTGAGTAAGGAATACAGGATCAAGCTTGTACTGTGGACTCTTCCAACAGATTAGAGCAGTCCTTAGAGTCATTCTCACTGATCAGTGCAATAATGTGATTGAATTAAAAATTGTACATGCATATTTACCTGATTAGACTGGAATGGCTTTTCAGAGCAGGTTTAGTCTACAAGGTAAATAATATACATTTTAAAAAGATTTATAAATATGTATTTAACTGAAGGGTTCACTCTTGTGTCTTAGATACTTAATATGCAATGGAGAACTTTCCCTTAAGATTTTTGCTTCTCCTTTCCCTTTAAAAAGCAAGGAAGTTAAATAAAAAACAACAGACAAACAAAACCCAAACCCACCATTGTATGAATAATGATGTGTGCTTGGGATATAAACCTCAAAAAACAGGACACTAAAACTTAAGACTGGTGCAACGTGTGCTGTGAAGCTGATTTTCTTTTCCTTCTTCTCCATGACAGTTGGAATTAGAAAGACAAAGGATCAATCTGATTTTAAACTTCTTGGCGGCTGTCCATTTGTGTCACAGCCTTAATAATGAAGAATTGCTTGTTTTTCCATAGGTAAGGCTAGATTGTTTCTGGCCTATGTGTGGATGGATGCTCAAGGTGGGTGAAAGGGCACAAAAAGGAGTGTAAGCCATGCCAGCAGGGGTCAGGAAGGGTGAGAAGGAGCTGAGGTCATGATTACAGCCTCCTAAAGAATGCGGCAATAAGCAAGCTATCAGTGTATGCTGAGGAACAATGCCTCTCAGAGATCTTCCAGGAGCAAAGCCACTCTCTTTTGCCCCTTTTGTGGGCCTGTCTATGCCTTGATGGTATAACCTGTACTTGATTGTAACTAGCTTTCCATAACAGTGTTGATTCTATTTCATTTTAGCTAAATCATCTCCATCTGCCTAAAATTTCTTAGGCGTGGCCCAAGGTTTTTAGACCTTAAGCTCTTCAAAACAGAGCCTGTCTCTTACTGCTGTCCAGAGCTGCTACGGTGGGGCTTTAATCCTGACCCCCCTTGGAGCATCACTCAACGTAAATGTTAAAGAATGATGACAGGTTTGACACGAGGGTCAAAGGAATATTTTTTTGTAAAATTTGCGGTAATTGGACAAGACATAGATCAAATGCCTTAGTTTGGATTATGAGAGATTTTCATATCTCAAGAAGAGCTTTGGCTGGTGTTGTCAAAATATAGCTTTGATCTTGTTTTACTGTGTTGTCCTCAGTGAGGAACGGTGCCCTGGACTAGTTTTGCAGACTTTACTTAATTGATTTTGAAGGTGATTGCTACATTGCCTATCTTTAAAATAAATTACTACAGCATATGAAAGCAGTACTAAGTTAATTGTTGTCTATTCGCATCCTTGGAGTCTATTCTACCTTGGGGTCTAATTAAAAAAAGCAAAGACTTCCATTGACTTCAATGGACTTTGCATCAGGCCTTCAATGAACTTTTTTCATCGGAAAAAGTTACTTAAAGCACCTTATTTAATGAAAAAGAGGGGCCCTTTTCATTTTCTTAGCCACAGATAAATGACATAAGCTAACTTCTATTATGTTAACCGGAGATTGATGTGCTCACATATATAATTAACACACATTAAATGGATTAAAAGCTGGCTAACTGATAGGTCTCAAAGTGTAATTGTAAATGAAGAATCATCTATGACTGGGTGTGTTTCTAGAGGACTTCCACAGGGATCTGTTTTTGGCCCTATGCTATTTAACATTTTTATCAATGACCTGGAAGAAAACATAAAATCATCACTGATAGAGTTTGCAGATGACACAAAAATTGGGGAAGTGGTAAATAATGAAGAAGACAGGTCATTTGTACAGAGATCTGGTTCTCTTGGTAAATCTGGCACAACCAAAAATATGTGTTTTAATATGGCTAAATGTATACATCTAGGAACAAAGAATGTGGGCCATACTTAAATGATGGGTCTGTATCCTGGGAAGTAATGACACTGAAAAAGATTTGGGGGTCATGATGAATAATTAGCTGAACATAAGCTGCCAGTGCTACGCTGTAGTCAAAAGGACTAAAAATGTGATCCTTAGGCCTGGTCTACACTTACCTTCCAGATCCGGCAGTTGTCGATGGGAGATATGCAAATGACATTAAAAACTTGCGCATCTCCAGTCGACTTTGCTGCGTCTGTTCTGCGTTCCGTCCAAACTGCGCTGCACCACTTATGGAGGTGGTTTTCCTCTGTCGATTTCTGGATCGACTGAGCGGGTCTACACAGACCGCTCAGTCGATCCAAAGTCATCGATCTGACAGCGGCAAATTCGCCGCCGTCAGTATAGACGTAGCCCAAGATGCACAAATAGGGGAATCTCGAGTAGGAATAGAAAGGTTATTTTACTTCTGTATTTGGCACTGGTGCTACTGCTGCTGGAATATTGTGTCCAGTTCTGGCGTCCACAATTCAAGAACAATGTTGAAAAATTGGAGAGGGTTCAGAGAAAAGCCATGCGAATTATTAGAAAACTTGTCTTATAGTGATAAACCCAAGAAGCTCAATCTATTTAGTTTAACAAAGAGAAGGTTAAGGGGTGACTTGATTACACTCTGTAATTACCTACATGGGGAACAAATATTTAAGAATGGCTCTGCAGTCTAGCAGGAAAAGATATAACATGAGCCAGTGGCTGGAAGTTGAAGCTAAACAAATTCAGACTGGAAATAAAGAGTAACATTTTTAACAGTGAAAGTAATTAGCTGTTTGAACAAATTACCAAAGGTCCTGGTAGATTCTTCATCACTGACAATTTTAAAATCAATATTGGATGTTTTTCTGGAAGATCTGTACTAGGAATTATTTTGGAAAAGTGCTATGGCCTGTGTCACACAGGAGGTCAGACTACATGATCACAATGATCCTTGGAATATATGAATTATTGAAAGAAGGATTCTGATGTTTTACTGGAAGTGTTAAGCCACTGTGTGTGTTGTACGTAGTCAGACTTCCTCCTTTTTACTTCACATGAAAGTGCTAGCATGATGGCACTGAAATGTAGAATGAATGAATTTCCTGCTTTACCTGGGTCTTTGTAAATAGAAGATTGTTTATCTCATGATGTGCTCCTAGCAAATCAAGGTTTAAATACATGAAATAAATGCTTTTCATTCTCTCAAGAGCTGTATGCCTCAGAGCAAAACATTTTAAGTGTTTTATGTAGGGTATAAAGAGAGGATGAGTATAAGATTCAGTAATGGGGAATAAGACTCTGTAGCATTGTATCAGAGAGCAAGTGCACAAAGTTCTTTAGTAAGCTCAGGAATGCTATGCTGACTTTTTAGTTTGATTTAGGGATGCCATTCATGCTACTATAATTAAACTAGTTTCAGTGCCTGCATTATCAATTTCTCCCGGTTCCCTCCCCCCAGATCAAATATTGGCATATTCCATCTGTTTTAGGATGTCGCAGTGACTTTTTTTTTTTGCTTAAGTTTTATAACCAAGACTGCAAGTAGTGTTTGTAGTCACTAGAACCTTGTCCAGTCCAGAGGCATTTTGGGGTTCTTTAGTTGATGCTCTGAAACGTTTACAGTCCCACCATTCACCAGTCATTATAATGATAAAACAGGTGGAAGTGCATGGTCTTATGTATAGGTCACTGGAATGAGACTCAGGAAACCTGGAGTCCAGTCTTAATCTGCCACAGATTTTCTGTGTGATGCTGGGCAAGGCTCTTAAGGCCTGATCTTTGGAACCCGTGGAAGTCTTTTCAATGACTTAGTCTCTTTGTGCCTCAGTTTCCCATTTGTAAAATGGGCTAGTAATACTTCCTTTCTCCTGCCTGCTTTGTCTGTCCTGTCTGCCTAGACAGCAAGCATTTTGGGGCAAGGGGTGCCTATTACTATGATTACATACCGTGCCTCGCACAATGAGGCCCTGATCTGAGTTGGGACCTCTAGGCGCTTCAGTAATTTAAATAAGAAATAATCAACTTAATCGAATTAGTCTCTAGGCTCCATCTGTTTCATACCTGAGTAAAAGGAACCTCTGGCAATCATTAGGGAGAATGCGCCCCTCCCCCTTCTTCTAACAATGTGACTGTTCTGAAAATACAAACATATTCAGGGTGAAATCCTGGCCTCACTGAAGTCAATGGCAAACTGCCAACTGGCTAGAGTGGGGAAGAGTTTCACCCTTAAGCGTAAAGCAAGTGTGCAAAACCATTCCGAGCTGCAGGTAACACTTGGACTCCAGTGACTTATAATGGGCTTGAATTTAGCCCAAGGTACTGACGGTAAAATAACTCCTTTGTGTGTCTCTGCTGAGCATCCAAGATATGGAGTGTGGGTTTGCAAATGCAGGCAGGCACTCTGTGTGCATTGGAAAGGATCGATGCAAAGATAGTGCCCAGTCATGTATGTACACCCACCTGAGGTCCACGTCCAGGAGTCACATCACATTGCTGCATTAGTGTGTTCAATGGCTTGTGTTCAATATTTTTAAAATGAGGGGAGGACGAGAAACAGGAGAGGCAGAGATTAACGCCAAACTCTTGATTTATTGAAGTAAATTAAAAAATGCCTACCCTCTTTGCTTAAGTGGCAACCTTTATGTGCTATTTGTGTCACAGCCATAATATGCTGTAGACATTTTCCTGTATTTAATGTTTTAGATCAGTACGACTGTACAGATAATTCTTAGTGGCTAACTATAGTACATATATTAACCAAAAAAATTGATTACAAACTCCCTTAAGGACACAAGTTAACATGTACCACCCTATCTTTTAATACCAATGTTTCATGCTTATCACTTTTAGATAGGATTTAGGGTCTTGATTATTTCTGTAGGAATGAGCAAACAGTCTGTTCACTACCAGTCTGGCTTAATTTTCTCTCCAGTCTGTTTTTCACCATTTTGTCAGATGCTATTTTTATGGATTTTTTTTCCCCTTATAAAAGTCCTTGCTTTTGCTAATGTAACGTTAATTTGTGATTGATCTTTTCTGGGGTGGAGAAATAAGGTCGAAGCATATATTGGCATCCTGATGGCTTAAGCTGGTCACTCTGCCAGCTCTTGATCAGCAGCCAACTTTTCAATTAGGAGGTGAGAGCGAGTGATCTGTGCTGTTTTTGCCATTTATCTCATCTCTAAGGAGAGACACATTTTGCCTTTCTGAAAATGGCTCCATAGACTTTATCACTGCAGTTCTCTCAAGTCCAAATCCATTTTGATCAGCGGCAGATCTCCGCCTCCCATTGAAAAGTTCACTGAGGTTCTCAGCATCATTCAAAATGCTTGGAGGTGAAGCTATGAAACACAGAAAATGATCAGAGCGGTAATGATGATAATGCCAGAAAAAGGTAGACTGGTGGAGCAGCTCAGATATTATAATCCAAAAAAATGTTATGGGTAATTTTCCCCTCATAACCTGAGGACAAAAAACTTTATTACTCTTTAAGCTTCAATATTGCACCAATTAAATTCCAGCTTCAGAACCAAGGTTTCCAGTCCATGTTTCATTTGAAAATATATCTTTTATTCTTATTCCCATATGTCCCATAAGAACAACTTTTTATTCTTTCTTTTTTTCTCTTCTCATTTCCAGTAATTAAAAAGCATGAAGGAATATTAAGTTACAGAAACTTCATAAACGTGCTTTCACTTTTGCAAAGCACACACTTGAAATAATACAATTTCTCAAAGAAGAAATTATATATATAAAAGAAAAGAAGCAAACTTCAGATTCTTTTCTTTTCTGCTGCATTTAACTTTTCTACCTCACAGCTCAGATTGCTTTTTTTAATCAAAGCAGTAATGGAAGAACAGTCCTTACACTCAAATGCAATCACATTTAATCATATTTAATATCCTTATTTCTCAGCTGATCAGACTTTAAAAATGTGATTGCTTTAGTTTGATTTAAAACTTAAGGTAAGTCAGACCCAATAAAGAAGTATATTTTTGTTGTTACTCTTCTCAAACTGCACGGCTTCTTTAGCTGCTTCAGCTCTGGCTATACTATTTTTTTCCCTAGGTTTCTGTAGAATGCCGGCCACAGAGCACATGGTAAATTTAACTGGACCTATGTCATATGGCTGTAATTTTAGCCAAAGAAAATAATTTTCTGGGTGAGAAATAGTTAAATGGGTTGATTCAATTCTATATTAATATTTTCCCCTAAGATATACTTTAGCACCCATTCTCTGATTCTGTAATAGTATGTTGCATCACTGTATTATCTTTTCTTTTCTTGCATTTCCTGGACATGTTTCCAGTGAGAACCAGATTCTGCTCCGTTACTCTGATGTAAATACAGACTGACACCAATTAATATCGGTATCTTAGGTCTGTATGCTAAAGTTTCATTTCCAAAATATAAGGAAAGGAACTTGTGCTGAAGTGACTCATCAGGCATTTCAACTATATTAAAGTCCATTATAATTACTATATTTACCCCCTAACTTCCACCACAACATAATCTCTCTATAATCTACAGAACGTTGCTTCCTACTTGTGTTATTAAAGGGTATAGTGTATATTCAGTGCGTCAGGGCTTCTTTTGATATATGGGTTTCTTTATTCTCAGAGCAGATTATAGAATATGTCACATGAGAACACAAAATCTTAGGGTACTCAGAACACGGCAAGCAGCGATCTTGATAAAATGTGCAGCATGACTTTCTGTTTATAGTAGCAGAACTTCAGGGATCTATTTGCCCTGCTAATAAATTGGGTGTAGACAAACACTAACTTCAAATCTCCCAAGTATTTGTGTTCCCTGTAATCTTATGCCCATGAGCCTAAATAGAACTTGGCCCTCTCACCAACAGAAGTTAATCCAATAAAAGATATTACCTCACCCACCTTGTCTCCAATATCCTTCTACTGACATGGCTATAACTACACTGATTATATTAATAGAATTGTGATATCTTCCATAAACAGTGAGCCCGGAGACAATGTTAAAATTTGATCCTTGCAGTCCAGCCACATATATAATATTTTCGAAGATGCAAAATTGAACAGAGCTAATATAATGTTCCATTCTTTGTTAATTTGATGCATGTTTTCTGGGAGGGTCTTTTTATGCCTAAATTCAGGGCTGAGGCATTACATAAATTCAATGTAATCTTGAGGACTGATTTACTTTAGAATTCTAGAGCTTTTAAACCAGGCCAGCTCAGTAACTTGACAAGCATAAATAAACCATAGGAAAGTTCCCTCTGAGAGATAGCTTAAAAAGCTAAAAGTGGTTGATCCTTCAAAAATAGCAGCAATCAAAAAAGGAGCACTTACACCTTGCTGATAGCCTGATGTGTTAATGAGGTAATTAGTTCACCAGCTGGAGAAACCAAGAAGGAGAGCAGGTAGTATAAAAGGCTAACACAGCGAGCAGGAAGGGGTTCCTCATAACTGTTGTTATATGATTGTATGCATCTGGAGGGTAAGAAGGCACCAAGCAATAAACATGTGGTGATAGGACCTGGGTGTGTAGGAAAAACAAAGGCAAAGGAGAAGTGGGAAAGTGAACAACCAAGACATGCCAACAAGCAAAGAAAGTGAGACCCAAGCGGTGAATAGGACAGCAGATGAGAACCAAGAAAAGGTGAATGAGCAGGGGACAACCTGAGGAAAGAATGGGAGGTAAACCCCCAGTACCTTAGGTAGGGAGCCCAGAGGAGGGAGTGACCCCAGAAGCCTAACTCCTAAGAGGGATCAGAGACCACCAGAGTGTGAGGAGTTAGTTGGGGAAGATACTTCATCATGTTCTAGAAAGGGTGGGGGTAGATCCTGAGCCAGAGACTGTAGGTTGTCCCTGGTGTGATGACCTGTAGGACAAAAGTGAGTGCTAAGGAGTGCTCATTCTGTGTATGGAAAACCCTCACAGGTGGCCCGTGGAAAGGCAGAATAAAGGACCTTCAGGGGTGGTGAGGGATAACTGCCTTCATACAGAAGGTAGAGCTCAGTCAAAAAAACCCCACAAAACTGAGCACTAGTGGAAAAGTGAGGAGGCCCTAGCCAAGCTGGGAATCTTAAATGAGGGAGGTGCTGTAGAACCTCAGAACTACAAACACTAGAGTTACGAACTGACCCGTCAACTACACACCTCATGTGGACCTGGAAATACACAATCAGGCAGCAGCAGAGAGACAAACACACAGAAAAGCAAATACTGTACAGTACGGTGTTAAATATAAACTACTAGAAGGGGGTGCGGGGAGGCCCGCAGGATTTTTTTCTGCATAGTAGTGTTTCAAAGCTGTATTAAGTCAATGTTTAGTTGTACATTTTTGAAAGAACAACAACATTTTTGAAAGAACAAAACAATAATGTTTTGTTCAGTGTTATGAACATTTCAGAGTTACAAACAATCTCCATTGCCAAGGTGTTCATAACTCTGAGGTTCTGCTTTATGTGACAGGGTGCTATTTACAGCTTCCCACAGGGCTCTATGGAAGCCAGCACCCTCATCACTTAGATGGGGTGCCCACCTACAGCATTCACTAAGGCCAGTGGTGGCCTGCTTCAGCACAATATACCAATGGCCAATTAATTAGCATTGGGTTGTCATGTTTACATCATTTTAGTTTACGCAAGTGTGCAAACAGACAACACTGTACATAGAAACAACCTATCTAAATACATATGACACAAACTGAACTTAAAATCTTATTAAAATATGTAGAATCGTTTTGGCCCACACAAGGTTGTGCTTAGGTTTATGTGGCCCTCCTGGTTAATAAGGTTGGGCATCTCTGATTTAGAACACCCAGGGCACTGAGTGTGGTTAAGGTAGAAGGGAGCATTGATGCTGCTGATAGCCTGATGAGTTAATGAGGTAATTAGCTTGCCAGAGGGAGAACTGAGGAAGGGAAGCCAGCAGTATAAAAGGCAGAGAGCAAGAAAGGGCTTCTTGTAACAGCTGCTATCTAGTTGTATTGTACCTGGAGTTTAAGAAGGCAACAAACAATAAAAAGGTATTTCGGTGGACTTGAATGCTACATAATTCACCAGGAGGGCTTCCCAGTTGGGGTTTTCCTAGAGAGGAAGGAGGGGCCTGTCCCCAACTGGCATTATAAGTCTCAGTATTCTGGAGAAAGTAGTATTTCATTTATGCTAGCAGCAGGATGAATTTATAGAAATAAGACCACCTTTCCTGGGAATCTGGAAGTACTAGTCAACCTTAGTCCACCCTTAAAAAAGATATTTCAAATGGGTGATGTTACAATCTCTTCAGTATAGCATGCTACAGGGAAGACTATTTGCCGCTGTAATCATTGACTTCGTAGGGACTAGCACTTCCCTTTTAGACTTGGGGCTAGTAAAAATTTGGGGCCCTGAGGTGATTCCATTTGGGAGAAGGAATTGATGGAGCTCGATAGCTTCTTTGATACAAACTTCTATATTTACAAGAAATGTCCAAAGTCCTTCTACTCCAAATGGCAGAGGAACCAAGAGATATCTTTGCTTAGAGCCTTATGCCTCTATAGCCAGCACCAAACCCATAACTTCCTATAGCATCGTATTGTGTTTATAGACATCGTATTCCTGCAGCATTGTATTGTGTTTATAGACTGCTGCTTAGCTGTTCTGCCTTCCCTACACACTTACTCAGCAAAACCCCTCTGCCCACTCAATCCACAGTTCTTGGGTGGGTTCATAACCCCTTTTGTCTTAGGTGGTGGAGGGCTTGTGATAAGTTTATCCTGATAGTTATATTAATTGAAGGGTGCATTCAAGAAGTTTCTGACCTATACAGTCACCTGTACCTCTCAACATAACAGTTAGCATTTGCAGGATCAGCAGTTAAGTCCTCTTATCCAACATAGGCAACCTACCACTATCAAAGGTAGATTCCAGCCACAGCATGGCTTTACCATCTGAGAATTCCATCCCAATGATGCATGCTGTGGCTGAATTCTAGGTTGATATAAGATGCCTGTGTCTAGCCAAACGTTCCCCAGCGTCTGCCAAGAATAACCTTGCATGGATAGTCTCAACATTTTAGCATAACACTCGCTTATACTGGGTGTTGGAAATAAAAGCTATAAAACAGAAAATAGAGAGGGAGAGAGAGAAATGTAGTGTTTTCTGGGTGGCATTATCTAATAATTATAATAGAATTATCAATTTGGAGTTCTTTTTAGGAGGAATATAGAAAATGGAATGAGGACAATCTTTATCTCCTCTAGCAACACCTTTGAGATATGGAAAAAGAGTGAGTAAGATTCTTCTATACGCACAGAGGATAAAGTGTTGTTTCATGCCAGTGGTGCCGTGAACATTAGGTGTTTACTTATTAATTAGCCAGCACATTCCTAAAATAACAGTGGAAGTTCCTGAAATACCAATATGAGTCAATGCACTTTTTTTTTTTTTAAGGCTCTAGTATTCACTGATCACATTTAGGTAGAGATAGGCCTGAACAGGTATTCTGAATCCACACTACGTAATTTATGTACTTATAAAGGAATATTTCATCTGAGGATCACAAAGTACACTCTTCTTTTTTTTTGTAAAATAAGTTATCATTAATTGTGTTTGACAGATGGGGTGACTTGCCTAACTTCACCCAGTGAATCAGTAGCAATGGTGCAAATAGAATCTACAAGGCAGATCTTCAGCTGGTGATATCAATGGAGCTATGACAGTTTACACTGATTGAGGATTTTTCCTCTGGTCTACTGACTCTTATGCTGCATGAGAATTTCAAAGATGGCTTAATTCTATTGTTTTCCAAACTAAAAGCCTTGATCTGTACATTATCAAACCTTTGGTGGGGGGGGGGGAAGGTGGTTCAGAGAAATTGTAGAATCCAAAGCAGAAACTGGATTGGTACCCAAATTCTGGAACTGAAACCCACTGAATTTTGGTGGGGCTCAAATCTGGACTTAAATGTTGCATCTCAAGTGCCACCGCCTCAAAAAAAGCAGTGTTGGAATAAACAAGAAATAGAAACTGATGAGAAAAAAGGTGGCATTTAGGGAATGGGGAATGAGTAGATTACAAAGTCTTGGAGTCAAAGGGAGGAGGATGATGTGAAAGGCAATAGAACAGGAGTATATAAGTCCACATTTGAGAGCTTTCATTAAGTCCCCTAAATTTGAATCCTTCCCACTTGTGGTTTATTAAAGAGATCATAGAATTATCACTTTATTTATTTATTTATTTATTTATTTATTTTGTGCAAAATAGGGATATTAAATCCAGTGCCTAGGTTAAATTCCAGTTGGGTAATGATACTCCTGCCTCCTAAAATTCTCCCTGTAGTTTCACTTTGATATGGTATTCTTGTTCACTTTTGCAGCCTAAACTGTTGTGCAGGGTGGTTGTGTACTGTGTTGCACTGTAGAGGTGGCTGCATTTTGATGGTATGTGGGGAAAAAAATCCCTTGTTGTAAATTATTTTAGATCATTTGGGATGGAAGTTGCTGCATAGATGTAAGATGGTATTTTAGAGTTTGGCAGACATAGAGAATAGTTGCCATGTACTGTGTCTCCAAATTCCCTTAATTCTACTTAGTAGGCGAGTCAGGCTTTTCCTCTGGTTTCCTGATCATCCCCCATTAACCTGCAGTCTTTGATAAATATGCATTGCCTTATAATGTTGCATAAACATTTTTAGATGGCAAACAGAGAGTAAACAAAACACACGTTAAAGGGATATTAAAGCCTTTGATGACTTATTAATCATTTATATAAAACTTATTAATCACATGGATACTTTAAAACAAAATGTATTTTCTTCCAAAATCCCGGGGCAGAGGTGACATTGGTGTTTCTGTCTCTCTGAAGAAGTCAAGGGCAGCGGGAGCTGATTCTCAGTTGAAAACATACAGAAATAGGAAAGGGTCCCCTCACAGTCATCTCACGCCAGTGCCACAGCTTTTCATATGCTTCTGAATAGCTGGTTTGCAAATAATGTTGGGAATTCTGCTCCCATGAAGCCAAGTGCATTGCAGTACTGACTCACTGGCGTTGTGCAGACTAGGGTTTGAAGGCGAGTGGGTAGAACGTGTTAGCTGATCTTCTGACAAACTAACACGTTCTAAAAGCACTGGCAAAACTTCCATGGTCTTCAGTGGGGACAGGATTTCACCCACACTGGGAACAAAACAGCGTGCGCTTTAACACATGCTTAGCTGGTCATACTGGAGCATCAGCCTTCACAGCAGTCATGGGCTTTGCAACTCATGCAGATATACCAGAGCAGTGACGGTGTGGTAGCATGGGCTTCAGGATGGGCTGCACAAGCCCACCTGAAGTCCACATTGTCTCAGCTTTACTACTCCAGTACCTAGATTAAAGCTGACTGAGGTATGTCTAGATGAGTTTCTGTTACACCACGTGACTGCAGTGTAGACATACCCTATGCTTCAAAATGACCAGCTTAGATGTGTTAAAATATACACTGACTGCCTTGTCTACACAGACTTTTAAAATATGAGAGTCAGAGGGTGGTTCCAACCTTCTCAATGCTGTGGGCTGGAAGCGAATTTGGGGGAGCATCACTGCAGGCCATATGCAGAAATATAATTCCACGTTCTAGAATCAGACCACGTTTTAGGATTTAGCCGTGAAGGCATTAATGGGGTTAAGAAGTAATAAAATTAACTGGGAGAAGAGCTCGCATTGCCTAGGTTGGAGCACCTGCCTCCCAACATTTTTCAAATTGTTTGCATGCCCCTCCCCCCTCCTGTGGTCAGTGTGCACGCTCAGGCCCTTTGGCCTGGGCAGCGGTAAACATTTCCCACAGCTTGGGGAAGAGGGTGCCAGCTGCACTGACCATAAGCAAAGCAGAGACAGGAGGTCTTGAGGTAGGACGGGCAGAGGGCCTATTCCCTGCCCTTCCCGTCCCCCTTCGGTTAGCCAGCTCTGAGCCCGCAGAGAACCAGCAGCCACCGCCTCCCCTTCCAGCCATGCCTGTAACAGCGGTGTGGGCAGTCCCCAAGTCAGGGACCCCTTGTCTGCGAGGAGGTAATGGCTGGGCCGTTCACATCCCTACCCAACTGGGCGACCCTGATAGAGCCTGGTGCAGCAGGCTGGGAGTTCCCTGAGTTTCCTGCTCTGGGCACAACAGCAGTGAGGATGGGGGCTGCAGCCTGGCTGCCTGGGCTTTCCACAGACAGCAGGAGCTCAGGGGCCCATGGGGCTGCGTGGTACCAGCTCCCCCTGCATTCTATGGGCTGCTCCCTGCCCTGGCACTAGGGCATATCCCAGCCAATGGTGTTGGAAGGACTGTAAAAGTGGGGTGAAAGCTTGGTCCAATAGCCATCCCTGTCATGATGGCAGCTGGGCCAAACTGAAGTAAATGGTGGTGTGATCTCTGGCATTCCACGTGATTGGAATTTTCATTATTGTTTTTTTTTCTGAAAAAGATATTACACAGGGGAAGTGTTTGAAGCAACAAATCAAACTGTTTCCAACACCAATTGAACAATGTTTTCCATTTTCTGCTCCCTGCCCCACCCTTCCCCTGCTGTCCCAGATCTGCTCCCCTTCCATGAGTTCCCAGTTCTGCTCCCTTCTCCTCCTCATCTTACGTGAGGAGCTCTTATGCCCAGCCCAATCCCTGGCACATCCCTGGCCGCCATGGCGGTTTCAGCATGTGACTACACTATGCAGAGTGCAGGACTCAACCAGCACGCCAAATCTGGCAGGCATCCAGGATACAGAGCAGGATGCTAACATGCTGTGTGTGGAATGATGGTGACATGGGTGCAAGCCAGCCCAGTGTGTGTTCCCTCACAGCTACAGTGAAGGACTTCTAATTTTAAAAAGTTGTGAGGCTGGGGCAATGGCCCTTTGGCCCTACTGTCTCTGGTGCCTATGGTCCCGGCACAGAAGAAAACTGTTCCTGGGCTGGATGGAATCATCCCATAGGTCAGTCCTTGCCCTGGGGTGGTCAGCTGGACTTTCACTATGCTAAAATTGACCCTTAAATCCTAGTCTAGACAAAGATGCACAGTTCTGGAGTAAGACACTGCCTGCATTGGGTTAATAATAGGCTAAAGCAGGTGTGACATTTTAAAGGGATGGTATGCCTTCTCTTCTACCCGGAGGTAAAATCTGGCTATCACAAGTCCATTGCACCACCCAGCAGCTCTGAAATTTAATAATAATAATAAATACCTAGCTCTTACACAGCACAGTAGATCTCAAAGTGCTTTCAAAGGAGCTTGGTGTCATTATCCCCATTTTACTGATGGAGAAACTAAGGCATGGAGATGTAGTGACTTACCTAAAGTCACCCCACAGGCCTGTGGTAGAACCAGGACTAAAAGCCAGGTTTCTAGTCCCAGTCTAGTTCTGAGGCCTCTAGGCCATACTGCCTCCCCTACAAGTAGTTAACCACTGGACCAATTTATGGTGGATTCTCTGTCTCTGGCAATTTAAAAATCAAGACTGGATGTTTTTCTAAATATGCTTCAGTGAAAACAGGAATTAATTCAGGGAAATCTTATGGCCTATGTTGTAAAGCAGGTCAGACTAGGGGATCGTAGTTTTATAATCTAGAAGTACTGAGCAGAAGAAGAGGGCAGATTAATCTACAGTTTTGGTTCTATGACTGAATTCAAAGCCTGAGATGATGCAATAAACAAAATATATTTAATTTTCTGAACTGAAGATAATTTTTGCTAGGAGTTATGTGACTTGGAAAGAGAAAGCAGTTTGACCCCTTTGTTAGCCATGGTCTATTTTCTAAGTCTGGGAGAAGGGTCTCTGATATATGATACTAGAAAATTTTACCAAGCCATGGAGTGCGGAGCTGGATTCTAATCCAGATCTGAACTTTTACAGTTCTGCTGTGTTTGTATTGTGTTCCAATTCTGACCTATTTTAGAGAGAGAAACAAATTGTGATCTGCCATAAAAAGCACAGGAGTTTAGATCTCATGTTCGTGTGCAGGCCCATCCGTAATAATACTTAGCGCTTACATAACACTTCAGTTAATGCCCCTAAAGGGCTTTGGAACTGTAATGTCACACTATCACTATAAGGTAGGACGGTGTTAGCTCCATTTCACAGATGAGGAAAGGGAGGCAGGGAGTTCAGGGATTTGGTTGAGGTCACAGAAGGAGATGCAATGTCAGTGTTGTGCCTGGTAGGACAAGTTCCTTTATTTTAGCGCCTTGCTCAGTCTGCTGCGTTCTCTACAAGAGATTGGGGGTCTGGGTCCCCGCTGTCCTGCACCTTGTATAGTTATTTACATCAGTGCAAACTGGATGTAAAATGCCACCCATTCAGAATTCAGGGACTCGGATGCTCTGTTCCATTCTCTTGATTCATTGGAATCGTTAGGGCAAACCAATTAACATTTCTGCCCCTCAATTTCCCCATTGTTAAAATGCTTTGAGATCTTAGGATGCAAAGTGCTATGTAGGTGCCAAGTATTAATATGATTTATTTACATTCAGAAACAGCCTTGAATGATGGCATGGATACAAAAGGAGTAGCTTACCCTAACCTTTGGATGGAAAACATGAAACTGTGGGCAGGTCTACACTAGAAACTTTTGCTGGCATAGCTATGTTGGTTAGGGGGTCGTGATTTTTTTTAACAACATTGCTATACCAGCAATAGTATAGAGGCAGTTATACTGGCAAAAATGTCCTTTTGGTGATATAACTTATTTTACTTGCTGTACAGGTATAAGCTCTACTGCTGATAGCAATTTTATGACAATATAACTGTCTACTCTAGGAGGGTTTGCTGGTATAGCTATATTGGGAAAACGTTTCTGGTGTAGACAAGGCTTCTAAACACACACTCCATCCTCTGTTAGTGTATCTAATTTTAACAAGATTGCTCTGATAACACATTAACAAATAAACATAAATCAAACTGGACCTGGAAAAAGAATAAAATATTTTTTTTCTTTAAATGCAAAATGCTGATGCCAAAAATTGCAGCAAAGAATAGTTTAAATAAGCACCATTGACTTTCTTCACATTTACATGTATAAGTCTTATTTTACAAGATTAAAACAAAAGACACACTATAACTGCTGTGAGAATTTTACCAGCACCTTGTGTAATTTTGATGGTAATAAGTAATATGACAGCCTCAGTTCCCTTGTCAAGGAAAAGGGTGAAAACTTCATTTACTTCTAGTCATGGGTGTAATAGATTAAACTGGAGAATCCATTTCAGTCAGGGAAGGGTGGATGCTGATGAAGTTATGAGTTTACTGCACCTTTTAAAATGAAATATTTAAAGAAGTGGAACCTTATGTGGTTGATGCATTAAACCGACACTAGATGTAAATCAAACAACATCTAAATGTCCTTTAACAAAGTCAATTATATTACATAAGCTTAACAGAGATGGAACTCCTTTATCCTGTGCATCTGCTACTTTTTGGTGCTGAGATAAAAATATTTCCACAGATACAGAATTTCATTTATAACCCCTTGTGCTAGAAATTTAGAAAAAAAATTAAACAAAATGTGTTCCTTATTAATGTTGTTGAAAATGGTGTTTGCTAGTCTAAACATCTACTTGAAACATTGATTCAATTCATGAAATTATCTCTATTAGATTATGTAGATAGCCTCTCTGAAAATACTTCTAAACCTAATCTGTTGAAATTTAAGAGTCTATAAGCAAATACTTAGATTTGCATTAGATTTTTTACTTTGAAATCTATTATTGTAAGTTCCTTGCTGACTTTGATGTACAGTCTTCACCTCAGACAGGAGTTGTAAAGGCAGCACATTAGTTTATAGATGTTCACAGACTGTTTTTCGGTTAAGGCCATTTAAATCTTTTCTGAAGGTCAAGCCCAGCTCTTATCATTCAAGAAGTAATAATAAAAGAAAGACACTGCCTAGAGTAAGGACTGCTTTAAAACACAAAATAGCAGGGCTGGAATGAATTTACTTAGGTCTTGACCTATCACAAATTTAGCATTCTAATGTTGTGTCTTGACAATGCCCCATTCAGGTATAGTGTGAAGACTGAATATAGGTGTATGGAACTAAATGATTAAGGGGAACAACAGATTTCAGTTGTTTTCAAAGAAAACAGAAACCAGCTGTAAAGAGCATAAAGCTCTGGTAAACCAAATGTAGAAATATAATGCAGACCAGAAAAGAATTTGAAGAGGAACTTGCCAAAGACTCAAACTAACAGTAAAAAATTGTTTAAGTGCATCAGAAGCAGGAAGCCTGCCAAACAATCATTGTTCAGTTGAGATGCTAAATGAGCACTCAAGGAAGATAAGGCCATTTCAAAGAAGCTAACTGAATTCTTTGCATTAGTCTTCACTGCAGAGGACATGAAGGAGATTCTCACACTTGAGCTATTCTTTGAAGGTAAGGAATCTGAGGGACTGCCCCAGATTGAGGTGTTAATAGAGGAGGTTTTGGAACAAATTGATAAATTAATAGTAATAAGTCACCAGGACCAGATGGTATTCACCTAAGAGTTCTGAAAGAACTCAAATATGAAAGTGCAGAACCACTAACTCTGGTATGTAACCTATCGTTTAAATCGGTGGCTGGAGGATAGCTAATGTAAGACCATTTTTTTAAAAAAGACTCCAGAGGTGATCCTGGTAATTGCAGGCCTGTAACCCTAACTTCAGTACTGGGCAAATTGGTTGTAACTATACTAAGAAGAGAATTAGACACATAGATGAATGTGATTTATTGGGCAGTAGTCAACATGGCTTTTGTAAAGGGAAATCATGCTTCACTAATCTATTAGAAGTTTTTGTGGGGGTCAACAAACATGTGCACAAGGGTGATCCAGTACACACACACTGTACTTTAACTTTCAGAAAGCGGTTGACAAGGTCCCTCACCAAAGGCTCTTAAGCAAAATAAGCAGTGATGGAATAAAAGGAACGACCCTCTCATGGATCAGTAACTGGTTAAAAGACAGGAAACAATGGGTAGGAATAAATGCTCAGTTTTCAGAATGGAGGTAAATGGTGGTGTTCCCCAAGGATCTGTACTGTAACCAGTGCTGTTCAACATATTCATAAATGATCTGGAAAAAGGGGTAAATTGTGAGGTGACATTTGCAGTTGATAAAAAATTACTTGAGAGTTCAGTTCAAAGCAAACTGTGAAGAGTTACAAAGGGATCTTACAAAATTGGGGGACTGGGTAACAAAATTAAATGTTGATAAATGCGAAGAAATGTCCATTGAAAAACATAATTCCAACTATACATACAAAATGATGGGATCTAAATTAGATGTTACCACTCAAGAAAGAACCATTACGAATGAGATAGATAATAAGACAGTAAATATCGTAACACCACTGTATGAATCCAAGGTCTACCCACACCTTGAAACTGCATGCAATTCTGGTCTCCCCATAAAAAAAAATTAGAATTGGAAATGGTACAGAGAAGAGCAACAAAAATTATTAAGGGTATGGAACAGCTTCCATATGAGGAGAAATGAAAAAGACTGGGTCTGTTCAGCTTAGAAAAGAGATGACTAAGGGAGGATATGATAGAGGTCTATAAAATCATGAAGGGTATGGAGAATGTGAATAAGGAAGTGCTATTTGCCCCTCATGTAACACAAGAACCAGGGGTCACCCAATGAACATAATAAGCAGCAGGTTTAAAGCAAACAAAGGGCAGAATTTCACACAACACTCAGTCATCCTGTGGAACTCATTGACCATGGATGTTGTGAAAGTCAAAGCTGTAACAGGGTTCAAAAAAGAATTAGATAAGTTTATGGAAGATAGACCTATCTTTGGCTATTAGCCAAGATGGTCACCGATGCAACCCCTTGCTCTGGGTGTCCCTAGCCTCTGACTGCCAGAAGCTGGGAATGGATGACGGGGTATGGTTCACTTGATGATTGGCTGTTCTTTCATTCCCTCGGAAGCATCTGGCGATGGCCACTGTTGGAAGATAGGATATTGGGCTATATTGATCTGACCCAGTATGGCCATTCTTATGTTCTTTGATGATTGGTTAAAATGCATGTTTGAAACAAACCATCACTACGTAGCCTCTATTCCAAACCTGTGCAATAAGTGCCTTCACACAAACACCAACATTTTGAAACCTGGATAACTAAAGTTAGGTTCCAGAAACCATTTTTAGGTACCCAAATCCCATTGACTTCTAGGGGAATTGTGGTTGCTCAACACCTCTGAAAATCAGGTTACCTCTCTTTAAGTGCCTAAATATCAATTTAGGCATCTAAATTTTGGTGGAAGGTCTTGTGCTTCTTTCTGGGATAGGCAACTCCAGGTTATGCATAATGAGGTATTGTAGAGATTCAGTGTTGTTTAACAATGTCACTGTGAAGGTGACTGTCCTGCTAATGCAATGATAAGAACCTTTTAAATTAATCTTAGACTTTTATTGCTTTGCTTCTTCTCATTGTTTTTCTCTGTTTACCACTGAAATGTGAAAAAGTTTGCTTGGTACAATCAGTAATGCTCAGTATCTGAGGTCTGTTTCTCCTCTTTCCTTGCATAGGTTCATTTTGATGTCACTGATTGGCCTGATTCTTTTGTCTGCCCTGCTCAGATGCCTGATGTAGACTGAGGATCTTGGAAGTTGTTCCAAAGGACCTTATTCTCAGGGGATGGAGGCTTGTTTTTGAATACAGAACTTGGCAAACAGAGCGGTAGGAAATCCAGAGAAGAATTACATTTTAAATTTGTTAGTGATTAATGATTAGGGATTTTTCTTTTTTCCTTTTTCAGATTTTGGATGGAGGTTGGCAGCAGTGGCAGCGTTACATGTTCAGCCAGATGAGGGCTGACAATCTTAACTTCAGGTTAACTACGTTGTTTGCATGTGATTTATAAACAGTGTTGGTTAGCTTTCAATCTCAAGGAATGTAAGATGATACGAAAGGTCAGCAGCATTCTTTGCTCAGGTGAAGAATAGAGAGAAGCTCTGCAAAGTGATAATTCAGCATAGACGTTTTACTGAAAACCTTTGTGTCTTTCCTTATAATGACCCAGCAGAGTAGCTCATTGGCTAGCCTTGTGCTACTAATTTTTCCTTCTTTCCTGCATATGCCAGGTGGTTTCCTCTTTAGAAATAATATCAATAATAATGCAGTGAGATATAGTACTCATGAATCTAAGTCTAGACCCATATAGAAATTTCACAGTGGCATTTTCACAAGTTTGTTGCAAGATATTTTACATACCTTAATTTCTGCTTTTCTGTGACTTTGGGGTGGGAGGAGTGGCTAGTTTTCATTGAAAAAGCAATCACAATGGAGCATTTTCACAGGTTATCTGGACAAAGTCTCCTCCACTCCAAAATGGTCTGCTTTACTTACAAAGGGACTTTATTGCTCAAATCCTTTGCAAAATGTAACAAATTGTATCACAAAAATAGGTCACGTTTAGGTTCATACTAAAATATAAATAAGTCTTCACCTTGTAACTCTTTTATGACACCAATCACTGTGATTACCTGAGCAGTCCCCAAAATTATAAAAGGAGCATATAAATAATTAGAGAGACAAGGTGGGTGAGGTAATAGCTTCTATTAGACCAACTTATGTTGGTGACAGAGACAAACTTTTGAGCCACAGTCTTCAAGTCTGGGAAGGTACTCCCAGCATCACAGCAAAATGCAAGGTAGAACAGATTGTTTAGTATAAGTAGTTAGCACGTGTCGCAAGTTCGAGTGGCCTGTTAAACTTTCTGTAGTCATAGGACAAAAAGTGGGGCTTAGTGGAAAGTTACCTAGAAATCATGCAAGAAATCCAAACCAACTGTCAAAAACTACCACTACACTACACAGATATAAATAATGATATTTTTATCTCTCTTTCTTCTTCTCTCTAGTCAGCATTGACTGGATTGTATTTATGGTGGGAAAGCTGCATCAAATTTTTGTTGCAAATATTTTATTCGCTTCTATCTCACATGTTTTATTGCTGTTCAGGAGGGGTTTCCCTCAGATCCTCCCAGTACAGGTAAAGTGAAGTTTGTGCCTCAATGGAAAAGGTATCCAGAGGATTCCCAGGAGCATTTGCAATTGCTCTTCTTCCCCTACTAGGTATCAGGTGCTCTGCGTATCTAGTAGCATGACTCCAGTAGAGCTGCATAGCCAGGGACTCCCTCTGGCCATCGCTGTCCCATGTGTTAGCCCTTCCTGGGAATCTCTAGAGGAGAGAAAAACATGTGTCCTCCCAGCCCCTTCCCAACTCACCACCTATACTTGGCTCACCCAGTCCTCCCTCTGACACAGCCAGTTCCTCCCTCTCTTCCCACCACTTTGTAGACACTCTGTATCTCAAGTACTTGCCTGGCCCACTTTATCACAGTATCTGAACACCTCACCATTGATGATTTTATTGTCACAACACCCAGGTGAGGTATATAAGAACTATTATCTCCATTTTACAGGTGGGGAACTGAGGCACAGAGAGGCTATGTGGCTTGCCCGATGTTCCACAGGAAGTCTGTGGAAGAACAGGATCTTGAAAACAAGTTTTCCGAGTCCTATTCTAGTGTACTAGTCAGTGGATCCTGGGCACCCAGAGCCCATTTCATGATGTTTGAAGGAAGCAGGGAGGGGAAATTCCACACAGGGAGAGGAGCTGTTATGTAGATCTAGGGGTCTGGGAACAATCTCACCCCTGACTATGAACTCTATGGAAAAAATTCCCTTTTGACCTAGAGTTATGGTGGTTTTATGTCAGTACAACAAATGTATTGTGCTGACTGCTCTGACTTCAGAGGAAGGTTGTAGCATTAGTGCCACAATTTTACTGTGGAAAGTTTGAAAAAAAGATCAGCTTGTAAGTGAAAATGCTATTATGCCCTCTGCACACCAGAAAACTGTTTCATCCTGAACTTTCCAAGCTGGCCTAGAAAAAAAAGGGATCAAAATGTAGGTCAGGAGGAATCGGAGAAGTTTAGTCCTATTACCCTAAGCTTACATACTGTAGTAAGGCTCACTCACATGTCATAGATGTCAAATACTAGATTTAAATAGTTAAAACTTTAACTCCTGTAGCGAAGGCGAAGAATATCCACGATCTACTTAAACAAGTATAAGCTTATATTTCTTAAATGCAAATGAAAAGGAACTAAATCTTGTACTCTTAGGAGACTGGTTGAATTTGACTGAATAACTTCAGTATATAGGAAGATCAAAGAAAAACTACTTTTACAAATACTTTTCTGAAGATCCATGATTTTAGAAATTAAGAAATATATTTTTAAAACCTTCAGATGTATCATTTTTCTTTCTCTCTCTCCCCTCGCCCCCCAGTCAGTTAAAAACAGAAGAATCACAAACTACCTCAAATTCTGCTTGCCTGGCATGTGGTTAAACCCAAAGTCCAGTGTTTTCTTATTCCTACTGACCTGACAACAGCAATTTATTTTCTGTCTGACTGAGGATCACTGGGGAAGTGTCAGTCATGATCTTCTCCTCTATTGATTCTGGTCAGCAGCTATTGACAGCTTTAAAAAAGATTATGTTTTAATTGGGGATCAGATAGATGGCATTTTAAGGTATTTAATTTCACTTTGTAACTTGCTATAGATTATCTGAGTGGTAGTACGACTCAAGGAGGATAAAGATGAATGTGTTGTCCTTTTCTTTCAGTGACCCTGAGTGCAAATGTAGCTCAGGCTAAAGTGACTGAAAATCTTTTTCTATCACAGGGCTGAAAAGGTTGAATGTGAATTCATTAGTGTTATCTTTGTTTAAGACACAATATCTACACATCACAAAGCTCACATCTTCAGCAGCCAGCCACACTTGTTCTCATAAGGTTTCAGGTAGAAGTAGAGTGGCAAGGTGAATGAGGAAAAGTTTCAGGAAATCAAGACAAAGAGCTTGATTTCCACTGCCTTGCACCCGAGAGTGATTTAAAGTTGTGCAAAGTATATAGTGCTATCATTGGAGTAATTGAGTCGAGAATCTTGATTTGGTAGCATTTTATACTCCCTTGCACAGTTGTAAATGACTACAGAAGGTTCAGATAACTATAGAAGGTTCAAGGCTGGGATGCATCAGGTTCTGAGGGTGTTTTTTGCACAGTCAAGGGAAGAAGGATGTTCTTGTGCATCACAAGAACCAAGACATTCAAAAGCAACTACTGATTTTTTTGAGCACCTCTGTTTCTGGGTACCCAACTTAAGACACCTTAAAGAAGCCTTATGTTCAGAAAATGCCAAGCATCCACTCTCTCTGAAAATCGGGCCCCTTTAAATCACAAGTTGAGCACCTGAAATCACTATCGACTTTTGTAAATATAGGCCCTGGATTCTATTCATGGTTCTGCCACAGACACATGGACATGTCAATAGCTGTATCTCAGTTTCACAGCCAGTAAATAAGGATGAAGAAATGGATCTACCGCACATGTGTTTTGTGAGACTAAATTTGTTCATCTTTGTGAAGCACTTTGGTACCCTGGGTGGTGGTGCCAGAGATATGCTGATTATTATCGTTTTCTGTCCTAAGGTCAAAAAAGGACGCAGCTATTGCTAGGATTAAAACAGATACTGGTTGTCTGAAAACAAAAAGTTTATTTCATGTCCTCCTGGCATATTCAATACTTACATTGTATTCATCTCTCTCTCAGTAATTGGGATATCTAGAATTTTCATATGCTTCCTGCAAATAATTAAAATCTCTTTGTAACTGGGTGTGTCATAATGTGGCCTCCCTTATCCTCTCTCCCTTCTTGGCTACTATAAAGAAAATTAGAGAGCTTAAGAAAAATGCTTGGGGTGAAAGGGAGAGTTTTTGTTGTTGTTTTTATTTTTACTGTGGATGTAAGAATGTAATATTTGGGCTGGATGACATTTAGCTTCAGGTGATAATCTGAGTATTGTCCTGTTTCCACAGTTACCACTTCCTTGGGACTCTTCTTACACCCCTCTATTTCCTTAAGACTCTGGGATCCTCTTTGGGAGGTTCGAGAAGCTTCATTCAAGGGCTCAAATGATTTGCACTGGGTTTGGAGAGGCAACAAATACACAACTAGCGCCTCAGAGATGTTAACAGAAGGGGGTAACGCACTGGCACTCTCTGTAGAGCCATGCAAGAGAAGAGCAGGTTCCCCGGTCTGGATATGAATGCAAGCAGTATTTCATGCAACCATAAACAGTATGTTGTGTGACCCCTGGAGCTGTGAGGAGGCAGACATACTAGAGAATGACGAAGGGGCTGGGTGGGTGACCCAAATACCCAGAGTTGAATGTGTCTAAGTGATAAAACATTCTACGCTCCGTGACAAGGCTGATATTCTGGCTATTTCTGAAATGTTTTATTCAGGTGCCAGCTCCCTGATCTTTTCTCCCTTCACCATGCTGAGGGCCAGTTTTAAGCCATTAAATCCTTCCACCAGCTCCTTGCCAACTGCCATTAGTGTAGCCTACTTTTAGGTGTCTTTATAGGAAATACCTATGGTAATGCACACTTGTCATGCTCACTTTCTTTCTCAGGAATCCATGATCAGTCGTACTTCCAGCTGAAGTACTCTGGTCTCCCCCAAATGCTAGGTGTTCCCAGCAATTTCCAGCCTGACCCTAATTTTACATACTTCTTATTTCATAATGAAGCATTTTATTTTCATTCCTACATCACTTAAGGCCCATGGAGGGTGAAAGTAGAATCCCACTGTCTGAAATCAATTGTCAGTCATTTCACACCTGTACCAAAAGCAAACAGACATAACTCTAATTGGCAGCCTGCCAGCATTTCAAACTGCCACCACATTAATTAATACATCTGTGGTGGAATTGTCAGTCAGATTCCACTTCTAACCTGCATAGCCTTCTAGCAGAAATCCTGACAATCAAACATATGTTTCAAATACTGTGTGCAATAGAAAACATTGGATAACATGATATAAATGGGATATTTAATGTTTGCTCAGTGAATAAATACGCATTTTCTTCCACTCATTACCATGGTTATAGCATAGTTAACAGTCTCCTAGCAAAAGTCAAGAGCATTCCTCTCTACCTACCAAGGCCCAGCTGGGGGATGCAATGTGGGACAAAGACTCAAAATGATAGGCATTAAAAATTATTTTTCCAGGAAATTAAGATTGCTGTAGGATTCACTCTTTTCATGCAAATTTCCCTTTCTAGTTCCTCAGTTTGATGATACTTTATTTCTGATGCGAATAATTTTCAATAATAAAAGGGAAGGGTCAGCTGATTTGTGTGAAATGTATGTAACTTTGGCATTTGGAACAAGTAATGTCCCTCCAAAGGGGAAACATCTGAGACTTCTGTACCATGATCACCCTTAAAATCTGGTGTTACTCTGTAAAGTGAACTATGTACATGTCCATTGGGTCTCATTGATTCCAAAGCAGATGTGCTCAGTTTACAAATTAAATGGCGTATTTTCTAAGTGCCAGCCCTGAAGACTCAATCTAAGATCTCAGAGTCATTTCCTTCTTACACATCACACCATTAATAAAGATGTTGGCCAGATTTTGCCCTCAGTTTTGTTTGTGTATCCCATGGCCTTCTGTAGGGCTGTCTGGATCTAACTGATTGGAACTTAGTAAAGAATTCTGTTTACTTACAAAAGGAGCAGAATCCAGCTCACTTTCTTATTGGCTTTTTTAGGTTTGAAGAATTAACAGGAATAAATAAGGTACTGCAGGATGTAACGGTTTCCAGTTATATAAGTGAACTGCAAGTTTTTTAAGTGTAACCACCTTATATTACAATAAGAGAGATACTTAACTTATAGTTTTTACTGCAGCTTCTCTGTGATTCATGTGTTTTGTTTTGCTATTTGGTAATTCTTGCAGAGCAGGTTAGCAAATGTGATTCGTAGAGGAAACATGAATGAGAGTGATTAGGTCATGCCATGCTGTTGTTTCCTTTATTGTTGTTATTATTATTTATTTATTTATTTATTTATTTATTATGTATTTGTGTCCTCAGTGCTGTAGAATGAAAATGACACCCTAGCTCTGTCTACAATGGGATTGTCATCTAAGACAAACAGCACAACAAGCCTGGGATGCAGAGCAAAGTCATAGCATGACAGGGCAGTACACAGGATTTTCCTAACTTGCCTTGCCTTGCCTTTTGTAGTAAAATAAAGAATAACTTTTCTGTGTGTAATTAACCATTGGAACAATGAGTAATTAACCATTGGAACAATTTATCAAGAGTCGTGGTGGATATTCCCTCACTGACAATTTTAAAAACAAGGTTGGCTGTTTTTTCTGAATTTCTAGGAATTTTGGGGGGGAAGTTCTATGGAGGTCAGACTAGATGATCACAATGGACCATCTGGCCTTGGAATCTATTAATCTATGAGCAGACTTAAGCTCCAACAGAGAATGGATCTGAAGTCAGAGAGAACAAGTTTCCACTTCTTCACTGTTTGTGTACTCATTCACACCCATGCAAAGTGAGTGTAAGTCATGACTAATCTAGTTTGGTAGTATTTTATATTCATCCTGCAAAGGTATAGATGGCTGCTCAAGGTACCTAGTGAGGGAGACTCAAACCTGGAGAGGAGAGAAAAACTAGACACCATGCAAGAGAGGGAACCAGATGTCATGGGCTGCATAGAAGGAGGCATTAGTGGGAGAAGGGCTATGAAGAGTGTGTCTAGGTCTCTGTGGCCTTGAACAGTTGTTAAAGAAAACTGCTTATCTGTTCACAGAAGAGAGAGAATGTACAGCTCGGGACATGTTGTTAATTCATTTGATATGCTCTAACAATATGTTCAGCACTCTACAAGACAAAGACAATCCCTGCCCAAATGAGCTTGCAGTCTAAGGCCCTGATGCTACAAGTTACACCACATAAACAGAGCCCTGTGTTTGCTGTGAGTAACTTTCAGGAATGGGGACTAAAAGACCCAGAGAGAGCAGATGATCAAGGGAAGGTATTACATTATAGGAATTTATTTTCATGTCCTCCAGTCCCATACTTGTAAAAATTAAATTTTCTGTAAGATACGGAAAAGGCCCCCAGCACCACAGTATTGACACACAATCTTTAATATACATATACTTGCACCACTCCTGTGCAGCAGCAGTTGGGCTCTGTCCATGTGCTGTTCATGCATAACCTGATTTTTACATTACAGGTTTATCTTGTCTATTGTCCCTAGCCCTAAGGAGTTGCTGCTTACGTTGGGTAGCATACACATCCTGACTAAAGAATACTGCTTGTTAAGCCTTATTTACAACTTAACCTACCATTCACATTCCCAATCATGACCACTGAAAAATCAGGTCTTACTTATGTCAAGTTACTTACACCCAGCCAGGTCTACAGTAGGGAAATGCTATTATCCCTCATTCTATAGATGAGCTGCTAAAGCACAGAGAGAGACAGAAAGTCCTTGTTGCCCAAGATCACCCAGGAAGTCTGTGGTAAAGCAGGGATCTGAAGCTGCTGGTACCCTAACCAAAAGATTATGTACGACACTCTGTGTAAATCTAAACACCAAATGAAAGGGAGGTGTAGCAATGTCATTTGACTGGTGTATTTTTGGTTCGTAGGTGAAGGTTGGCTAAGGAACTAATAACTCTTTTGAGGGGTATCTGGGGAAAGCTTTTATTTACTAATCAAACAAAGATTGGAACTCCATCATTGTCTTGTGCCCCTCACCCCCCACCCTTTGCTTGTGTCTTGTTTACTGAATCCCTGTTCCCCTTTGTCTTTTAGACTGTAGGCTCTTTGGGGCAGAGGCTTTGTCTAGCACATTTTGGAAAGGGATAGAATTGTGTAGGGCCTTGAAGGTTAGGATGAACATCTAGAATTTGTTGTGGTGGACCATAGGGAGTCAGTGGAGAAGTTGAACTGTAAAGTGAGGTGGTATGCTGGAGCAAGGAAGTAATTTTAGCAGCTGTATTTAGTTGGCATGGAAAAGGAGATTCCACTACTTCCTTAGGTAACCCATTCCAGTGCTTCACCACCTCCTAGTGAAAAGCTTTTTCCTAATATCCAACCTAGACCTCCCTCACTGTAACTTGAGACCATTGCTCCTTGTTCTGTCATCTACTACCATTGAGAAGAGCCTAGCTCCATCCTCCCTGGAACCCCCTTTCAGGTAGATAAAGACCGCTATCAAATCCCCCCTCATTCTTCTCTTTTGCAGACTAAACAAGCCTAGTTTCCTCAGTCTCTCCTCATAAGTCTTGTGCTCCAGCCCTGTAATTATTTTTGTTGTCCTCCGCTGGACTCTCTTCAACTTGTCCACATCCTTTTTGGTGGGGGGGGGGGCCAAAACTGGACACAATACTCCAAATGCAGCCTCATCAATGCTGAATAGAGGGGAATAATCACTTCCTTCGATCTGCTGGCAATGCTGCTACTAATGCAGCCCAGTATGCTATTAGCCTTCTTGGCAACGAGGGCACACTGA
This sequence comes from Mesoclemmys tuberculata, assembly GCA_007922155.1. Taxonomy (NCBI): domain Eukaryota; kingdom Metazoa; phylum Chordata; order Testudines; family Chelidae; genus Mesoclemmys; species Mesoclemmys tuberculata. Next base: position 25,325,084 of record ML675611.1, on the reverse strand, counting down.
TGACTCATATCCAGCTTCTGATCCACTGTAACCTCCAGGTCCTTTTCTTCAGAACTGCTGCCTAGCTTGTTGATCCCCAGTCTGTAGGTGTACATGGGATTCTTCCGTCCTAAGTGCAGGACGCTGCATTTGTCCTTGTTGAATCTCATCAGATTTATTTTGGCCTAATCCTCCAATTTGTCTATGTAATTCTGTATTCTATGCCTACCTTCCAGGGTATCTACCATTCCCCCTATCTTAGTGTCATCTGCAAACTTTCTGAGGGTGCAAACCACCCCATCCTCCAGATCATTAATGAAGATGTTGAACAAAACCGGCCCCAGGACCAATCCCTGGGGCACGCAGCTTGTTACCGGCTGTCAGCTAGACATGGAGTCATTGATCACTACCCATTGAGCCTGATGATCTAGCCAGCTCTCTATCCATTTTATAGTCCATTCATCCAACCCATACTTCCTTAACTTGCTGATAAGAATACCGTCGGAGACGGTATCAAAAGCTTTGCTAAAGTCAAGATATATCACATCCACTGCCTTCCCCACATCCACAGAGCCAGTCACCTCTTCATAGAAGGCAATCAGGTTGGTCAGGCATGACTTGTCCTTGGTGAATCCATGTGGACTGTTCCTGATCACCTTCCTCTCTTCCAAGTGCCTTAGAATGGATTCCTTGAGGACCCGCGCCATAATTTTTCCAGGAATTGAGGTGAGGGTTTGCTACAGGTTAGCGAGACAACCCAGACCCTGCTAGTATCTCTAGACTTGGTCCCCTGCAGCAGTCTTCCCTTAGGGTACATCTATGCCGGAATAAAAGACATACAGCTGGGCCATGGCTGGCCTGGGTCAGCTGACTTGGGCTTACGGGGTTCAGGCTGTGGGGCTAAAAATAGCAGTGTAGATGTTTGAGCTTGGGCTGGATCCCACGCTACCTCCACCCCGTGTGGGGTCCCTGAGCCCTGTTTCTGACCTAAGCTCAAACGTCTATACCACAATTAAATAGCCCCATGGCCTGAACTCCAGGAGCTTGAGTAAGCTGACATGGGCCAGTCATGGGTGTTTAACTGCAATGAAGATGTACCTTCAGTGGCCCCATTGAACCCCTGGTAAGTAGCTACTCCCCAGGTTTCAACTACATTTTAAGGATTAAAATCTGGTTCTCTAGTGTTAGGAGTTTTGTAATTCTTCATTTGTGGCATTCTTGTATATTCTTTCTGTGTGTTGAGCAGTAATAATGCCCCAGCTTCTGTGTACAACCTCAAATAAACTCAAACTTTCCTGTCTAAACAAAACTATGGGATTTTTTAAAATTGTGCAAATGAGGCTGTACTTAAAAATATGTGAGAGGGGGAATGTTTTACATTGATTATTTTGTAATGTTTTGATCAGAGCTGCGGAGATGTGTATTTGATAACAAAGTGGGGCCATGCAAATCTACAACTTAGCACTGCAAAACTGTAAGATGAACATCTAAGCATTGATGCGATAACGTAGGAGATGTCATTTCCTGTTGCCCATATCTCTTGTAATGGTTCCTCAGATATGAGCCTGCAAGATTAAGCATGTTTAATCACTCAAATCCATCTCCTTTTAGACAGAACAATAGTCAAAACCGCCTCATTTCACTCAGAACAATTGTAAAATATTCATTTCCTACCCAAAATGGAGAAGAGACAGTGCATGCCATTGCAGTATTCTTGGGGGATTGAGTGAATTCTTCCTAGAAATCTTTTAGTGACAAGTAAAACATTGTATATTCTTTAACATTCAATGAGATTATGTAACTATGAATTCTAGGTGCTGGTCACAGTTGGCTGTCCAATACACCCTGATATTATGTCCATTCTGAGCTTGCACAAACTAAACTTCTACAGCTCACCCAGTAAAGGTTTCTCCCCAAAGTACAGTCTTTTTGGTTTGTACTGGAATGAGACAATAATTTTTCTAATCTCTGGTCTCTGCGGTTCAGATGGTCTCCTCTTTGCCCAGCTAAGGAGTCAAGATATTTCATTCTTGATCGGTGTCCTGTTGACCAAAACGATGCCATCAAAGAAAATTACAGTGATGATATTTGTCAACAAGTCCCAAATCTTTGTTCATGTTATTGGAAAGCTCTATAACAGGTTAAGAAAAAGACACTTAAAGTTTGAAAAAACATGGCTTTTTTCTATTTTAGAAACCGATGGGCCTGCTTATCCAGTCTGAGAGAAGTAGAAGGAAGTTTGATGAACAAAGAAAGACAGATTTTAATTCCTCATTCTCAGTTTCCTCTTCCCCTCTTAGAGAAGTGAGGATAGGGCTGTAGGAACCCCTGATGAACTGTTCAGATGGGTTAATTTAGAATACCATATACCCTTTTAGCACACAATGTTTCTCTGAGAGCCTGTAACAGTCTTTCTCTCCAAATGCTAAGGACATTTTACTGGCATACCTTCACCATTTTGCTAGGGAATTTAAACTCCTAGCTCATGGGATGGTCGAGAGGATTTAGGAGCTTTTGCCCTTCTATGTGCTGTTTTCTTGTGGTTCACTGCTCCATGGTAGATTTAGCCAACGGGATAATCCAAGGCTGAGTCACACCAGGTGAGCTAAAAGGCCTGTCGAGAACTCCTTGCCCTCTTCAGATTTTTCAAGTTCGGAATGGCTTACTAAGATCTCGTTCTTCTCAGACTTTAAATAATTTCAGTTAGTTGCATTCTCGTGGCATAAGTTGCGGGGTGGGGAGAAACCTAGCAGGGATAGACTGAGCAGAGATTGTGGAATTTTGAAAGGTGTCTTGAATGATACTTGGGTTACTGTTATGGCAGAAACCTTCACGGCAGAGACTCAGCAGGCCCAAATCACAGTTGGCCTGTGGCCTTTTTACATTTGCTAGGCAGGTGGAATATCCACTCCCCTGAGGAATACTCCTGGCACCCACAGAACCAGCTCTGTGTTTCCCCTATCCTCCCACAAGCAAATCCCAGTCCAAGAGGCATCCCAGAGCTGGTGAGAAGCATGTTGGAGGTAAAATGGGAGAGGCAATGATTCTACACTTTTGCAGTGGCCTACAGAATTAATTGCATTAGGCAGCCCTGGCCTGGGTTGGGAGTTGAACCTGCCTCTGTTCCTGGCTAGTCCTGGCACTAGTGCAGCAGTGAATTATACAGTGAGTGTGGAATTACTATAATTTATAGCAATCGTGTGATAGTAAAATATTTTACATCCTATCTGAAGACTCTCCATCTCTAGTCATCCTGCAGGAAAGCAAAGAGACTTTTAAATAGAACTGTGCAAAACCAAAATTAAGACTGAAAGCAAATTGCTTGGCTTCATTTTCTGATTTTTTTGCTCAGTAGTAGAATATTTTACCTGCAGATAGCAGCAGACTCCTACGGATTGCAGCCTGATGGCTGAATTATGGGGAATTACCCATTTATTTAAAAAAAAAGGGGGGGGGAGGTAAAACAAGAAAAGAAAACTAGCATTTCCCCACCGACTGATGAATCACAGCACATCCGCCTTGTTACATCAGGTTTTGTTAGATCACATGACATCCTATAACCTGATACAGTGCCATGCACAGTAGCTACTTCCACCGTGCTAGGTACAGGTAAGACTGAGTAGGAGTAGAAGTGTACAAGTGTTCATGTGGCTAACGCTTTGCTGTAACAAAATCTGATAAGAGAAGGGCCTACAAAAGGTTGATAAGACTGCAGTTTTTGTTTTGTCTGTGAGAATAAACTGGCATCTTGAGTGCCTAAAGAAATATATATATAAAACAGGGATTCTTTACTGGTTTAATCCCTTAGGTATCAATAGAGAATAAAATCCAGAAGCAGAGTTGTTGCTTTAGCAAGGGCCTATAAAATGGGGTGTGAGAGAAAGCAACAAAGCTCATTCATTTTTTTAAAAAAAAATTTCCCCTCCAAAATCCAAGCAGGGCTAGTTGCTACAGTATTGCATCTAATCATATTTTAATTTTTTTACTTTCATAATTCATTTTTTTCTGTCAGAAATTGCATTGTTAATATTATACAAAGCGAACCTGTTCATGCTAATTGTATATTTACTTTGATCTGACTAACATGATGTTGAAGGAGTTTTCCAAAGCCTTAGGAAACTGCATGCAAGATTAAAAAGAAAAAAAGAGCTAATACTTATTTTCCACAAGTCCTAGTCCCTGAAACATGATACATTGGAACGTGGAGGTTTTTTTTCTTTTTTTTTTTTTAAAGCGGCTATAACTCCTAAATAACAAACAGTTAGGCTAATAGTTCAAGTTTTATACCACAGTGTACTATTGTCATTCTCACTGGCTGTCAATATTTAGATGGCAGTCACTCCCAGAAATATATATATGTATATATGAAGCTTCAATACAAAGACTTCCCTTCAGAATCCAGCTGCACTCTGGCAAGAAGTTATATTAGGAAGATGTGGACGATTTCAGAATTGTCTTTAGTCTGTTTATTGAAGGTCCTTGTAATTCTCCATGGTACAGAGATGAACAAGGGAATTTTCAAAAGGCAATTCAAGGTCATACAGTGTAAGATTTGGGTATCCGGTTTCGGGTGCTGACATAAGGGGAATTTTCAAAGCTGAACGTGGGCTGGGCTCCTACTCTGAAAATTTGCTGTGTCTTGGGTTCTCAAGGTCATTAATGAGCTCAGGCAGGTAATGGGTCAATAGAACAGTCAATGGAATCTTCGACACCTCTCTACTCTAGTATGGTTTCATTTTTACTCACTGTTGTTCTCTCTGCTTATTATTATACATGTTTTTCCCATGTAACATTTAAGATCATTTTCATACTGCCTTTGGCCATATTGTACATATGTATAATTTTCTGTTCCTATCTTTTGGCTAAATGTAGCCTGTAAGCTACAAGCTGTAGCTGTAAGGTGAGCAACATGGCCAAGTTGATGTCACTAAAGGAATATTAATTTTGGCTTTTCCTGACATTTTCTCTCTTTTAATTGTTTAAATTTGCCATTATATTGACACAATCTTTTGGGGTAGATTCTCAGCTGGTGTAAATGGTCTCCTAGTGCCTACAAAGTCAGTTGGGTTTAGGACATGCTCCCCTTTGTATTTAATCAATTAAATATTTCCCACTGTGGATAATCTTCCTTGTAGAGTTAAAAATAAATACTCCAGTCCCTTTCAAACCCATACCCTTCTTGCCAAAATACAGTGTCATCTTTTCTCTTAGAATTTTTTTCTTTTGCTACATGACTAATCAATAAACTACTTGATCAGCTGCCCACAGACATGTCCTTAAGGCTTCCTATAAGGTTGTAATAACCCCTTCGCACCAAATGTGGAAGTTCTGGGAACCATCTGAACTGAAAGGATTAAAAAACCCTGGACCTCATGATAAATGGAATCTTTCTGAGTAAAACAAACCTGGACAAATGCATGTTGCTAGATTGTACTTTAAAATCTAAAACCTACTCTTCGGCTAATTTTTTGATTTCATCGATTGGTGCTGTGTAGTTAAGTCTCTTTCCAAAGCTGCCTGGGAATTAATATGTGCCAAATGCTTTTGATATCTAGGAGTGTTTGTTTCAGGAGTGCTTAATTCTTTTTTGAACTAGATTATCATGTTAGCCCTTGAGGTGGTCTAGGCTTGTAGCCTAAGCCTACCTAGCATAACCCTCTTTTTTTTTTTTTAAATCTCCCATGCTGTCAAATGCTGGTATGCCCAAATGACTCCATAAGGTTTGCCTTATCTATCTGAAGTATTTTGAAGATATCATGGTAATGTCTTACCTTTTTTTTTTTTTTTCACCCCCCGCCAAACACTACCAAATAACCACATATCTGTATCTTTTTGGTAATGTTTGTGTATGCTTCCAATAATAATAAAAAGCTTACCATTCATGTCCTTTATGCATAACCTTCTACTGGTCCTTTAACTGATTCTTTTGCAATCTGTCTATACTTCAAATGTCATTTTGCTAAAGACCAGCCCGTACTATAGAAAGTAGCTGGAGTAGTTAATTTCATTCACAGAAAAAGCACTGCATTTGTAGTGGGTTATATTGGTTCATAGAAGACTGCATCAAATGTGTATTTAGTTGATGAATCCTTTCTGTACTTCTTAAATGCTTTGTATATGTGACTGAGGACATCTCCTTATATTTTTCTAGGCCAACTTTAAATAGTTTTCTACATTTCCTATTTATTTCATTACTTAATTTATATTTTTGGGGCTATTTAAATCTGCCTCTGAATGTTTCTTTGTACATTTCTTCCTTCATTTTCAAGCCCATGCATAGCTCCTCAACTGCCCGCACCTGCTCCTCTTCCTGCTTCCTACAGCCCTTCCAAGCGCCACTGCTAGTCACTCACAATATGAGCAAACAAATAGCTGACATGATGTCTCCTCTTGCCGTGAGAGCCCAACAGCCTCACTGTCGGATCAAGCCTATTGCCTGGTCCACCACTGAGTATAAAACTGTAAACAGCTGTGGATCATTGTAGTCATTAACGGACTCCTCTTGAGTGGTGCATAAGCCTGCATTCACCCAGGGAATGGTCTTGGCAAAATGCCTAATGGTGATTCTTGCAAGTTTTAGAATGGGGGATCTGAAAATGGGCCAGCAACCCTGTTAAGCTGAATTCCATTATTTATTTTTCTCCTAATGTCCTGAATTTCCTGGTCCAGTGCACACTGCTGGAAAACTGAGGAATCATAGGCTGTATACCTCAAATACTGAAACCCACATTAAAACTGTACAAAGCTAGTGAACATTCACTCCTGCAAAGGGACTCTCCTGCACCAATTGCTATGCCTATGTTATGTCTCATTGAAGGCAACGGGATTCCATGTGGGCATAAGGGTCCATGAGGGTAGGTCCCTTTATAGCATCAGAGCCATAGTTTTTACATTTTAACCACAATAGCCAATTTTTTATCTTATTAATGCCAGTGTAAATCTAGAACAAATCCACTGGAGTAATTCTGGGGTCAGTCAGGCCTTCGGTTCAGTCAAGGTTTGAATCTGGCCCTAGGTTCTTAAAATAATCAAATTTACCTCGGTTTAAATTTGCTGTAGGGTGATCAGAGAAGTTAGAGAGGCAAGTGATTTGTTAGATCACCTAATCCATTGTCTTGAAAATGTAGGATTAGGAGATTTGGTTTTTGTCTGCCTCCACTTTGAATATCCTGCCTGCAGCCAGAAACTGCCGATTTTTAGTGTTGTACAGAGGCACCCTTATCTGGAAAATACTTACATTAAGGATCAGAATAAACAGTAAAAGTGTAATCCAATTATCACCAATTTTTGGCCTCTGATTTTTTTCTCCCTTCTCCTTTTGGTTCTCTCCTCCACTTTGGATTTTCCTTGTGAAATGGTGGGGAAAAAAATCTTTCATGACTTTTTGTTCTTTTTGTAGTCTTCTGTGAAAGTCCTTTCAGCAGAAGGTCAGTGTATTATTGCCAAGGTATGATCCTGTGGTAGCTTAATTACTGTCTTATGAATCCACTGCTGCTAGTATTGGGTAGCTGTTTTCTGCCTTTAATATTTTATTCTTTCCCCTCCTGAGCTGTCGGCATATGGAATTCCAGCACATCCTGACATCTGTCTTTATTCATCATACTGAAAAAGCTGCAGATTGCCTTAGCAAGATCCACTGAAACTGGAGGACCTTTGCTATACATATTGTGGTTGTGATGCAACTGTTGATGTGCAATTTAGGTAGTATATTGAGAGAAGAGGAAGGATGGTGTATTGGTTAGGGCGTGAGCCTGGGACACCTAGGTTTGATTCTCTGTTCCATCACACACTTCCTATGTGACCTTGGATATCTCAGTTTGTCGCTCTCTGTCTCAGTTCTTCCTCTGTAAATTGGGGATAAAAGCACTTCCCTACTTCACAAGGGTGTTGTGAGGCTAAATACAGCAAAGATTGTCTGGTTCTCTGACACCACTGTTATGGAGTATATAAATCTCATCCTAGGATAGAAGAGGTTAAGGAGCAGTTCTAGGGTCACGTAGACCCACTAAACCTGCAGAGTCTGTTCCAGGTGGGGGAGGAATTTAAAATAAAGACAGCTCAGAAAGGGTGGGGAAATAGCAGATAAGCCAGGGGGACAGACCTGTCCTGAGAACTCTGGAGTAAGGGGACAGTGGGAATCCTTGCTGCACAGAAAGGAGATCTGCAAGTGGGAGCTACCCCTGGACAGAGGAGGTACTAGCTTTTCCTTAAGGATAAAGGAACCCTTCACTCTCTCTTTTCTTGGATTGTCTGTGAGACTGTGGCAATGTCCTCGACTGGAAAAGTAATTGGAGAATGGCCCAAGGAGGCAACACTAGAGCACTTCTAGGTGCTTGATATTGCTCCCCTCATCAGATGCTGGGTCACAGCCTCATGGAGAAGGAAGGCCTAGGCTCCCCTGCCATCTAGCTACAAGGGTGTCCTAACTCTCCTCCCCCCTTGAGACTGGGGGGTAAAGACATTGAAAGCCTTGAAATAAGGGTGTGATGCCTTGAGAGGTCCAGAGTTGGGTCAGAAATTCCTTTTTTGGGGGGGATGTCAGACTTCTGTACTTTGTTGAACTCTTACCCTGGAAAAAGGTGGACTTTAAAGGTGAACTGACCAGAGGTATCAGTGAAACTTTGGTCAAAGTTAGATACTTTTTTTGTGCTCTTTGGCTGTCAATGAAAATTTGAAGGCAGGTTTACATGAAGCATAGTGGGTTTGGATGGGGAATACGGTACATGGGTTTTCTTGGTTAAGCCTGCTTCATGGGCACACAAGGGACAATAGAAGCCATTTTGACTAATCTTCTCTGGGAAAGTGTCTATATTTTGTGTCCTTTCTTTGAAGGAGTTGCAGTATTTGTGCACTCTTTCTGAGTGCGCTTTATCTTTCTAGGGATCTAAACCTGGGGTTTTCCCTAGTGACCACTTGCAAATGCGTATGTAGGTGTGTCTCCTGTGAACAAGTGGTAGCAGCACATAATGCCCTTTTGCTCTGCTAGCTGCTGGGGAAGGAGGAGGTGAAGGTCACTGAAGGGTTGCCTTGGATCTTTGCAGTGCACTGATACAGTTTCCAAAGAGGGTAGATAGTGGAGGAGGTTAGCAAGTCACTACTCTTTTTCTGTCCCCTGGAACCCATAAGAAGACAACATTGAGTATGTGAGTTGTCTATCAAAGAGCTCATTGGGGGGGGGGGTAGGATTATATGGCAACAGAAAGCCTTCAGTCTAAAATAAGTTTGGATAAAGTGTCCAATCCTGAATCTTTGAAATCTCCCATCACAAGATTTATAAAAATTCTTGCAATAGAGAGCCGTGTTTACTTCATCCTCTTTAAATCTAGTTCTGCTATGTTAGCATTGGGTTTTCTTTATTATATTTTTTCTTTGAAATATACTAGAAGCATATTAAGAATGATTTCAAGGGGAAAAGGAGATTATTATTCCAATTTGGGGTGCAAGGTATTTTAGAATGTATGATCCATTTTTCAGTGGCGGTGAGGCACATAGGGGCACACGCATATAACTAGAAATAGATAGCTGAAGTCCATTGAAGTAACTGGATTTGTGAGTCCCAGATTGGAATAATAATCTCCTTTGCCTGTTCCTGGGGGGTATGAATGATGCTTGGCCTGGCAGGAGGAACTCAGGACTTTATAGTCTTGCACCCTGTGATTCTCTCAATGGTAACAAAATCATAGCACAGAGAACACACAAACAGCCACAGCCATATCCCTGAACAATACAACCCAGACTTCTGTTCTCCTCGTGTTTTAGTCTTTCCTTTTAAAATGTCAAAGGCAAAGAAAAATACTGCAGAAAATGAATTTAGAAAATAAATTTCTGATTGTGTGATGAAACTTTCTAAACTCAATGAAAAAGTTAGGTTCATCACACAATTTTCATTGAGCTTCGTCCATTGCACACTGATGTACACTGTTCTGTGGGAGGGTGAATGCTGCCTGGCAGGTGCAGAGCACCTTAATCTAGCCTGTGACTTCAATGGCAGCCAAGTAAGCTACCTTTTTGCTAGACAGGGCAACTCACGCTTATTTCTTGTCCAATTGAAGTCAGTGGTGAAATGCCCAGTGGCTTCAATGACCAGTATCTCGGGGGGCATAGCTGATACTGTACTGCGGACAGAACTGCATAATATAGTAGCATTATAATTGCACTTATCATTGTCTCTCTTCTCTGCAGGATCACACAGGCTACACCACGGCACACTGCAAATGTTAGAACAGTGTTTTGGACATTTGCTTTTCTTTTTGATGAACAAGTAAAGCTTTAATGTTTGATAGAGGGTCACTGGTTTGCTATTGTGCCTTTGTAGGACACAGTTGCTTGCACAGGAAAATAAAACAGTTTTCTCTGCACTTTTTTCTTGGGAGTATGCAAAAATCCCATGTGCATTTTTTTTTTATGAATTGGACCCTTCTATTTTATAGCCAGTACTAGTCATGCTTATTACAATGCCATATTATGACCGTAGCCACTTTTTATGTCCCTGTAACATGGTACCCTAGAGAAAGATGCTTCACTAAGCAAGAACTAGTAAACTTGCTATAGAATCAGCGGAATACTTTTCACAAAAGTGCATAAACTTCTGTTCTTAAGCATTGTCATCTTTCACCTTAACAAGCACAGCAAAAAGGTTCCACTGGTTTCTATGCCTTGTTAGGTCTATCATCTTTTTAATTAATAGTGTTTTTACGAAGCCGTCTGAACTGTGTCATTTCCATTATCAGAAAACCAGTGCCATTAATGAATAATTTTCATTTCTGATCCTTGATATCATGCTAGTTGATCTCCTGTTTCCATGCCGCCGAATGATAGCATCGTTTTCTGCCCACGATCAAATTTAATTTGGACTCTGATTATATTATGCTGTTGCGACTGAAGTGTCAATTTTTGTCAGGCAATTAGGAGCTATAACCTGTGAAGTTAAGTTTGATAGGCATTGTAATTGGATTGTTACAGTAATAGCTTGGAACATTCCTTTTTTTCTTGCTTCTTTGATTCTTGATGCATACTTTAGTCATGAGAACAAAGGCATTTTGTTGTTATGCAACCATAGGGCATTCAAGACAACAAGATGGAGATAGGGTTTTTCCACTCACTTCACATGGACTTGATGTGGATTTAGGTTTGACCACGAGTCGTAACAAGATTTTGAAGACTTCTGATGGGGTGAAGGAAACTTGCAAAAGTCAAATATAGAAACAAAGCATTTAGGATCATCATTTTTTTGTGATTCTTTAAATGAAAAGGTTACACAGAAAACTAAATCAGAACTGGAAATATGTCAAACTACTCTTTAGGCCATTCTCACTTCTTTTTAGCAATTTAGTGCCCTCTCTGGGTTTCTGATTTCAGCAAGCACCAGGTACTGTAATTTTGGAACACACTGTGGCCCAAATTCTCTGCTTGTTTAAATGAGTGCAGTTCAATGGAACTGTGCCCATTTACACCAACGGAGAATTTAGCCCCATGGAAGATAGTCACAGCATGATAGCTAGTATGTAATGGAGAACACATTTATTTTATTGGATCCTTGTTGTCAGTTCACTCTTCAGTGTCATATTGGAAGTATCTGGCTTTACGTTTTTCTTTGCAGACACAGTAGTTCACAGATTGGCTGTTTGTCAGAAAAGAATTGTTCTGAATATCTTTGGCATGTGCTCAGCCCCTCCCCAGGCTTCCTCTTCTGATCATCTCTGATCAGAGACATAATGGAGAGGCCTTTTAAAAAGGACAATGGAACGGTGCTACCATATCCAGCACTCATCTGACTGGGAATATTTTATAGCCGCTGTTATGGGACAAGTAAAAGAAGGAGGAAAACAAAGGAACCCCAGTTGCTGCGATATATAAAAAATAATGTACACACCCCAGGGCATGGTTATAGAAAATGGAAAATCCAAACCAGAGTGGCTAAGCAAAGTTAAAGCTTTAAAACAAAGAGAGGCACGTTTGAAAAGGGTCAGATGTCTGTATGGTTTAGGTAACCCCCGCAGAGATTGGGGTTTTTACTGGAATTATCTGAATGTCTGAGGACACCCTCCTCCTCCCACACACCAAAATTTCAAATCGCCTTCTGCGAACAACATTAGTATTTCTCACCTGCTCTTGTCTCATTGGGGTCTAGCCTTCTGTGATCTGGTGGACTCACTTTCCAAGCAGGCATCTCAGGGTGTGGCCTGGTAGGCTTGCTCCTCCCTGATTCAGGGAGCAAAGTCTTCAGGGGCAGCCAGTTGTGTCCATCTTCCACTCAGGCATCCTCACTAGCCTCGCTGAGCTTGCTTGGTCTTGGATGTGACTTGGTGTGTCTACTCCATCCCTTGGCAACTTTAGTGTGTTCCTGGTCAGTCTGTTCCCCCCCAAATCCACTCTGCTGATTTTCTTCTGAGGGTAATGGAATGAATCTCATCCCGTACCAGCAACTCCTCTGTTAGGTCCTGCAGTGTTATCTTTTTACAGTGTAAATTCACAATTAAATTTATGCTCCCGTAGTGCTTTGTGAGACTGCAACATTCCCAGTCTTGATCCCTCAGTTCCAGCACAAATCATGTGAGACCGACCATTCTTGAGATTACCCATGCCTGGACTGCAGAGCCGGGCCAGAATGTGGTGGTATTAGAAAACTATGGATAGCAGTGGTTGGTAGATTCCGTGGCATGTAACAGCATTACTAGAGGCTGTGGGGATGGAGTGTTTTGTTTGTGGTTTGAATTTCAGCTCGGACAGTGAAACTAGACTGGTCTATTTATTAAGTTCACTCTTCCTTTTAGACTCACTTCTTTTTTTCTGTTTAAAGTGTTAACAGAATTTTTAAGTTAAAGAAAACAAAACGTGAACATTTCCATTTGTATCAGATTTTCTTAAAAACCTTTACTTCAATATACAAAGCCTAAATTTTGGGCTTAGGCTAGCTGACATTGTCCCCTTTAGTCTGGTGATGTAAAAAATGAACTTTGAGAACCTGGAAGGATGCATCAGGGCCATTGAAGAGGGAGTGAATTGATCAAGAGACAGGCAGCTGCATATGAAAAGGTAATACAGGTATTTGGAATAGACAAAAGGTATCTGAAATGTATTCTTCAGCTGTATCAGAAGAGATGCCCTGAACTGTGATAGGAGATGGTGGAGGGAAGTTGAGGGGTGAATGAAAGCTTTTGGCTGAGAAAATAAATAATATTTTTTCTTTCCCCTTTTCTACCTCCTTACTTTCTCTTTTGCTTTGCATTTCTTTCTTCCTAAGAGACAAGGAATGTGGTGGAATTATACCTGAAAAAGCCACATAAATCATTATGTATGTATATGCCATTTGCAGGAATATAGACGCAATAGACAGATAGATAAGCAGGCATGAGGAAATCCACGCCTGCTACTGGGTGCATGCAACTTTCTGGAGTCTCACAGCAATAAAAATCTTTATTAATTTTCCATTTTTCAGTTTATCTGATGCAGGCCGAGAAATTACTGTAAGACCGATGATCTGCAGCTCATTAATTGTAATGTAATGTAGCAATTTTCAATGAGCTGTTTTCTGAAAACTTTCAATCATTTGCTATTAGTACTATAATGAAGCAGGTGCAGTATATACTTGCATAAGAACAGAGAATATGTCAGCACCTATGCTGCACAGAAAAGCTGCTGATTCTTTGCATGCAGATTGTAAGCATCATCTGAGGAGCAGCAGAGTTCATAGGTTCAACATTTTCTCCCTTTCAGCCTCCTAAGTCAGGGATATTTTAACCAGCTGGGGGCAGAATGACATTTTGGAAATTAAAGAGAAAAGATGTAAAAATTACTAATCCACTGGTATTTCTGGATCTGAGCTTCACTATTACTAATATAACATGAAAAATCCTAACAGGTAAAAATGATGTCTGATTCCACATTATATTTCTGAAGTGTCAGTGCATGGGTAAGTTTGCATTAGACATGCCATTTAAATACTTCAATACATTTTTATATCTTAAAAAAATCGTTGTCAAGGTAAAACTTAGATGAAATCTCTTTATTTTCGTGCTGACGTAAGAAACATTTCCAATCTTTTTGACATACAGATATATTAGAAGTTACATAACTCTTTATAATCTTTCCAAATATTTCATTGTCTGAAGCTATTTCATTGACAACTTCTGTTGTTTTTACTATACTTGTCCACCCCTTCACATTAATACTCTGATTACACACCTACTTTATGCTGGGTGCAATCTGATTGTTATGGTGACATATTTTTACTTTAACTATTGAAGGGAATTTATCTCTGGTGAAGGGGGTTGAATTTTATCACCCTTGGGATGATAACTCCAGGGTCCAAAAAATATGAATAGGGCGGGTAGCAGCACACACTTCCATCACATTGTTCCTCAGCTCTAACCTGGAAGGAACACATTTAAAGGTGAAAGGGTGAATCAGTCTCCATGCTCAGTCAATCTAGTGCAGCTGCTTACAAGTGTGTCAGTTCATTTCAGACGTGGTGGTTGTTTATGTGATAGGAACACCCATTGCAAACTGGACTGGGATCAAAAACTCCTTTCTCATAAGTCCCTAAACTGCTGTTGTAGTAATAAGAACCTAGCAGAACTGGATTTGAACGGGCAATCTAGAGGCAAAAGACACTGTATACTGTAACCAAGTCCCTTGAGCCATTCCAGTCACAGAGATTATTTTGCAACAAGTTGCATGTCTTGTCCATCACTGTACCTAGCTGACCACTTTTTTCTCATAGGCCTTAATTGATTATTGTTTATTAAGAACTGAAAGCGTACTTGGTTCTACACAAGATATAAATAGAAGACAAACCCTGCCCTGATGAACTTCCACTTAAACCTAAGCAAATAATGATCCATAAAACAAAGTCCAGATTGATTCAAACTGAAACCATTTTAAAAATGTTTTTCATTGAATCAAAAGATTTAAAAAAATTCTAATTTGAATTAAAAAAATTCAGATTGATTTGAAACAATTTTTAATTCATTTCTAGTTGACTGAAATATTTCAGTTGTCTTTAAATTATTTTATTTTTATTTTTCAGGTTTTCATTTTTATTTGGCCATTTTCAGATATTTCCCCACCCTTTTTTTGTATTTTTTTTAATTGGCCAAATTGGAATTTGAAAAGACATTTCAGAATGAAATGTCAAAAAATGTTTTGAAATATTTGATTTTTTTCCCCCAGATTTTTCTTGGTGGAAACTATTTATCAATTTGAGCAGAATTAGCTGCTTAGCACTAAAAAATCCATTTTATGATGATAAAATCTATTAATCAAAAAAATGATACCCAGCTCTACACACAATATAGAAGACAGGCATAGAAAGACAGGACATACCAGTAGATTCAGTGATTGGTCAAATGGCCAAAACAATCTATTGAAAATAGATTGTGTGAAAGTAAAGTTCAGAAAAGCACATAAGATGGAATAGTTTTACAGATCATATTAGGGAAAACAAATATTTTGTTGTCTTTGTCTGGCAATAGATTCATGCTAGATTGCCTTGGGGATTACTTGTTGAACATTTCTTGACACATACTAGATCAGTTTCATTCCTGGCTCTGTAAACTAAATGGATTTAAAAAAAAAAAGAAGTTATGGGAGAAAATTCACACTCAAGATTGCAATGAATTGGAAAGACCTCAAAGCAAGAAAAACAAATATAAATCACAACTGTATTAATATCTTAACTAGAAAAGCACATATGGTGTTTTCTTTTTTATTTACGGGCCCTGATGAAAATTAAAGATGACCCTGAACCACAGCCTTCAGATCTGGAGGAGAACTTTTCCAGAGTGCAGGGGTTTTGGTATATGGAATTTTGCTTTACGCCCATGAAGATAAGGGGGCCACGTTCAAACTTTCCCCTGATTCAGAGATATTTAGATCCAGAATTTTGGTTTGGGCCCATCTTGAAAAATGAAGCCATCAAACATCCGTAAAACAAATATCTGAAAAATTAGTACGGACTAGAATATTCCAAGGAGGAGGAAGGGGCTCGATATCTCAAGGGATTTGTACTGGTATATAGATAATATAGAGCATCAGTTTGAATCCAGCCTATGTCAAAAACGACTCAACGTTGTTAATGTTTAGTGGCCTAGGAGAAATGAGTTGGCATTCTCAATGGACGAGTGTCTGCCGCAGCACAACTGGCGGCCTCAGAACAAGGACAGAATGGACATGGTAATGGAACTGTCTTTTGCAGTTATCCTTTTCAGTCAGGGTAAAAGGTATATTGGCTTGTAGTGTGAGGAAGATAATCCTGCCAATGCCACCCATACAATGGATAAGCAGTGGACTTGCATCCTAGAATGGGATTTTCCAAACACGCTCTCAGCATTGGCCTAACTCTCAGATTTCAATGTAAGCAGAGTTAGACCAGTGATGAGAACTTCTGAAAATCCCACCTCTAATGTTTCCAGCTGACAAGACACGGTGTTGGCAGAAAATTGAACGTAGATCAAGTGCTTGGAAGGCAGCCATGCTAGCTGCTACACCAGTAATGCTGACTCCCACTAGAGTTTCCAGTCTGCCATGATCATGGCATTCACTTAAAAGAAAAAAAAGGGTGGAGTGGGAAATCAAGCTATTCCGCCTGCAGAGGACAGCGGTTATACATAATCAGAGAAACCGCAATACAGGGAAGACATTTGTCTTACAGCTATGATCAGTGATTTCTAAGGGCTTATGTGTGGAGTTATTGCAAGCCCTAAGCAAGGGGTTTAGTTGGACTACCCAAAAAGAAGACCAAGGACTGAATTAGGACTCAAAATGTAGCCTGAAAATTTCCAGTTTACTGTGCAGATACAGGAAAATTACTGTGAATTATCTGAATGGTCCTTGAGCAGAGCCATGCTCATAAATGCTGTGACAGGATTCCACAGGAAAAGTGCTCTGGAACCACTCAGTGTGAAGCCAATAGTCTAGTGGAGTCGATCTACCTTCGGATCCTCTCACAACAGTGCAACCATCTCTTGAATTTGACATCAGAGCATTCACCACCCCTGCTCCGCTGTGAGCTCCCTGCAGTGAGTCCTTGTGGATGGAACGCCTGGGGATTTTTTTGTTTGCTAGCCAAACCAAAACAATGGGGAATAAAGTTAGTCTTGGCTTGACAAGAAACAAAAAGTATTTGAATTTTATGGCAAATAATAAAAGTAAAAAAAAAGTGTGGTTTAGACTGAGTTTTTTAAAATTCTTTCAGATATAAAATTGAAGTAAAATTCAAACTAAAAAGTTGTTTCAAATTGAAACTTTTTATTTAGAAAATGTCAAAACAAAACACTGAAATATTTTTTAAAATTCTTTTTTACAGGACTGATTAGGCAAATTCAGCACAAATTTGCAAAATGTTTTGGTCTGCCCAAATCTGCATCTTTTGTTTGAAAAAAAGGTTTTGTATGAAAAATTTTGCCCTGCTTTATTCTTGAGTCCAGCCATTAAAAAAATACCCTGACTTGCAATGATGAGTTTTGCCTAATCTCTTGGTTCCCCTCTAGATCAGTGGTCTCAAACTTTTTTGATCTATGCCCCCCTTACCTGGTCCACACTCTCACTCTCGAACCTGGGAGTCAGAGTTCGAATCCAAGGCCAGGGGTCAGGGTCTGGGGGTAGAGTGGAGCTGGGTGGCACTCCCTACCTGCCCCACATGGGGGTTGGTTTTAGGGTGAGCAGATGTCCTAATTTTATAGAGACAGATATTTGGGGCTTTGTCTTACATAGGTGCTTATTATCCTCCACCCTCTGTCCTGATATTTGTTTCACATTTGCTATCTGGTCACCCTAGCTGTCCCGGGCCCTTCCACTCTGAACATTCCTCTGTTCACACCCCACATTTTGGAGACCACTGCTCTAGATCAAAAATGGATTGCTATTACCTCTTCAAACTTTTCAAACAGCTAAATATCACTGAATTCCTGTAAGATGGCTATTTCTGATGGGAATTCTTGGCCCTGTCCTGCTCTCATTTTATATTAACTGAATTTTTTTTGCCATTAGATCTTCGCAGGGGCAGGATTGGAAACTCCATGTGCACATGTTTGCACATGTGCTCTTTACTGGATGGTTGCATATGAGAAAGAACATAAGTCTTTTTTCTATAGACAACTGATTACAGAGATCTTTCAACTTGAGTGGTAGAAGCCTATGTTTTGGATCTATCTATCTATATGGCCCCCAGGTGAACACCTCACAATCTTTTTTTAAAATGTAGGAACTGTAGAATCAGGGTTCTGGTCCTAGCTGTGTATCTTTGTGTGGTTTATTTGAAGAGGTGATAATTTGTTCACAGTTAATGCAGCATGCAGCTACACCTCCCCCGACCTTTAAATCCTCATGGCACCACATTTTTAGAGTTAAGACTTATTGACAACGATAACGTTTTCTGAAAATTGTGATTAAATTGTGTAAGTACTTTTTCAGATTAAGAGACTTAAAATAGCTTCTTTTTGAAAAATATGCAATGTCTATTGTTCCTTTGTGTCCTGCTCTCTGCC
Organism: Mesoclemmys tuberculata; assembly: GCA_007922155.1. Taxonomy (NCBI): domain Eukaryota; kingdom Metazoa; phylum Chordata; order Testudines; family Chelidae; genus Mesoclemmys; species Mesoclemmys tuberculata. The sequence goes on along the minus strand of ML675611.1, from coordinate 25,306,620 downwards.
CGGAGAAATCACATAATACCACAGAATCTGAAACATAAGTAGATTTTGATACTGACTGTGCAAGCAGCAGTTTTTCAGGGCAGGAATCATAAAATGTTTAAGAAATACCATTATTTGAAAACTAGACTGAGTTCTTTGTCAGTTAATTCAACAGGGAAAACGTCAGGGAGACAAAAGGGCTTGTCTACACTGTGTGGCAATATGCATTATGGGGGTGTGACTCCTAAAGTGCATTAACATGTGGCTCATTAATTGACATAGTACTGTTTCAAAGAGCAATAGGGAACTCTTAGTGTGCACCACCAAGGCCTACACAGACTAATTAATATTCAACACGTTAGTGCTCTTTAAAAATCACAACCTCATAGTGCACATTACCCCACCTTGTGCACAGGCCAAAACTACTTTTGTCATCCAACTTTGAACTGAACCAGACTGCTTTACAAAAGTGGGAGGAAATTACAGCATCTGGGAAAATGATTTTATTTCCAAATTCCCCATAAAATAATCCCATTTTCAAGATGGGCTACCAAGGAATGGAGGCTAAATCCCAGATCTCCAAAGATATTTTGGTGCCTAACACCCACTGATTTCAACTCACCTAACTCCCACTGAGGATCTGAGCCCAGGTGACTTGTCAAATGTGATGTAGAACCTTGTAGCAGACTTGGGAAGAGAACCCTGCCCTTTGCATCCCTCTGATCTTAATTTTACTGTTGGCTGTTACTCAGAATCTGAGCTGGAATGTTAATTAGGGACTGTGCAAGATTTCTGATACCCTTAACTACTTATTTTCTTGCATTTCAGTTTTTGTAAGTGATATAGTTGATAGGTATCTTTCTTAACACTAAGGCCCGGTCCACACTTAGCTTTGCGCTTCGGCAGCAGTTGACGGGAGATACGCAAGTGACATAAATCACTTGCGTATCTCCCGTCGACTTTGCGGCATCTCCTTTGCGCGCCGTCCACACTGCGCTGCATCGAAGGGAATAGCGCTCCCTTCAACGCAGCACTACGCCACTTACCAGGGTGGTTTTCCTGCGTTGCTTGCTGGATTGAGTGACCGGGTCTACACAGACCACTCAATCGATCCGACGGCAGCGAATTTGCTGCCGTCAGTGTGGACCCAACCTAAGAAACCACTGTGCAAGGCTGAATGTGAAGAGTTACAAAGGGACCTCACAAAGCTGAATGACTGGGCCACAAAATGGTAGATGAAATCAAAGTTGATAAAAGCAAAGTAATGCACATTGAAAAACATAATCCCAACTATACATACAAAATGATGGGTCTAAATTAGCTGTTCCCACTCAAGAAAGAAATCTTGGAGTCATTGTGTATAGTTCTCTGAAAACATCCACTCAATGTGCAGCAGCAGTCAAAAAAGCTAACAGAATGCTAGGAACAATTAGGAAAGGGATAGATAATAAGACAGAAAATATCATAATGCTGCTGTGTAAATTCATGATATGCTCACATCTTGAATACCATGTGCAATGTTGGTTGCCCCATCTCAAAAAAGAATTGTAAAAGGTTCAGAAAAGGTCAAAAAAATTGAATAAGGTTCTGGAACAACTTTCGTATGAGAAAAGATTAAAACACTAGGACTGATCTTGGAAAAGAGATGAGTAAGGGGGGTTATGACAGAGGTATATAAAATCATGACTGGTGTGGAGAAAGTAAATAAGGAAGCATTATTTACTCCTTCTCATAACACAAGAACCAGGATCACCCATTGAAATTAATAGGCAGCAGGTTTAAAATGACATAAGGAAGTACTCCTTCACACAATGCACAGTCAACCTGTGGAACTCGTTGCCAGTGGATGTTGTGAAGGCCAAAATTATAACTGGGTTCAAAATGAATTAGATAAATTCATGAATGATAGGCTCATCAATGATTATTCACCAAGATGATCAGGGATGCAAGCCCATGCTCTCGATGTCCCTAAATCTCTCAGTGCCAAGTAAGCTGGGACTGGATGACAGGAAATGGATCACTCAATGATTGCCCTATTCTGTTCATTCAATCTGGAGCAGCTGGCACCAGCCATTGTCAAAAGACAGGGTCCTGGACTAGACAGATCATTGGTCTCACCCAACATGGCTAGTCTCATGTTCTTATGGTAATCGTATGTGGGTATTTTTTAATGAAGCATTTTGCTTTTGTAAGTCACAAGTTATGCTGATGTGTGGTGTTGCAATGCCTTGTTTTGCTGATGGAAAAATTAAACCCTTATGTGACATTAACTGGCATTCTTTTCCCTTCCATTCTGGCACCTGCCCAGCCTAAGCACTTTGCACTGCCTCAAGATAACGTGGATTAATCTATGCTATGAATTTCTTCCAAAAGGGCTTTCCTGTAGAGCAAAGTAATGAACGCAGTTGACTTCACTGGGACAAAAGCTAGGTAACATCTTTGTCCTCACAGTTCTGGACCACTGCAAGCACTATAAAAGGAAGCCTTTGAAATACTATGCTTTGACCTTACCTATAAAAGGCATAGTGCGAGAGTAAGGACTGACTGGTACTATTAGCTGCCACATAACAGTAATTGGGTAACCTCTTCCTTGGATGACTGACTATTAGTGGACAATATAGTTTAATGGTAAAATAAATGTCATGGCATGATAAAGTATATACATTAGCCCCTTGAATAATTTCCTTTATTGAATTCCATGACAAAACTACATTCCAAATACTGCACAAACATCTGCTATGAAATTCCATTCTTCAAAGTGGGATTGGCTGCTCTCTTTCAGCTAAAACATTCAACAGAAAGATTGCTCACTCTTTCATCCCTATGAAGAATTATGACTTTTGACTTAAAACACATACAGTTTTCTGTAAAGATGGCATGTATGTGTTCTTCCTAGCTTGAATGGGCCTCTGCAAGCATATTCTCTTGTCTAGGGCATATGGTAGAGTAAAACTGAATTAGTGAGGGTACAATACTTCAAGTTAGAGTGTTAAGATACAGTAAGCAAAAATAAAATAAAGACAATATAATCATCAAAACTAGGACAGCTTTTCACTGCATTCATCACTATGGAGACTTAACGCTGATTCCACCTTCCATATGAATGATAAATTGCGAGTCCTGGAATGGCACTGCTGCGTATCCAGGCTGGAATTGCTAGTTAGACAGATCCTGCCTAGCTCTGAAGTTAAAACATGGAAATAGTTTACGCATGTACAAGCCACTAGTTAATAAGCATCTTTGTATTCATCCTTAGAGTCATTGTCTTCCCCGCCCCCCCTCCTTTTCTTAATAACATCTTAGGGCAGACAGCATTGCTACTAGTCAGAGCAGGGCCTAAGAGATAGGGCTTTCCTGGGTTTTGTATCCAGCTCTACCAGTAAGTCTTTATTAGAGATGATGGACAATTTTTATTCAAAAGTTTTTTGATGAAAAATGCCTTTTGCGAGTAACAATTTTTTTTTCCAGAAAATGTCTGTTTCCTTAAAAAAGTTTAAAGTGTTCACTGAAAAACATAAAAGAAAATGAGAGAACCTCAAAACCAAAATGTATTTCATTTTAGAGTTTCTTAGAGGGTTTTTCTTAATCAAAAACACCAAAAAATTAATTTTGAAAACAAAAATTTAAAAAATTGTTTATCTATTTTTTTCACATTTTCCTCCCATCCCTAATGTTTTTTCAAGCAGCTATCATCATTTTGTAACTTTAGGCAAGTTCTTTCATTACTCTTTGCCTTGGTTTACCCATCTGAGAATGGGAGGGAGAGAGGGAATACTCACCTATTTCCCAGGGTGTTGTGAGGCTCAATCAACAGTTGGTAAGCACTTGCAGACTTCTTGATGAAAAGCACTAAGATGTGTAATGTACCATTATTATTAATGTCTATTGCCCATTATTTTTATCTATGGCAGTTTTCCACTGCTTACGAAAATTAGTCTAATCCAAAGTGTTGGCCAGATAGAACCACTGCAGTTCCTTTGGTAGAAGTTTAGAGATGAAGTCATGCTGATTTTATCTTCAGAAATCTTCCTTTACAAGCTTCCCAGAAACACACAACTTGAGCATTGCTTCTACTTGTTGTCTTCAGGCTAAAATTGTTTATTACTTTATTTCTGCTATTTTTAATTAAACGATTTGATAATATTTTATGCTGTTTAATGCTTTCTTTTTGGGCACATGAGGGATGAATTTGACCTTTTGAACTTTAGCCTAACTTTCGTAACAGGGAGCATCCTTATTCTTGTTTTTTATTCATATTAATACTGCACCTATCTTTTTTGCCTTGTAGAAAGCCATTAATATTGTTCTATTAACCTCTTTCTAAGTACCAATGACCTTTCCCCTGAAAATGCAATTTTTTAAATGTTTTTTCCTAGTAAATCTCATTTATTAGAAAGCTTTGCCTCATACACTTCCTTGGATGCCATTCCTTTTTAAAATCATGCTTTTCAAATAAGTAACTTATTTTTAGTTTAAAAGAACACCTAATGCATGGAATGTTTTGAGGCTTGCTTGATTCAACTAGTTGACTTCAGGATCCTGACAAAAGGAAGAAAGGAGAGCAGCAGACTACGGACCCTGGACTTCAGAAAAGTGGACTTTGGCTCCCTCAGGTAACTGATGGGCAGGATCCCATGGGAGGCTAATCCGAGGAGGAAAGGAGGTCAGGAGAGCTGGCTGTATTTTAAAGTAACCTTATTGAGGGCACAGGAACCCTCAACCATCCTGATGTGCAGAAAGAATAGCAAATATGGCAGGCTTGGCTTAAAAGAGAAATCTTTAGTGAGCTTAAACACAAAAAGGAAGCTTTCAAGAAGTGGAAGCTTGGACAGATGACTGGGGAGGGGTATAAAAATATTGCTCGAATATGCAGGGGTGAAATCAGGCAGGCCGAAGCTCAACTGGAGTTGAAACTAGCAAGAGATGTGAAGGGTAACAAGAAGGGTTTCTACAGGTATGGTAGCAAAAAGAAGATGATCAAGGAAAGAGTGCATCACTTACTGAATGGGGGAGGCAACCTAGTGACAGATGATGTGGGAAAAAGCTGAAATATTTAATGCTTTTTTTTTGCCTCTGTCTTAACAGACAAGGTCAGCTCCCAGACTACTGCACTGGACAGCACAGTATGGGGAGGAGGTGAGCAGCCTTCAGTGCCAAAAGAGCATATTCAGGACTATTTAGAAAAAGCTGGACATACACAAGTCCATGGGGCCAGATGCAATGCATCTGAGGATGCTGAAGGAGTTGGCTGATGTGATTGCAGAGCCTTTGGCCATTATCTCTGAAAACTCATGGAGATTGAGGGAGGTCCCAGATGACTGGAAAAAAGCAAATATAGTGCTCATCTTCAGAGAAGGAAAGAGGAGGATCTGGGCAACTAGACCAGTCAGCCTCATCTCGGTCCCAAGAAATATCATAGAGCAGATCTTCAATGAATCCATCTGAAGCACTTTGAGGAGAGGAAGGTGATCAGAAATAGCATGGATTTACCAAGGGCAAATCATGCCTAACCAACCTGATTGCCTTCTGTGATGAGATGACTGACTCTATGGATGTGGAGAAAGTGGTGAATGTGATATGCCTTGACTTTAGCAAAGCTTTTGGTACGCTCTCCCACAGTACTCTTGCCAGCAAGTTAAAGAAGTATGGGTTGGATGAATGAACAATAAAGTGGATAAAAAGCTGGCTAGATCATCAGGCTCAACAGGTAGTGATCAACAGCTCAATGTCTAGTTGGCAACTGGTATCAAGCGGAGTGTCCCAGGGGTCAGTCCTGGGGTCAGTTTTGTTCAACATTTTCATTCATTATCTGGATGATGGGGTGGAATGCACCCTCAGCATGTTTCTGGATTACAGTAGACTGGGGGAAGTGGTAAATATGCTGAAGAGTAGGGATAGGATACAGAATGATCTAGACAAATTAGAAGGATTGGGCCAAAAGAAATCTGATCAGGTCCAACAAGCCCAAGTGCAGAGTCCTGTGTTTAGGACAGAAGAATCCCATGCAGTGCTATAGACAGGGGACCAACTGGCTAAGCAGCAGTTCTGTAGAAAAGGACCGAGGGGTTACAGTGGACAAGAAGCTGGATATGAGTCAAACAATGCATCCTTGTTGCTAACAGCATATTGGGCGGCATTAGTAGGAGCATTGTCAATAGATCGAGGGAGATGATTACTCAGCATTGGTGAGGCCACATCTGGAGTATTGTTTCCAGTTTTTGGCCCGTCACTACAGAAAGGATGCGGACAAATTGGAGAGAGTCCAACGGAAGGCAACAAAAATGATTAGGGGGATGGGGCACAGGATTTATGAGAAGAGGCTGAGGGAACTGGGCTTATTTAGTCTGCAGAAGAGAAGAGTGAGGGGGGATTTGATAGCAGCCTTCAACCACCTGAAGAGGGGTTCCAGGGAGGATGGAGCTAGGCTGTTCAGTGGTGGTAGATGACACAACTAGGAGCAGTGGTCTCAAGTTGCAGGAGGGGAGATTTAGGTTGGATATTAGGAAAACTTTTTCACTAGGAGGGTGGTGAAGCACTGGAATGTATTATCTAAGAAGGTGGTAGTGTCTCCATCCTTAGAGGATTTTAAGGCCTGGCTTGACAAAGCCCTGGCTGGGATGATTAAATTGGAGTTGGTCCTGCTGTGAGCATGGGGTAGTCTAGATGGCCTCCTGAGGTCCCTTCCAATCCTAAACTTCTGATTATAACTGTGCCACTGTCTTTATAAAGCTAGATGGTCACAATGATAAGTGAGTTTTCTGCAGCTTCCCCCAGTCTAATCCTCAGTCACAGCTGGTCTGCTGCATCTGGACACTATAGAGAATAATAATCCAAAGCACTGCCTCAGGGCTAGATTTGCTATAGTGTCCGCCCCATGATGTCTGGACCCTAAGCCGTTGTTTCTGATCACTCTCCATGTAGAATTGATGATGTTTTAGCTGCTGCTAGGCAGCTTTCTCTGCTCCCTTTTTGGCCTATTCAAGGGAAAGAAAGAGTGGGCAACCATCTTGAGGGAGATTGAAAAACTATCTTGTGTAGCTCTTCAGGGTGGTGGTTATGGGGTGTAAAGAAAGCTCTTTATAGACTCCTTTTCTTTCCCTCCCACCATGGGTGGAATATGGAGATAATACCACTGTAGGCCTCTTCTTTGAGGGACTGATGATTGGGACCGAGGAGTTTTTCACTGGCCTCCAGCAACTGCCCTAAGGGGTAAGAAGGAGAGGTAGATTATCTTCACAGCTCTCTCCTTCGACATGGTGATGATATTATGGTCAGAGGGTGCTTCCAATAGCTTGAGGAGAGAGAAGGAAGGAATACTCTGGCAGCCCTGTTCCTGGCTATAACAGATTAACAAGCTTAAAATTAAAAATTCTCCTAGAAGACATACTGCTGTGTAAAATATTCTAAATATCCATCTGGTGTGTGGATGGGGTTTTGTTCTCTTCTAGAGAAATACTTCAGGATACAGCAATAACCATGTGTATGAGGAAGGCTGGTCAAAAAGGAAGAATGATTTTTGTGGTTATGGCACTAAAGTGGGGCTTGGAAGTTTTCAGTTCAGTGCCCAGTTCTGCTGCTGTGTCTTAGTTCCTCCATCTGTGCACGGGGGATAAAATTTCTTTTTGCCACCCTTTGTTTGTCTTTTCTCTTTAGATTATATACTCTTTGGACCAGAGACTGATTCATTATGTGTATAGATTGTACCTAGTTCAATAGGTTTGCAATTTGTTACTCTAATAGATGTAAGAAATGATAATACATACATGGCAACAATTTCAGCAAAAAGAATAAATGACATAAAGCTCTTTGCCTAAATTCAATCCATTCAATCTTGGCAGAGGACCACTTAAAAAGAAAGTCCACCTAGTAGTGGAAAAGTGTGTGCTGCCTTGGACCAAGGAAGTTATAGGGCCACAAACAGGCTGCCTGGGATGCTCTGATTCTGTGCATCTTCTCAACTGCAACTCTTAAGTCTGTGGTGGAAACTTAAGCAGCTCTCCCTTTGTAGGGTGCCTGGTTCGGGGGGAAGGGAGATAGAAAGGAATGGTAGTAATTTTCACTTCCCAGAACCAGTTTAATGAATCTGGCCCATTAAGGAAAAAATACCAGGAGTCTGAGATTTTCAAAGCCAACTAGTGGATTTGGTCATCCAATTTATGTTAAAATTAATTAAATTTGGGTGTCTAAATTCCCTAGGCAGATTTGAAAATGTCAGCCCCAAATAGTCTGACTGAACTGAGGACACCTGTAACAGTTACAGGGAATTAGGGTTTTCCCTTCAACCCATCTAGTTACACTACTTGCAACAGCAACAAATAAATTTGGACACCAACATTTTACTATCTGAAACTTTGTTTGCACTAAATAGGACTTGGGTTTTTTTTTTGGGGGGGGGGGGGGGTTTGGTTTTAAAGTTCAAGCATTTTTTACACTTTGTTTTTCCAGTAGATACTTGGACTGCATTTTTCAGTACATTTCCTGGCTCTGTGACTCATCAAAATGAGCTGCATTAGTCACATCAAATTATGTGTTTCATAGAATAAAACAGGAAAAGCAGTGCATTGAGTCGTCATCACAGGGAGTGTGACCGCTAAGCCTCTTACCTGACTATACAGGGAGAGGCAAGCACACAAAATGACCAAACTCACACGTGTGATCCAGTGACAGGAAATGATTTTTATTCAGGTGAATATGATCCTGCTAATATTTGTTAAAATATGTTTTAAATAGTTCAAAACCTTTATATTAGAATTATTTGTCAAGTGTTCCACTGAATTTTTTTTCTTAAATTAGGTAGATTTATTTAAAAAATCTAGAGTTGATTAAATAATCTAATGTATCTCATCAAGCCTTTTATAACATGGTCTCTGAGTGTTTGGTTATTCTGTGCACTAGAGCTGGTTGTTTTTGTTTTTTGTTTTTGTTTTGTGTTTGTTTTTATTTCAAAACACACAAATTTTCATCAACATTTAGAATGTTGGGGGGAAACATAAACAGGGGGAAATGTTGCAAAAATTTTCTCACAGAGTGGTTTCCATTTTTTTCAGCAGCTCTGCTCTGTACTTGTTAAAAATTCAGAACCTAGAGATTTCAATGTGAGTGGTCTTCCAGGTTGATGACCCACTGACAAGGTTATGGGGATTTCTTATTATGAAGACAGTAAATATACTTCACCAACTTCTCTGAGTTTCTTTAGCAAAGTCATAGAATATCAAGTGAAGTTTCCAGTTGATTCCATCCTTTGTTTTAGCTTCCTCTTTTTAGTGCAATCAGATGGAATTTTGATTTTTTTTCCCTTACTGTTACCATGAGCTGAGTGTACATACTTTTAAAATAGTATTGATGAGGCAGAGAGGTATAACAGCAAACAAACACTGTGACAACCTGGACTCCAAAATATAGAAATATGACTTGTCATGCAGAATAGCCACATTGCTACATGAGTTATTAACCGAGTCAGATGATGAGGTCTCAGTTAATTATATTTGTACCACTAACTACTTTTTAGCCATGATTGATTTAGTAGTGTTTTTTTCTTTCTTTTACTGTTGCTTAGGCTTGAAGTATCATCGCTGTAATGCATTATAACTACTTACATTGGCATATTGTTTTTTTGTTGCATAACACCATCTATTAATATAACCTAGCATTATGTAGTTCATATTTCAATGTTTTATTTCTGACAGAGATTTGCCAAACTATTTTATTAGTGTTCAAATATATTGGTGGGGTTTTGTTAATGTAGACCTATGTTCGTATGGCAGGACCTACTTTCCACTCCTTTGGGGTTGGTGCTCAAAACTATAGGATATGGACACTACAATTAAATACCCACGGCTGGCCCATGCAAGCTCCTCAGAAGGCTCAGGCCAAAGGGCTGTTCAAGTACAGTGTAGATGTTCAAGCTTGGGCTGAATCCCAAAGTCTAGGACCCTACCCCCTTATGGATTCCCAGAGCCTGGGCTCCCACCTGGGCCTGAAAGTCTACACTTCAGCTAAACAGCCTCTTAGACCGAGCCCTGCGTACCCAAGCCATCTGACACTGGCCAGCCATGGGTTTTTAACTGCAGTGTTGACATGGCCATACGCAAAATTATCTTTCATCCTAATTCTGATAGACACGGGAAGGGTAAGGATGGACATTCTTTTAGCCACATAGCAGCAGGGCTAGCTGCTGCTGCTGTATCTGCAAATCCAGCTTGCAACCTCTGCTATTTAAAGAGTTGTTGTTTCACTCTTTGCTACTGTGCAATGTTAAAATGACCTAGGAATGTATACAGATTCCTCTGTCTCCATACAGAGACTGGAGATTAGAACTGCTGCTATAGAAGGTCACTGAGCACTTCACTCTCTTGCTGGCTGGTTTTAGCTGCCTAAGTCCCAGTTTTGGCTACATTGCAATTCCTTGCAGGCTGAATTTAGGCACCTATCTTCAAGAAAGGGCTTGGGCTTAGGACAGACTCCTGTCATCAGCATTTCCCATTGGCTAGGTTAGGCAGCCCCCCACTGAGCATGCTGGCTTTGGTGGATCACATTCTTAGGCACCTATCTCTCACCATGAATGGTTTAGGAGACCTAGGCACCTAACTCAGATGTTATGGATTGCAGTGTTGTTCCTCTGATTTTTCTAGACACATAGCAATGCAACACCTAAGTCCGTTTGTGGATCCTATTGTGCATGCCAAGCTTCTTCAAGGGATCTCAGGTTGAGGCCGCCCCCAAAACTCAGTCACCCAAACCACTATTTACTTTTGAAAACCTGGATTATGGTGTTGTATCTCTGGTTTTCAGTTGTCAAATCTCACTTAAAAAGTTAAAATTGTTTCCCTGTTACCACTCTTCTGAGTAGGCAACTGTTTTAGTTGCCACAGTGTTTATTTGGTCACCAGTTTGAGGGCAGATGGTTCATACAGAAAAATACTTGAGACTTTCTGATTGCTATAGATTGTTGAATAAGCATGTACAAAGAATTATTTGATTATTGAGTTAAATATATATATTTCTTTTCAACAGGAAGATTTTGCCTCCGGTCCTTGCTACTATACATACTGGCAGACTTCCTGCTCTTGGACACAAAAGGAAAAATTCAACTGTGTTATAACTGGGTACAATGCTATTGACTCCCCTGCCCTTGCTCCCAATTACAATAGGACTGTACCCAGATTATTTCTTTGGAGCATCCAAAGAGGGTGAATCATAGCAACAGATAGAAAACCTCATCCTGCCCCTGAGAGACAAAACATGGGCAACTAAAACAGAGGCCTGGTCCACACTGGCAATGGAGATCAATGTAATGCCGCTTAGATTTGCCATCTATTGCCCCCCCACAGTTTGGGAACCCCATTGCGGCAAACCCGTCCACTGTGTCCTGCACGTTTCCCAAAGTCACTACCCTTCTTAGCAGAAGCCTATGGATGGCCCTGCACACTTGCATCACAGCAGTTCCAATGGTGGATTTACCCACTCTGGATTGATTCCCAACTGGCTGGTAGCAGTCTGGGGTTGGCAGCTTCCACAGAGCGATGGCCACTCACTTCTCCACTATCAGAGCTGGTTTCAAGCGGGTATTCACGTGCTTCAGGGCTGAGGACAGCTCTATGCAAAGTTCAAAGAAAGTGGCCTTTTTTCATATGAAAGTTCTGCAGCCAACGCTCATCATCCCACACCTTCATAACGATGTGATCCCACCAGTCTGTGCTTGTTTCCCAGGACCAGAACTGGCACTCCACGCACTGAAGATAATGCATGACAGCCTGCAGCAAATGGGAATTGTTCCACTCTATGGCTTGTCGCAGGACAGCCTCAGTAATATCGCTATTTTCTGTGCTGCGGCTCCTCTCGCCTTTGAAAATACTGCAGGATAAGCCGTGAGGTATTTGTGATGCTCACAATGATATTGCAGAGCTGAGTGGGCTCCATGTCTTTCTGGCAACGGCGTGTGTATAGCATAGAAAAACAGCATGAAAAGCATTTGCAGTTTGTTTGGGACAAGTAGGGAGGGAGCACGTTGCATCATGGGAGAACAACAAGCGTCCCAAAAGCCTATGCGGCTAGTTGCACTGTAGGATAGCTACCCACAGTGCACTGCTTTGAATGTTGACCCAAGAGTGGCGAGTGGGGACGCAAGAGCCCTGCTCCAGGAGCGTGGTGTAATCAAGCTCCTGCGACTCTAAAAATTCGATGGGTGAAAGTCGATTTAAAGTAAATGGACTTCAGTCTGCAGTGTAGACATGCCCAGACTCTACCACCGACTGAAAAGCAGCTCCTGTGCATCTAATCGAACAGAAGCAGAGAGAGAACTGGAACCAGAGCGTCTTCCCGTGAGCCTGATCCTGACTCTCTTCTCTCTTTTCAGCACTAAACTGCATTGTCCTAATTTGGGACTATAATTGATTTGTCAAGCTCCTTGTGGGTGACGGAGGTGGGGAAGGGAGCCACACAAAGCTACCCAGAGCTGCAGACCAAGGTACATAGCGTGTCGTGACGCATTTATCAAATGATAATGGAAACCATATAAAAGGGGGAAGGGAGAACCCATTCCTCACTGGGAAGTCACTGAACATTTTGACCGGTTTAAAAAAGTGTGTCTGTGCTGGGGGTGGGATTGGTGGGAGGATTTCACTGGCTTCCCCTCCGCAGATAAATCATTAGCCTGGGATGCCTGAGCGGACGACTGAAATGGATGATCCCATTAGGGATCAAGGAGGTGGTATTCCTGTCCTGGTGAATTGGAGAGAGACCACCCAAGAGCTGTGGGACAAGGATGAGACTGTCAGCTCTGCCTGTGGAGCTTTGAAGGGATCCATCTGCAGCCTCTGAATGGAAGGGAGGAGAATAAAGTAATTAACTGCGCTTCTTGAATAGCGGGCATGACACCAGTCGTTTGTCTGAACAAAATCCCTCCATCAGGCTCATTTGGATTCTAATATTTTTCCTTCCCTGTACACGGATTGTCAATGCAGATAAAGAAAAGAAAGCAAAGCGAGGTAAAGTATCTTTTGAAGGTGTGCAGTAGGTATACATGCAAGAGAAATACGTTGGCATTTACTACAAATTCAAAAAGGACAAAATACAAAAGCCATATCATTTAAATGTTATAAGTATATACCACTCTGTTTACAATGTAGGGGCCAGATTTGAAACCCTTAATGACAATGAGTAGAATCTTACTTCATAAGTAGTATCATTAAAATCAATGGGGACTACTCATGGAATAAGGTACTACTCAACAGGAATAAGGCTTTCAGAATCTGCCTCATATTAAAAGGTACAGAGATACACAGGGCTATAAAATGGATAGAGAGCTGGCTAGATCATCAGGCTCAATGGGTAGTGATCAATGGCTCCATGTCTAGCTGGCAGCCGGTCACAAGCGGAGTGCCCCAGGAATTGGTCCTGTGGCCGGTTTTCTTCAACATCTTCATTAATGATCTGGAGGATGGGGTAGATTGCACCCTCAGCAAGTTTGCCGATGACACTAAGCTAGGGAGAGTGGTAGATACCATGGAAGGTAGGAATAGGATATAGAGTGACCTAGACAAATTAAGAGGATTGGGCCAAAATAAATCTGATCAGGTCCAACAAGCCCAAGTGCAGAGTCCTGCATATAGGACAGAAGAATCCCTTGCAGTGCTATATACAGGGGACCAACTGTAGAAAAGGACCTGGGCGTTACATGGACAAGAAACTGGATATGAGTCAAACAATGCGTCCTTGTTGCTAACAGCATATTGGGCGGCATTAGTAGGAGCATTGTCAGTAGATCGAGGGAGATGATTACTCAGCATTGGTGAGGCCACATCTGGAGTATTGTTTCCAGTTTTTGGCCCACCACTATAGAAAGGATGCGGACAAATTGGAGAGAGTCCAGTGGAAGGCAACAAAAATGATTAGGGGGATGGGGCACAGGATTTATGAGGAGAGGCTGAGGGAACTGGGCTTATTTAGTCTGCAGAAGAGAAGAATGAGGGGGGATTTGATAGTAGCCTTCAACTACTTGAAGAGGGGTTCCAGAGAGGATGAAGCTGGGCTGTTCTCAATTGTGGTAGATGACAGAACAAGGAGCAATGGCCTCAAGTTGCAATGGGGGAGGTCTAGGTTAGATATAGGAAAAAGTGTTTCACTAGGAGGGTGATGAAGCACTGGAATGGGTTACCTAGGGAGGTGGTGGAATCTCCACCTTTAGAGGTTTTTAAGCTGTGGCCTGACAAAGCCCTGGCTGGGATGATATAGCTGAGGTTGGTCCTGCTTTGAGCATGGGGTTGGACTAGATGACCTTCTGAGGTCCCTTCCAACTCTAATATTCTATGATTCTAAGGCATCAGAGAGAATGGAATGGTGTTAATTATCTAGCTAAATACACGTCTGAGTCCAGATTTCCAACAATGTGTGTGTGGAGGGCAGAGAGGGAGAGAATTTTGAAATCAGTTTATTTCAAAGAAAATGATGCTGGGGTACAGCTGGGTACATAACATACTGCAGTGATTCCCGAAGCCTTGCCAGTCCACTTCTGTTGATTCATTGGATGAATTTTGGGGTACATGGATGTTCCTTCTATTAAGCATTATAAAGAAAGCTTATCAAAATTTCTTACACAAAGCTTTTTCATGAAAAAAAATGGCCAGTTTTAATAAAACCAAAACATTTCAGGAAAAACTCAACAACACTATTGAGATTTTCCATCTCTTATGAAATTTTCTGTAATAAGTCTAATCAAAATTGTTTTTGAAATTTTTTGTTCACCAAAAACTGCATTTCCTTACAGAAAACCAGCACAGTCAGTAAGTTAAATGTGATTCTAAAATCAATTTCAGTAAAAATGTTGGTAAGAAATGTCATAGAAAATGTTGGAGGAAATGGAAAAGAAGCTCATTCCGAATTCAGACAGTTTTAATGAAATAATTTTCCCATTTTTAATCACTTTTAATTATAATAATCTTACAACATTCTAGGCTAAATCTTGGGGATCAACTCTGCTGTGCCCGGTGAAGGTTGGTGGTAAGGGATTGCTGCTTGAGCCAGTTATTCTGTGAGACAAGATACAACATCCTCAGGACTCAGGAAGTGGTGCTGGTGATTCTGTAAGTCTCTCTCTTCCCCCATAACCAGTGTCCCTATATGGTGCTAAAGGGACCCTGTGTTCCTAGAAACGGAGTGCTTTGGATGGTGCATACAAGTGAGATACTGACCACATGTGATCAGTTAGGAATAGAGGTGTTAATGCCAATATTCAGGCTAAATTTCAACTTTGCTACTTAATATTGTGCCTAATTCTCTCCTGAAGTTTCAATTAGATGCACTATTCTTCATTCAGTGCCTTAAACTGCAGTGCAATGGTGCTGTTCACATTGTTGAACATCTGCTGTGTTTCACTTCAGAGAACGTTGCATTTTAATTATGGGTGAAGAGATCCTTTTATATAGCTTGAGGGGAAATTTTCAACCCCTATACAGAGGTTGAATAGTTGGGGATCGTGCAGGGGTCTAAAGCTGAGACAGAATGCTTCTCTTCCCAAGGGTTTAGGGCATCCAAACAATCTGTCCACAATTAATACTATAAACCATGGGCTATAGTAGCAACTGTGTCTTTTCCATGGGATTTGTAGCCATTGGACCTGCCCCTGCTACATTCCCAGTCTGTCCAAAGCAACTTACTGTGTTCCCGGCATGCTTCTGTGGAGTGATCTTATGTGTATCCTTGTTTGTGGCTGTTCCATGGCCTGATGAATCTATGCAGCCTACCCATGGCCTGTCCACAGTTGAGAGGGTTCTCCCTGTTTTCATATGACTCTTGAAGTTGAATGTCATCAAAGAAATGGCTATAGGTGCTCAGATACTGCAGTGATGAGCACTATAGAAATGGCAATAAACAAACATCAGATATTATTTCTGAAGATCATATAGAAAATATCTGGGATAATTTACAAGGAGGTGTATGTGACATACCAGAGGTACAGTCCAGACTAGTGAGGGGCTTTGTTACCCCTGCCCTGCCCTGCCCTACCTTACTTTTGCTGCCTTAGAATGCCTTGCTGTGGTAGCTCCCACCTGGGATGCTCACAGACAACCTTCCAGTATGCAAGCCACACCTTGAATGTCTGTGTGTAATTGCAAACTGCCAGCTACACCCTGGCTCTCACCAGCCTGGGTTATACTGCAGTGTGACCCCAACACACCCCCAGCCCCAGATCTTCCCCCAGAAATGTATGACCTGTACTGCCCAGTCTTTTCTTCAACAATCCAAATATATTAACTCCATTATTCCTTTAAGGGACTAATATGCCAGTTTATTATTTTAAATAGAGTACCCAGACACTCCAATTTAAACACACTGGATTAGATAAAACAGTAACACAAGTTTATTAGCTACAAAGAGAGAGATTTTAAATGAGTATAACTGGTGAGGCACACAATTCAGGAATGGTTAAAAGAAAAATAAAGATAAAATGTTTACAAGTATTCACTTAAGAAACTCTCTTAGTTACATAACAACCTTTCTCACCATATACTCCAGCAGATTACTTACTCTGTACAAACTCTCAGGTCAGGCCCCTCTCTCAGGTCCAGTGGCTGTTTCCTTTTGTCTTCTCAGGTGCAGAGAATGAGGCGGGCAGGGAGAAAGAGAGGGGTACCTTTGGGTGTTTGTCCATCCTTTCTATAGTCTCAGTTCCTCTCTCAAAAAACATTTCCAGATGAGATCCAGGAGACAAAGATTCTATGTGGGGAAAAAAGGAAATGCCATGCTCTTCCTTTGCTAAAATGTAGATTTTTGTTCCTGACCCCTTCCATGCCAAAATATGGCCATTTAGCAGGTAATGGTCCATCAGGTTTATTGACACCCTGCTGAGGCGTCAGCTTGCCCTTTGTCTCTGAGGAACTGGTTTGGCCACTCCCCAGATTTATTTGAGAAACATATTTTGGTCATGATCTCAGCTTATGATCATAATTTTACACATAATGTTGCTATATGCATTGTGCCATGATATTACTGATCAGCAAGTTATGAGTTTTTAAATGACATCTCAAAAGGTATACCTTGTACAAACATTATTATAATAGCATGGAGGGTGTGAACACAGGGTTCTTCTTCAAGTAGTATCCCTATGGATGCTCCACTGTAGGTGCAGTAGTGGCCTTGTGCCTGGGATGGGAGATGTTGGCTAGCAGTGGCTGTTGGGCTGCACATGTGCTCCTTCCAGTCTCACGCTGTAAATGGTGTCTATACAGCGCTGTGTGGTTCAACCACCCTCAGTTCTTTCTCAACTGGCCTTGGTCTGCACAGAATGTTGCAGAGCCCTGCATACATCCTTATTGCCTTTCGTAGTTAGTAGTCATTTTCTTTCACTTTTCTCCCCTCTTCAGAAAAAATCCATTTGCTCTTTCCTTCCTATTACTTTTTAGATTAGCATAGGTTTCCTTTTTTTACAGGCTTCCCTACCAGGAAGTTCTCCCTATTTGGGGTTATGCCTGAATCCCTCCAAATTTAAGAGGTGCCTCTCTTGCCATGAGGCCATCCCATGAGTGATGGTCACTCAAAGTATACTCATTGTTTTGTGTGAGAGTGCAAAAATGACACAAAAGTGCACCCACTGCCTTAAATTGAAGGCTTAGTCCAGAAGGGACCATGAATTGAGGCTAAAACTTTTAGTAATTAATCACTGAAACCAGCCTCAGACCTTGGCCCCAATACCTCTCTTCTGTGGCGGTCACCATCAAGGACAGTCATTGGCCAACCCCCAGTTTCTGCGTACCACTAAAAGAAAATCTACACTCTCCCACACAGATGAGAAGAAACAAGCCCTGAACTCACTCTCCAAGGAGCTGCCTCAAAGAAAGGCACCCCCTACTAGATCAGTAGCCTTGACCTATTTGGGGGTCAGACCTAGCTCCTGTGACTATCCAGGCACCTCCGTGATGAGCAACCTTGCCACTGTCAGGCCCTGGGCTGGGACCTGGTGGAATAGGGAGAGGCCATCACTGCCCTGGTGGTGGCCCCTCTGAGTCTGGCTGTTGGCCCACACATTGGTGATCCTCAGGGCAGTCATGTTGTCTCTGGCTGTTGGGCCATACCACCCTGATCCCCAGGGTAGCCATATTGACTGTGGCCACTGGACCACACAGTCTTGAGGTCAAGGACAGTTAGGAGAGCATTAACTATGAGGTTGCCACATTCCCTACCTGCCCCAAGTGGACATACCTCACAACACATGGTGAAGAATGCAGGCAGTGACTCGGTCCTGTGAAAATACCCGAGCGGGAGGAGATTGTTAGGAAAATAACCAGTCTTCACCCACCTGGTTGTCACTCTCTCTTTGATGGAGACTGAGAAGATTTTGAAATGACTATTGGATAGTCAACAGCAGGCTGCACAACAGCAGTAGCAACAGACATAGCTGTTGCAACAAATTACAACACAACAATAGCAAATGATGAGGGAGCTGGCTGCACAGCACCAGACTCAACAGGATCGTTTGATTCAACAAATAGCCACTCTGATGCATATGACCGTGACTCTGACTCTTGGCCCTGCCAGACAAGACACTGGAACCCTTCCTGCTGGACTCTTGGTCTGACTGTTGAAAATGGTACCCAGTGATGACCCTGAGGCATTCCTTGTGACATTCGAGCAGGTAGCCAGGTGGTCACCCGAGTACTTGGCCACCCTGTTAGCCCCTTATCTGACAGGACCAGCACAGCAGGCTATCAGGGGATGGATCCTCAGGGTGCCCTGGACTATGGAAGAGTGAAGGGTGCCTTCCTGGACTAGACCGGGATTAACCCTGATACATACCGCTAACACTTCCACCACGAAAGGCCCTCGATGGTCACTCAGCATCTGTGAGATAGCACCTGGCATTAGTTGGAGCCAGAGAAATGATCAGGGGCCTAAGTGGCAGAGACGCTGGTCCTTAAGCAGTTTACCAAGATCCTCCTGGCCGGGGGGCGGGGGGAGGCGGGGGAGAGTAGTAGGTGCAGTAGCATTGACGGATGATACTGGCAGAAGCCATAGGATTGATGGAGGACTATATGGTGGATGACGGGCTGGAGATCTGATCTCAGAGGCCTGGGATCCTGTGAAGGAAGGACAGGCAAGCTGGGGGGAGCCATCACAAAATGAAACCAAGGGAACCTTACCATCCACCCCAATTACTGGTTAGCTGGCTAACCTCACGAGCCATGAACACAGGAGTCCCATCAGCCAGACCCAGATTGGGGAAAATCAAGCCCTGCAAGAGGGCCTGAGTCCATTGCAGGTAGATTCTGCAGCAGGGGAAGCCCAACACCAATGCTGGGAGTGTGGTCAGGAGAGGCACTTTCGGCATGACTGTCCCTACATGGAATATAGTTATGGACAAGTCTGTGTGGCTGGCCCACAAGCCTAGTAACGGGAGCCAGAAAAAAATCCTGGTCCCGATTCAAGTAGAAGGGACTCGCATGACAGCCTTATTCAACTCGGCCAAACACTCATCTGGGAAGGACTGATCCCTGGTCTCAAGGTGTCCAGGAAGAAGATGCATTTCCAACATATCCATGGGGACATACGTCCCTACCCAATTGCCTGGGTGCAGCTCGAGGTTGACTACTGAGGGGAAATTTTCCAGGTCCGTGTAATGCCCAAGTTAACCTACCCCATAGTATTGGGGTGGGGCTAGTCAGAATTCTGGGAGATCCTGCAGGATTGACTGACCAGGAAGAAAACATCACTCCAACCCTCTCTCCCAATGGCAATGGTTTGAGATTAGAGGAGACCGCCTCTATCAAATGGTATGTGACCCCCACACACTAGAGGATTTCTGACAGCTCCTGGTTCTTCAGGGACTACGCTGCTATACTCTGGGCAGGACACCTCAGCAGGGATAAGACCTTTCAGATGGTAGCCCACCACTTCTTCTGGCCCGGCAGGGGAGGTTAGGGATTATTACACTTCTTGCCCAGAAAGCCAGCAGGTTGGTTCCCAGGGGGTACCCAAATCCCTCTCGTACTCCTTCCGGTGGTTGGTGTGCAATTTGAACACATTAGAATGGATCTCATTGGACCGCTGGAGAAGAGTAAAACAGGATACAGCTTCATCCTAGTCATTGTTGATTACGTGACAGTACCTTGAGGCTGTCCCTCTCTGCGCAGCTATAGCCTTGAAAATTGCCAAGAAGATTTTTGCTCGAGTAGGGATATCTAAAGAAATCCTGACCGACCAAGGCACCAATGTGATCTCCAGGTTGATGGACGAGATATGCCGCCTCATGATTATTCAAACCACAAGAACTTCAGTGTACCATCTCCAAACCAATGCGCTGTTGAACTTTTCAACGGGATATTGAAGTCAATGTTGTGCAAGTTTGTGGAGAATGATCCCTGACACTGGGACTTGCTATTACCCACCCTGCTCTCCACCCTATGGGAGGTATCACAAACCTCCATGGCGTTCTCTCCCTTCAAGCTCCTTTATGGAAGACAATCCCAAGGCATCTTAGACCTGCTCAAGGAGGAGTGGGAATCTCAAGAGACGTGGGTTCTGGGGATCACTTAATATTGTGACAGGGCCAAAGGAGATGGCTACGCAAGGGTGCTGGAAGGCATATATATTAGCCCCAGGCACAGCAAAACCTTATTCCCCGGGTGATCCAGCTGGGGCTGCTTTAAGGTAATTAGGCCACCTGGGGCCTATCAAAGAGATTGCCCCAGCACTTAAAAGCCTCCAGTTCAGGCAGGCAAGCCGTGGAGTGCAGAGGGTGGAGTTTGGAGTGCAGAGGGTGGAGTTTGGAG
>ML675611.1:25077886-25285869 GCA_007922155.1 Mesoclemmys tuberculata | reverse complement strand
TGGAGTGCAGAGGGTGGAGTTTGGAGTGCAGAGGGTGGAGTTTGGAGTGCAGAGGGTGGAGTTTACAGTTTGCAGTTTGAAAGCCTGAAGTTTGGAGTTGGCAGTCTGCAGCCTGCAATCTGCAGAAGCTTGGAGCTTCCACAGTTTCCGCCACAACACCGGAGGCAGAGGACCCAGCTGGGGAAGCAGGGAGCAGACCATGGACTGACCCATGGGAAGGTAGCATAACTCAGGGGCAGAGCGGGCCCCGTCTCCTCCCTACCCCTCCAGCTCACCTTCCCCCAGCTGCACCACTGGCCGGGCCGGAAGAACGCAGGACTCACGAGGGCGGAGTACATCTCCCCCCACCCCTGCTCTGTTACAGTATGCATTATGACTCCAGGAACGTCTCCAGGCCTTGGGAGCCTTTGTACAGGAGAAATCTGGTATAAGCCCAGAGAACCCAAGAGCAACAATACAGTAGGGGTGCTAAGGTGCATAGCTTTGAGCCAGAAGACTGAATCCTTTTATTGTCCTTCATGGAGTTAAAGCTCCTAGTTAAGTGGCTGAACCCGTTTGAGGTATCCCAGCATGTAGGACCAGTTGACTATGAGATTTGTTTGCCAAAGTGATGGAAGGAAGTGCATGTGTATCATGTGGACTTGCTGAAAACGTGGAAGACCAGGGAAGGCATGTTTATAGCACCCGTACTCCTAGAACCTGAGCTAGGACCTTTAGCAGGGGAACCCCAGGAACTGAAGGCACTTGTGATAAGCTGTTACAACAACTCGTACAGAACTTTCTGGACATCCTGTCAGCACATCCAGGGAGGACCATCATCATAAGCCACCGCATTGCAATGCCCCTAGGGCAAAGAGTGAAGGATGACCACCGACCCTTTCTTTGGAAGATGTGGCTGTCTTCAAGGAATTGGAAGCGATGCTCAAGATGGGGGTGTGTAGGGCTCGGAAGAATTTGTCACGAAGAACAAGTACAGTTGGCAAGGTTAGGCCCTAAACATCCAGTTTAGGCTGTGAGCAAGACTAGGCCCGTAACTGCTTGGGCAGCCCCCTGCATTAAGAAGTGAGACTGACCTTTGTCTGGTAACCTTTGTCTGGTATTAAAATACGTTGGCTGTGCGGAAGCTGTCTGAGATAAGCAGTGGGCGACTAGCCACAAGTCGGCAAAACATCTAACCACAGGCTTAGAGCAGACATTGGCAAAGGGCAGCTTCTCTCTATTTTCCAGCCTGTAATTATTAACCAATAGACTAATGGAAAATAAGTTTAAGACCCAATCTCTAGTCGAGGTTGAGAGCTACGTATTGTGTTGCTAGGAGAAAAATTCTGCTAAGGCAGAGGGAGACAGGGGTATAACAAGCACCCACGGGAACTGCTCGGAGAGACTCTCCGTGGATCCGTCAAGGCCTTACCGGATGCCCCGGGCAGGTTGGTTCCCTGGTTGCGACTCACCTAAAGAGTGGTTGATGGGTCTCCCCACTCTATTGCTTTTGTTAGGTGCTTTCTTCCTATGCTTTGGAACGGCTGGAGAGGGTGGTTGTTAGGACTACTGCTTTTGGAACTATGCCCAGCTTCTGTTCAATGTAATAAAGCATTTTTGCTTAGTCATTTCTCATTGTCGGTCTGCCTCCTTCCACCACCGAGATAACGAGCAAATAAATCAAGAACCCTCCGCCCCAGCGGAGTACAGGGTGGTAGAAGAATCATAAAGTGAATGGCGGAGCCTGATTGTTTTGGTCCCAAAATCAAACGGTGCCATCTGATTTTTATATCAACTTCCGCAAGATCATGCCATCTCCTGCTTTGATGCATACCTGATGCTGCAGATTAAAGAATTCCTAGAATGGTTGGGGGCAGACAAATTCCTGTCAAATCTTGATTTAACGAAGGGGTATTGGCAGATACTCTGAGCGAAGACTGCCTTTCCTTCACCCTGAAATTGTTCCAGTTTGTAACAATGCCTGTCGAACTGTACAGGGCAGCCGCCACTTTCCAGAGTTTGAAAAACAGGGTGCTACAGCCTATATAGACAACATTGTGGTCTACAGTGACAGTTGGGAAGACCACCTTCAGCACCTTGCAAAGGTGTTCAAGGCTCTCTGGGATGCTGGCCTCCTGGCTAACCCCGCAAAATGCCACCTCCAGAAGGAAAAAGTGACCTACCTGAGGTACACAATAGGAGGGGGAAGTTATAGCCCCTGATTGATAAGGTACAGACCCTGTGCAATACCTTGATATTGACAACAAAGAGGCACATGCGCTGATTCTAGCCAGGTACTATAGGCATTTCGTGCCCAGGTTCACAACGATTGCATCACCCCTCTGTGATCTGACTTAGAGTTCCCAACCCTGGCAAATACGGTGGTCCGACAAGTGCAAAGAAGTCTTCCAGACCCTGAAGAAACTACTAGACAAGGAGCCAGCTGATGAGCCAGGAACTTTACACATGCGCATAGCTGGGATACAACATACAGTATTAATGCCAGTGAAAACTTAGATTTTTTTTTAATGTAAAGCTATTTATTGGAAAGTAAGCATTACAGACAAAGAGCAAAAGGTTTTACAATGCCTTTTTTAAATAAGTCTTAATTGCCCAAGCATAAAGCCTCAGTAACTATGTTGGCCCCATATAGTATTCTTCTTAGCAAACAAAGCAGGTATAGCTCCCAATTCTAGGTGGAGGCTGTTTGTCTTTTTCTTTTTTTTTTTCCCCCTCCCTTCTTCTTCAAGCACTTAATTTGTTTAGTAGTCCCTGCAGCAAGGTGTTGGCTACCCTAAGGCCCTTTAATTTCCAAGTCCTTCTTTTGTCCTACTGTATCATTAGTTTGTGTACGTCATATGTGTATGTGCATCTATGATGTGATTTCCCAGTACTTATATCCTTTTTCCAAAGGACTCACATGTCCCCAAAATATGCAAAATATGTTCCACTAGCATGTCATTGAGCATATAATGATTAATTTATAATTTGGGAGTGGGGCTACAGGGATCAGCTGACATTTACTTTCTCATCAGTTATTCACCTGGGCACCCGATGTCATGCTCCAATTGCTGCCCCAGTATAAAAGGGAGCAGCTCAGCTCATTCTAGGTTGACCACCAAAGAGGAAGGATGTATGCCAGAGGCTTCAGCCCAAGAACCATTGCATCCCTTGCCCAAGGCCACCAGAGAACCAGGCAGGATACCCAGTGTGTCCAGACCCCTGACCAGAGTCTGAAGGCCTCAACAATTTGTGGGCCATCATGCCAGAAGATAGGATGGGAAACAGCCATGACTCTTGAGAAAAGACTCTTGGGATTCCCCGCTGACTCAGTGGTGAGCAGACTTACCACTACCAGGTCCCTGAGCTGGGGTTTGGTAGAGTAGGGAGTAGGGAAAGGCTGGGTCCCTTTACCCTAGCCATCACCCACTCTGGTGGTAGCCTGGAATCTGGTGGTTGGAACACACAGTGTGATTCCCCCAGGGAGCCATGATGACTCTGGCCATTAGGCCATGCAGCCATATTGACTTTGACCATTGAGCCACTCTGTCTTAAGGTCAAGGACAATGAGCCAAACACTAACTGCAGGCTCACTACACTCCCCAACCTGCCCCACAGGGGGATGGGATGAACATACCCTGAGACACTCCCCCGGTTCAGTTGCTGCAACCATCTCCAGTAACCCATTAATTTGGTGATCACTTGATCCCCTTCTATCTATCATGACAACAAATCTCCTCCTATAAATAGGTCTTGGAAATCATGAGCAAGGAGTATTCATTACAATCCTCTCTCTCCCACCCACCCAGTTTTCCTTCCCATCCCTCTTTAGGGACCCGGCTCACCTTCTACAAGAAGAAATAAACCACCTTCTGCAACTGGAAGCCATAGAACTGGTCCTGTTTCCAACACAGATGGAAAGGTTTTTTTCCCCACAATTTTCTGATCCAAAAGAAATCCCACAGGTGAAGACCTAGCCTAGACTTGAGAAACCTTAGCAAGTTAATTAAACTACAACACTTCAAGATGTTCGCATTATCAACAATAATCCCAGCAATGGAACAGGGGGACTGGTTCTCGGCCCTCCACCTATAAAATGTCTACTCCTCTATCACCATACACTCTTCCCGCAGACGACTCCTCATATTTGTTCTAGGATCTGACTATTATCAATACAAGGTACTACTTTTTGGCCCCTCTACAGAACCCAGTGTATTTTCCAAGGTCCTTGCAGTGGTGGCAGTGCACCGATGCAAACAAGTGATAGTAATATTCCCATACCTAAATGACCGCCTCCTGAAGTCTCCATCCAGAGTTCACACATTCAAAGCCATAAGAAAAACAATCTCCAATCTTGGCATCCAGATAAACATACAATAATTGGTACTATGCCAGTACAGCATCTGGAATTTATTGGGGCCCAGATGGATGCTATAAAGGCCAGAGCCTTTCTCCCAGCTCACAGAATTTCTTCAATAGTCAGTCTGGTCTCCATGGTGAGAACCAGTGCACAGATCTCTGCCATGACTTGTTTGCAACTGTTCAGTCATATGGCAGTGGCCATGTTCACAGTGAAACATACCAGATTACATATGTGCTGTCTTCAGGAATGGCTGTGAACATCCCAATGGACCCAGCCTAAACAAACTGCTATTGATACATATCAAGATCAAGGACTCATTAGACTGGTGGATGCAATCCCACAATGTCTGCATGGGGTTCCCCTTCCTCCAACCAACACCATCCTTGATACTTACAACTGTTGACTCCCCACTCAGTTGGGGAGCACATTTACAGACCCACATGGTACAGGGAGGTGGCCCTCTCTTCAAAATCCGTGTTGCACATCAACCTAGAATTATGTGCAGTCTGAGACATGTGTCAAAATTTTCTACCGTTAATCAGACAAAGGACCATAAAGGTAATGACGGACAACATCGCCTGCATGTTCTATCAACAGACAAGGGGGAGCAAGGTCCCAATCCCTGTGCACAGAAGCATTAAAATTATGGAAGTGTTATATCCAACATGGCATCAGCATGTCCGCCACATACCTACCTGGCCAACAGAACGCCAACACAGGCTCACTGAACAGGAGGTTCTCAGAACACCACCAGTGGGAGTTAGACACAGGAACCCTAAAGCATACATTGAATCGCTGGAGATTCCCTAACATACATCTGTTCGCCACACCCCATAAAGCCAAATGCCCACAATTCTGCTTGAGTTGGTCTGGGGGGGAATACCTTCCTCATTACATGGGATGAACCCCTACTCCATGCCTTTCCACCCTTTCCCTGACTGTTCAAAGTGCTTCACAAGATACAGTTAGAATGAGCCAGAGTCATTCTCATAGCCCCAACATGGCCATGACAGGTATGGTATCCTTACCTTGTGCACATTGTGTCTGTCCTCCAGTCATCCTGTAGATGACTCCACACATCCTCTCAGGCCGCAGGCTAAATCGTCCATCCAAATCTAGAACTTCTGCATCTGAAGGCATGGCTCCTTCATGGTTCCAGGATCTGGAGCTGACTTTCAGAAAAGGTAAAGGAGATTCTTTTAAATAGCTGATGTTCTACAACTTGTTACACTTATCTGCATAAATGGAAAAGATTCCAGACTTGGTGCAACACCAAAAATGTCCCAGCAATGAGCACTCCTTTACCACTCATTCTGTACTACATTCTAAAACTTAAATGATCAGGACTGTTCATAAGTTCTTTTCTCAAACACCTGGCCACCATTACTGTATTCCAGCCAAAGGTAGAAGGTCATTCAATATTTACCCACCCAATAACAAAATGATTTCTTAAGGGATGTCAAAACCTTTACCCTAAAATATGAGAGCCCATCCCACCTTGGGATCCCAATCAAGTTTTGAGAAGCATTTCTCATTGCCATCACATCCACCCAATGGGTAGGAGAAATAGGTGCTTTCATGGCATACCCTTCGTACACAATCTTTTACAAAGATAAGGTCACATTATGATCATGCATGAAATTCTTACCCAAAATACCATCCTCTTTCCATCTAAGCAACCTATCCACCTTTGCTTTGTCTTCCTGAATCCACATGACAGCCAGCCTGAAGACAGGCTACACACCTCGGATGTCATATGAGCACTAGCCTTTGAGCTCGACAGAATTAAATCATTTAGGCGTCATCATGCTTAAGCCTCTCTGTTGCTGAAAGATCAAAGGGTCTGGCTATTTCCAAACACCATCTGTCAAAATGGATCTTAGAGTGCCTACACCTTGCTACCAATAACACAAACTTTGACCTCCACCTGGAACTTGGACGCATGCCATTCACTCGTTGTCCACCTCAGTAGCCTTTCTAAACAATGTGCCAATTACTGACATTTGTAAGGCAGCCACCTGGACATCCACAGACACCTTTAGTCAACACTATGCAATTACCCACAATGCGGCATCAGATGCCTTACCAGGATACACTGTCCTGAACCCTTAGTAAATGTCACTCCGAAGCCCCAGCCTTCCACCTAGGGCCATTGCTCTTTTGTCACTTACAGTCGAGCACCCATGGGGACACTCATTGAAGAAGAAGAGAAGGTTGCTCACCCTGTGCAGTAACTGAAGTTCTTTTATGGGTGCTTCATGACCCACCTCCTCCCTTCTGCTTTGGTGTTCAAATATAGACTCCATGGTTGAGAAGGAACTGAGGGCAGTTGGACGGCACAGCACTATGTAGACGGAGCTCACGGTGTGCAATGGGAAGGAGCACATATGCGGCCCAGTGGGCATTGTTACCAAAGATCTTTGATCTCAGGCACAAGGATGCTACTGCACATATACTGGAGCACCCATAGAGATGCACATCTTGAAGAATCTCAGTTACTGCATAGAGTGAGTGACCTCCTCATATATTCTGTCACAGTGTATTAGTGCTAGTATGTACCATATACATTGTATATATGTACCATACTATAATATGTCTGCACACAGGGTAAATTATGCCCATATCTCTAAGGTCCTACTGTTTAAGGAGAAAGAGGGCAGGTTTTGTGTGTAGGAGATGCTTCGTGTGCCAGCACGAAGGTTGCATTGGTGAACCAGGGGCAGACTGAGAGTAGTGACGGAGGACTACTACCTGGATACTTGCACTCTGTGTTCCACCACGTAAAGGCCAGCAGAGGCCATGCCAACCATTGGATTGCAATAGCCTTCAGATAGGATTCCTTCTGCCACCTCCACCCAAGTATCTGCTTAGCACCTTCCCAGCAATCTGGATTTGCCCAACTCTGAATACAGAATGACATCCTCAATATGTGAAATGCATGCCTGAATATTTCTGGATAGTGTCATGCAAGAGCCAGAAGAAATTGTTTATTGTTAATAACAACATTAGATTTAAATCATGTGTGAAGCACTGCAAGGATTTTTATACACAGGGGAGGCGACAAGTTTCCCTGCCCCAAAAGAGCTTACAGTCTAAGGCCCTGATCCTACAGTCACTTATGGAGGTGCTTAGCTTTTCACGTGTGAATTGTCCTGGCATGTTCAACATCCAGATGTAATGAGACATAGCACAGCAGTTCTGGGGAGGAGATTATGAATGATGAGAAGACAGGAAGAGGTGGCTGTGTGAACAAGTCTGATTCAAGCAGAAATTTGAAAGAGAAGAGGGAGGGCAATTGGCAGATGAGACCAGGGCAGCTATTGAGATTTGATGTTGAATCACTATTTATTGACATGGATGTGACACTAATGGAAAGGATTTGGGGAAGATAAGTTACAAGCTAACAGGTTTGTTCTCTCTCAAGGTATCCTGCATGCAAAGAATAACATTTAGACTTCAGATATAACAACTTAAAGTGACATCTCTTGGTTTCAAAGAGAATTCACGGTTAGAAATGAGGATTGCCACAATCACCTGTTTTCTTTTTTTTTTTCCCCTTGAAAATTTATTTCTGGAAGTCATTAAAATTCAGATCCCATCGTTTATACCAAATGATGTGAAGTGTTAGGTACAGTACTTGCAGTATATGTTTGTTAAAATGAAGGAAGAGACCCTTCCAACACTTGGGGATTTTATGAATGATTTACATCTGGTGCTAAAGTTCATAAATGAAACGTGGGGAAACCAGATGCTTCATTTCTTGACTGCATCGTGTCTGCACATACTGATGGTGAATTGAAAACAGGACTGTCTCATAAATCCACAAAATCTATTTTTGTACTCTTGATTTCCATTCTGAACATCCATATAACACCCAAACAAATGTGGTAAAATTGGTTCCTTGAGAAACCCTTTATGTTTAGTAACAGTGTGGACATGTTAATAAAAAAGAGGGGGGGGAAGGGGGAAGAACCAGTCCTTGGAATAAAAATGTTCAGAATGAATAAGTATTCCTGGACATCAATACAGAAGATATTGCACTTAGCAAAACTGAGGTATGGACTGAATGGAACCATTAGGCAGGATCCAGGATTTGCTGAAAGGGCTGAGATAGGAAATGCAAGGAAAGAATAAAGTGAGATTTAACAGCACTGGGCTCTGAAAAAGTGATTAAGGGAGAAATTCTGCCCTCCTGTTACACATAGGGATAATTGAGGACAAAATTTGATCCTAAATTTGGATGTGGAGTTGAAAGATCAGCCCTGGTTATTCCTACAGAAATAAACGTTGTTTGATAGCCATCCTTTGTTCATTTTTCCATCTGTACTTTGGGACAACGGTCTTTGCTTGCTGTACTATGGGCTTAGTCCAGTCCTTTCTGAGCAAAATCTCCAATTAATTGCCATGCATAGGAATTTTGCCTCAGTAAGGACACAGATTGGACCTTATTTTATTTAGAGTCTGTTACTGGTTTATGATCAAAGTAATAAACAAAACATCTCATACATGCCAATGGGTTTCTTTACATTTATTATTCTAGTTAACAGCCCCAATTTCATCTCTCCAATTCCAAAAAATACTGTGTCAAAAATTTCTAATATGTGAACTATTTAAAATACCTTTGATTCTTTTATTTGAAATACCTTTTGAGGAAGGGTAAGAATGACAGTAATAACATTAGATAGTTACACACTAAAGCATGTGCATGTCTTGATGGTTCTATTTATGATTTCAAACAAATTTATTTGATTTCCCCCCCCCACACACACACACAGAGTGTAGGTGGGTTGGCAGAAGTGTCTTTATCAAGGGTTTGAATGAGGTGAGTTGACTTGGAGAAGGTGGCTCATATATAAGGAATGACATGGAAAAAGTTCCAGAGGCATTTCTGGGGTTATCAAGGATGACATTGCTGGTGGAGCAGAGAGGTTGATGCATGAGTGGGGACAAGCAAGGAGATGAAGCCAAAGGGTAGACAGACAGACTATATAAATGTACAGCTTATTTAACTCGATGAAACTCTTAGGGCTCAATTTTTCTGCCATTGAATCAATGGCAGTTTTGCCTTTGATTTCATCTGGAGCAGTATCAAGCCTTTTCTGGGGGATTTTTTCCCCCTTCATACACTGAGCTTCACACCTTCCTTCATGTTAAGAGGGAGTTACTATAAGCGACAGAACTGTTCTCTATTCCTCTTAGTTCAAAATATGTCGCTAACTAATACAATTTGCTATATGTCATAAAACACAAAGGAAAGTACTTTTCATGCCAAATATCAGAAAAGTGCTCTCTTTTCTCAACTGCACAAGTAACAGAAATGATGCGTTCATTTTAAATTCCATTCATGTAAGCCCTAATAAAAGCTATTATAAAATACAATTGTGTGGAGACAAAAAGAGAGATAATATCACTATAGCTCAATATAAAATTTAAGTAATTAAGACATGAAAACTATTACGCAATTTACTCTGAATGCAACATGAATACTAACGTTTAACCATTTCACTTCTGATTTATTTTTCTTACAGTGCTTTTTGAAAACATTTGAGGTACACGTATGGCTAAAAGTCATATTATTTTAGGAAATGAGCAGGACATTCCAGTGAAAATTAAGTTAGTTAGGTTTTTTTACATGTAAGTTGCGATGTATTTTTAGACATGGATGCACATACAGCACTATGCCACACACTGGATTCTATTTTGAAAAAGTGATTTTTGCGTGATTTGGGTTATGGTTGTAAATAAAACAGCACCTACATTATATACTGGGAATAGAGTCAGCAGTATTTCAGCAGGGCAAGCTTAGCAGCTGCAGAATAGTCATGTGTTCCCCTGCAGACAGACTGATGGAACCAGAAATGAAAAGTGCAGAAAGAAAAGTGATGCTTTTTAAAGTGTATCTTAATCCATGCATGTTTCTTTCACAGTGTCACACAGACTATGTGTATCCTCTTCTCCAGCTAGCTTTAGTAACCCCAATGGTAAATGATTGTGGGGGATCTTAGTCCTCCAAGACAGGAGTTCCTAGCTCCTGCTTTTCTCCCAGTCCACAGAACGTTACAGTTCCGTCTCTGGTGTGGATATTTTTGCCTTGTATGCTGACGTATGCAGTGCAGTCACATGCACGTATCGCACTGCTTACTAACACTTAGCAACATCTGCTCTATGATCTAACACTTCTATTTTTCACATCATGTAATTTTTTACTTTCATGCTCAGACCCATAGCACACTTGTTTGCTTCATTTCAGATGTCAGGCTGTGTCAAGCGCCTTCAACTGAATTACATTATCCCAGGCAGCTGGAACTGGTAATTGGTGTTGGTGATTCAGTAGGTGGCACTCTTCCCTTTAAGTCAGTACTGAACCAATGCCCCAGCATAGAATAGGTTACAATAGTAGCCTCAAAAGGAGCTACAATGCAGCACCCCATCTTGCACTCACTTTGAGGAGCTGCCGTATACCAACCCACAGGCTGAAATAACGGCTGTTGCTCCTCTATCCCCTCTGTGGGGCTTTTTGGCTACTCTCCTCTTGCCTGACTGAACCGCATCCTCCTTACCTGTTGCATGCAGAGGACAAAAGCAGGGCTTAAGTGGCATGGATGGCCTTTGGTGAGTCCTGCACTTGGGTGAGTTTTACCCATAGGATCAAATTCTTTCCATGATTACTAACTCCCATGGAGCATCAGTGGACAGATGCACTAAGATGGTAGAGATTAGTATTTCCTGGTATTACTATGCTTCGCACCTGCAATTTCCAAAACAACATAATGAACAAATGGTTCAGGCTGAGTGGTCCTTGTTATAATGTTCACGTAATGAAGCAATAAGGTCTTGTGGTTAGAGAACAGGCTTACGGGGCAGAAGCCCTGGCTCCTCGTCCTGGCTGTGACAGTGACTCACTGTGCAATGTTGGGCTTGTCAGTTAGGTCAACATTTTCAAGTGTCCACTAATCTTGGGAAACTTGAGATAGACCTTCAGATGCTGAGCACCCACAACTCCAGCTGGGGTCTGCGGGAGTGAGGGCACTCAGAGCTTTTGAAAATCAAGTCCTAGGTGTCTCAAGCTGAGCACCTAAATTTAGAAAATGTTAGCTTAAACCTCTGTCTGCCTCAGTTTCCCTGTCTGTAAAATGGGAAGCATATTTACTATACCTGTTCTAAATGACAGGTGTATTATGGGACATGCATGTGTATGTAAAGCGCTTTGACAATCTTGAAGGAAAAAAGCTATATTAGTGTTGAGCATTATTATTATAATGGGGTAAAATTGCTTTATGGAGTTGAATTTTTAGATTGTTCAAGATCACTGGGGCAGAGACTGTATCTTCATGTGTTTTTGTCCAGCTCCCAGAACAATGGGCCCTGATTCTGCTTGGGCACTATAATTATTAAATAATAATAATATGAATATGCACCAATTTATGTTCCTAGGTTACAAATGAGCCAGACAGCACACACTAAGTCATCACAATTTAGAGATGAAACAATCGAGGCTGAAAGGCCAATTATTAGGCCTATCAAATTTTGTTTAGCAATTGGTTATGCTAGTCAAGAAATTGCAACTGCTACACTTGTCTGTCAACAGAGTATAACCAGTTCTGCTCACGTGTAATCTAGTTGAAGTCAGTATCACGACTGATATGATAAGATTGGGGCCCATGTACTTTATCAGACGCAGTAAATTGTTTGATCAAAAAGGTGACAAAACATAGCCAAGTTAGGAAAGTCAGGAAAAGCCAAGTTAGGAAAAGTCAATCATATACAAAGATGATAGGTACAAGAGGCTATATGGCCTAACCACTGGGTTCTCAGCCTGCAGGTTGAGAGTCCAAATGGGTCTTGAACAGATCAGTGGGACGGCTTGCAACCATCCTCTTTATGGGTAGATAAGAGGAGGGTCTCAAAACTTTCTGCATTAACATGAGGTCATGCTTCGGAAAAGATTGAGAAACACCTCTTTAGAGGATAGAACATGGAAGGGTCTCGTTCCTAGTTCTGCATCTAGCCCGATGTATAACCTTCAGCAGATTCCCCTCCACCCCAAGTACTGCAGCAGTTCCACTATCTGTGACATGGAGATGATGATGAGCTTCCTTTGTAAACTGCTTAGAGATTAGTGGATAAAAAGGGTCAAAAATAAATCTGAAACAAGCGCTAAGCATTGTATCTTTAAGAAGCTACCAGGAATGTTCAGCCAGTTAGATAGTTCCACTGACTGAATGTTCTGACATCTCTTTTTGAAGAAGCAATGCCATTTTGTATAGTAGATCATTGCATTGTCTCTGTTTGGATAAGGGGTGTGTGTGTGTGTGTGTGTGTGTGTGTGTGTGTGAGAGAGAGAGAGAGAGAATGTGAGTGAGTGAGTGTGAGAAAGGGTTATTTTTTTAGCCTTTATCTTGAAAAGAAATTTTAAAAAGCCCCAAAACTCCAAGGTATTTATAATAAATTAACAAAGGCTGTTGCTGAGTGTCACATGTTCTCTATCTTGCCAAGTCTGCTTTGCCTCACTGCCTCGTGGTCTTTTTCATCAGGCCCAAATTGCTGACAGAATGACACTCTAATAGGAAAAGACATCATTTGGAACAGTTATTAATATATAAAAAGGACCAAGTTAGTAAAGGGTTAGCCATCTAAATGTCCAAGTTCAACAAGACACAATTAGGGTTGCATTATCTCTCTCCCTGGAGCACACATATGTGAATTTATGAAGCTTAGGAAGGAGGCCAATTTAGCCCTAAATGTATCTTGTTTAACTTGGCCACTGAAATGGTTAATACCTTTAAAAAGATAGATATTACATCTTTATACACAGTAGCTTGGATTTATCCTATCTTGGCAGTTACTGCATAATAAATACTTTTGATCACATATCACTTTTTATTATTTATAAATGTAATTGTAGTTGAGGATTTATTTATTCACATCACATTGAGGAAGAGGCGTATTATTAACAAAGGGCCATATGCCATCCTTTGTATATATATATAAAAAGAGGTCCAGAATGGGCTAAGTACTGAAGCTGAAATTGAGCTGTGTAAGTTAATATGATCAGGCCATTCTGTCACCAGGAAAATGTTTGTAGTAGCCAGTGGGTGTGGCTACAAATATCTAATTAGCCATTTTAAAACGCAGAACAAAACACTCATGGCAGAATGGGAATATGTGCTACTATATCGATGGCAGAATTTGGAGCAAGTGACAGAGCTCCTGTAAATAGGCAGTGAATTGAACCCTACATCTCCCAGTTTTGGTCTATGGCTCCTGTATGCACTCACATTTAATGAGACAATTCTATATATGTGATGCATCCCAGCAGTACTGAGCGTTGTGTGGCACCTTGCCACCATTTGCCCTTAGTGTGAGGCAGTCTCATCTGTGCTGCCATGGATCAGTGCCCTGAAACCACCAGCTGCTGGGAACATCAGCATGGCCTTGCAGCCTTTTTCTCTCTGTACAGGTTATTGACAGAGGCGCGTGCAGGGATTTAAATTCGACTGATTTTGGCGCATTCTGTGACCTACTGCAGTCCTGGGGCTGGAGGAATTCTGTGCCCCTCTGATTATTGGGGAGACCCATACCCCTGCTTGTTCTCCCATGTGCATGCCCGCGTGACAGGAGTATACCAACCCCCAAGTCCTCTGAGCATCTCTCTGGAAAGTTCAGCCCGTTCCACTGACCAATCACAGAACTTGCATAGCCGCCATCGCCAAAGGAACAGTTCACAACAGCTTCTTTTATGTCCTACAACATGTCTTACCCTGAGTTCTTTCCCTAGCACTTTCAACCTCTCTGGGTGAGATTCCTTCTCATAAAATCAAGTCCTCTGGTGGCTTGTTCTCACAGATTGAGGGAATATCTGGGGTTCATCTGCACCCCAGATACAATTTCAGAAGTTAAGAACATCAGAATGGCTGTATGGGGTCAGATGAGGCTGCATCTCGAGTACTGTGTCCAGTTTTGGGCCCCCC
The DNA here is from genome assembly GCA_007922155.1 of Mesoclemmys tuberculata. Classification (NCBI taxonomy): domain Eukaryota; kingdom Metazoa; phylum Chordata; order Testudines; family Chelidae; genus Mesoclemmys; species Mesoclemmys tuberculata. The sequence goes on along the minus strand of ML675611.1, from coordinate 25,271,556 downwards.
ACTACAGAAAGGATGTGGACAAATTGGAGAGAGTCCAGCAGAGGGCAACATAAATGATTAGGAGGCTGGAGGAACTAGGCTTCTTTAGTTTGCAGAACAGAAGAATGAGAGAGGGATCTGATAGCAGCCTTTAACTACCTGAAAGGGGGTTCCAGGGAAGATGGAGCTAGGCAGTTCTCAATGGTAGCAGATGACAGAACTAGCAATGGTCTCAAGATGCAGGGGGGGAGGTCTAGGTTAGATATAGGAAAAAGTGTTTCACTAGGAGGGCAGTGAAGCACTGGAATGGGTTACCTAGGGAGGTGCTGGAATCTCCATCTTTGGAGGTTTTTAAGCTGTGGATTGACAAAGCCCTGGTTGGGGTCATTTAGTTGGGGTTGCTCCTGCTTTGAGCACGGAGTTGGACTAGATGACCCCCTGAGGTCCCTTCCAACCCTAATCTTCTATGACAAGGGTCGGTAACCTGTGGCATGTGTGCCAAAGGTGTCATGCGTGATGATTTTGAGTGGCATACGGTGCCACTTCCGGCCCCAAGCTGGGCTGCATGGTGGATGCTCCCCCCTTCTGCGGACCCAGGCGTGCAGGGGCCAGGCAGCCTTCCCCCCCTCTCACTCATGCTCCCTGCTACTTCCACAGTGGGAAGGAAGGAGGAGAGTGGGAAGCAAGCCCACAGACACTTCCGGCCTGCCGCTGCTGCTGAACACCTGGTAAGTCACTGACCAGGGCCCTGGGCCCATGGCACGTGGGAGACGGGTGAGGGGAAGACTTGGCATGCCCCTCCCCAAAGGTTGCCAACCCCTGTTCTATGATTTCATAGACCTCTGTCACAAGCCCCCCACTCATCTCTTTTCTAAACTCAACAGTCCCTGTATTTTTAATCTCTCCTCATATGGAAGCTGTTCCATACCTCTTACAGTGAGGAGGGCATGGCCTCCTTCAGAGATGGACAGGGAGAAACCTGCCTCACCTTCTAGTGGGTGGAGCCAGGGCATCTGCACCCACCCTGCTGGAAGCAGAGGAGTGGGAGAGGAAGGGGGAAGTGTAAAAGATGGGCCCTCTAGCTCCATTAGGCTGGAGCTGCTGGAGGATAAGGGCTTCTCTCCCCTATTGCTGAGCATGAACTTGAGCTGCCTGCTACCTGGGACGCTGAGGAGCTGCTGGAGCTGCTGCTAGACAGTTAACCTAGGGAAAATGATGCCCCGAACCTCAGGTACGCCACGAGGGGTGTGGAGGAAGGTAGGACGTAGCCCAGGGACACCAGCCTCTAGTCTGGTTGTACTGTGGCCTGATATGAGATTAGCGTGCTTTGGCAGTGGTGGGACCCTCTGCCACTGTTAGGGTCCTTGACTGGGACATGGTGGAGTCGGGTGGGCCCACGTCCTCCTACTCCATGTCACTCCACTTCTGGGGAGGCAGCTCTCCCCCACTGGAGACCTGAGCCCGACACTGCACGGCACTCAGCCCTTTACCTGAGCCCCTAAGCTGCTGAGGTGCTCAAATCCCTACTTGAGCCCCTAGACTGCATTGGTACTCAAACCACTACCTGTACTGGAGACTGCTCCCTGCCCTGACATGCCTGAGCGCCAGAGTCCCGAGACAGCTAATTCCCCATTTTTGAGCCTGTCTCTTTAGGTGGAACAGCGAGGGGGCATGGCCTGCCTCCCAGATGCACAGGGAGTGATGGTCCTGACCTACACATAGTGGAGAATGAGGTTAAGGCCCATCCCCTGAGACAAGGCAATTGCAGGTTTTCCTACCCCATGACTGATGGGAGCAACTAGGATGAAGCTGGACTAGCTCATGAAGTGGTGGGCAGAGAGTCAACCACAGCAACAGGCCGCCAAGCTCTAACTGGAACAGCAGCTGGAACAACCGTGGCAATGCTTCCAGCAGCTGGATGCCCTGCTCCCCAGCCCATCTGGCTCCACCCCTGGAGGGGTGATGACCCTGTTGGGCCTGATGATACCAATCCATCTCATGAAGATGGGGCCAGAAGATGACCGAAGGCCTTTCTGATCATTTCTGAAAGGGTCGCCTTGGTGGCCAGGTTGCCACCGAACCAATGGACACTTCTGGTCCCCTACTTGGCTGGGACAGCTCAGCCCAACTACTGTGGGTTCCCCAATGACAAGGCCCGCAATTCTGGCATGGTGAAGACAGCCATCCTTGATGTCCTCAACATCACGCCTGAAAACTTTCAACAGCAGTTCTCGGAGAAGACCTGCCTGCTGGATATTTGACCCCAAGTTGTAGCACAGGAACTCAAGGACAACTGCTAGCGGTGGCTCCAGCCTGAGTGATGCTTTGTCACTGACGTAACCAAGCAGGTAGCTGTCGAGCAATTTGTGAATATCCTTCCCCCACCCCAACCCCGCGAGGGAGAGCCTGGGGTCTACCGACATCCTCTGGGTAGTGGTCAGCCTGATGGAAGACTTCCTGGCCGCCGAGACTCCATTGGCATCCGTGACCCCAACAGAGAGCTCCTCTGGTGTGGAGAAACTCTCTGGCCCTAAACTCCCAGCCCAACCCGGATCAAGTTGTAACGAGGGTCATGGGAGTGGCCACCTGCCGAGACCTGTCTCAACAACCTGCAGAACCCCTGTTGGCTGCAGCGGAGGAGGGAAGTCTGCAAACCAGGGTCCTCCAGAGCACTCACAGAACTCTGAGGCCCAACAGATTGGGCCTTGCTTTGCCTGCAGCAAATTTGGACATCGCTAGCAACCGTATCCAGCCATGGACTGTTGTTTTGGCCAGGTTTATAGCGGGGAGACCCATGCCTGACAGCAGCATGAGGTCAAGATGATGATCTTCGTAAACCTTGGTGGGGCCATCATGCCTGCACTTTTGGACTCTGGCTGTGAGCAATCCCTTGTATGTCAACATCTCACCTCTCCAAGCAACCCCACACCAGGCAAGATTTGTCTCTGTTGCATCCATGGGGACATAAAGTTGTATCCTTGTGCCCAGATGCCACTAATGGTGAACGGGGTGACCTGGGTAATGACTGAAGGGGTTGCACCAACCCGAACATTCTGGTCAGTCTTGGATGGGACTGGCTGGGATTTACCCAGGCCCTGCAGACTGTGGTCATCTGGGACCTCCTGGCTTGGATGGGCCTAATAGGAGACCCCCTCAAGGACAAGGCGGAGAGGTCCAGGAGGACACACCCAGATGATCCAGTGGCCCTACCGGGGACTCTCTACACCTGAGAGGGAGACACAATGGCCTTCATCACTGGTGGGGAGGCCGCTCCAGACGTGGTGGCCAATTTAGCCAGGACCAAAAAGAATACCTTACCTTCAGCCAGGCCTAACGGGCAACTGGCATACATTGATGGGGCAGTGACAAATCCCCAGCAAGTGACCCAATGGCCATGATTTGAATTGCCAAATGAGAGACTTTACCAGGTCGACGAGATCCTTGGACCCACAGATCCTGCTCTCAACTACTCATGCCCTGGTGCCACCAGTGGGCGGTGCTGAGACTAGCACACAATGTCCCTGTCATCAGCCACCTAGGACAGGAGAAGACCCTGGCTTGGTTCTTGGTCTGGTTCTTCTGACTGGGTGTACATTGGGATATCAGAGACTACTGCACCTCATGTCTGGAGTATCAGCTGACAGTATCTCCAGGGGTATGGAGAGCCCCCCTGACCTCTTGCCAGTTGTGGGGAAGCCCTTTGAGTGGGTTGCAATGGACCTGATGGAGCCCCTCACCAAAAACACTGCCAACTTCCATTACATTTTGGTGGTCATGGACTATGCCACTTGCTTTCCAGAGGCCATCCATTAAGAAATGCCAGACCATCATGGCAGAGCTCTGGAAGATCTTCACTCTAGTAGGCCTGCCCCATGAGATACTAATGGACCGAGGTAGAAACTTCACATCCCAGCTCTTCTGTGAAGTCTGTGATCTCCTCGGCATTAAACTGCAGATGTCCATCTACCACCCCAGAAAGACGGGCTAGTTGAGAAGTTCAACCAAACCCTTAACAACATGCCCCGGAGGTTCCCACTTGAAGACTTACGCTGGTGGGACCAGTTAGTTCCTACCTTATTACTAACCATTGGGGAGGTGCCACAGGCCTCCACCAAATTCTCGCCCTTTGAACGAGGTATTAGCCCCAAAGCTTGTGTGACCTAATGCGAGAGACCTGGAAGCAAACCCTGTCCCAGACCTAGGGCCTGCTATAATATGTCTTGCAGCTGTAAGGATACTTGGCTCAGGCCACAGACCTGGCAAAGGAAAACCTGCAGACTGCCCAGGAGGCCCAAGCAAGAACGTACAATCAAGGGGCTGGGACTTGGACCTTCAAAGCAGGTGACTGAGTCCTCCTGCTGCTTTCCTCCAAAAAGTCTAGCCTCCTAGGGTGACAGCAGGGTCTGTATGAGGTGATTGATCAGATGGGACCTGTTACCTACAAGATCCGGCAGCCAGACAGGCGCAAGAAGTGCTGGATCTACCACGTAAATCTTTTGAAGCTGTGGCACAAGTGGAAGGGGCTGCTCCTTACCTCCCTGAACTGGAGTTGGGGCCTCAGGTCTCCATAGCTTCCGACCCAGGAGAGCTGCTTTTCAGGGACACCCTCATGGACGGGCAGCAGAAGCAGACCAAGCAGGAGGCCTTTTTTAAGACTTCATCACTTTACTGAGACAGATTACCCTAGTCCAACATGCCATCCAGACCAGACCAGCGGAGGTAGTCCCCAAGGCAGCAAGGCCCCTCTGCAACAAATGCGAGGTCATAGAGCAGAAAGTTCAGGTGATGGCCAAGCTAGGGATCATTAAAATATCACAAAGCAAGTGGTGCAGCCCTATCATGCTGGTTCCCAAACCTGATTGGACCCAACGATTCTACATCAATCTCCAAATTCAACGTGTACCCAATGCTCTGAACTGACAAACTCCTTGACTGGCTTGGAGAGGCCCACTACATCACTACCCTGGATCTAACAAAGGGCTACTGGCAGATCCTACTAGAGCCCAGGTGTAAGGAAGAAAACCCACCTTTGCGACCCCCAGTGGACTCTACCAGGATGAGCTTTGGCCTCTATCAGGCCCCCACAACCATCCAGTGACTCACGGACTGCTTGCTCAACCCCACACCAAATATGCCACGGCCTACCTTGATGATGTTATGATCTACAGTTGGCACTAGGCAGACCACCCGAACCAAGTGGTAGCTGCCCTGAGGACCCTCTGGGAAGCGGGACTGACTGTGAACCCCAGGAAGCACCATGTCTGTTGGCAGGAGACCACTTACCACAGAATCATAGATTAGACTTGGAAGGGACCTCAGGAGGTCATCTAGTCCAACCCCCTACTCAGAGCAGGACTAACCTCAGCTAAATCATCCCAGGCACTCCTTTGTCATGTCGCAGCTTAAAAACCTCTAAAGATGGAGATGCCACCACCTCCCTTGGTAACCCATTCCAGTGCTTCACCACCCTCCTAGTGAAATACTATTTCCTAATATCCAACCTAGACCTCCCCCACTGCAACTTGAGATCATTGCTCCTTGTTCTGTCATCTACCACCATTGAGAACAGCCTAGCTCTATCCTCCCTGGAACCCCCTTTCAGGTAGTTAAAGGTTTCTATCCAATCCCCCCTCACTCTTCTCTTTTTCAGACTAAACAAGCCTAGTTCTTTCAGCCTCTCCTCATAAGTCTTGTGTGCCATCCCCTAATAATTTTTTTTGTCCTCTGCTGGACTCTCTCCAACTTGTCCACATCCTTTTTGTAGTGGGGAACCCAAAACTGGACACAAGACTCCAAATGTGGCCTCACCAATGCCAAATAGAGGGGAATAATCACTTCCCTCGATCTGCTGGCAATGCTCCTACTAATGCAGCCCAATATGCTGTTTGCCTTCTTGGCAATAACACACTGTTGACTCATATCCAGCTTCTTGTCCACTGTAACCCCCAGGTCCTTTTCTGCAGAACTGCTGCCTAGCTCATTGGTCCCCACTCTGTAGATGTGAATGGGATTCTTCCATCCTAGTGAAGGACTCTGCACTTGTCCTTGTTGAACCTCATCAGATTTCTTTTGGCTCAATCCTCCAATTTGTCTAGGTCAAATCCTATCTCTACCTTCCAGGGTATCTACCATGCCCCCTAGCTTTGTGTCATCTGCAAACTTGCTGAGGATGCAATCTACCCCATCCTCCAGGTCATTAATGAAGATGTTGAACAAAACCGGCTCCAGAACCTACCCCTGGGGCATGGTAAGTTGTGGCCTCTAATCAGGAAGGTCCAGGCCATCCAAGACCATCTGGCCCTGACCACCAAGAAGCAGGTGAGGCAATTTCTGGGACTGATCAGTAATAGTGCCAGGTTATCCTGAATTTTGCCTTGATTGCTGCCTCCCTGATGGAGGTCCTGAGTAAGGTCCGGCCACAGTGAGTCCAGTGGTCCCCCCACATGTGATGAAGACTTCCAGGCTTTGAAGAATCATCTGTGCCATGAGCCCTTACTCTACAGTCCTGACTTCATCTGTGTGTGTGTGGTCCAAACTGATTCCTTGGAGATAGGACTTGGTGGCATCCTCTCCCAGATCCTTGACAGAAAGGAATACCCAACCTTTTAACTTATCTGAAAGCTGTTTCCCCAAGAAGGCAATTACTCAACCATTGAGAAGGAGGCCCTGGCAGTCACGTGGATGGTCGAGGGCCTCTGATACTACCTCCTGGGGGTGGAGGGGGGGCCTTCATTGTAATCACCCCCTACAGTGGCTCCAAACCATGACAGAGACCAATGTGAGGCTAATGAGATGGTACCTCACCCTCCAGTCTGGGTGCTAGACTTGAGGGGGAGGGGAAGTGTATCGAAGAGGCATGTCCTCCCTCAGAGGCAGATAGGAGAAACCCACACCTGCCCCTGATGGTTGGAGTCAGGGTATCCATGCCCACTTTACCAGAAGCAGAGGGGCGGGGCAGGAAGGGGAAGTATAAAAGATGGGCCCCTCTAGCTCAGTTGGGCTGGAGCTGTTGGAGGAGGAGGAGATTTCTTCTCCACTGCTGGAACTTGAACCTGAGCTGCCTCCTGCCTGGGACACCGAGGAGTTGCCAGAGCTGCCTGCCACCTGGAATGCTGAGGAACTGCTGGGGCTGCTGCTAGCCATTTACCCTGGGGAGACGGACGGCCCTGAACCTCAGGTACCCCACACGGGGGGAGGGAGGGTTTAGGAAATAACCCAGGAACATCAGACTCTAGTCTGGTTGGACTGTGGTCTGATTAATAGGTCAACGTGCTTCAGCTGGGACCCTGCTGACCCAGTAGTGGAACCCTCCACAACTGTTAGGGTTCTGCAGTGGGACACGGTGGAGTTGAGTGAGCCCTCATCCCCTTACCCGCTGCCACACCACCTCTGGTGAGCCCGCTTCCCCCTACTGGAGACCTGAGCCCGACACTGCTTGGTGCTTAGCCCTTTACCTGAGCCCCTAGACTGCTGATATGCTCAAATCCCTACCTGAGCTTTAGTCTGGTACCTGCCCTGCCCTGCCTGAGGGTCAGAGCCCCGAGACAGCTAATTCCCCATTTTCAAGCCTATCTCTTTAGGTGCAACAATTTTGTGAGATCCCTTTTTAACTCTTTGCAGTCAGCTTTGAGTAACATATCATTTGCAAATTTTGCCACCTCACCCATCACCCCCCTTTCCAGATCATTTATAGATATGTTAAACAGCTGTGGTCCCAGTACAGATTCTTGGGAGACCCTGCTACTTACCTCTTTCCAAAGTGAAAACTGACCATTTCTTCCTACTATTTTTTCCTATCTTTTAAACATTTACTGATCCATAAGAGGACTTCCCTCTTAACCCATGACTTCTTACTTTAAGAGCCTTTGGTGTATGACCTTGTCAAAGGCTTTCTGAAAGTCCAAGTACATTATATCCACGAGATTATCCTTGTCCATGATCTTGTTGACACCCTCAAAGAATTCTAATAGATTGGTGAGGCATGATTTTCTTTTACAGAAGCTATGTTGACTCTTCCCCAACATACTGTGTTCATCAATGTGTCTGATAATTCTGTTCTTTTCTACTCTTTCAACCAATTTGAATGGTAGTGAAATTAGGCTTGCCAGCCTGTAATTACTAGGATTGCTCCTGGAGCCTTTTTAAAAAATTGGCATTACGTTAACTATCCTCCAGTCATCTGGTAAAGAGGCTGATTTAAACGATGGGTTTCATAGCACCGTTAGTAGTTCTGTAATTTTATATCTGAGCCACTTCAGAATCCTTGGGTAAATACCATCCGATCCTGGTGACTTATTACTGTTTACATTTTCATTTTTTCCAAAACCACCTCTGCTGACACCTCAAGCTGGGAGAGTTCTTTGGAATTATCACCTAAAAAAAAATGGATCACTTGTGGGAATCTCCCTCACATCCTCTGCAGTGAAGACTGATGGAAGAATTCATTTAGCTTCTCTGCTATGGCCTTATCTTCCTTGAGTGCTCCTTTAGCACCTGGATTATCCAGTGGTTAATTTTCTGTTAGTTTTTCTTTTGTTAGTTGCTCATCAAATTCTTTTTTTTTTTGCCTCCCTAATTATACTAATTCAAATTTAATTGTCTCACTCCTCAACTCCTGTTTTTTCCCCTGCAACCTCTGTAATCTGCTGATTAGCATTTTGCTCAGACTGTAAATGGGTGTCCACTGTGAACCAAAAAATATGTAATTTGCATATGACCAGCCAGCATAAGATAAGTATTTTTTCCCCCGTGCCTGTGGGAATATATTTATGTCTGTGTATGTTTACACACACTCACACACACGTTATAAATAAACTCCATGTATTTTTATACATACATCTCACAATGATTTTGATGGCCAGTGTGACACAGACTTTCCATAGAGAACCCACATGACATTCTTTGGTGACCTAATATTCTTTGGTGACCTAATATATAGATACCAGACCCAGGTGATCTCTGTAACCTTTATGTACCCATGTGCTCTCTGCCAGTTGTCATCAAGAGGTCTTTGGTTAACAACACCCTGGTACACATTGTAGCTGATAGTAAACTGAGCTGCCTCGCAAGTTGGAAGATGAAGGTGTTATTCAAGATTACTGAGAAAATGAGCAGACTTTGGGGAGAAATATTAAGAGCTCAGATTTAGCAATGCTATGCTTAAATCGATGACTGAACATCCATAAAGAAAATGGCAGGAAGACAAGCTGAGACTTTCCTTTGGACAGAACTAGAAGGGTCTGGAGCAGAGCAGTAGATCTGTGAGTTGTCAGAATGCAGATAGTGTTACCCCTTTTTTACCTGAGCAGTTAGCCTAGTTCAGGGTGTTGCAAGTTGTTTCTATTGGGAGGTGAAATGGCTGATTGAGTCAGGTGCTTCTTTGGTGCAATCCTGTTGATTTATCAAATACTGTACAAAATCCTCTTTCTCTGAACACAGCAAGACTAAAGCAACCGGAGATAGTTTCTTTGCTCACAGCCCCAAGCTGTATTCAGAAAACATAGCCCTCAAAACTTTCTCTTTAGGCTTTTCTCGGGACCATGCTCTCTATGCACATTCAGGCTCGGAGCTTCTCTGGTCTTTCTGCTTCTTTTTCACTAACACAAACCTTCACAAACCAATACCTAGAGAAACCTCTCCACCCACATGGGCCTTTGTTTTGGGTGGTACGACGTGCTTATGTTTGGGAGTGGATGCTGCTATTGTTTCAGTTATTTGATTTCATAAAGGAGTTTAACTGTTTCTTACCACTATCTGAAATGGGGGTTAGTTATGTTTTCCTTGCTGTCTCTGGTTTTAATGGGGGTTAGCCCAGAGCATAATGATAGCTAAACCCATGTTTTTGAATGAGATCACTAGAAAAGTAGGTCATGGACGGGATGAAGAAGAATCAATGAATGAGAAGCTTAAGGGATGACTAGAGAGAGGATGGGGCTGCATAAACTAAGAGAGGACAAGATTTCACAAAGAAGACAACAGTTGGCCATGTCAAAAATAGCTGAGCAGCTCTGGAGGGTGAGGAGGAAGTCAGACCCTGAGATTTGTCTAGGAAGAGCTCATTAAAAGCTCTGAGAGCAATTTCAATGGCACGTAGACTGGAAACCAGATAGAAGAGAGTTTGGAGGGTAGGATTGAACTGGAGAACAATAAGTCCAAGCAGATGTTGGAAGAGAGAGATCAGATGGGGTGGTAGTTGGAGAAGCAGGTAGCATTAGACATGGGTTTTTGTAATGGAAGAGACTTTTTGGCTATGTATTTTACTATATATAGCGTACACCAGTGTCAAGTCAAATTAATTTTGAAAGTGATATTAGAGAGAGCAGAGATTGTGTTACAAACAATAGTCTGAAATTCTAATGTTTGAACTAGTCCATATTCTGGACTCTCCATCAAAGTCCCTCCCACTGAGATTCAGTAACAGCAGTGCATTCTCCCCTCACTTGATGAGATCACTAATGCCATTCATAATTACCATGAGCTTTTAATGAAAATGTTTTATATTTCATCCATAATAAAGAATTCCTAAAATTGGAACATACAGGGAAAGGAAAATGCTTGGTTAAATTTTTATTATTTTGTGTCAAACCAATAAAGACTGAACTTTTTTCTCCATTCATCACTTTTTATTAATGATAAGAAATACAGAGTTTAATACCTTTAGGAATATAAGATGAGATTCAAATAGGCACAGCAGCATGCAGCAATCACCTCCCATGCATTACTCTCAGGCATGTCACTGTTATTAAACAGAGCCCACTTTTATTAAGAATCTACTGCCATCAGGCCTCTTCCAGGAAGGGAAACTGAGTAATTTGCTATCCTCCATCCCAAAGCATATCTGTATCTGCCTTGGCCTGATAGAATATAGTGGTTCCTGCTATGTGAAGATTCCTACAGCCAGATTGGAAGGGAAATATCCATTTTGACCAATAACACAATAGCTTTTAGAAACTGTTTTGGAACATATTTACTGCCTGTAGTTAAATCAGTGTCATACAATTCTATTCAAGTCAGGAAAAAAGTAACTGTCCTTCTGCCAAAGTTTTAGTACTACATTTTTTTCATTCAAATTTAACAAATGTTCATCTTAAAATAGATTGACAATGGGTCAGGCTGCTCCACTTTATCTATTATGAACCTAAAATGTGTCACACCCAGTACTGACTCTTCCCAGATCAATCTGTAATCTTCCTCCTAAATTTAACATATTTACTCTCAGAGGAGATAGTAACTCCTTTGTATCTATTGTTTAAAACAGTGACAACACCCTAAGATACCTGAAGAGGATGACTGCAGCAGACCAACTTTCCTTTTCTTCCCCCATGTGAACAGTTCATTTCAGTCATCCCTTTCAGGTGTTTTAGGGAAATTACCACTGTTTATATATCTCTCCCTTTCTGTTGAAGAATTGTGCCCTTTTAACTTGAAACTATAGATACAAAAGTTACCTATTATCTAGACTGATAATCCTTCTTCATGCTGAGTGGTGCCTTATTCCACAAATTGTCCCATCAAAGTTAATTTAGATCGTAAACCCTTCAGGTCAGGGACTGTCTCATGTTTATGCAGTGACTACCACAATGAAGCCCTAATCTCCACAGGGGACCATGGGTGCTGCCATAATGTAATAGTAATAATAACTGGGGAGGAGGCTAACCAGTATGAGAAAGGGTATCAGAATCCGGCCCTCTCATAATAAAGTATGTTAAATGCAGAATTTAGAAAGTAGATTGGTCATTGGCAGTATTAAACGTATGAAATATAATTTAAGGAAGGCACTTGCATTCTGCAGTGTTTAGTACTAAGTCCTGTGTTGAACTTAATCTAGAATAAGATATAGATTCTGGCGTATTGAGAAATGTAGAGGTAGATTTTGTGTGAGATTTTGGCATTCTCCTGGATGCCTCAATATTCTACTAGTCCCTATATGAAATCTAGGGTCAAGGTGAAAATATAATGCAAAGACTTTTGTTTTCATTATAATATTTAAAACAAGTGTCTAAGTCAAACTAGAAGTAAAGGGCTACTAATCTTTTTTGTGTGAGTGTGTGCCCTCTGTGAGCAACAATTCCTAAATGCCACTAGGAAATAAAAGTAATTTTGATATTAAAATGATTACTGCCACTTTTGTAATAAACTGATGCGACTTTAAAAGTCTGTCCCTGATATCTTTCATGATTTAGACATCACACAAGCTATAATTGTGCTATTAAAAGAAAGAGAGCTAATCTTTTTGCATTTGAAGTAAGCCCTCATCATCAGACCCGACAAAGCCAGACAGATCAAAAAAAAGTAAAAAAGAGCATTTAAGGAAATTAGTACAAGTGTCAGTTAAAAGGTAAAAATTAATGCACTTATTATTGAAATATGGTTGAAACCTACGTTCTTTTCATTTCTTTGATATTACTAAAGCATAAAACATTCAATTAACTTTTCATTGTATTTGGGGGTGGGGGGGAATGCAAAGAATTGTCATTGAAGTGTTAGGTGTGTAGGTGGTGTGTGCAAGGCAAAAAATGTTGAGCTATGAGCAGAGGATACAGCAAAGGCTTGTACAAAAACAGTCAGCTCCTTTCGTATGTTCCAGGACAGTTTTCCTGGCATGTATACAGCTTCCATAAGGGTATTGAATTGAGCCTTTACGAAGGTAGCATGCATTTCTTTAATCATCACCCAGGAGTATTTCCCCTACTGATGATAATTATCTACATGCTTGGAACCTGCAGGGCTATACACCCAATTCCTAATAAAAAGTGAATTCAGATAAATTGGTAATATTTTGGACCATTGAGTGATAATACGTGATGGCATAAGTGAAACAGATACATTTAATTTGTACTTACCTTCAGTCATAAATATGAATTCCCATGGATGTATCTTTTATTCTTTGAAAGCTGTTACCAAGACTGCTGATTTGCAAAAAAGGATTTAGGATATTTCAAAATATCCTTGATTTGCAACTGTTTTATGTTGGCAACGCAGAAGTTGCAAATAATGTGTAGTTATGCAGCAGTATTCCCATCCTTTGTGCCATTTAAAGTGAGGGAGAGCAGCTTTTAAAAATGTAATGGTATAAAATAAAGAGAGGCAAAATGCTAAAATCACACAAAATAGGAAGCCCTCTGAACCAATTCAGCTTGGCTGTTAATGGAATCTTTCTAACATATTGGTGGAAATATTTCACTCTTAACTATTCCTCCCTCCCCCCCATTTTGTCTGAGATGGAATAATATTAAGATAATTCTGTAATGTTCAATGTGGTTTAATAAAAGAAGGAGTTGCTAATTGGCATAAAATATCTGTGATTATTTTTTCCATATATTTACGATTTTGCAGTAAGAGAACAGCTGCTAAATATTTTCTTCCATGCTGATTCCACTTACTCAACATTTTTCTTAATGCAGGCTACAAAAGTTAGACATTGTGTTTTACAAATGTGTTCCTTGGAAACATCAGCTTGATGACAAAGTAGTGCACCTTTAGGTACTAATAGTCAGATTTCCCCAAAATGCTGCTGTTAAATTAGGAGATAAATCTTAAATGAAAAATCCTTTGCAATATTTGTGCTACTCCTAAGCCAAATGTGTACTAGCACTTAAGGAAAACATCCCCAGTTTTAACACCCAAACTCACTGATGTGATTATTATTCCTATTGATATGCATATGATAGAAGTTAATGCCATACTGACAGATTTAAAGCTTTGGAAATGTGCTGAATCAAACTAGAAAGGTAAAAGCAGCCATTACCTTAAGATCTAAAAGACACACACTAATCAGCTGACTTTTCCCCCATCTCCTCACAGATGTTTGACAACACAGTTTTTGTAAGCATTATTAAAATGCAAGGCTGAAAACAGCCTAGCCACAGGAAGAAAAGGGTTTGACCCCCAAATATTGATTACATTTTACTGATCACATGGAAATAGGGTGGAGAGATACATGAGGCAGATTTAAGTTAAAGTTAGCATAGGCTTTGTGATTCACAGGTCCACAAAGTTAGAGAGTAAAAAGGTGGGAAGGGAGATCAGAACATGAATTGCCACTAGTGCCATCATTGGGCCCCCGGCAGAACTCAGAAATTCTCTACTCCCTTTGCAAGACTGGGTTGTCTGTTGTCCAAGAGGAGGATTCTGCAATGTGCTGATGGACTTCTGAGCACCCTGAGCTCCCGCTGAACTCAGCAGAAGTTGAAGATACCCAGTCCCTTGCAAGATCAGGATCTAAATTCACTGATATAGTCTCTAGTAGCCTACTATGAGAAAAGAGTCAGCTGCCAAGACATCTTCTCCCAGACCATGAGGTGTGGTAGGGGAAGAAGGAAAAAGACTAGGGGGAAAGGAGAGAGAAAAGGATAGATAATGGAGTTTGATTCTGGTGCCTAGAACCAAACATAAGGATTTGTTGAGGGAGGAAGAGGATAGCTAAATTTTCTGAGGGCCAAGACTCCAAGTGAATGGCCTATCCAACCATAGCTTTACTGGAGCTTGTCAGAATTGTAAGGCTAGCTCAGGTTGCCTCCTATCCTGGAAGGGGAAGATCTAGTCAGCCTGTATGTTATAGGTCTCAATGGAACCTCGAATGCTTGCTTTGCAGGAGTACAAGGCTGTGCCATTCTTATGGTCAAAAAAACTACAGTGATTGCTTAGAGGAAGGAAGAACTGCTCCCTTGAATCATGCAATAGCCACTACGAATTCGCTATGGATATGCTGAGAAACAGAGACAGAAAGTAAACAGTTGCTGTGGGATAAATAGTGGGATAAATACACTGGAGAACTAATAATCCAGGGCAATCACATATACTCTAGCTAAACCATTGTTGCGCTGTTAGCACATCCAGTGAATTTATGTAGGCTTTCCACGCTATATATCCTGGGTTGCTGAAATGTCTTTTTCCTAGTCTCTTGCCAATAAAACACAAAATTTACTTGCTTACTTCTGTATAGAACTCTCTGGTAGATCAGAGAAGATCAGTGGAACTCTGCAGAAAAAGATACATCATTTAAGATATCTAAACAGTAAAATATTTGGAGAATTACTTTTAACTGATGAATTGTGAGTATTACAAAAGGTGGAGAGATTGATTCTAGTGCCTAGAACCATGCTTAGGGATCTACTGTCCTCTTTATATGCAAGTAAGACTGTGATGAAATGGTGAAAATGCCCACTGGCATGGAAGGAGTTAAAGAGAGCCTTCAGGCCCAGTTAGCCCCACCCCTCTATGCCTACAGCCAATGTTAGGACTAGAGGGGGAAGAAAAGGAGAGAAGCACCTGGCTTAGTCTGGGGCTGACTGGTGAAGAGGAAGGAATTAACTGTTTTGCTATATAAGGGAAAGGGGTCACTAGCCTGCCAGCCGAGGCAGCTGCCAGGAAAGAAGTACCATTTCCCTGGCCAAAGGTGACTGTGGTAAAGATTTAGGAGGACCTAGCTAAAGAGACAGTTGGGTGGCTGAAGCACAATGACCTTGTGGGGTTCCTGCCCCACCAAACTTATAGCTGCCCTGACCAGAGGAACCTGGGACCACAGTAGGATGCTGCCCAAGGTACATAAAGAGGTGCTACTAGAGACAAAGCCACAATGGTGATTTGGATTACAGGGGCCATGTCCCAAACTGAAGGGACAGCACTAGGAAGTAGCTCTGGGTCATGGATGTAGACTTCCTGCTAGGAGATCCCTTTGTCAGGGGTTGATTCACACAGGGCCCTAGGCTTGGACCTGGTGGAGTGGGAGAGCCTGGGTCCCTCTACCCCACTTCCTTAAAGACTGAGGCACCTTGATCAGGGAAGCAAGGGGCTGGAACTCAAATGTTCCAACCACGGGGCTGCCTTGTCCTTCAAGCTTCCTGTTACAGACTGCCATTAGCATTAGTGGGAAGTTATCCATATATATAATGAGGTGACTAGACTTTGAGAGTGTTGGCAAGTGCTGTGTAAGCTTGTCTGAACTGCACAAACAATGCATCTCATCCTGACTTGTAACATCTGCCTTGTTCCAGTGTTTGAACTTTTCAGAGAAAAGGCCTTACCTAGTACAGAATCACAAAAAGGTAATAGGCCAGATCCTTTGCTGGGGTAAGGTTCACATTAAGTGTACCAAACGTGTTTGAATTATAATGACCTATGCTAAATTTTAAATCAGGTCACAAAGAGGGATAGTCAGAACTTTAAATTAGTATGCTGCGTAGTCTAGCCTTACTATACTATAGCTTTACCATTGACCTGAATGTACTTTTGCTGTCCAAAAACAGTGCTCAAAATTATGTCAAATGTGTGTTTGCTAAAGAACTGTCACTAGATTCTAAATATCGTCTTTCTTTCTACATTAATTTCTTTTAGCATCTTTTTCTTAGTGGCTGTATCATAGGCTAATTCTACAATATCCTACCCACTTGCTTTCACTGAAATTAAATGGTAAGAATACAGTAAATTCAGAAAATAAAATAAAAAATCTAGGATAATAGCAAATTAGAGATCAACTTTTTTGGTAATGTTTATTTTTGTCTGGTGCAAACAAAAGCAAGTAACCTGTAAAGTATGAAAAGATAGTAATGATTTCTAAGCTCTAATGATATTTTCCAGAGATTTTATTCTATTCTGTATGTATACTGGATCAGAATGTCCTGGATGGTCTGTATCATTTACAATATATTTTTTAGCTGTTAGTGACAGAAAACATTGCTCATATGGAGTAAATGTTAACTTGCATATTTACAAAATTTTCTGAATATTTTCTACACAACCCTCCTAAAGTTCATATAAAGTAAAATGTTAATTTAGAAAGTGTACCATATACAGTGTGATGTCTTAATCTTTCTATATTTTATTAGTTTTTTCAAAAGTATTTCAGAACAGAAAGCATCAATGAAAAATCACATAATGTGAATGTAGGAGTTTAGGAATGCTTTTAATTTTTTTTGTCCTATTAACCACTACACTGCAGCAATGGGAGTGAATATTATCATGTTTTCCTCACCCAGGAAAGGTCTTTAGTTTGAAATGGAGCAGAAACACTCGTGCTTTGAGGTCAGAGTAAATGATCGAATGGTTGCGTTTGGCCTTAACATCTATGAATACTACGACTATAATAGGGATGAAGAATGGGTCCCTGCTTAGCCTGGGACTCAGGAAACCTGGGTTTAACGCTCTGCTCCACTACAGACTTACTGTGTGACCTTGACCAAGTCTCTCTGTGTCTGTGTTCTCCATAGATAAAATGTGGATACTAGCATTTCCCTACCTCACAGGAGTAAACAGTTACATATCGTGAGGTGCTCAGCTACTACAGTGAGGAGGGGAGGCATTTACATAGAAACAGTTGTAAAATTGTAGCTGTATTAATCTTCGCATGAACTTGATGTAAGAGCAAAAAAGTTTCTCCTTCAAAGGAGAACATACTACAATAGAAGAGTGCAATGCCTGTAATTAGAACAGTACATTATTACTGTACAACCCTAACCAGGAATCAGAGAGCACCCTATAGTCTAGCAATTTATTCCCAACAAGGGCTGAGACTTTTAATAAAACATTTTAATCTGGCTAGTACAAACTGTAGCCTCAGCTGCTGCCCATGCTGAACGCCCTCAACTCCCAGTGGTGCAATGAGGTTGTCAGGTGGCTGATGTACGTCCGCAAGAGAGGATGCACAGTATCACTGAGGACTCAGGCTGTAGGGTATTAGGCTTGGAAAACCGCCACCTGTGGTCTGCCCTAATCCCATGTACATGGCTTGTCTTTTGGGTAGGATTGCCTTGTCCGTTTTATACCTGGACAGGCTGGCCTTTGGCTTCTGTGTCCAGGTGCCACAGAGGGTTTGCAGGTGTCAGGTTTTCAGAACCTGACAATCCTAAATGGTACTTGAACCAAAAACCCGGTTACTGTGGGGTGGGGGGAGATGCCAGGTCCCTGCTCAGCCAGGAGCAAGCAGGCTCCTTGTGATGATCTAGCAAGCTATGGGGGAGAGGAGCAAGTGATGGGTGGGACCTTATGGGGAAGCAGTGGAGAAGGGGATGAAGTGGGGCAGGGGTGGGGTCTTGGGGGAAGAGGTAGAGAAAGGGACCAGGTGAGGCCTGGGAGGAAGAGACAGGGCAGGGTCTCAGAGGTCTGGTTACCAGCAATTAGAAAGGCGGCAACCTTACTTTTGGGGCCTGCTCTTTCACCCCCTGAAGTCAGTCCTTGGGAGTTTGTCATTGATTCCAGTGGCTGTCTAACCAGGCCTTTTATCGACCGGGGAGAAAACTCACTCAGGGTGTGAGTGCCTGGGCCTGGGACACAAGCCCAGAGTACAGCCCGCTTCTGACACTGCTTCCCGAGCAGGGGATGTTAAAGCTCTTCACACAAAACAGGGATGGTAGGAACAGTTTAACGTTTTCCACGATAAAGGGGGGGAGGTTAAACAGCTCCCATCCACTTCAGCAGGAGCCAGAGTTTTTAAAACACTCGGGGCTGAGTCCGCCTTTGCCTGGAGTTGACCTCCAGCAGCAAATCTCCCGGAGGAGCCCAAAGCCTGCCAGTCAGTGTGCAGCAAACAGGCGCTGTGGCTATGTGGGTACCGGGGCCCTGCTCCGCTGCTGTGGAGGCTGCGGCTGAGGGAAATTTCTTCCCTGCCTTTTTTTTGAGGGGGGGGGGAGCCCCAGGCCTGACCCCACCCCACAGCTTAGTTTGCTTGAGGGGGTGGGGAGGAAGGCTGGGAGCTGAGCGGCGCTGCAGAGGACGGCGCGGGACCAGAGCCCTCGGCTTCCCCCCGGCCGAGCCGCAGCGAGCGCGCTCCGAACTCCCGCGTGCGGCGCCGCCGGCCCCGCTCGCTTCGCAGGCGGCTAATCGCAGCCCGAAATCTGCGGCGCGCTGCACGCGGCGGCAGCGCCCGGCGCCCAGGTGCTGCCGCGCCTCGCACGCCCGGAGCCGCGCGGGGGGAGGCGGCCGGGCCGATCGCGATCGCGGCCGGGGAGCGCTGGGGCTGCCCGCCCGCCTCGCTCCTTATCGAGCCAGCCGCTCGCTCCTCGGCTTCCTGCCTCCCCGCGTCCCGCCGCAGGGAGGAAGGCAGCGGCGGCTGCGCTGGGACCCGCTCCCGGAGGCGCCGCGCAGGGCTGGCGGAGGTGCCCGCGTTGGCCGGCAGCGGGGAAGGCCGCGCTCGGGTTGGGCCGGGCGGGCCACGCGGCGGTGCCGCAGGGGGCACCGAGGGCTCCAGCCTGGGGCCGGGGAGGTGCTGGCCCGCAGCCCCGGCTGCCTGCCGCAGCCTAGACAAAGCCGCAGATGCGGCTGTCCGCGGCCGACCTGAGAGCCACATTTCCCAGCGTGCCCCCGCCCGCCGGCCTGCCTGGGGGCCCGGGCGCCTCGCCTCTCCGCCTCCGGGCTGGGGCCCGGCCAGCGCCTCTGTCCTTACAAACGAAGCGCGGCCTGCCTGTGTGCAGGAGCGGGGCTTTGTGCATATCGCTGAGGGGGAGAGACCCGAATTCCCCTCCTGCCCTATGAGAAACTCCTGGTCTCCATCCCCCGACGGGCTGTAGCGTTGCTCGTACCTACTTCCTCACACCGGTCTGCATGTCCCCGGGAGTGGAAGTGGTCTCCTGTGCTCTGTGCACATCGAGCTTGGCCCTGCCGACCTATGGATTAGCCCCAGCGAAGTCAAATTGACTTCTCATGTGACTCATGCCTTGAAGATTGTAAAGAGCTTTGATGCTTGCAAAAGTGCTGTATAAATCAGTGACTAATAATAATAGAAAGCTATTACTTAGCCTTTCTAGACTCCCCTACTTCTGTGCCACTGTTACACTAATAATGATGAGTGGGGTGGGGTGAAAAATAGACACATAATTCATATTGAAATGCATGGGAGAAGGTGATACCTTTGTAGGAATGGAAAACAAGATGGTGATTTTTCTTTAAGCCACCAAAACACAAAAACAAAACCTGTGGGACTGGCATATATAAAGCTATCTTTTTAGTGAAGCACATGCTTTTTTGTTTCAATATTATTTTAGTAGGCAAGAAAAAATATCTCTGTAGTGAAAGCCAATTATTTTGGCACATTATGCAGCCATGAAAGGGTGAAAGGGTGTTCACTACCTCTAAAGTCATCTAAATTCTCAGCTTCAAGTTTAAAAAAAAAAAAAAGTCCCCCAGCAGAGGAATAAAATTGAGTCTAAGTTAAAACCAAATAAGGTAGAGAAAAATAGACTGGGGAGGGCAGAATGAGAAGTTGATGAAGAACAAATGTTTTGGAAGAAAGAAATAAAATGAACATTTAAATAATTCTTAACTAATCAAGTAATGGTCCTGGAGGGAAAAGAGACTGAGAAAAGACCAAGGGGAAGATACCAAGTGCAGGGCTGGATTCTCCGAAGTTTTGAGCACCTTCCATTTCTGTTCAAGTCAATCACTGGCCCAAAGAGAAAGTAAGAAAAAGCAGAGTGTCACGATTTTATTAGATGGTTTTCTGCCAAAATGTTATTGATAGCCCCAGTGCTGCTGTGAGAGCTGTGTGAGCATGAATTCCGCTTCTGTGGTTCTCACTGCAGGATCTTGGCCTCCATCAATATAGGGCCTGATTCCACAGACTCTGATGTCCCAGTGAGTTTCATGTGGGGAAGGCAGGTTCAAACCCCAACTACGTATGCATATATAGGCCTGCAATTGGATTGGCACCAGGAGGTGCCTCATAGTCTTTCCTGTGTGAATTCAACTCCAGGATTGGGGCCATAGAATGCACATACATAAATCTAAATATTATCTAGCAGCTTCAGTCTGTTTGCTGCTCACTTCTCCTACTCAGCCTTATAGAGATCCTAATTGATGTCTTGATCCATGCCCTAGGAGCTGGTGTCATTGCACCAAAAAAGGGCGTAAAGAAGTAAAATCTCAATTTTTTTTAACCTCTGTATGTTGAAGGTACTTATCTTGTTGCATGAATATGGATGATAGTTTGCTATGAATATGGAAAAGACTGCAGAGGGATGGGTCAGTGTTTAACATTAACTGCTCTTAACCTTTCCACTGCTTTTGATCCTACCACAATATGATGCATAGGAGGGTCAACCTTGGCTGCCTTTCTGCAGAATGCCATTAGTCATTTCTTGCCACATATGTTTGCCCTAGAGCGTTGTTTGCCACCCTATATAATTATTAGAAGACTCTTATAATTGTATTTGAAATTCTAAGTTGACACTTATGTCATAGTACCGTGGCATAGTATTATGTTTAATTTCTCTTTTGTTCATGTCAATTAATGTACGGAAGAATTATACTGAAAGGAAGATCCCACACACGCCTCTTTCTTACCATTACCAGCTACAAGTACGTCCCCTACCTGCTAGAACCATTAATTTTTTTTTTAAAGCATGTATAGGTTTGCGTGCTCATATGAAATGGACAAACACCTCATTTCACATATTGTCTCTTAAAGCTCAAGTAAGAGTAAATTTAAATAAATTCCACCATAGTTAGACTCGGTAATGCACTAGTAACAGGCCGTGATGCTAGAGTGTTGGTCACTTTGACACCTCTGTACATCTGACTGTGGTCATTTGGTCCATGCACAGAGGGAGTTCTGCATGCAGCTAGTGCCCCATCCTCACATGGACAAACTGGATCCTGTGTTCCTTCGACAGCAACCCTCCCTTCTCCTGGCCCCTGTGGAATATACTTCTCAGCACTGGGATCGAGGAGGGAGGCTGGATTTTGGATTGGATTGGCTGGAGTGGGTGCCTCCACACTGGATGGGGGGGAGGGTGAGGTGCACGATGTCCCTGCATTGTCTCGCTGGAGATGCCATGGGAAAGGTATTGCAGCTCAGGCTGTATTACCATTCTTGCTGAGTCCCCTTTGTGGTGGTTGCGGGGGCAGGGGGAAAGGGGGTCTTGAGGCAGCTGTAGCCAGGACAGAGTTCTGCAGTGTAGCTAAACTACACCCATGTTCTCAGGAAATTGGGGCAGGAGTGGGAAGGACATTGGGCCTCCTGGGTTGCTGTTAAAGGCACAGTCTGCATGGGTGACCCCAGCCTCCTGGGGGATCCGTGAGATTAGGTTGATAGCCAGGCCTATCAGTTCGTGGCTTCGGGCAGGTGATCTGGTCCCATTTCGGGGGAGTGTGTGGAGTGGAAGATTATACCCAGTTTACTGATGGGCTAGCTGCAGCACAGAGAGGTCAGGCCTACCTTTCAGAGATGATGAGCAGCCACAATTCCAAATGAAATCGATGGGAGCTCTGTGTGCTGCACAAAGCCATACGGGGAGCCAATGACAGAGTCAGGTCCCCTGCTGTAACCCAACCTTGTCATGTCCCTTTTGTATTCGGTTGTGTGTTTGTGTTTAGTTCTTTATTTTCCATGTTGTTGACTTCTGCCTGATTGTGTGGGACCTGCCAGTGATAGTACTGTACTCAATTAGATGATGATGATTATTTATAACGCAGTAGCACGTAGATGCTCTAGTCAGGGATTAGGGCCCTATTACAATGGAGCAAAGCACATGCTGTTCCTGCCCTAGAGGGCTCCCAGTCTAGGATTAAGACAAGGTACAACAGAGAATGGCATTGGGGTGAGGGACAGGTTAACAGTAAAGATGGATGTGCTTCTGAAAATGAGTAGTCTCTGGATATCCACCGGGAGCTACCAATTTAAGTAATGCCAGACTGGAGAGAAAGATTAACAGTTAGGCAGCTAATTGTAGCTAAAGCCAGAAATCTGCTTGCTGTTTTCAGCAGGTGGATATAGGTGATCTGCTTTGTCTGGGGTTTAAGTGAGGGTGGAACAATATTGTTCTGACTAATTATTGTTTAATGTGTATATTACAGAGGTGCCAAGATGCCCTAATCGGGTTTGGATCCCTTTGCCCTAAGGCTCTGTGCAAACATATGAAGACATAGTCCTTGCCTTAAAGAGCTTAAAATCTGAGACCAGTGATGGCCAAGGGGAGAGGGACACAGTCAAATATATAATTATTTGATGCCCAGATGCCCCAAGCAAAATTAGGGCATAGTGCATTGTATTGACACAGTGCAACAGAAAGCCCTGTTCTGAAGAGCTTACCATCTAAATAGACCAGACAGATTGGGAGTGGAAAGGAAAACAGAAGTGAAGTAACTTTCTCAAAGTCACTGACAAAGCCAGGACTAGAACCCAGGTCTCTTGAGACTGATGCCAGTGCCTTATCTCCATGACCACATTGCTATCCTCTTAGGAGAGCCTATCCAGTCTAATTTTACATATTTTCAAAAGACACAGGTTGTGGAGTATTATAAAAGAAGGGTCAGTTATTCCATCTGCCTCTCAACGTAGCCATCATTAATTAGCCGATTTCTTATGGGCATCGCAGCAGAGGTGGATTTTATGGATAGATTTCAAAGTAGAGAGGGCAGTCGCTTTACAACTCAGTTTAGAGCAAGTGGTTCACGTCTGGAGCATGGTGGAGATGTTTTTGCGAGAAGCTGACGAATAGCGGACCAGGCTGTCATGGGTGGAGTTGAAGAATTCAGAAGTGGGAATTCACTAAGATACAAGAAGGGCAGAATTGTGAAGGGCTTTGAAGGGGAGGACAAGAAGCTTGAACTTGTTGCAATGAAACCACGAGTGATTCGCTTGGGATGGGTGATGAGCGAAGAATGTAACACTGAAATGGAAGAAAAAAAAAAGTGATGCTCTGTCTCTTGATAAACTCCAAGAGCACAAATTGGCAGAACAACCTCTGCCTTTGAAACCTCTTAGAAGCTAAACAGTTTTTGAGGAAGAAAAGAGGAGAGAGATGGCATCCAAAATAGCATATTTAAAAAAAAATTCTGAACAGGGGCATTTGCAGTGCTAAAGCAGAATGTTAATTGAAATCCTGCTGTGCCAACAGGAACATTGGAAAGAGACCAGTCAGGATTAGACTAATTAAGATGTCTTTAAAAAAACACACCCCCCCCTCAAATCTGAACAGGTTGGATTGTCTTAAAGAGGAATTTACCAAATAGCTGTGATACACAGAGAATTTTTCAAGAATTTGTAATACCTGAGCACCTTTCACAACATGAAATTAGAGGAAATGGAAGGGAAAATTAAGACAGTTAAAAAATGGTTGGCTTCATCTAAAGCATCTAATCATCTCTCTGCCAGCCAGTGTCCATTACTGTGCTGGTTCTTTGCTGTTTGCCCCTTCCATTTGGATTCTGTGGAGTGATGTTTATGGCTGCTTCTTTATATCAGGGGGGGCCCTGCATTTCCTTTCAAAGGGGGCCCTTGCTTGCAGCCCCACAGGATACTAATATACTGCCAATGAAGGTGTGATTGCAGCATGGGCCTACAAACCCACGCTCGCTTTAATCTAGCTGGCGCCGAAAACAGTGGTAATGAGGACATGGCGGTGCAGGCTGGTCACCCCAGTACACACCCACCAGGGACCCTGGGTACGTACACACTTTGCTGACCCATGTCGAGGTCTGTGCTGCTGCTGCTACCCGTTCTAGCTAAATCAAAGCTAGCGCTGGTATGCCTACCCGCACTGCAGTCACACCTTCACTTGCAGTGTAGACGTACTCTAAGATTCAGCCTTTTCACACTGACTTGTCCTGTACTGCTTTGCTTAACACAGAGAGATCTCTGTCTGCACGAAGGTGCTTGTGTCCCACACCATGTGGCACTACAGCATAAGTAATAAATATGTCACCAGCATTTCAGCTTGTCTGGGATGGGGACGGATTGATGCAGGACACATCCAGGGTGCCCCTGAACATAGAAGTTTGGCAGCATTGTCTGAACCACCCCAATGATGTTTGAGCCTTGTAGAACAGGAGCTGCTGAACTAAATCCCACTCTCCCATAATACTTGGGAAAGTATACCCTTATAAAGAAAAAATTCTCGTTATTTATGGAACAATGTATACTTCAATCCTTAAAAAGGAGAGATGAGAAAAGTGTTTAGTTAGGAGAAGACACATTTATTCAATGTGAATAAATGATCCAGTTAATTGAGACTTTTTTTTTGTTCACAAATCATTCACGACCTGATCTTGCTTTCTACTGCCATGCTCCTTACTCTTAAGTGTTTTACAAATAGTTTATGCAAACAAATTGCAGCCTGTGGGGTTGTTTGTGAGCTGTATTCCTCAGCCGTTTGCTCAAGTGGTCATCATGGTCATGTGGCATTGTTTCTTCTCCATGATCGTGATCGGAAGGCAAAAAAATAAGGAATGTTGAACAGTGAATAGAATATATTGTTTGTGTGCAAATATCTTTTTCTGCACAATTGCAAATATGGGGCTTAGGACAGAAACCAGCCATTCTGCAAAGATCTTTGAGAACAAAAAACCTGTGAGTGCAAATGTTCACAAGCCTAAGTGGGATTTTAGTGGTGTATAGGCCAAGTATTGGCCTTCTGAACAGTAGTGACAGTCACCAGGGACCAGATTTTCAAAATTGGTTGGGGCTAGATTTTCAAGTGCTCAGCACTGACAAGGGGGGCCAGATTTTCCATGCCTCTAGTGGGCTGAGGAATCTTTGAGAATCTGGCCACAAACCATTTATTTTGGTGTCTCCACAGGCATTGAGCTCTTTTGGAAATCTGGTGATTAATGACTAATAACGGGGGACCAACATGATCAAAGCAAACAGCTTTCGGAATCTGAAGGAATGTCTCTAATCGCTGTCTGTAATGTTGAACCAGCTCCAGTTTCACACCTTTTTATTTATTTATTTGTTTACTAATACCCGACCATCCTCCTTATAAAACATATGCACTCTATTTATTTATTTGGGATATCTTTGGTTTGCATTACATTTATTAACTTATCAAGTCCTTGCAAACAAGAAGGGGTATCAATGTAATATCTAGATATTGGTGTAACATCCGGGTATCTTTATTTGATTTATTTTTTAATCTGATATGAAACAATACTCAACAAAAAAGCCAGAACCTTTTTAGAAAATAACATAGATAATAAGTCCCATTCTAAGCCATTTATCTCTAAGCAAAATGGAGTGTACAAGGTACTAAACTAGCCTGACAACCTGTATTTAGTGTAATGATTTATTTGCTCTTTGGCAAGCTCTAACCATTTACTATTAACTATTGCAGATAAAAGGTAAGGTTGTTATTACCTAATAAAGTAAATAGTGATATTTAACAAAATAGAAGATCTCTCCCCCTTATTTAAAATATTTTGACAGATTTAAACCAGTTAACATTTAATCTCATTTGTTAATTATGGAAAGCAATAGTACATATGATGAAGACACAAAAATAAATATTTTTGTGATTAGGAAACTTGTTACATTCCAACAATATTTTTTTTCTCAGGCTTCTTTTTTTAATCTTAAAATAATGTAGACATTACTTTGGCATTCTTGTAAATACTGAGGCTACTTGGAACTAAGCCTGCTAGTTTAGATGCCTTAAAATAAAATAAAAAAATCACACACACACACAACCCAACCCTTATTTATATTGTTGGCATATAAAGCAGGGAAACATTAGAAACTGTCTTCTTTGCTTGGCAAAACAGGTTGACATATATGTAAGAGGCAGTGTGGTCCAACAGGTAGAGCACAAGACTTCAGACTTCGCACCACTGTTTGTTTTCATGATTTTCGCAATATTTGGTGATTTTCTTTACACCTCAGTTCTGGAGTCAAGTGAATAAGTGGGAATCGCAGCTTTAATTAAAAAAAAAGTTTCTAGTCTTCATGTTTGCAACAAAAAGCTTGAAAATGTGGTTGATCCTTATGTACCTTAAATAATCAGAAATCCAATCCTCATTTGGTGTAAATGAAGCCATGCTTGTTTAAAGCAGCTGAGGATCTGGCCTTTCATAATTATATTTTTTTAGTGTCCAAAAGTTGTATATTCATCAACTTTATATTACATAGCAACCTTTTTTACAGTGTCATAAAGAATTATAAAAATAATAGTTACAGAAGTTGAATAATCAGTTATAGATAATAATAAATGTAGTACAAATAGCACACAACATGTAATTGTAGTGCTCAGTTCAGTTCTGTTTGAAGCCTGTGGCAATCCTGTCGTTCACATCAGTGGAAGTAGGCTCAACCCTACTATAAGTAAATATTGAGACTAGATTCATTTGTAAACTCTGTTTTCAGTCATTCACAAAGTGTTGCACAAGCTTCCAGTTGAGCTGAAACTTTCCTGGATGGTTCCTACCTCAAAGCTGATTCTCTGAGAGCAGTTTGAGCTCAATTTGTTGAACTGTTTTCAAGTTAAGCAGTGACCTTCTTACCCCTCAATAGGCCATTTCTGTATTTAAAATGTCACCTTTTAACCAGTCAGTAGAGCTGAGTGAATAATTTATTCAGTGGACTTCAACTTTCTTTTCATGAATGTCCATGAGAAGATCACAATTTTCTCAGAATGTCTTCATTATTGGAAATTATTCGATGGAGTTTTTCTTGAATTGTGTTTATTCTATGACTTGCAAGTCAGTATTTAATATTGAAAATGTGAACTGCTTGGCTCAGTGGTGATAGATGACATGAATTATATGGCATTGTTTGTATTCCCTGACTGGATGAGCTTAGCTTTGACAATCAGCTTTCTGGGGAAGTGTTTGGGAAGTGCAAATTTTAAATTGCCTCTCTGTGAATAGTGGAGAATGGAAGCTGAAGATTCAATTCCCCTGAATATTTGGGCTAGTAAATCTTGGTTGCATGAGTACTGTAGTTGTGGAAAGAGAGCTGTGAATATGGTTGTAGTATACTTATATCTAGCTTTAAAGGAATATTCATATTTTTTCCATTATTCTTCCAACTTTTTTAATGCGCTTTCAGTGTACACGCTGGACGGTCTTTCCCATCTATGTCTTTGGAAAATCTTCTTACCTTGTGCTGTTTACATAGAATCATAGAAAATTAGGTTTGGAAGGGACCGTAGGAGGTCATCTAGTCCAACCCCAAGTGTTTTCCATGTCTTCCAGCATATTTGATCTTGGTAACATACTCTACCAGGTTCAATCCCTGCTACTGCAAATCATCCTGTTGAAGTGTACTTGTGGTACCAAGCACTATGCCAAGCAGTATGTGTCACCAGAATCAGGCCCATAGATTGTATCCTTTTCATCATGGCTTCCCTATTTGTTTCTTGCTCACTCATTCCCTGGTCCAAATGTCCAGTCTAGTGAGGTTGTAAGTGCCCTTAACTTCTACTGAAGTCAAGAGGTGTTGAGTATCTTGAAGGATTGGGCTCTAAATGTCTGGGTCAGTCTGTTGTGAGTTTTTTATGTTTTTCATTGATGTTGCATTCCAGTTGTTCAAACTCTGCATCAAGTAAAGCAGTCAGATTAGATGCAGTTTCTGAAACCGTTTTCTTGGTTGTTTTCATTGTTGGGGTTTCCTCATTTTTGTGGAACAGTGTAAACTGCTTTCTTTTTGTATGGATTTTTGGACCTACTCCGGACATCTGGCAAGGTCATGGTTTTTTTTCTTCATTAAGTGCATTGGGCTATTGGATGCAATCCAGTTTTAAGACAGTAGTGAATAGGGGTCTCAGCCTCCATTAAAACCCTCCAATCACCATGTGCTTTACTTTTACGTAAGAAATCCATCCAGTACAAAATGTTTGAGGATCTTTTTCTGTCTTATTGATCTGCTAGTCTGTACTTTGCTGTCTACCTCCCATCTTTACCCAATGTTCCCTTTTTCTCTTGTGCAAAATACCCAAATTGCCCCTTACTCCTTTTTCAAGGTTGTACATCCCTTGAGTTATGATAATGCAAACAAGCATTCTAATGTAAATTAGATGCTACTCGCCATTTTTTCCTATCCTTCCTGAATCTAGCAGTTTTCTTAAAGGATATTTTTATGTTGACCCTCTTGCTCTGACCCCAGTTACAATTTTGTGGGGTTTTATGCTCTTTGGGATGCTGCTCAAATAAGGGGATGTGAGCTAGGGTTGTGATTCCCAGCTCGTGTAGACAGACTTGTGCTAGCTCTCATCTGAGCTAGCATGCTAAAAATAGTAATGGTGCCTCAGTACTTTATGCAGTAGTGGTGTGGGCTAGCTGCCCTTAGTATGTACCCATGGGTGAAGGCAGATTTGGGATGGCTAGTCTCTGCCACCATTGCCTGTGCTACTGATTCTAGAATCATAGAATATTAGAGTTGGAAGGGAACTCAGGAGGTCCTCTAGTCCAACCCCCTGCTCAAAGCAGGACTATCCGCAGCTAAATCATCCCGGCGAGGGTTTTGCCAAGCCTCATCTTAAAAACCTCTAAAGATGGAGATGACACCACCTCCCTAGATAACCCATTCCAATGCTTCACCACCCTCCTAGTGAAAAACTTTTCCCTAATGTCCAAATTAGATCTCCCCCACTGCAACTTGAGACCGTTGCTCCTTGTTCTGTAATCTGCCTCCACTGAAAACAGCCTAGCTCCATCCTCCCTGGAACCCCCTTTCAGGTAGTTAAAGGCTACTAGACTACTGTTTTTAGTGTGCTCCTTCAGATGAGAGATAGCCTGACAATACATATTTGAGCTGAGAATCACACTACTAGCCCATGGTGTAGACATTG
The DNA here is from genome assembly GCA_007922155.1 of Mesoclemmys tuberculata. NCBI lineage: Eukaryota > Metazoa > Chordata > Testudines > Chelidae > Mesoclemmys > Mesoclemmys tuberculata. The sequence continues at coordinate 25,242,085 of ML675611.1, read as the reverse complement.
CCTCAGATAAGCTTGGCATGTCTGGTTAAGTGCCTGCATTGGAAAGTATGGGATAAGCAGAGAAGCTCAAACCAGCCAGATCTGGACAGTTGGGGCAATGCAGAGTACCCAAGCTCCCCTGCTGTGGTCAGAGTAAGATGGTTAAGAAATTTGGGGTGAAATCCTGACCCCACTGAAGTCAATGAAAGTTTTTTGCTGAGGATTTCAGTGGAACTTGGATTTTAGCCTTGGAGTGGAAAGTGGTAGAAAAAATAGAATCTGAACATATATTTAATAACTGCTGCTCATGTCACAAAGCTGCAGCATCTGCCTCGGAAGCCGTAGATTCCATACTTACAAGGAATAAAAGCTTCAAAATATTAACCCTTTCGGCATTGCTATGCTGCAGCTCAATACTTTTTCATTTTATTTTATTTTTTAAATGTTTCCCTCCCACACTTTGGTTATAACAAAAAAACTAGACATTCCCTTTCTGAGTAATTACCACTCTTCTTTTACAGCCTTACAGCTCCATAAGATGAGCTATTGTACTAAATAATTAGCACATGCCATTCAGAATATTATAAGAATTATATGCAACATCAAGCAGGAACTATACGCTGACACATGACCATATTTTCCATGAAGCTGCGCTAAACAGAAATTAGTTGTTGGCAACAGGTGAATTTTAAACAAGTTATTAATTGTTAAGGAAAGAAGAAAATGATGTAATATTTAACCATTAACAGGGTAAAACATTTTAAAGTTTGGAATGATTTGAACTGCGACCCCCTTTGAACATATCCTTTGTTCATTTGCACACACAAACATTCATCCTGTGCTTGAACACAAAACTGCATTTACATAAAAACGACATCATGATTTATAGTTTATTAAGTAATTGTGGCTGAGATGTTATTGGAAACAAAGAAAACAGCTATATTTAAATGCCAAACTCTCAGGGGATAATATGCAGCAAACTTTTAAAATAAGGAACAGAAGAATCCTTTTCTCCTGGCATGTCACTAATTAATACAGATTTTCTTTTAAATATTTTTATTTTTATGTTGAATTTGGTGCCCAGGAGGTACCGGATTGAGAAACCCTGGAGAGTGAGGGTCTTTGTTCATAGAATGGGGAAGGGATAGACTGTGGCAGCACAAACTTCCCCTGCCCTGCCCTGCTGAAGTCCTTCAGTTCCGACTTGGGAGGATCAGCTGCATGGGTGAACAGTTTAATCTCCCGTTCAGTCCTCAGCCTCTCTTGTGGGATCACACTGAGGGTAGAGGGGGTAGAGTTTTACTGATATGGAGATTTATTCACCAGGAAGTGGAGAGCCTCATTTCACATGGCCTGACTAAATGCTCTCTGGTACTGTGGTAGTGGGTGCACTGTGAAAACCATGGTAGACAGAAAATTTTTCAGGTGACGGTCACCTTCTGTCGTTATTGACACAGGCTGTATCTGACCTCATGATTTGGAGGTAAAACTTCATGGGTGAAATTTTTCAGAGTGCCTAAATGGAAAAAATAGTGTGGGTTCATGGAATTAAAGACTGTACCATAGTGCATATACATGAGGGGACCAAGTTAAAAAATTTAATTCTGGCATTTCCTGACTTGGAGTGCTTGACTTTGCGACCTTAATAATGTAAATTTTATATAGGTTGTATTTTGGGGAGGGAATGAGGCATCATACTGATACCCACCTGGGTCACCTGGTGTGGCCCAGAACTAGAGTGGGATGAAACAGTTTGCCATTAGGTTTCACAGGTAGTTGCTGGCAGCAGAGGAATGGGGAGGCTCAGGAATTTTGGGTTCCATTCTAAGTTCAGGAGGAGAATGTACTTTACTGGGCACAGACTCTTCTGCCCATTGCTCCCATGCCTGCCTGACTCCTCCTACCCTCTCCCCTCCAACCTATCCCTGTCTTGTCTCTTTCCCACTCTGGCTCCTTGTCCCAGTTCAGTTCTCCTCACTGAGCTAGTCCCAATCTCCTCTCCTGACACTGCTCATCCTGTCCCAGTCTCCTTGCCCAGCCAGATGCTGTCTCTCCCTCACATCCCCCATCCACAGTCCCAGTTTCCCTCTCCCTTTCCCTGATAGCTTACGTTCTCATTCTGTGCTCATCCCCAGGCTCTTTGTCCCAATGGATTCCCCTCTGATCTCCACATAGGTCTGGCTCTTGTCCTCTCTGCACTTGAATAAGGCAGCTTCCTCCTCCAGGTTCATTGGGGGCACAGGAGAGACTTTCTCTCTGCTTTCATTTCAGGTGCTCATACCTTAACATGACACTGCCCACAGCAACCTAAGCTGCAGTTGTGAGCAAAGTCCTGTTCGGTCCCAGGCTGGACCATGCTTAATGCAGATGGAATTTTAAAGGATTTTATCTGCTAAAATCTAAGAAGGCCCTATTGAGCGTGTGCAAACTGCAGTTTTTCCAAAGATTTATAACTTGGCCAATGTATGCAGATTTTCACAGTGACAGCACAAGGCACATCCTTGACACAAAGGTCACCCTCCTGCCAAATTTCAAGCTCCTGCTCCAAAACATCAGGATGCTGGAGCTTTTCAAAAAGGTGCCAGAATTCGTTTGCACGGGCAAAACAATATTTCCTCCCTAACTTTGTTGTCAAAAATAGCTGAGCCATTTTGGCTGAAATTAAATAACAATAATTATAATAATCAGCCTGAGGCAAACACCCAACATGGAAAATTTTAACCCAAATGATTAAAGTTTGTCAAAGTTATAAGCAACTGACAGCAGTATCTTATAATGAGAAGTGATGGGCAACCTTAATAATAGGTGGTGTTACCAGCCCTGCTTATAATAATGGCTATGGGTGCTCCATGAGTTTGGCATACTGCATTGCACAGATTCATGGATATGAGGCAGAACTTGCAGACCTCAGCAAAAAATTGCTGGTGATTACAATTCTGCTATAGAGCAAATGGCTGTGGATCAAACACATCATTCTTTAAACTGTCCTGCTGAACTATTCAGTCCAGAAAAGGGATTTAAATAGGTGTGGATGTTTGATGAATTGGATAGCACTTTGTAATTTTACTTTTGATAGCACCTTTCTAGGGCCTTCCAAGAAACCAGTGTGCATTCGATTATTGAAAGTTCATTTTGTGAATATATTCTGCATAACTTTCTTTGTATGTATTTGTGTGTAGTCAGTGAATGAAGCTAAATTATAATTCATGCTCTCTGCCACTCTTAAAACATCTCAAGCCATGAAGGTTTCAAATGGATTTATTGATACTTTGAAAAATATGTAAAAATAAATAATCAGCTGTCACTCTCCATATATGTGCTGTGTTTTCTTTAACATTCTTATGTCAGATTCTATAAACTCCAGTGAGAGTCTCTGTGTGCAGCATGCAACTTGGCAGCTTTAATGACACCCATTAACACTTCTGGCAAAAAATGTTTTGAAAACCCTGATATAACAAATCCTTTGGAGTTTTAGAAATAAAGTGGTTCAAGGTGGCTTACTCCATGGAAAACACGTTTTCCAGGGTGCTGCACAAACAGTTGTAGGCCAGCCAGCTTGTGCTGTATATAAAACTCCACAGTGAAACCATATTTCAGTAGTATAAAAATTAATACAGTAACTCAATTTAAACTGTCTACATCTGTAGCTATAGTTTTCCAAGGCAGTATTTTTATTTTACATGTTTTTAACTTAAGGACATTACTTTTTTGGACTTCCTTTCCTCTCTCCCTGCCCCTCTTTGTCTGACTTAACATGCCTAATTTTCATTTCGTCCAGAAGAACTATGGGCCAGTTTCTGATCCCAGTGACACTGGTGTAAAAGTCCATTAGAATCAGTAGTGTTGAGATCAGAATTGGGCCCAGAGCTTATGTAATGTGAAGATTTGTTATGCAAGCCAGCAAAAGCAAGAAGTTCAGATTTAATTTTTTGCTGGGGAAGATTCCATCGCCTGCTTATCTCTTGATCTCTGCACAAGGGCCAGGCAGTAGAAATCAGTTTAAATCTTTCCCTGAAAATTACATGAAACTGCCAGTGATTCAGTTTAGAAGGGATTTCTTGATCAGCTCTGCTCAAACATGTGGGGCTTGATCCAGTTCCTACTTGAGTCAGTGGAAAGATTCCAACTGTCAGGCATGTGGTTAATGTTAAACTAACAGATTAACTATAGCTCTGTGCTGGAAAAAAGTCTCTGAATATATGCATTCTAGAACAAGATGCTGGATTGTCTGTGGCAACCTTGACTTCCAGTAAAAAGCCTAAATGTGCTTTTAATCATATTAGTCCCAGTTTGTCAACTGCAATGAGGCACTTTGAACCGGCAACTCCTGCAGTTAAGGTGTAACATAACTTCACTGTAAAATTGTGCCTTAAAAGTGTAATTGATTCAAAATGACCTGAACACATAACTAGCCATGTAAATGCATCTTTCAGTCATTTCTCCCTTCATATTCTCTCCATTCTGGCAGAGCTTAATTTGTGCTTTGCTGGGGCTGAGCTCAGCACCTCTAGGCTTGGCAGTTCGTAGCCCCAGCATTTCTTGCTGCATTGGTTGCGAGAGTTCAAAAAAAAATGGCTTGTGTCCTGACACCTAATTCCTGGAGCCCCGTCACCTCTCTCATTATAAATTCAGCACTGCATTGTGATCGTAATGATCTTTCCTTAACCTGGTAGAGTCTTGTCTTAAACTAGATTGTAAGGCAATATGGCATTGGTGTAAGAGGTCTTGCCAACTCCCAACCGTTCAAGAATCATTGAAATTTACAATTTTGGAGTTCTTTTTATTTGCCGTGTGGTGTTGGGAAGTTTAGGGTGTGATGGTTTTCTCAGCAGCCCTCAAGGCTGGAAATTTACATTTTCTTTTTAAATGAAAGCTGAGATTCTTAGTTGAGAAACCTGATGCCAGCAGCTGGGAGCTCTAACAAAATACTAAGTATCACAAGACTTGCAATAAGATCATGAGAGTAAGGGATACTCTGGATGAGATCCTGGCCCCATTATACCAGGTAGAAGGGTTGTCACAACAGAAAGGGACCCTTCAAGCCCATCTTCTTCGGCATGGTATAAGACAGCCATAAGATTGCTTCCTCAGGACCCCCTTGCAAGCCCCAATGTAGGAGCATACTGGAGACAGGATGAGGCTAGGGATAGAAAGGGTATGTGGAGTTTCTGAGGGTGCTAGAGACCATAATGCAGCTTCTTGGCACTGTTGTAATTTAGATGGGCCCTCCAAGGCTCTCAGTTATGGTGGGAGCCTCTGTAGCCCAGGATTGGGAGGGCACAAAGGTTGATTAAAGCATCTTAGCCCCCCTTCCCTTTGGGCTGAGAGGTTTCTCACTCTTTGTTTGTGCAGTGCCTAGCACTGCAGGTCTCCTGAGTGATACACAGACACTAAATAACAGTAATGAGAGATGGGACTGAATGGAAACCAGATCCATATACGCCCAGGTGGAGGACATTCAGATCCGATTCTAACTTTGTGACGCCTGCATATCTGATGTATAGTTAGACTCAAATTGTGAGTGATCTGTTAGGGTGATGGCTCATTGAGTGAGTTATTTTCCTTTTGGGAGAAAAATGGGGGATGTAGTTAAGGGTGGATAAGACAGTAAAATCAGCCGCACAACATTCACCGATATGGAGTGGAACCAATTTCAGAATGTTAGGCATTTCTTGTGATAATGAGTTGGGCATTTGCCTCATTCCACACAAAATGGCAGGAGGAGGAAGAGGTGGTGAGTTACTCACCTAGTATGTGAGCGATCCAGGTTCAATTGCTCCTCCCACCCCCATTAGAAGTGCCTATTTTCTCTAGGGTTCATGAGTCATGTGCATAGTCAGGAGACAGGTGTCCAGATGCCTAGAGTGAGGCAGCAGTGCGTACGCTCAGAGGGAGGCTCATAGCCATAGGGAACTTTTACCTTGAAAATTTAGGCACTGAGTTTAGTCAGCTACAGGGTTTGGCAGGAGTTTTGTGAACCATGATGGAGCCTAAAACTGGAATTTAGGTGCCTAAATCTGGAGTTTATGCACCAAAGTATCTTTGCGAGCCTAGCCCTTGGTCTTCAGAGTTGCTGAGCACTTGTCTGGAAAAATGTATTTAGGTGCACAAATGTGGATTTAGGTGCCTACTTTAGGTGCTCACATATGCAAATGTTAGCCTTATAGTGCAACTAAAAATCAGGGGGAAAAAACCTGTTGTAACATGATGTAACTGGCTGTCCCGTTACATATATGTAAATCACTCCAGTGTTTAAATTTGGTTAGAGGAACAATTAAATCAGGCTGTTGGCAAAAGTGTTCACATAAAGAAACCTTTGGCAGAACAAAATTTGTCCCTGAGTTGAAACCTTGTATTCCAAGGGGCAAATTTGACTTCCCAGTTACAAACCTTTGGCAGTAGGAGTTTATAATGGAAATTCTGACAGACCCTTAGGTACAGTGTCATGTACAGCAACTATATAATACATGCATTTAATTGGATAGTTAATAAATGTTGGTCTCTTTATAAATGACTCTGAGGCAGTCATATACACACAGACGTGACTCTTAACAAGAAAAGAGGTAGAGGACAGGCATAGTGTTCTTACTATCCTTTGATGATATAGAGCAGTGGTTCTAAACCAGGGGTATGTGTACTGTTGGGGGTATGAAGAGGTCTTTCAGGGGGTACATCAACTCATCTAGAGGTTTTCCTAGCAAAGTCAATATAAGCTAAAATTTCATAAAGACAAAATGAGAAAGTAAGCAATTTTTCAGTAACAATGCACTGTGACACTTCTGTATTTTTATGTCTGATTTTGTAAGCAAATAATTTTTGAAGTGAGGTGAAACTTGGGGTATGGAAGCAAATCAGACTTCTGAAAGTGGTACAGTTGTCTAGAAAGGTTGAGAACCACTGGAGAATGGAGATTGGAGGCTATTCATCCCGTGTATGTATGTGGCATATAAACATGGTATGCAGAATGAATATCTATCTATCTATCTATCTATCTATCTATCTATCTATTCTTTCGCTGTTTATGTGCCTTCCTCTGAGGTGTTAGTCAATATGCAGGGTTCTTGGTATATTTTGTAATAAATTTACTCTCAGAGCTAATTGTGGTGTATTTATAGCCCATAGAGGTGGTTCTCATTTCCGATCAGGACTTTCCTTGGGAATGAATGTACTAATAACCACAGGTTCCAAGAGGATAAACTGGTACTAATACTGAGGAATTCAAAACAAAACTTGCAGGGGATCCACATAAAAGCGCTGAATGGAACAGACAAACTCTTTAGGATACAAGAGATGCTCACACGTGCGTAGGTGAGGAATTATATTTACTTTTGACTATTTTCACATTTCTGCTGTATCCTTTCTTGCTTAGCTTTTTGGATGGGAATACATTTTGGGTATATTAAATTTGTTTTTAATGTATGAACCAGGTATGGTTAGAACCTGATCCAAAGCCCAGTGAAGTCCAGGTCATGCAGACCAAGTGTGAAAGGAAATAGTTTAATTTTACAGAGGGAAACTTCTGCGTGTGTATGTGTGTGCGTATAAAAATGTTGTTAATACTGCAATTGATGAGGAAGATGCATGCAATATCTTGAACATGGGTTACAGTCCTTTTTATTTTCATTTTTCCCCTAAATATATTTTTAAAATGGAGGATTTAGAAAATATTTTAAGTACAATATTGTGCCGTTCTTTGCAGAGGTGGTACATAACTTCAGTAACCATAACAATCCAGTCCTTGGTGGTGTGACATTATGAACATAGGATTAATTCCTGCCCTGTTCTGCACTGGTAATCAAAAGGGAAGATCGGAAACCTCTTCCATAGCTACAGGCATCGGGGCAGGATCTCTCCCTAGCACTAAGGATTGTTGTTGGGCCTAGCTAGTGCTCTTTCCTAACTTAGACCAGTACACGCTGGGCTCCTGTTATGAGTGCATCTCACAGCATGGTCTTTCATCCATTCCTGCAGAATATTGCCCTACTGGTAGAATTCCAGTAGCTGCATAGCACAGGGCTACCTCTTCCTCTGTCATCCAAAGTAGGTTTTTGCTTGTGGTCCGTGCAGAAATCTTGCAATAAACTGGCGCAGACTTGGGGCTGAATCCCTACCCACTTATTCATTTTAGTCAGGCAAAACGTCTTTTGACTAGATTAGGAATTAAGCCTGTGGAAGAAGTGAATATATAAGGACTCCAAGACTAGACAAAAAAAACCCCAATCCATAGTGATGCACTTTGGGTTCATTAAAGCAGTTTAACTGAAAAATTCCTCCACTATTCAAAAGGGAATGTAAGTAAATGAGTAATTTTTTTCATTATTAATGATCATTCTTGTGAATGACTATGGAAATGCAGATCTCCCAGACAAAAACAAAAGAAAATCTGAATTGGAGAAAACCCTGCTAACGATGTTGATATTGTCTTTAAGAAAATATATTTTTTCCTTGAACAATCCCAATTTTAAATTTATCCCTGTGAGAGAACCCACGTATCTCAGTTACATGCCGTTTAATTCTGTTCTATTCAAGCATAGTATGGTTTAGACTTTTTAATTTAAATATTTCAAAGAACCAATTTATGGCAGAGGTGTTACTTTCCTTCTTAAGTACATATTATGCATTTTTTATTACAATTTTGCTACAGCCAAATGTCTCTTTAAAAAGCATGATTCACAAACCACTTCACTGCTCTTCAAGAATGAAAAACAAAGAATATACACTCAAAACGTGACTTACCTTCTGAAATGTTGTAAAACCATAGAAATTAACGTAATTTAGACCTAGTTCTTATTTTTAGGTTTCAAAGTATTTTGGCATTTAGTTTATTTGGTTTGATGATTATCATTTGATGTAGTTGTGGTTATTTAAAAACACTGTCTCCATGACAGCCTTGTAGATGAACCTTTTGACTCATGCACTTTCTCTTCCTTTTAAAAATAAATCCTACTCACAGAAGAGGGTTATGTGCTTGCAAGTGAAAATGTATGCAGTTTCTTCTACTGTGGAGAGTGCTGTGTATGTAGTTTAACCCTTGATTTCTACTGAATAACTGTGTGTGTGACACCACATGTTTTATTGTGATTCACTTGGGAAATTGATCCATAAATGATGGGCTCAATAATAGGCTGCATCTTAGAAAATAGAAAGTTTGTGTAGAGGGGAAAAAATCACAGTGGTTCCCAGGAACATACACAAACTTCACTTGTAACAGAAATGGATTGACTGGGGGTTCATGACTCAGAACTGAAAGTCAGCCCTCATGGAAAACTTTGGACACAGTGGCTCGGACTGTTTCAGATTCGGAGCTGCGTCCATTTTACACTGGTTGTCCATAGTGCGAAGCTGAGCATTTCTAGGTCTGTCTAATCCAGTAGCCTATCTCTGACCAATACCAGTTGCTTTAGAGGAAGTTATAAATAATCCTCCTGTACAGTTATGGAATAACCAGCCCTTAGGGGAATTGTCTTCACAAACTCTAAGGTCTAGTTAGGCCTTGTCTAGACTAGAATGTAAAGTGTGATGTTAACTGGGGGAGAGCCTTGGCTTTAACTTGACCAGTTTAGCACATATTAATGGCAACATGCTTCATCTAGACCAAACTTTTATCATATGTTATTAGCCCATGTTAGCAAACACATGCTTACTTCACTTCTTAAATCCTAGTTTAGACAAGACCTTAGAGGTTGGTTCATGCCCTGAAGCTTGAGCATTAATATTGCCTTTTTAAATTCTATCTAGTATAATTCTGGATATTCTTGTTAGACATTTAAATGTCTAACTTTTTGTTTTAATCCTACTAAGCCCTTGGCTTGGTGTCTTGTGGCAGAGAGTTCCACAGGTTAATAATGTGCTGTGTAAAAATGCATTTCCTTTTATCAGTTTTAAACTTGGTGTCTTTTCATTTCATTGGATGTCCCTTTGCCTTATGTAGAGAGGTTAATTTATTATCACATATTTACAGTTGGATGAAATATCTTTTCATTTTCAAATTTGCATTTTTGTGTAGCTTTGTTTAGCTCTGTTTAGAAAGAGTCACTTTTCACCCTAGAGTTATCTGCATTTCATTGCTGGGTGCAGTGATCCTTTTTTCTGTAGTTGGCAATTTAATTTGACTGCCTTTGAATCTTTGCATAGAAGGTACAACACTACATAAATGACAGTCACTAAATATTAATGAATTATTCTTTATCATCACATCAATTTTCTGAGGCCTGAATATAAGTAGGGAGTCTGTTACAACAGCACAGTTAGGGCTGCCAGCTTTTGCCACCTTAATACTGCTTAGTATTAGCTGCTTAGTTGTTAGCCAGATCAGGTGATGACAAATATCTATTGAGGATAATATTCATATTTAATTGTGTAAGCCAGAGGTCCCGACCAAACTAGAAGCCCCATTATGCTAAGTGCTGAACTAATATATAGTGAGAGACTGTCCCTGCTTCCCAAAAGCTTGCAATCTAAATGGACAAGGCTGACAAAGGCTGGGAAAAAGCAAGTGTTGTTATCCCCATTTTGCAGATCGGGAGTGGAGGCACGGAGTGGTTAAGTGATTTTTCCAAGGTCACACAGTGTGTCATTGGGAGAATCAGGAATTGAACACTGATCTGCCTTAGCCACAAGACTGTCTTTTGCTTTTGTAAATGTTTCAGACCACAGTGGGTTCAGCAGATAGCTGATTTGCCAACAATGAGAGCTTTTCTTTTGAAGATCAATACAAGATAATAGGTTTAGATCTAGGAATAGAGTCAGATTTAGGAAAACTTGGGGAAGGAGGGCTGTTGAATAAAGCTTTCTACAGGGAGTTTGCCAGTCATTCTTGGTTGAGAACACTGAGGCTGGCTCCACACTGACGGCGGCAAATTTGCCGCTGTCAGATTGATTGCTCTGGATCGACTGAGCGGTCTGTATAGACCTGCTCAGTCGATCCGACAATCGATGTAGGAAAACCACCCCAGTAAGTGGCATAGCACTGCATTGAAGGGAACGCTGTTCCCGTTGGCATAATGCAGTGTGGACGGCGCACGGAGCAGACCCAGCAAAGTTGACAGACAATACGCAAGTGATTTACGTCACTTGCATATCTCCCGTCGACTGCCGCCGAATCCGGAAGGTAAGTGTAGACCGGGCCTGAGTTGTACTTAGGCATTTTCTTAACAGGTGTGCTGTGCTGCACTGTAGGCCTTCATGGAACTAAGGGCCTGCGTGTATGTTTGAGAGATGTGGTGGAGTGGCCCAGAGGGCTAAAAAAGATTATTTAAGGCTTTAGAATTAGGAATAGGCTTTGCATATGCTGACTCATAACCTCCCTAACTAGCACCACTGGAATTCTGCTCGGTGTTGAATCTTTTCCTTATATTTTCAAGAACATTTAAAAAATAAGCAATGGGACTATAAGGATGACCTTTCCTGTTAGAATAGATTTCTGGCTGATTATTAATATGTGACTTCAGCTCCCAGACAAGCAGTATCATCAGTTGGAAATGCACAGCCAGAGCATCTTTTTGCCCTTGAGAAAAAGAAATGGTAATAAAACCGAATGAAAGGAAAAATCGGACCTATTCATTAATAGAGCATCTTTTAGAAGGATATGATATAAATGACAGCCCAGGAGAAATCTCTATGTTTTGTCCAGAGTTCTAAAGCCAATTCCGAATAGTTTAAGATAAGCCAAAATCACAGAGTTCAGATCCAGATTGTGATATGGTCGGAACTTTCCCATAATTTGAGGTGTTTGGATTTGGGTTTCCACTTCCCATCCATAGAAGAGGGAGGCCTGAGGCACCAGGCTTGGGTCTGCAGCCCAGTTTTGAAAAATTCAGCCTAAAACCCAATCCTGGGTCAGGCCCCCATTGTGCTAGGTACTATACAAATACAAAATAAAAAGACAGTCCCTGCTCCAAAGCACTTATCGTCAAATTATAGGACGAGGGACAAAAGGTGGATCTAGACAGACCCATGGGTAAGTAAAAGGAAACAGTGAGCCATTCTGGGTTAGCATGATAGTGGTGGTCATGGCTCTTGAGCTTTCTAACCATTGTTGAATTGCAGAGTCCTGCACTTAGGACGGAAGAATCCCATGCACAGCTACAGACTGGGGACTGATGAGTTAGGCAGCAGCTCTGCAGAAAAGGACCTGGGGGTTACAGTGGATAAGAAGCTGGATATGAGTCAGCAGTGTGCCCTGGTTGCCAAGAAGGCTAATGACATAGTGGGCTGCATTAGTAAGAGCTTTGCCGGCAGATCGCGGGAAGTGATTATTCCCCTCTATTCGGCATTGGTGAGGCCAATTGTGTCCAGTTTTGGGCCCCCCACTACAAAAAGGATGTTGAAAAGTAGGAGAGAGTCCCCAGGAGGGCAAAAAAAAAAGATTAGGCTGGAGCACAAGACTTATGAGGAGAGGCTGAAAGAATTAGACCTGTTTAGTCTGCAGAAGAGAAGAATGAGAGGGGATTTGATAGCAGCTTTTAACTACCTGAAAGGGAGTTCCAGGGAGGATGGAGCTAAGCTGTTCTCAGTGGTGGCAGATGACAACAAGGAGCAGTGGTCTCAAGTTGCAGTGGGAGAGGGCTAGGTTGGACATTAGGAAAAAGTTTTTCACTAGGAGGGTGGTGAAGCACTTGAATGGGTGACCTAGGGAGGTGGTGGAATCTCCATCTTTAGAGGTTTTTAAATTGTGGCTTGACAAAACCCTCATTGGGATTATTTAGCTGAGGTTGGTCCTGCTTTGAGCAGAGGGTTGGACTAGATCATAGAATCATAGAATATTAGAGTTGGAAGAGACCTCAATGATTCAGGGAAGAGTTTTAAGGAGGGATTTGAAGGAGGACAATGAGGACAACCTGATTGCTTTCTATGAAGAGGTGACTGGTTCTGTGCATGAGGAGAAAGCGGTGGACGTGATATACCTTGACTTTAGCAAAGCTTTTGATATGGTCTCCCACAGTATTCTTATCAGCAAGTTAAAAAAGTATGGGTTGGATGAATGGATTATAAAATGTATAGAGAATTGGCTAGAGCAAAGGGCTAAACGAGTAGTGATCAATGGCTCCATGTCTAGCTGGCAGCCAGTCACAAGTGGAGTGCCCCAGGGGTCGATCCTAGGGCCGGTTTTGTTCAGCATCTTCATTAATGATCTGGAAGAAGGGGTAGATTGCACCCTCAGCAAGTTTGCAGATGACACGAAGCTAGGGGGAGTGATAGATACCCTGGAAGGGAGGGATAGGATACAGAAGGATCTAAACAAATTGTACAATTGGGCCAAAAGAAATCTGCTGAGGTTCAACAAGGACAAGTGCAGAGTCCTGCACTTAGGACGGAAGAATGCCATGCACAGCTATAGACTGGGGACCGACGAGCGAGGCAGCAGTTCTGCAGAAAAGGATCTGGGCGTTACAGTGGATAAGAAGCTGGATATGAGTCAGCAGTGTGCCCTTGTTGCCAAGAAGGCTAATGGCATATTGGGCTGCATTAGTAAAAGCATTGCCAGCAGATAGCGGGAAGTGATTATTCCCCTCTATTCGGCATTGGAGAGGCTGCATTTGGAGTATTGTGTCCCGTTTTACTACAAAAAGGATGTGGACAAGTTGGAGAGAGTCCAGCGGAGGGCAACAAAAATGATTAGGGGGCTGGAGCACAAGACTTATGAGGAGAGGCTGACAGAACTAGGCCTGTATAGTCTGCAGGAGAGAAGAATGAGGGGGGATTTGACAGCAGGCTTTAACTACCTGAATGGGGATTCCAGGGAGGATGAAGCTAGGCTGTTTTCGGTGGTTGCAGATGACAGAACAAGGAGCAACGGTCTCAAGTTGCAGTGGGCAAGGTTTAGGTTGGACATTTGGAAAAAGTTTTTCATTAGGAGGGTGGTGAAGCATTGGAATGGGTTACCTAGGGAGGTGGTGACATCTCCATCTTTAGAGGTTTTTAAGCTGAGGCTTGACAAAACCCTTGCCGGGATGATTTAGCTGAGGATAGTCCTGCTTTGAGCAGGGGGTTGGACTAGATGACCTTCTGAGGTCCCTTCCAACTCTAATATTCTATGGTTCTATGTGTGCACTCAGGGAATTTTTTTTTTTGTTTTTTAAATTTTTATTTTTTTAAAAAAATCAGAGATTTCCAGGACAGTTTCATGGCAGACAATAACAGGACTTTTACTCTCCGCTGTGAAATGTCCCTACAAGGTGAAATTCAGTGGCAGAGGAGAGTGGGACTCATGGCGGAGAGTAGCAAGCAGTGATGATATCCCAAATTTCCAATAACCAGTTCTATAAAGGCAGGTGATATTTAAGAACCTATTCTGAATAGGTTCTTAAACATCATGCACACAGAACCCCAACAACCCAGCACCCAAACTTCACAGTGCCCTCCACCGTGAAATTGACCCTCCCTCGTCAATTTCGGTGGCGGGGAGCGCTAAGACCGGTTCGCTGAATTTTTTCTATTTTAAGAACCGGTTCGTGCGAACCGTTGCGAACCGGTTGGATATCATCACTGGTAGCAAGCCTCTTGCTCTCGGCCGTGAAGTCTCCCTCCACACTCAAATTTGGTGGCAGACTACGCAGCAAGATCTCGCGTTGCCACACAGTCACGTGAGAACGCACGGGCTTCTCTCCCCAATGAGTCCTGCTCTATGGCAGCAGCGCACAGTGCCTGCAGCCACTGGCATTAACATGTGGCTGCAGGCATTAGGGTGTGACTGGTCACATCCGGCACACCCCATGCACATGCCTATGGTTGTTGTGGTTATTACTGATTATTGAATACTATAATGCTTCCTGAATCAGCAAGCCCTTAATATAAGGGAGATAATCTCAGATGCTGAGGATTTCTGCCTCCTTTTGCTAGTACAGGTAAGTAACTCACTTTTATAAATTGGAGTAGGAGGATCTGGAGAAACCAATATAAAAGGTGACAGGCTACAGATTAACCAGTAATAGACTGTTCTGAGACATCCAGCCTTTTCTGGAACGATGCACTCAACAATGCCCCTGATGAAGCTCTTGAGAGCAGAAATAAGGTGTTGATGGAGAAATGAGCGAGCAGAGAAGATAAGATTGAGGCCAGACTTCAGAACATGTTACAAAACTTGCCTTTTTCCAGAAGTCTGCTTGCAATAGACAAGGAGAAGAACAAACAACGAAAAAGACACAATAACGAAAAGCTGCTCTATTTTGGCTTTTTCCAGATTTAACATCAATAGAAAAAATGTCTTTTAAAAGAATCCAGTGTAAACACTTAGAACAAACAAATAGCTTCATTCCTTCTTATAGACTCATAGACTCTAAGGTCAGAAGCGACCAATATGATCATCTAGTCTGACCTCCTGCACAACGCAGGCCACAGAACCTCTCCCACCCACTCCTGTAATAGACCCCTGACCTATGACTGAGTTATTAAAGTCCAAAAATCACGGTTTAAAGACTTTAATGTACAGAGAATCCACCTGCATGTGAGCTGTGCCCCACGCTACAGAGGAAGGTGAAAAATCCCCAGAGCCTTTGCCACTCTGCCTGGGGAGAAAATTCCTTCCTGACCCCAAATATGGCGATCAGTTAAACCCTGAGCATGTGGCAAGACTCATCTGCCAGACACCCAAGAAAAAATTCTCTGTAATAACTCAAATATTACAGCTTTGTTTTAGTACCTGAAAAATTGCAAGTGAAATTGAATAGAAACCTGCTGTAAACAAAAGTGAGATTGCCTAGTTGATTACATTGCCCATACAAGAAGCAGACGAGCAAGGTAATTTGTGTTTTTAATTTGACAGAATCCCTTAACTTTACTATATTTTTAATGTATAAATTAATGGTTGCTAAAGTAAGGTTGTAATATTATATTGTAACTGCTCTAATTTAAACCTTGACCACAGTATTAAGACACTACTATTGAAAGCAGTTCTATTATTCAAAATAAATGAGTCTTTACTTTGACTTATAAGTAGGTTAGATACATTTATAATGTGTTGTCCTCTTCATAAAACAAGGTTGCACCTTATTGCACTCATCAGCATTGTGGTTTAGTGAGTAACAATGTTACTTTTAATCCAACTGAAAAAAAAATCCACTAAACTTCTTCCTATTAAAGAATAATGTTAATTGGTTAGTGTATATAGAAGAAGGTTATATGGCCCATTGACTTTATATAGATTGAAATGCTAAGCAGGGCTAAGTAGAAACATCAGTAGGGAATAGAGGGTAAGCGCTCATCAGTTTTATGTTCTCTTTCCTATTTACTGCTTACCCCTTACAGTGCTTTACAAGAAGATAAACAAAGTTTTCCTCAGTGCTTCGTAAATAAAAGTGTATCTATTTTTGTTGATATTATTGAGAAATCAGCTTTTGAGGATGTGACATCTAGAAAGATGATGTCTAGAAAATTGTGAGGCTATTATCTGAGAAGAATCACTTGAGAGCATCCAGTCCAGTTAGACAATTCAGTGTACTAGTTAAGATCCTCATGGAAGATAGGTCCATCAATGGCTATTAGCCAAGATTGTCAGGGACTGCAACCCTGTACTCTGGGTGTCCCTAAACCCCTGACTTCCAGAAGCTGGGACTAGATGACAGGGGATGCAGTTCATAAATGCCCTGTTCTGTTCATTCCCTCTGAAGCATCTGGCACTGTCCACTGTCAGAAGACAGGATCCTGGGCTAGATGGACCACTGGTCTGACCCATTATGGACACTTTCATGTTCTCATGCTTCTCGTCCAATACAAGAGCCAGCTCTTTCAAAGGCAAAAGGGATGTTTATTTTTTAGTCATGTGAGAAGTATAAAATAGATTTACTTCAGTATATTTGTTAAACATATTTCTGATGACTAAGAGTCTGATTCTCCACTGCCTTGCATTTTGTCTAGTCATTTACATCCAGGCAAAATGAGTATAAAATTCTGATTTGGTACATTAACTTTGCTTTAATGTAAATGACAAAGTATAGGGCACTGTAGAATCAAGACTTAAGAGACCAAAATTTTCCTCTCATGTGAGTTTTACACCTGATTCCAATGGAGTTATTTCTGATTGACATGGATGTAAGTGAGATCAGAAGCAGGCCCTAAATTTCTCTTTCTTAATTTGTATTTGAAGAGATACTAGCATAGGACTGTGTTCCAGGGCTTGATTCTCATTTAAACAAGGGTCTCTTTCAACTATTCTCGTAGTTTAAGTGGGCCTTAAACTGGGAGTAAATGTAATTCCTGCCTAATGAATTTCCATGCTAATTGCTGAATGTATCTGAATGTGGAATTTGATCTAGAGGCTGTATCCAACTGACACCTGCTCACAAGACCCTTTATAGATGTCTGCTGGCACAGACCTGGCATAGAATGTGTGGTGTGCAACGAGAACCAACTTCCCTTCACTTATTTATTGCACACAGCTTAAAAAAGGGCTTAATTGCAGTGTCTTAAACAGCCTTAAAGAAACTTCTTAATAAGATGCTGAACATTAAGGGCCTCATCCTATTCCCAGTGAAGTCAGGGATACAATTCTTATTGACTTCAAGAGAGGCAGGATTGGATCTTAAAACTCCTGTCTTTATTTGTCATATTATTTACATAGGGGCTGATGCTCTGATGTCCACTCTCAGCTCACTTGGACTTCAAAATAAGTTCCATTTTAATCCATTGATGACTTCAGTGGGAGTTGAGGGAACTCTGCACCCTGCATGATTGGACCCATAAATAGGAAGAGCCTGTCACTGCATGGATATGCAACTGATCCCCAAGCAAAATGGGTTTCATTCAGGGTTAATGGAGAGAAGCTTTCTCATAAAGAGCTCCTTTTTCTATTACTTGGTGTTGGATGTAGTGATGGGCCTGACCCACCACAGCCATTTGCTGTCTATAAGAAGGCAGAAGAAGAAACAAATGACTGAGCTCAACCAGTAACTCCCTCCCTGCGGCAATCACTGGAGAGTGATTGTATGGGGTAAACACAGCTGGTCCTAATGGCTGATTCCCTGCTCAATGTTCTAGTGGGAATTCAGCATAGATGAATACCCTGGAACCATGTGCTTTACTGGTACAGCATTACGCTTGAATCTAAGGAAACAGTTTTCCCTGTTTCTGGGGATTTTCTGGTTATGCAAGTGTGTGTGAGCTGGGATGCAGTGAGTAAAATGGGAGTGAGGAAAAAAGTGAAGAGCATTGAAAAAAGGAGGGAATTTCCCAAAAGGTGTAAATTCTTCCCATTTTCCTCTCTGCCTCTGTCCCTACACAATAACACCCACCTTCAATTAAATTATCCATAATCAGTTGCAGTTCAGGCATCAGTCATGCCTCCATTTTAGATCCACCTCTTCCTCTATGTGTTCCATTCACTAGTCTCCTCCCCTTCCATTAAAGGCCAAATGTTAAATTATTTGGGGGGTATTAATACCCCTGTTAGGCATGCAGGTGTAAAGCCCAATTGCAAAGCAGGTAATTCATGCTCTTAATCAGCTCCTGTTCTTGTCATTATTAGTGAGCAGTGAACTAATTTTTCTGTCTGTACTGTATGTCAAATATATAACATGACATACCTTGGTGTATAATTGTTGTTTTAATTGATGTTTTATTCTTTCCATTGAAATAGATGTGGGGAATAAAATGTCAATACTCCCCATGTAATTGACAGCTCGTTCCTTTCATGGATTAATGTGGATTAAAACATCAATTTAACCACAATAGTATGACATTTTAGTTATTTGACCTGGGCTTCATATGATAGAACAAACTGGTGGGTGGAGGAACTTGGTTCCTCTTGCTCAAATGAAATTAATTAGTTAGTTTTAATATTTATATGAGGAAAGAAAGAAAACAAAAGAGATAGGGTGAGTTTCCCTTGTCTAAATGTTTGCTGTTTAAGACCAGTATTTGGCAAATGATGATTAAAAAGGTGTAGTCACATAAATTTGCAGTGTTGTTGTATCTGTGTTTATCCCAGGATATGAAAGGGATGAGAGAATATCTTTTATTGGACCAACTTATGCTGGTGATACAGACAAGCGGTCGAGGTTCAGAGTACTCTTCTTCCCGTCTGGAAGAGGTAATCCAAATATTTATAGTCACTGAAATGTTATTTATAAGAGTGGACAGGGCAACAAGCACTCAGGAATTTGCCGTTCCATCAGTGGGCTTCTCCATTTATTGGCTCGAACCTTAAGGCTCTCTCTGATCCATCCTCCAACCTCTGAAAGCAGTGTTGTTATATTCTTCATGCTTCCAGGTTGGGAGGTTTACAACTTATTGCCACTGCTCTTTAAGCACATGAAAGGTTGTTGCTGAGTGAGGGGTGGTACTCTCTGGCCTCATCTATGCTGGGGATTTCAGCCAGGGGTGACTAGAAACCATTCTCCAAGGAGTGCTAAGAGACGGTGAAGAATTGGGACCCACATATTTGGTTCCTGTGGCTGTATTTGGAAGACTTGGTAAAATGCGAGGGGATCTAAATTTCTTCTCTCTGCTGTAACAATGTCTCAGTCCCTTTCTGAGAGATTAGCTTTTTGAATCCCAAGTGTTCTGTCAGTGTTTGCTGACAATACTCCAATACTTTGTGTTATTGGAAGGTGGGAATGTGTTGTACTTGTCTCTGTGTGTAAACACACACTTTCTGTTTGGCTGCTCAGATCTTACCTCCTCATGCCCGTCATCCACCACTGTCTTCACACCGTCACTTCCATGTCTTCTCCGACCTGGGCCCCTTTGTACAGTGTGATCTCCCTGAGTTCATCCATACACCCTGTACATAGTTAAGTCCCTTTTAAAGACAAGTTTCTCCTGGACGGCTTATAGTGAATCCAGCTGACTTGTATATCAATTGTTTAATGCTGTTCCTCTTTCCCTGACCATATAATTGTTTTGAGATTGGGAGCTGCTTGGAGCAGCAACTATCCTTTCTATGTAACTATCACATCCTGGGTGCTGCTGTAAATAAACATTATATAATAATAAAGAGAGAATTACTCATTAAGTGCCTGATCCTGCAGTCCCACTGATTTCAATAGAAGTGAGTAAAAGGTTAGCCAGATTGGGCCTTTAGGCTTTTTCCTTAATTATTTAACACCCAGTGGGCCTGATCCAAAGCCCACTGAAGTCAATGGGAGTCTTTCCATTAACTTCTATGGATTTTGGATGAGACCCGATGGTCAACCCCTGAATAAACAAAACATAAAACGTCATTTATAAGGCTCAGACCTGCAGAATGCATATTTACCCAAGTAGTTGTTTCTCATTCAAGTAGTCTAATTGATGAGGTTGCTCTCCTAAATAAGGGATTTGCAATTTAGACCCATACAAATCTAAATGTCATGTCTCCATTTTTTGAAAAAGCATCAAATAATGTGAAGAATTTCTCTCAGGTGTGAAATTCTTGTCAAGGTGTAAAGATGCATTATTTGCTTTGCAGTATTCCACAGGACATGTTTGTAAGAGAGTTATGTTCCTTCATCCCCTCCTCACCCCCCCGCATCGCCCTTGGTAGAATTACATTCTGCATAAAGCTGTGAAAAGTAATGGTGTGGTATAATATTTTGAAAATTTGAAGGTGTTTTAAAACTTACTGTATTTCTGAAGCTTCTAGAAACAGAAAATGCAGGGATGTCATGTGATAAATATGTCTCTTCCTGTCTTTTCACATCCTACAGTAATTGTTTAACATATTTAGTCTCATACATATAATTCCCCGCCGCCCAGACACTGCTCGAATTAATTCTCAATGAACTCTCTTTTTTTTTTTTAATATTAGTAAAATGTTGCCAATGTAGATATAAACCCAGTGAAGTTAACAGATGACAAATAGTGTAATTTACCACAGTATTTGAGGAGGACTATATTCATATAACTCGCCTTTTCCATGTATATATATATATATATATATATATAAAAAAAAACAAAATGCCAAACATCAGTAATTAAATAGGAGGAAAAATAACTAAAAAGAAAAGAGACCTATCTCTAGACTAAACAAAACAGTGTATTTTTAATTGAAATAACATTCAGTAGAACTGAACATCAAAATATTTAACTTTTTCAAAGTTTTCACCATTAAAGAATTAAGATAAAACACAATTAGGAAACAGAAAACTGCAACATTGTAGAGGATGGTCACTTTTTGTATGTCATGTGGCTTTAAAAACAAGTCAGATAAATGATGATGCCATTAAAACTGAACTAATTAAAGAAAGCTTCTTTTAAGAACTCATTAACTGCAACCTCATTTGCATAATGATGCATATTAATTAAGTTTTAATGAATCTGAATTTGCACCAAGCCTATTCATGTTGGCTTTGAAACAAATTGAACAAATTAGTTAAAAGCTTTTTGGAATCTACTTTTCACACCAAACAGGATATGAATGCAATCATCTCCACAAAAAAGAAATATTTTTCTTTTAATTTAATTCAAAGGTATGCAGACCCATCTATTAATTATTTTTAAATGCAATAATTTCCACTTTTTTTTTTTGGCGAAATCAACAGTATTACTCATTCTTGAGCAGCAAATATTATAAATGTATGTAGCGATGTAAAATCGTTACAACCAATTTATTGAAAATAAAGTGGAAACATTTGACTTCAGGGTGCATTTAGTTTATTTAATACATGGAATTCAATTTTGTTGGTAACCTTTAGGCATTTTGGCTGTCTGCAGAGCAACCACTGAAGCTATATCTTTTATAGTACTATCAATTTTTCAAGATATATGTAAAAAGCTAAATTGCTCTTATAATACCCATTTCCTAAAGTCAGATTTCACAGCATCATAAGTCTTATAAGTATTATAGGGGAAAATAATTTCTAAGCATTTAAAGGCTGTGTTCTTGCTTGAGTGTTGACGGAATCTGATTTTTTTCACATACACAAGAAGCAGAATCC
This sequence comes from Mesoclemmys tuberculata, assembly GCA_007922155.1. Classification (NCBI taxonomy): domain Eukaryota; kingdom Metazoa; phylum Chordata; order Testudines; family Chelidae; genus Mesoclemmys; species Mesoclemmys tuberculata. The sequence goes on along the minus strand of ML675611.1, from coordinate 25,220,255 downwards.
AATTTTAACAAGTTTACTTTCAGCTCATAATAAAAACAAGAATTACAGCAGAAACACTATTGATTTCCTTATACTCCATTGTGTCTTCATCAAGAATGAAGAGATTTATGTAATTACTGCTCCATCTTTTGTTGTTAGAAAGCACTTTTTTGTAAGTCAGCAGATACAAAAGCTGGAATGCTTTTATTGTTGAGATTAAAAGATCATTTCCCCCCCCTCTGTTAAACTGTTTTTCTATGATAGGTTCTTTGGGGCTGTTGACAATTAGGAAGATGTTGTACATCGAAAATCCACACTTTTTAAATAATTGTTTATAGAGATTTTTCTCCATCCTTTTATCTCGACACCTTCCTTCCTTTATAAAAAAAAAAAATCACTCTCTCTTTTGTTTCATTGTCCAAAGTGGCATCCACCGACGATGAGCTGATGCCAATGCAGATTCCCTGAAGCAAAGTGCTATAAATGATTTTATACTTTAGTGGTATAAAATGGCAAGATGTTGTATTATTGCCTGCTAATTACTTTACCTTCCTCTGATTCTTTTCCCCTGTCATCAGCGATTCTTCTTCCCTGTTTATTAACAAAGTTTAAGCTGAACTCCAGTATTTGTTAAGCTTGAACACATTCTGGAACCCATGTTTCCAATGGTGCAATCGGAGAAATCTCTTAAATGTCTATCCCTTGAGTGGAAGCTGGTTGTATGCTAAAATGCAGTGAAACAACTGCCAAATTTTCTAGGATCAGCATTATTGGGGCATGAAGAAGCAACCAAATGCCCTGGGGTCCTGGTGGGAAGGTTAGCTGCTGGTAGTTATTGAAGAAACCGGATGGAGAAATTTGGTACAGAAAAACAAATGGCAGTTACCTATTGTAGTGCTAGGGGACAGACTAAACTTGTTGTTCCTTCACATTCATTGTCAGTATGCCTATAATATACCTCACTTTGATCCATAGAGACCCTTTGCAGAACCGTTATCTTATGGTGTAAACGGCTTCTAGTGAAAGAAAGTCATAAAACTAATTTTAGGGAATGATATAGTTTTGCTGTGATTTTTGGGCTGATTATACCCTAAAAAAATAAAATGGGCTTTTCCACCTTTTTCTCTTCTTATATTTTTATACGGTACTGTAACTTGAAAACAAAATGAAGCTATTAAATATTTTAAGTACCATCTGATTTCCAAATAGGAGTAAATTTTTATGAGATCACAACCTGGAATAAAGAAAAAGAATTGCTGTAAGTTATAGAGCCATAATTCTTTTGAATTTTAGGATCATGGATTAACCAGTGAACATTAACACCATTATAATAACCTATAATTAAAATAATAATAAAGGCAGTTGGGACCTTCCATTATGGTTTCTATTTAAGTAGACCAATATCATTACAGATAATAGTTCTATATTGGCCAGATATGCAATCACCCTAACCTGTAGGCTGGCACTATAACCTGTCATGTATCGTATTGCTTTATATGTAACACTTAATATTAATGTTTCTGGGCTTTCAGATGTTTCTTTTGCTTCTTGGAGACATAAAACAAAATTTATGAGGGATGTTTCCCTTTGCTGAAGTTCAGAATGGCTTTTAATTGTATTTATCTGGTTTCAGCAAGCTTTCCCTTTTGGTAGTGATCTTTTTCTTTTTTTTTAAGGACACATTTAGTGTGGAGAGCTAGTTTCTTTTGGGGGAATTTTGACAGAAAGTGTCTTCCTTGTGGGAGGTCAAGAGTCATTGGTATTAAACTAGACAAGCTGGTAGTGGAGTGTTAATGGAAATGGAAAGCAGATGTTTAGTAATTAGGGGAGATGTGAATGACAAGACTTGAGAGGTATGGTACATGCGCTAGCTGGCACAAAGCAGCTGTTGTTACCGATTTCACTGTCAGAAATGTACACAAGTCAGACCATCCCCTGTGAGTTTGCCATAGCTGTGACAATTAGAAAAAATTGTATTTGATTACAATAAGTAATATATCATACAAAGTAATTTTTATAACGTTTAGAAATGGCCTGGGTTAAATCCCACAAAAATTAACTAGAAAAAAGCCAAACCAGTTGAATGGGTACAGTTCTTAAGTAGTGACAGGTAAGATTATTATTGACACTTGTCCCTCATTCATTTTGCCGGCAATGCAAAAATAAAATTACCTAAGCTCTTATAAGGTGTTTTATTTAAAAAGCAATTAGAAAATGCACTACAATTGCAAATTAGTCCTTCTTTAGCAGTGAATGTTATTCTTTTAATTGTACTGATGTTTCCGTGTTTGCTCAACAGCATTTGATTCATGTCTTTTGTTGTAGTGATCTATATATTTTCAGCTATCTAGTGTGTGGATGAAATCTTCATTGTTTTACAGCAATACAGGTGAGATGGGATAGTATAAGAGAGAGTGATGATAATATCTGTTATGGTCAAGATTTTCAAAACATCCTGGGGGATTGGACAATCAATTCCCATTAATTTAAATAGGAACTGTAAATCCAAATCCTTTTAGGTTGCTTTGAAAAATCTCATCTTATTTGTATTGTGGTGGTGCTCAAATATTCTGATCAAGATGCGGGCATCATTGTATAGAACATAGAAAAACATGGCCCCTGCCTCCCTATATGTTTGTGTATTAAGCTGTTCCATTGTGTGAAAAATAAATCCCAAATATCTTTACTCCTACTGATCCAATAATACTGTATTAAAACGGATTTGAAAGTGAACATCTTTGGGTTCAGTTGATACTGTTCTTGTGTCTGGGTGGGAAGAGCATGGTTCTAGTTTCCCACAAAGACCTTGGCTCATCTACAGGGTCATATGGGCTTGATTCCACTCCTACTGAAGTCATTGGAAAGACTCTCTTTGACTTCAATGACACACAGTCTAGATACTGAACCATTAGAAGTTCTAACCTTTGAGACATTAAAACAAGGTCCATTTTGTATAGATATGGAGCCTAATCCAAGTCTCATTGCTGTCAATGGGGTCTTACTGGGGGCTCTCTTGGTATCAGTAGAGATTCCTCATTACTTTTAGTTTTAAGAGTAGATGATAACCTCTGTGTCCCAGCCAGTGTTTACCTTGGCTCAGTAAAACAAGTTACAGTTTTTAGAGCTCTGTGGATTTTTTTCAATTTCTGGATTCATAATGGTGCCACATCTGTCTACTGCATAATCAGTATCTAAAATATTGCTTGGTAAAGCACTTTGGGGTACCTTGAGTATGAAAGACGTGTTATAAAACGAACGTCTATTTTAATTCTAAATAAACATTGTTGTCTCAAGATTCCCATTGATGATTTTCCTTTGTGTTAAAGAAAGATAATGGTCCAAAAATTTATCAGACTGTTTGTAGATTCCATGATATATTTCATGTATTGTTGTTAGCTTGGGACTTGTTCTGCCATGGGGGATATCTGAATTAGATCTCTATGTATACTTGCAATTATGTTTAATTATACTTGAGTATGTATCTTTTATTCATTTATGAATACAAAATTCCTCCCATCCAACGGAAAAGACTGCTAATACTTTTAACTTTCATATCTGGAATTTAAAGACTGAAAGGCATGTAAGAGCACTTTTTTATTTGCTTGAAAACACACACGCACACACACACTCGCACTGTTTTCCATGCAATAATTTTATCACCTTCTTTGAGAGATGTCATGGGAAACCACAAAAAAATTTGCAATTTTAATATAAAGAAATAATCTCTTTTCTGCGAGGAAAAGCTGATTGTTAAAGTTTGAAATATCATAAAAGTTTAAATGATGCTAAAATATGTTCTCCAAGTGGAAAATAATTTATTTTCATTGGGTGGCAGATCAGAGAGCATAATATATTTGTAATTGCAGACATTCAAATTTAGAAACACATGGTAACCTCTAAATCCAAGTTACTTCATTTAATTCCTAATTTTGGTTATTCATCTTCTTCAGCTACATAGTTTGATATTATGTAGGGCCCAATTCTGCCTTTAGTAATATTCCTGGAGCTTACATTGATTTTACTGGAGTTGTGTATCCTAAACAAAAGGCAAATCTTGGCTCATTCTATTTCATATTTTTCTCAAGTATATTCAGACACATACTTACCTGAAAATGTATTAGTGCAGTAGAATAAGTGACACACAGTCTAAATGTATATATGTATATGAAGGTCATGAATACAAAATTATTACCTACTGATAGTGCTGTATGAATAATAAAAAACAGAGAATTCAGTCTTCTGTTACTGTTTTCCAGCTGGTCATTGTATGGTCATTTCTTAGTCAATGAAAGTTTTGCTTGAGTAAACCTGAATGGTTGGACTCTATTTTATATGAATGAAGTTTCTTATCACAGTTCCTTGTTAAATCAGTGGAACAACGGAATCATGGATGTTACATGTGAAAGGGACACACAGATCATCTAAACTTCCATTTGTTATCTAAGCCCCTTTTTAACACTCCCACTGATGTTGCTTTCACGTTTTTGTTTAGTGGTGGTTTTACTGTTGGCTTGCTCAGATTGCTGACTAATTTATTCCATGTTTGTGTTTCTTTAAGTCCTTTACTTAATGTATATTGGTCATTTTGGATTTAGACTTAGGCCTGGTCTGCCCTACATATTTACACTGGTATAACTAAGTCACGTGGTGGGGGGGTGAAAAATCCACACCCCGGAGCGACACAGTAATGCCGACCTAACTCCTGAGACAGAACTATGTCGACAGGAGAGGTCTCGGGGAAGTGGATTAACTATGCTGATGGGAGAAGCTCTCCTGTCGGCATTGCAGTGTCTTCACTGGAGCATTGCAGCGGCACAGCTGCATTGACGCAGCTGAGCTGCTGCAGTGTGGTAAGTGTAGCCCTGCCTTTAAATATGGATGAAAGTAAAGTAAAATTAGAATATGATAATCAGGGCCAAATCTTGCCTCCCTGTTCAGGAGTGTAGAAGATCCTGGACTAGCTCTGCAGCTGGTTTCAATTGTCCTAGCTCCAGTGACTTCAACAGAGCTGCAAGAATGTACATGTGTTGAGTGCTGGGTCTTCTAAATACAGCAGAATTGCCAAGATTTTGTTATGCAGGAGACCAGGCACGGAAATACATTCACTACCTGCTGCAGAGTGGGGTGAAGGGGTTAGTTTAGGGGAGAGGTGGGGATTGGGCCAGTGGGTCCATGGTTGTGCAGATCCTAACCGAGATTGCTAGTGGTTACTTCTTCAGCCCATGGAGTTTTAGCATCAATTGAGCTGATGCTCTGCAGCATGAGGTGGGGAAAAGACAGTTCTGTCTTTGGAAGATGCTTGGAAGATTCACTTTGCTCAAAGCCCATTCACTTCAGCTTTATGCAGAGATCTGGGATTTGGCCCTTAGAGATCACTGAGTAATTTAGTTTTAGGCTGTCAGTTCTGTGTACTGTAACTGCGGCAAAGGGTCTGTGTTATTAGAATTAAAACTTGTATTTCTTAAAGGCTGACTGTGATCCCTCATAATCTGTTAAATAAAACAAGCTTTTAGATGACGAAGGGTTTAGGTTTTACATGTGGGATTACTTCTACTCATTATTTCTACTTCTACTGGAATTACACCTCCTCAATAGAAGAGTGTCTGGAAACTATTCTCATGAAAGATGCAGTCAGGATCCATTATGGGAAGAGAGGGAAGAAAAGATGGGAATGGAATGGAAGGATTCAAAACTTTAATTCAAGGTTTCCTTTGGTGGGGGGAGGCTGTCAGCTGATGTAAATTGTTATACCTCTATTGAAGTCATTGGAGTCAGCTGAGGGTCTGGCTCTTGATCTCTTGCCTTTATATCTATAATGGGCTAAACCTGAATCTGTGGTTCACTTGAGAACTGTAGGAAAGTTCAGATCAAGATACAAATGTTGTGGCGTGGGACTCGTCTCTTTGAAAGATGAAAAGTGATGATAAATTTGCAGTGATGTGAGACAGGTGCAGGAATCCTTCTGTTACAAATTCACTTGGAAATAGGTGAAAAGCCTGAAGTGCATTGTGGGTTGTTTTGTTGTGGGGTTGGTTTTTTTACATCCTTTTCTTTTTCAGAACAGCACTCTCTGCCTGTTCATATGTGATGAGCTGGAAAAGGGCCAAAATGAATATGCTGAATTTCAAAAACAATCACTCTGGTCAACTATAATAAGTGAGGAATTGCTTTCGGTGCATTATTTGCATAGCAATGTTGTTTTTAATTGTTGCTTTGGATTTATTCTAGCTACTTATATTGCTACATTGATTCAGCTTTTATTGGAACCAAACATACACACATTTCTTGCATTTTAGCCTGGTATCTTTCTACCCAGTGGGAACTAGAAATAAATGTGAGATGTAGAAAGGAAAACATAAAGAAATGATTCTGAGTTGGCTTCTATTGCCTTATAAATATAGCATAGTTACTTGAATTCCATAAGAATTAAACTCAGATCTTTTAAAATGCATGCAAATTCTTGCAGAATATATATGAAAAAGTCACTATAACTGTAAAGGCATTTCTATTCCTTTGATAAATGGAGCTCCTAGACCACACTTTATTGAGTCTCTGATTTTTAATAATTTGAATCCTGCAAGATTTAATTCTGCATAATTCTGGCTGAAATCAGCTTTTGATTGAGTTGTAATGGCTGTGTTATTGTAAATATCTCTGCATGCTAATGTTGTGCTGGAATTCAATAATATTTAGATGAAATTTTTAGCCTCAAGCAATGGGGAAGTTGGATTTAGAAAGCCTGAAACTTTGTCAAAAAAAATTTATTTTTGGGAACCCAATACATGAAATGTAATAAATGGTCATCCTGTGGTCCAATTTAAATATATACAATAGAGTAAAAAATGGGTGGTACAATATGTTTATTACACCATTGGATTGCCAGACACAATACAATTGGCTGTGGCAGTATTTTGTAACCCTAAATGGTTTTGCACTGTAGTCCTCCTAGCTGATCTGTAGATTAGGTACTACTGGCAGAGCACAGGCAACTCATGCTATCAATTGCAATAGAGGATACATAACTTAGTGCACAGTAACTCTGATGGTATAGCCTATATATTAGGCAAAAGTGTCCTGTATTCAAGTGAGTTATTCCACATGTGACATTTGGGTCACTTTTTCCTTGCTTTTAAAGCATGGCAGACATGTAAGATATGCACATATGGTCAGATCCTGCTGTCTTTTCTTAGGTAAACTTCCATTGATATGGATAGAGGATTTTTCCTGTGTAATGACCTCAAGTCTGGGCCTGTTGTTGGGAAGGAATGGGTTAAACAGAGCAGATTAAAGAACAATTTTAAACACTCCCAGGGACAGTAAAATTTGAGCCCAGAAAATGTGCTGAATAAAATGATGGAATTGTAAATGTGAAAGACAGCGATTGTGGGAAATTATGCTATTTCTCTTACATATAAACACTCTGGACCTGATTCTCCAATCATGTCCTCTAGCATGTACACCTATCCTAAGCCCTATTGTAGTCTATGGGATATCATCATTAATGCACTTCAATAAGTGTAATCAAAATTGTTGAGAATATACAGTAATTACATATATAAGAGTAAAGTAGGCTTCTTGGGTGAAACCCTGGCTCCTCTAAAGTCAATGGCAAAACTCATATTGACTTCAGTGGGGTCAGGATTTCACCTTTGTGTTCCTTCTGTTACTGCTGTTTTACATTTAATTTTGTTTAATTTTTAATTGTTTAAATTCTAGATGACAGATATCACATGACATTTTTGTTGAGCACTGTAGTTCACTGTTGAAATTTGAACCACATTTTGTGTTGTCATATGTAGAGAAAGTGTGTGTCAATGCATTCTTGCCTATTGAAGCACATTAGCGGTTTTAAGATACCGTTTTGCAGTGAAACAGCCTTTGCTAGTTCAGATGGTAGGTCCCTCAATGAAATATAGCACATGGGTGTCATGTTCACCTTGCCGCTTGTCTTGTTATGTAGCAGAGCAGGTCAAGTCTGTTTAAAAAAATAATAGTTTTAATAAAGATTAGGTATTAGATATGATATACAATCAGACTGAACAACAAGCCATTGTAGCGGTCGTGATGGGAAAAGCATGAAAACCTAGATAGATAAGCTGACTTCAACACAGGCTTCCTTGCAGAGTGAAAGATATTCTCCTTGCATGGTTGGTTGATAAGCCAAGCCCTTATATAGTGCCATCAAAGCTTTCGTTGACTTGGTTTAATTCCATGTGCAAGTTAGCACAGAGAATTGTATTTAAAAAAAAAAAAGGACCAAGTGTGAAACTTCTTAAATGAACATTGATTCTTTTTGGAAATGGGCATAAAGTGCATCTGGCTAAAACTGCAATTAATATCACCAATAACATTTCTATTACCATAAAAGAAAAAATGCCACCCTTTGTCTCTGAATCTAAGGGCAGGAACTGCAATTAGTGGAATACCCTTTGCTCTTGTATTAGATCTTAATGTCTAAAAAACCCTCCAACCCCCCCAGTGCTATTGACGCAGTAGCCGTGGTATAAAAAACTCTGTGCTCATATGCTTCAGTGGGCAAATAAAGCACATTTGGAATTTTAGAGTTTTTTCCCCCCTCAAACCTGAGGTGAAATGGATTTGAATCATCAGCTTTGTTTGTGCTTCTTTGAACCAGTCATCATATCCAATAAACCCTCTTTTTTGATCTGAAAGCAAAGGTGAAACTTTTTATAGGATTTATCATATTTTTCTTATTCTCTGTGCCTGTTAGTCAACCCTTGCTGATTATTTTTGCTGCATCAAGCTACAGTATATTAAAAGTGCTCTCCTCTCAAATGAAATGTCTTACCATTTAAATCTCTCAGTAAGAGTGTCAGCATTGCCATGGGACATCTCCAGCCTCCCAAAGCAAACAAAATTGACATAGTTGATTTGGTATATAAATGTCTGCAGCTTTATTAAATATGCATTAAAGTTCAACAGTCATAAATTACATGCACTCAGCCCACTCAGAAAATAATGCATACTGCTAAATAACTTTCTCACTGTACAACCTAAGCAATAAGACCAACCTAAAGACTGGAAACAGAAAGTCAGTTCCCCAAAGTGGCCGCTATTGGAGTAACATTTTATCATGCTGCTAAGCACCTCATCTCTCCTGCATAATGTATGTGAGTAGAGGAGAGAGAAGGAGAGAGACCTATATTATTTTTACTTTAAATTAACCATTTCATTTGCTGTACGTTCATCCCTAGGCATGGAAGAAGGGGCAGTTTGATTCATGGAGCCTTCTATTTGCAATAATAAGGAAATACTTAATGCTGATTATAATAATACTAATTAATACCTTTCATTTGTATAATGACTTTCATCCAGCGGGATTCTAATGATCTTTACAAACTGCTTATAACTTGTTAACCTCTGAAATCTGTAAAATAGATAAACAAAATAAATAGTAATTTTCATTTCACCTCATATAAGTCCACATAGTCCTACTTCTTGTTCAGCCAATTTCTAAGACAAGCAAGTTTGTTTACATTTACAGGAGATAATGCTTCCTGCTTTTTAGTTATAATGTCACCTGAAGGTGAAAATAGGTGTTCGCATGGCACTGTTGTAACTGATGTTGCATGGTATTTACGTGTCAGATATGCTAAACGTGTATGCCTCTTGATGCTTCGACTAGTAAACTCTAAAGTTTTACATTATGTTTTTGAGTGAAGTTATGTAAATTAATAATAATAATTCTACATTTTTAAATTGCACTTTCATGATAGATTGCACTACAGTACTTGTATGAGGTTAATTGAAAAATACTATTTCTTTTGTTTTTCTTTTTTACAGTGCAAATATTTGTAATAAAAATAATATAAAGTGATCATTCTACACTTTGTATTCTGTGATGTAATTGAAATCAGTATATTTGAAAATGTAGAAAAACATCAAAATATTTATAATAATAAATTTAAATTGATATTCTTTTATTGTTTAATAGTGGGATTAAAACTATGATTAATCTCGATAATTTTTTTTAATCTCATGATTAATTGTGATTATTTTTTAAATCATTTGACAGCCCTACTTCCTTTAATTTTTATCTGTCTAGATGTAAGACTTTATTTCCCCTTGACCATTTGTAGACTCAGGATCAACTTTGATAGGAACATTCCATCTCAATAAAAGTGACCCGGCTGTTTACGAGAAATAAGCTTGAGTTAGTAAAACCAAGACATCAAGATACTAATTTTCTTTTAATATTGGTTATTTATTTTTCTTTTATTTCCTGTTGATTTATTGCCATAAATCTCTTGGCTGCCCTCTAAACATCTTTGGCAATGGAGTCAACCAAATTAATTGTCTACAAGAAAGGATGTTCTATAGTAACTCAAAGTCTGTCTTCATCATCTTGATAAATATCTCTTGTGTGCTGCTGTACAGTGGGTTTATTTTTCCATGCTCAGCAGATATGAAAGGACTTCTTGGATTCTTGTAGTAACCTGGACCTGTGTTCTCTGTTTTGAGAGCACCTTTAATCTCCTGTGATCTGTGATTCTTAGAAAGGGTCTTTCCTGAGGAAATGTTATTCTTCATTCCATGGAGACTAGCGTGATACATCTTTTGGGATCTGAGAGGCCATGGCAGGCTGCTAATTCACAGGTTTTCCAAGTTGTAACACTCACATGATGCGCATTGCTGAGAGCAAAGAGTTATCTGTTCTCAGTGGCCATAATGACTTCAATGTAAGGAACTACTGTCATACGAAGTTTGAGTTGATCCCACAGCTTTCATGGTTGTTTTTTTGCAGTTTTTGTAAACACTCACAACTGTGCATCACAAAGTGTGTGTCTACCTATTTATTTACTTTTTTAAATCTCAAACCACAGTGAAGTGGACCACATTCCAAGCATTAGGTAGTAGGCAAGTTTTACTGAGGATCTCCTGTACATTGCTATAAAGAAGCAAACACAAGTTAGATCATAGAACATACTTTGCAGTGCCATGCCTCAACTAAAGACAGACTAGAGGTTGGCAGTCACATTGGCTACAGCTTTTATTAATGGACAAATAAACCCAACTTGAAAAACCAAATCCTAGCTGAAGGTCACAGAGGTCATTTGGTAACCACACTGTTGCAAAATCTTTTGGCTGTGTTCAGCTGCGAGACCTCAGACGCAACACATTGTATATTGTGTATGCATTGTATGGAGAGAAAAGATGGATGAGGTACTATCTTCTGTTGGACCAACATTTGTTGGTGAGAGAGACAAGCTTTCGAGTCACACAGAGCTCTTCTTCTTTCAGAGCTTTGTGTGACTTGAAAGCTTGTCTCTCTCACCAACAGAAGTTGGGCCACTAAAAGATATTACCTCACCCACTTTGTTTCTCTAAAATCCTGGGACTGACACGACTACAATTACACTGCATATGCATTGTGCTGTCCACCATGCATGTTTCCACCTTTAAGACTAGCAAACCATGCCTCTGTTTTGCTCAACTTTAGTATATGCCTCAGTATTGGATTACCTTACTCTTTTTGTTGCAACGGACAAGCCCTCCCTTTGTGAATGTTACTGCTTTTAAGCTCCTGGTGCACAGATGAAAGAGTTGTTCAACTGACACGGACACCCTCTTAGTAAAACTGGACAAACACAGCAAAAAAGAATTTGCAGATATCTTTGCCAACAAAGTCTGCTCTCTAGCATCACTGGCTTTTGAAAAACTCCTTTATTACAAACATTCAGCTGTGTGACTTTTTAGGTCACAAGGGGACTTTCAGTGAAATAATTAACTGAAGAAGGCACACAAAGGGAGATGACTGCACCCTTCACAGTTGACTGCTGCTGGGCTCGGGATACTAACCTTTGTGACAAATTGCTGCAGTGAACAGAGCTGGGGTGTCTGTGTGTGGGATGATGGGACACAACACGGTGGTGAAAGTACATAACTAAAAGGCCAGGCAGAAAGCCTCACACTAATGCACTGATATAGTAAAATTGCCTGTTTGACTATACAGGGTATAGAATTATAGAAGATTAGTGTTGGAAGGGACTTCTGGAGGTAATCTAGTCCAACCCCCTGCTCAAAGCAGGACCAACCCCAACTAAATCATCCCAGGGAGGCCTAGCTCCATCCTGTTTGTAACCCTCCTTCAGGTAGTTGAAGTCTGCTATCAAATCCCCCGTCATTCTTCTCTTCGGTAGACTAAAGAAGCCCAGTTCCCTTAGCCTCTCCTCATAAATCATGTGCTCCATCCCCTAATCATTTCCGTTGCCCTCCGTTGGACTCTTTCCAATTTATCCACATCCTTTCTATAGTGGGGGTTGCAAAACTGGACACAGTGCCTTGATCCGATGGCAATGCTCTTAATAATGCAGCCCAATATGCCATTAGCTTTCTTGGCAACAAGGCACACTGTTGACTCATACCCAGTTTCTTGTCCACTGTAAACCCCAGGTCCTTTTCTGTAGAACAGCTGCTTAGCTGTTTGGTCCCCAGTGTTTAGCAGTGCATGGGATTCTTCCATCCTAAGTCCAGGACTCTGCATTTGTCCTTGTTGAACCTCATCAGATTTATTTTGGTCCAATCCTCCAATTTGTCTAGGTCACTCTGTATCCTATTCCTACCCTCCAGGGTATCTACCACTCCCCTCAGCTTAGTGTCATCCGCAAACTTGCTAAGGATGCAATCCACCCCATCGTCCAGATCATTAATGAAGATGTTGAACAAAACCAGCCCGAGGACCTACTAGCCATCGAGCCATTGATCACTACTTGTTGAGCCTGATGGCCCAGCCAGCTTTTTAACCATCTTATACTCCATTTATACAAACCATCCTACTTTAACTTGCTGGCAAGAATGCTATGGGAGGCCGTATCAAAAGTTTTGCTAAAGTCAAGGTATATCATATCCATTGCTTTCCCTACATCCACTGTGACAGTCATAGAATAAATCAGATTGGTGAGGCATGACTTGCTTTTGGTGAATCTATGCTGAGTGTTCCTGATCACCTTTCTCTCCTGAAAGTGCTTCAAAATGGATTCCTTGAGGACCTGCTCCATGATTTTTCTTGGGACTGATGTGAGCCTTACTAGTCTGTAGTTTCCCAGATCCTCTTTCTTCCCTTTTTTAAAGATAGGCTTTATGTTTGCCTTTTTCCAATCTTCCAGGACCTCTCTCAATTGCCACAAGTTTTCAAAGATAATGGCTAGCGGCTCTGCAATCACATGTGCCAACTCCCTCAGCACACTGGATGCATTGCATCCAGCCCCATGGACTTGTGTATTTCCGGCTTTTCTAAATAGTCCTGACCCTGTTCTTTTACCACTGAGAACTGCTCACTCCTCCACATACTGTGCTGCCCAGAGCAGTAGTCGGGCAGCTGACCTTGTCCATGAAGGCAAAGGCAAAAAAAACCAACAACATTGAGTACTTCAGCTTTTTCTACTCATCTGTCACTAGGTTGCTCCCCCATTCAGTAATGGACCCACACTTTCCCTGACCACTGTCTTGTTGCTACCCTATCTGTAGAAACTCTTCTTTTTACCTTTCACATCCCTTACTAGCTGCAACAACAGTTGTGCTTTGACCTTCCTGATTTCATCCCTGCATGCTCGAGCAATATTTTTTATAATTCTCCCTAGTCCTCTGTCCAAGCTTCCATTTCTTGAAAGCTTCCTTTTTTTCTTTAAACTCACTGAAGATTTTTCTGTTAAGCTAAGTTGGTCGCCTGTCATAGTTGCTGTTCTTTCTGTACATTGGGATGCTTTGTTCCTATGCCCTCAATAAGGTTTCTTTAAAATACAGCCAACTCACCTGGACTCCTTTTCCCTGTCATATTAGCCTCCCAGGGGATCCTACCCATCAGTTCTCTGAGGGAGTCAAATTCTGCTTTTCTGAAGTCCAGGATCCATATTCTGCTGTTCTCCTTTCTTCCTTGTGTCAGGATCCTGAACTCGACCATCTCATGGTCACTGCTTCCCAGGCTGCCACCCACTTCTACTTCCCCTACCAATTCTTCCCTGTTTGTGAGCGGCAGGTCAAGAGGAACACAGCCCTTAGTTAGTTCCTCCAGCACTTGCACCAGGAAATTGTCCCTACCATTCTCCAAAAACTTCCTGGACTGTCTGTGCTCTGACATATTGCTCTCCCAGCGGGTGTCAGAGTGATTGAAGTCCCTCATGAGAATCAGGGCCTGTGATCTGGAAACTTCTGTTAGTTGTCAGAAGAAAGCCTCGTTTACCTCATCTTTCAGGTCTGGTGGCGTATAGCAGGTGCCCACCACATGCCCACCAGGTGCCCACCAGGCATGTTGCTCATGCCTGTAAATTTAACCCAGAGACTCAAAAGACTTTTCTCCAGTTTCATAGTGGAGGTCTGATGTGTATGAGTATGTGATTCATCCTTCACATTAGTGTGAATGTCATATACACGATTGTTATTACAGTCAGACATAAACATCTCCCTTTTAAGATGAGACAGACATCCGTTGAAGCCAAATATACCTGCAATCCCTTTCTACTCTACCAGTTGCTGATGGAGAGGACGATTTTTTTACTAAAACCTGCATATCCCATTTTGAGCCACTGACCTGACCTCATCTTGCTTCTCCTGGGGAAAGATTACTGTCAGCTGACCTCATTCAGAGCATGAAACCTGCACACCAGCCAATCCCTTGCCTCATGACCCTGAGTGAAGGAAAGGAGTTCATGTGTGAAAGCTTCTGTAGCTTGTGGTTTGTTAAGTATATGAATATTAAGCATCGACAGAATTCTTGCACTTGTCTTAGGATTGCCTTCTGGAGATATACCGCCTTTCTATCGTACTAACAATGACACATGGCCTTATAGTGGGTTTTTTTCATACAAATTGTATCCACAAATAATGCAGAGTTAAATGATTATGATTATTGTTTCACAGTACCATAAGAAGAAAGAGCCCTGCTCTTATACCTAACAACCTAATTGTGAAGGAGATATAGTGAATGGGATAAAAAATCAGGAGGGAGGAATATGAACGGTTATATTCTGCAAGGCTAGATTGTGACTTGGGGCAGAGTCCTGGGCTAGGGTGGGGCATAAACTACATCATCCTAGGAATGTCATCAGGAGACAGTACGTCTCATTTCTGAGTCACAATTTCCCCTTGGCTTCCTCCTTTCTCCCGAGGGGTTGGGTAAATGACTACCCCTGCTCCCAGAACCTGGGTCAGCTACTTTGATCAGTAAGCAAGGGAGGAGGAGCAGGCCTCTGCCCTTTCATTGCTCCTTTGCCTGTTTTTTGTCCACACGCTCTGGTGAGAAAGTCAGTTTGTGCATAGCCCCACTTACTCCTACATACCTGAATCCAAAAGCTAAGTAACTTGTGTAGAGGTGTAAGGGGCATTCTGTCTCATTCTTCCATCACTGAAGAAGTGTTTAGTCTGAATCACAAACTACCCCATACAAATAAGAGCAGAGGGAAAGAATTAAAAGGTACAGACAAAAGAGAAAATATGTGTTTTGAGACAGATGGAGAGCTGTAAAGTAGAAATGATACTGGGGGGCTACCAGGATATGTAATGTTGATTGCTTTCTCCACAGGTGGAGGGAGTTGACTTTGAGGCAGCCTGATCTATAGACTAGACTCATGGCATCTTTTCTGTATCCTCCAACAATAATCTTCAAACATCTCCATTAGAACCTCTCCACATGATGTTTTTCTCTTGTGGGGCTCTGTTGTTTTCTCAGTGATTTGAGCACAGTTCTCTAAACTTTCAAGGATATTTTAAATGAGGCTGAGTTGTTTTAAATGCAGGTTTGTGTTTCTACCACATGCAATACTTGTAATTTCAACTTTGTGTCTTATTACTGTCTCCACAGGAGTTTTGTGAATACAAGATGCAGCACCATACATGTTTCTTATGGTAACTCACAAACATTAAACTCAGATTTTACAATATAATGCAAACATTGAAGCCTTGGTTTAAAGGAGGTGGCAATTCGTTTATGACTGAGATTTGTTCTCAGAGAAGCATTCAGTAACAGAATTACCTTTATCTTGCCTCCCCAAAAATTAATCTGGAAAATAGGTTCATTATATTCCCCTGCTTATAAAATAAAAGCTCGCTGCAGTGGTTCCAGTTTAGCAATAAGCCACAAGTTGTGATTTCCTGCACCATTTTCACTCTTTGAGTAGGCTGTGAAGCACCAGGCTGAAGAACCAGCTGAAATGTGGTACAAGATGGGTTTTTTTGTTATGCTAAAATGGTTCCTGTCATAGGGTGACACTGACCCTTTAAGAGAGAGCAGGGATAGTGCCCTTGTGACTCATCACCTCACTCCAGTTGGGTTTAAAAGAGGAGAGAAACCTGGTGAGTGAGGGTTGCCTTAGGTTCAGACTGAGTCAATCAGGAAAAGGGCAGGTGAAAGTGGTCAGAGTCCAGGTGAATGTGGAAGATCCCGGAAGGAAGCTGCAGTTCCTAGACTGAAGGCAGGAGACTAGCAAGGGGTGTTTGCTGATTGACCTCCACAAGCAAAAGAGCCAGGGCTGGGGAGGGCTGAAGGCAGAGGAGCAGCAGAGGGGTTTATCTGATGAAATCTGGATGCTGGACAGCTGGACCCAAGAGTACAGTGAGAGGATCAGAGGGAGTGAGGGGTGCTCCCCGCCCAGTAACAATGGTTTTCTAGCTGGGGGGTACCCACTGACAAGTGCAGGAAGGTCTGGGGTGGCTATCCTGGCAGAGGGACAGAAGAGCAATGACAAGGAGCCTAGGCCTGGTGGAAATTGCTGGGGTGTGGTACATGCTATGTCAATGGATTACAGGATGTGGGATTTTAAGAACTACATCCACTGGGGTGATGAAAGGACTATGTTTGAGAATTTTTGGTATGGATTATTTTGCATGATAATAATCTGGCCCCAAGGAGACGTATCATTGAATCAAGAGAGCCTGACATGGAGTTACTGAAGAGTCTGAAGAAGAAACTGAGGAAAGCATGTTTGTCATGCTATGGCCTGCTACAGGACAGTGTTTCAGCAGGGGTGGCCCTAAGATACTTTCTCAGTTTATATTTTGCACTTTCAAAGCTTTTTTTCCCTCCGAAATCAATTTTTTTGTATTTAGACATCATGGCACGGATTCAGCAAAGCACATGGTTAATTTGAGTTGTGCTTAAATCCTACTGACTTCAATGGGATTTCGTGCTTAAATACTTTGTAAAATAGGAATGGGGGTAGAAAAATAGGGATCATTTAGAGTAAGATGGTGGAAGATAGCCCATTCCACTTTTTACTGCAGCTGAACCACTTTCACTGACTCTGGAGTTCAGAGACTTCCCAGGCAACTTGAAAGCTAGAGAAATAACTTTTAGTCTCCCTAGCCACCCAATCCTGCTGAGGTTTCTGGGGTATCTGTCAGGAATTTTGAATCTCAGTATCATCTGAACATGGATATTATGCTGTTCACGTGTCCTCCACCCCCTTTAATCACTGTATTCTCCTCTGCATTGGGAAATAGTGGGGAATGAGGTAACTTCAGATCTCATGAGCAAGGCAGGGCAGTGTACTTTATCCCAGTCAGAAGTAGATCTGAAAAGTCTTAAACTTTTTAAAAAAATACCATGCTTTGCCCTTTTCCGTTATCACCATTATTTGTAATAAGTTCTTATGCATCGTTCTGTCAAGGTTGTTCTGATGCCCATCACCATGGACTCTGAGTGTCTGACACTGGTGAGTTCTGTGTATATTTTAAATTTTTGATTAATTAATGCAGTGGAAGGCCTTTGTAAACACAGAATACAACTTGTTCATAATCACATTATTTCAATAACAGAAAAATATAAGGCTTTGCTGGATGCTATATTCTAATAACTTGTGGTTGTTTTATATTCTCAGCAAAAGAAAACTTAAGAGGTCAGACTAAATGATCATAATTGTTCCTTCTGGCCTTGGAATCTATGAAGTTTAATATTTAATCAAAGGGTTAAGGACAAGTGGTTTTTTATCTTTGAAAATCAGTGTTTTTTAATCATAGAGCAACGCAATAATGTATTTATATTCTATAGTTAAACACAATGGCAAGAAATCATATACATGAACATAAGTGCAGAAATGTGTGTTTTGGTTATTCAAGTGAGACCAATGTACTGTGTTCCTTATATATAATCGAAATTGGTGCTATTGAGGTGTATCTTATGATTTGGGAACATTGTTGAGAAACTTGCTGAATTAATGGTTGGCAGGCATGATGGAAAATACTTTTTTTTTTTAAATTGTAAAATCAGATTTTAAACTTATGGATTGATCTTTCTTTTGATTCTTACTTCTGGGTAATCTGTTTATTAACCCAAATTCTCAAAAAGTGCTTCAAAATATGACTAAGGTTGTTTATCTTAATCTTCTAAATACAGTATTCACCAACAATATGGGCCAGATTGTACCCTGTGCTAGACTTGATTCTCTTTACTTCTGTGGTGCCAGTGGATTCTTCTGGTGTAACTGAAGGCAGAATTTGGCCCTATGAAAGTAAATCTTTTCCTGGTAAGAAGAAATGTTATGATTAATAAGAAAAGGCGTAAGTATAGACACCAGTTGTTCTGGCACCTGGAAGCTTACAAAGGGGCTGATCCAGTTCTCCTCAGAGTCAATGTAACTATTATCAGAGACTTCACTGGGGAGTGATTGGTCTCAAAGGGACCTAGTTAAATTTGGCAACATAGAATTCAGTGACAAAATTCCAACTGACCAACGAAACCAGGATTTTTAAGTGACTTTATCTGTGCAAGCTTTAAGTTTCCACTAAGGCGTTGTATCTAACACTAGAGTAAGTTTAGCTTTTTGCATCATCCTCTGAAATCTTACTGAGGACCCATCCAACAAAGCCCTTAAACATAGGCTTAACTTGAGCCATGTGAGTAGTATCATGAGACTGGCTTCAATGGGAGAATGTGTGTGCTAAAAGTAAGCACATCCTCAAGTGCTTTGCTGGATTTGGGCCTTGCTGCCTACTTTTCTTTTGCTTCCTTATTAGTCCTGCAAGGTTATGCAACATGGGAGGCTAATGTGAGGTGGAAAGGAATCCAAGAGGGCTGGCTTTATTTTAAAGAAACCTTATTGAGGGCACAGGAAAAAAACCATCCCGATGTGCAGAAAGAATAGCACGTGTGGTAGGCGACCAGCTTGGCTTAACAAAGAAGTCACTGACAAGCTTAAACACAAAAAAGAAGCTTACAAGAAACGTAAGTTTGGTCAGATGACTGGGGAGGATTATAAAAATACTGCTCGAACATGCAGGAATGAAATCAGGAAGGCTAAAGCGCAATTAGAGTTGCAGCTAGCAAGGGACGTGAAGGGTAACAAGAAGGGTTTTTACAGGCATGTTAGCAACAAGAGGAAGCTTAGGGAAAGTGTGGGTCCCTTACAGAATGGGGGAGGCAATGTAGGCCCGGTCTACACTTACCTTTGCAATTCAGCAGCAGTCAATGGGAGATACACAAGTGACGTAAATCACTTGCGTATCTCCCGTCGACTTCGCGGCATCTGCTCCGCACTGTGCTGTGTCCCTTCGATGCAGTGCTACGCCACTTACCGGGGTGGTTTTCCTGCGTCACTTGCTGGATCAACTGAGCAGATCTACACAGACCGCTCAGTTGATCCAAAGCAATCGTTCTGATGGCGGCAAATTTGCCGCCATCAGTGTAGACCCAGCCCTAGTGACAGAGGAGAAAGCTGAGGTACTCAATGTCTTTTTAGCCTCTGTCTTCACAGACGAGGTCAGCTCCCAGACTACTGCACTGGGCAGCACAGAATGAGGAGGAGGTGAACATCCCACAGTGCTGAAGGAACAGGTCCAAGACTATTTAGAAAAATTGGATTTACACAAGTCCATGGGGCCAGATGCAATGCACCCGAGGGTGCTGAGGGAGTTAGCTGATGTGATTTCAGAGCAATTGACAGTTATCTTTGAACACACGTGGCAATTGGGGGAGGTCCCTGATGACTAGAAAAAAGCAAATATAGTGCCCATCTTCAAGAAAGAGGATCCAGAGAATTATAGACTGGTCAGCTTCACCTCAATCCCTGGCAAAATTGTGGTGCAGGTCCTCAAGGAATCCATTTTAAGGCACTTAGAAGAGAGGGAGGTGATCAGGAACAATCAACATGGATTCACCAAGGGCAAGTCATGCATGATCAACCTGATTGCTTTCTATGCCGAGGTGACTTACTTTATGGATGTGGGGAAAGGGGGGACGTGATATACCTTGACTTTAGCAAAGCTTTTGATACAGTCTCCCACAGTATTCTTATCAGCAAGTTAAAGAAGTATGGGTTGGATGAATGGACTATGAAATGGATAGAGAACTGGCTAGAGCATAGGGCTCAAGGAGTAGTGATCAATGGCTCCATGTCTAGCTGGCAGATGGTCACAAGTGGAGTGCTCCAGTCAGTCCTGGGGCCGGTTTTGTTCAAAATCTTCATTAATGATCTGGAGGATGGGGTAGATTGCACCCTCAGCAAGTTTGCAGATGACACTAAGCTAGGGGGAGTGGTAGATACCCTGGAAGGTAGGTATAGGATACAGAAGGACCTAGACAAATTGGAGGATTGGGCCAAAAGAAATCTGCTGAGGTTCAACAAGGACAAGTGCAGAGTCCTGCACTTAGGACAGAAGAATCCCATGCACAGCTACAGACTGGGGACCGACGAGCGAGGCAGCAGTTCTGCAGAAAAGGATCTGGGGGTTACAGTGGATAAGAAGCTGGATATGAGTCAGCAGTGTGCCCTTGTTGCCAAGAAGGCTAATGGCATATTGGGTTGCATTAGTAAGAGCACTGCCAGCAGATCGCGGGAAGTGATTATTCCCCTCTATTCGGCATTGGAGAGGCCGCATTTGGAGTATTGTGTCCAGTTTTGGCCCCCCTGCTGCAAAAAGGATGTGGACAAGTTGGAGAGAGTCCAGCAGAGGGCAACAAAAATGATTAGGGGGCTGGAGCACAAGACTTATGAGGAGAGGCTGAAGGAACAAGGCCTGTTTAGTCTGCAGAAGAGAAGAATGAAGGGGAATTTGATAGCAGCCTTTAACTACCTGAAATTCCAAGGAGGATGGAGCTAGGCTGTTTTCGGTGGTGGCAGATGACAGAACAAGGAGCAATGGTCTCAAGTTGCGGTGCGGGAGGTCTAGGTTGGACATTAGGAAAAAGTTTTTCACTAGGAGGGTGAGTACTGGAATGGGTTACCTAGGGAGGTGGTGGCATCTCCATCTTTAGAGGTTTTTAAGATGCAGCTTGATAAATCCCTGGCTGGGATTATTTAGCTGAGGTTAGTCCTGCTTTGAGCAGGGGGTTGGACTAGATGACCTCCTGAGGTCCCTTCCAACTCTAATATTCTATGAATCTATGATTCTATGTTTTGAATTTGGAAAGTGTGGGATAGCAAGGACAGAGAGCAGTAGGAAAGTTCTGGAAGGCTAATATAAGTGCTGGAATGATCCAGGCTTTATACCCTATAGACTAGCCAGAGTCCATAAAAGGTAATTAGTGTCAGCTGACACCAATTAAGGCCCCACCCAGGTGCCTATGAAAGCCCTTTACTTCTGAGAGAAAATGTGGAGTAGAAGGAGTAGGTGTGTGGTAAGCAGAGGAGTGTGGAATAGAGAAGAACAGAACAGAGTACAGCGGTGTGTGGGAGAGAGGTGGAGCCCTGAAGCAGGTACTGGGCTCAAGAAGCCGGAAAGACAGGGGGGAGAGTGGCCCTGGGGAAAAGCCTGCAGCTGCAAGTGAGGTGCCAGCAGCACATAGCTGCTACTCAGAGGGCCCCTGGGCTGGGACCCGGAGGAACGGGCGGGCCCGGGTCCCTACCCCCCTCCTTGGGAAGACGGGGTGACCAGCGACACCCTGGCCCACTGCGAGAGGCAAAAGTGCGAGACCCACTAGGGAGAAGCCGGCTGTTTGCCACACATGGTGTCAGAAGTGGGAGTGATCGCACAGTGAACTTAACCCAGGGTGGTTTTAGCACACCCCACCCCCAAGATGGAGGAGGTGGTAAAAGCCCTGCTGCAAGCCACACCCGCCCAGCAGGAGGCTACCCGAGTCCAGGCAGCTGCCCAGCAGGAGGCCGTAAGGCTACAGCAGGAGACTAACCGCCTGCTGATGAGCCAGGCTGCCCAGGACCGCACCCTACTCCAGGAGGTGGTAGGCCAGTTGAAAGTCCTGGTAGGGCGAGGTGGCAGCCACGGTGGGGCGCAGACCATCCGTGCCGGCAACTGGCTGCAGAAGTTGATGCCGGAGAATGATATAGAAGCGTACCTCCTGGCCTTCGAAAGAACAGCCCTGAGGGAAGCCTGGCCCCGAGACCAGTGGGCCAGCATCCTTGCCCCTTTCCTAGGAAGAGAGGCCCAGAAGGCCTATTATGATATGGCGGTGGAAGCTGCTGCGGACTACCCCCAGCTGAAGGCAGAAATCCTAGCCAGATTTGGAGTGACGGTAGCCGTGCGAGCCCGAAGATTCCACGAATGGCGGTACAGTGAGGGTAAAGCACCGCGGTCACAGCTGTTTGATCTGATCCATCTGACCCGGAAGTGGCTGCGCCCTGAGGTCCTCAGCACCGAGAAGATGTTGGAACTCCTGGTGATGGACCAGTATATGAGGGGGCTACCGTCAGACCTCCGTGCCTGGGTTGGTCAGAATGACCCCTCCACCTACGACGAGTTGGTCGCCCAGGTCGAGAGACAGCTGGCAGCCCGTGAGCTGGCCCCAACCCTCCAAGAGAAGACATGGTGGGCACGGAAGCCAGTCCCCAAACCCAGTTCCTGGATTGCTGGGGGACCTAGGAAACTGGGAACCAAGCACAAGGGCACTGAGAAGCGGCCTGACACCGGGAAAGGGCCGGGAAACTCAGGGAGCAAGGACATGGGGGGCGACCAGATAGCCCAAGGCAGAAAGGGACAGCCAGCCTAAGGTACCGCTGCTATGGATGTGGGGAACTGGGGCATATAGCAGCCCAATGCCCCAACAGGGAGGAGCCCACGCAGTGCAATCTAGGGGATTATGGGGGGTGCTGTGGTCTCCTTGGTTTGGTAGGGGTTGTAACAGACCCCTATGGATATACAAGGCCAGTAAAAATGAACGGCATCGATACCATGGCCCTTGTAGATTCGGGGAGTGCAGTGACACTGGTCTCAGGGAAATTGATAGGGCGAGACCAGCTAACCCAGGCCAAACACACAGGGGTGACTTGTGTACACGGGACTGTAAATCAGTACCCCTCAATCCCAGTACAGATTGAGATCCAGAGGAATACCACCAGGGTGATGGCAGGGGTGGTCCCAAGGCTCCCCTACCCAGTATTGATTGATAGGGATTTTCCAGGGTTCAAGAACCTACTCCCACCCATAGAGTATGGACTGGGCAGCAAACTCCAGGTGAAGACCAAGGCACCGGCAACCAGCCCTGCCCCTGTGTTTGCAGAATTCACCCAAGATCTATTCTCACCCCCCGGAAGACCCCAGAAATCCCGGCGGGAAAGAAGGGCAGATAAAAGTTTAGGCACCCGGATACTGGCTGGGAACCAGAAAGATGCCCTGGTGGGTAGACGAACCCGTTTGGGAGGCCAGGAGACCACTCAAACTAGTGAAGACCCAGGGGCAATACCCAGCACTAGTAGGTGCAACCCCGGAGATGAAAATGAGGTTGGGCCCATAGAGGTAGGCCAGTTAGGTCCCCTATGGGGAAATTTTGGGAAGGACCAGGCCATGGACCCATTATACATGAATGTGAGGAAGGAGGTAGTACAGATTGATGGCGTTCCCGTGGAAGGAAAGACTAAGGGCCTGGAGCCCTATTACATCTTGAAACGGGACCTGCTGTACCGTGTGACCCCAATACGGGGGGAGGAAGTAGAGCAACTCTTGGTGCCACGGAAGCACATAAAGGCATTTCTCGAACTGGCCCATAGTCATTTATTTGGGGGACACCTAGGAGCAGATAAGACCCTGGACTGAATTTTGAGAAGGTTCTACTGGCTAGGAATACGGGCGGAGGCCCAGCGATACTGCCTCTCCTGCCCAGAGTGCCAATTGCACAGCCCTGGCCTCACTTGCGAGCCCCATTAATGTCCCTGCCCATTATTGAAGTTCCCTTTGAAAGGATTGCCATGGGATCTGGTGGGGCCACTAGAATGATCAGCACGTGGTCATCAAAGTGTGCTATTCATTGTGGACTACACTACCCGGTACCCCGAAGCCATTCCCCTAAGAAACCCCACATCCAAGGCAATTGCGAAGGAATTGCTCCAGGTCTTTGCTAGAGTGGGCATCCCTAAGGAAATCCTTGCAGACCAAGGGACCCCCTTCATGTCTAAATTGATGAAGGATCTATGTACCCTGCTCTGCATCCAGGCCCTGAGGACCTCAGTGTATCATCCACAAGCAGATGGCCTGGTTGAGAGGTTTAATCGTACCCTCAAGAGTATGATACGGAAGGTAGTGGCGCAGGACAGAAAGGATTGGGACGCCTTACTACCGTACTTGATGTTCGCGATACGGGAAGTTCCCCAGGCATCCACTGGATTCTCCCCCTTCGAATTATTGTACGGTCGCCATCCCCGGGGTATCTTAGATATTGCAAAAGAGGACTGGGAGGAACAGCTCAACTCAGGAAGAAACGTTATTGAGCATATGGCCCAGATGCGAGAATGGATAGCCCGGGTGACCCCCATAGTGCGAGAACACCTGGAGAAAGCCCAGGAGGCACAGCGGACCTACTACAACCAACGGGCCAAGGCACGGAGGTTTCAGCCAGGAGAGCGGGTAATGGTGCTAGTGCCAACAGCAGAAAGTAAGCTCCTGGCCAGTTGGCAAGGCCCGTATGAGGTTGTGGAAGCCGTTGGTGACGTGAACTACAAAGTGAGGTGACCAGACCGGCGAAAACCGGTGCAACTATACCACGTTAACCTGTTGAAACCCTGGCGAGACCGAGAAGTGTACCTGATTGCCCGAGAAACACCCCCGCAGACAGACATCCCACAAGGGGAGGTGAGAATATCCCCCGAGCTGTCCCCAGAGCAAAGGACAGAAGTTATTGACATGATCCAGAGAAACCAGGATGTGTTTTCCAAGCAGCCAGGTTGTACCATGGTAGTCCACCATCACATCATCACCAACCCAGGGGCGCAAGTAACAATAAAATCCTACAGGATACCAGAGGCCAAGAGGGAGGATATTAGGACCGAAGTACATCGAATGTTGGAACTTGGGGTTATTGACATGTCCCACAGCCAGTGGTCCAGCCCCATCATTCTAGCCCTGAAGCCTGACGGTACCCTGCGGTTCTGTAATGACTTCAGGAAGTTAAATGAGGTATCTAAATTTGATGCTTACCCGATCCCACGTATCAACGAGCTAGTGGACCGGTTGGGCAAGGCCCGTCCTTCCCTTTGGACTCTATGGGGCCCCCGCAACATTCCAAAGGCTAATGGACCACCTACTGAGACCCCACACTAGGTATGCAGCTGCCTACCTCGATGACATGGTCATCCATAGCCCCAACTGGGAAACGCACCTGGGAAAGTAGAGGCAGTGCTCGACACCTTCAGGAAAGCTGGCCTCACTGCAAACCCCTCGAAGTGCGCAATAGGACTAGCTGAGGCCAAATACCTGGGATATGTGGTAGGAAGAGGTCTAGTAAAGCCTCAGTGGGACAAGGTAGAGGCTATACAGGACTGGCCCCGACCAGTCCGCAAGAAACAGGTCAGGGCATTTTTAGGGATCGTGGGGTTTAACAGGAGATTCATCCCCCACTTTGCCACTAGAGCAGGGCCCTTGACCGACCTGATAAAGGCTCGGGGCCCGGATATGGTGAAGTGGACTGAGGCGGCTGAGAAAGCATTCTTGGATTTAAGGACAGCTCTTTGTAGCCACCCAGTGCTTATAGCCCCGGATTTTGAGAAGGAGTTCATCCTCCAAACGGATGCTTCGTAGACAGGGCTAGGCGCTATCCTGGCACAGATAATAGATGGCGAGGAGCACCCCATCCTGTATCTCAGCAGAAAACTCCTCTCTAGAGAGCAGAGGTACACGGTGGTTGAAAAAGAGTGCCTGGCAGTGAAATGGGCCATGGAAACGCTCAGATACTATCTACTGGGGAGGAAATTCACCCTGGTGACAGACCACGCCCCGCTCCAATGGATGCACACTAACAAGGAGAAGAATGCCAGAGTGACCCGATGGTTCC
The DNA here is from genome assembly GCA_007922155.1 of Mesoclemmys tuberculata. Taxonomy (NCBI): domain Eukaryota; kingdom Metazoa; phylum Chordata; order Testudines; family Chelidae; genus Mesoclemmys; species Mesoclemmys tuberculata. Next base: position 25,194,112 of record ML675611.1, on the reverse strand, counting down.
TCTCCCTACAGCCTTTTCACTTCCGGGTGCAGCATAGGGCCGGAAGCCAACATGGCAACGCTGATGCCCTTTCACGCCAGCACTGCCTCACGTCCCAAGTAGCCTAACCCTGTGGTGTTGAACAGGGGGGCGGGATGTGTGGTATAGCAAGGACAGAGGGCAGTAGGAAAGTTCTGGAAGGGCGCTATATAAGTGCTAGAATGATCCGGGCTTTATACTGACACCAATTAAGGCCCCAACCAGGTGCCTATAAAAACCTCTACTTCTGAGAGACAGTGTGGAGTAGAAGGAGTAGGTGTGTGGTGAGCAGAGGAGTGTGTAATAGAGAAGAACAGAACGGAGTACGGTGGTGTGTGGAGAAGTGGAGGAGAACAGAATGGAGTACAGCGGTGTGTGGGAGAGAGGTGGAGCCCTGAAGCAGAAGCCAGAAAGACGTGGGGAGAGTGGCCCAGGGGAAAAGCCTGCAGCTGCAAGTGAGGTGCCAGCAGCACATAGCTGCTACTCGGAGGGCCCCTGGGCTGGGACCCGGAGGAGCGGGTGGGCCCAGGTCCCTACCCCCCTCCCTGGGAAGATGGGGTTACCAGCGACACCCTGGCCCACTGCAAGAGGCAAAAGTGCGAGACCCACTAGGGAGAAGCCGGTCGTTTGCCACAAAAGGCATCAGCTGTTCCTAGAATTACTGTCTTGTATTTTCTAGATGGCTGTGCTTACAAATGGTGGTTGACCATTATGGATGGCAAGTCATTGTTAGAGGTACAAGAACAAAGAGCACTTGTACTGATTATCCCTCAGAACATCTGTAAGGTATAGACTGCTACTGAAATGTCCACACACCTATTTGTTCATTTGGCCCTGGTTCCAGCAAAAGGGGTTATATGGATTAACTCTTTCTTCTACGTGAAATCCTGTTGACTTCAGTGGGATTCAGCATGGACAAAAGTCTGCTCAAATGGCAACCTTTGCAAGATAAAGCATGTATTTTATGGTACTTACATTCATAGCTGTATCTTTTACATCGCTTAGCAGCCATCAGATACGCCTCTGTATAGCTTATTGAGGAGTGAGATGGTTGTGTTGATATGTTACTGTATTAACTAGAAATGAGCATGTAATGAATCATGAATGAATTCAGAATATCTGTGGATCATAAAAAAGCAGATGCACAAACAGCTTAAAGTCTACTTTTAGTCCGTGCTTCCAAAAGTTTTTTTATTATGTGTCACATAGTTATGCTGAGACATAGACTAAGTATCAAAGAAATACATTAGTAAATACTTTTTTCTGTGCTTTTTGTGCTTATTGAACATAAACAGTATAGTGTCTTTTTTTGAGATGGGGGAAGGGATTTCAGTCATGCTTATAAAATGAAATCAAGATAATGCAATGTTGATGCAGACTGGTAAAAAACTCAGCTTGAAATGGCCCTGGTTTTAGAGACAGTATTAGTGTAATCTCTTATATTTGTTTCCTTATAGGGTGAAAAGATGTAACCTGAGGTGGTTGGTGCACCAAAGCCCAAGCATCATGTTTTTCAGGCCCAGTACAAACTTGTAACACCGCCCCCCCCCACACACATAATGGTGGTTTCAGCCTGGGCCAGGCTCCCCAGAGCCTCTAGTAAAGTGTATCCTTTCCCCCCCCATGTGGGGGCCCTGGGTGCACCATGAGTGCAAATAGTGTGTCTGCCCTGTGTTCATATTTTAATATCTATTCCAGAATGGTAACTGACGACTGAAATGAAGATCTATCACTTCTGCACAAAATTGTGATTTCTCTATTTAACAAACCCACTGCAGGGTCAAGATTCTGATTTACATCCTTGGGGTTTTCCCCATTTCTCCACCTCCCCCAAACGTTAGTTCTTCAAGAGCTTCTGAATGCTATGGCAAAGAGAGACTTCTATCATGTACTCTTTTAATGGCTAAAATTAATATGGAAGATCAATGAATATATAGAAAGAAGATCAAATCCTATGCTACAGACAGGTTGCTAAGAGACAGCCATCGTTTAATTTGTTTGTTTTATTGTGGAGAATTGTGTTCTTAAATTCTGTCTGCTGAGCCCCCGATTTAGGAGTGTACTGAAGCACCTGCTTGACCTTGATTTTCATTTATACTAAGGCCACTTTATACATCTCTTGTCTCTGCAGTGCACAGCCTTAGTATAGATGAGTATCAGGCCACTTAATTTTAAGCAGATGGAGAGGTAGTGTGACCTTGTGAGTAGAGCACTGGGCTGGGACTCAGGAGACCTTGGTTCTAGTCCTAGCTTTTCCATTGGCCTGCTGGGTGACCTTGGGCAAGTCACTTCCCCTTTCTGTGCCTCAGTTTCCCTATCTGTAAAATGGGGATAATGATTCTGACCTCCTTTTTAAATCTTTGTGATCTATTGATGAAAATCACTATAAAAGAGCTAGGTACTATTATTTATTATTATTTATGTTTGATGTTAGGCACTTGCTTAAGTATCTTCCTGAACTGGGATGTAATCTTACAACAGAATACCTCTAAAAAGGTCTTTTTAGCTCTAGAATGTTATTAGATTTTTTTGACTAATTTTAGAAATCAAGTAAATTTAGTATCAGTACACTCACAAAACATGGGATCAAAACATAAACGAAGCAACATAGTCATATTATGGTGTGTGCATTTAAAAGTGGATCCACATAAGTTTATAGCAGATATTGCTTTAAGCTTTCTAAGCTTACATGATGGAGACTTAGGTATTAGTGAATAAAATTTGTCATGAACACTTCCATTTGGAAAAAATATATTAGTGTAAATTACATTTGTTTTAGCTGAATGAAATCTTTCCTTACCACTTACAGTTCTAACATGAATGACACGTCAGTTCCAATTTGAGACATAGAGCTAAGTTAATCTGGAACAAGTATTCAAAGGGCTGTAGAGAGCACATCCTAGAAAATAATAACATAATTGTCTAAAGTATTACAATTGCAAGGGTAGGCTTCAGGTCACAATATGTATTTTGTAGGGAGGCAGCCTTTTTAATTGAGTGTAGTGTATAAAAATATGCCATAAAATGGCTCGTGATGATTTTATGAAATTAAACATGCGTATTATAACTGAATAAATGATAAAATATTTGGCTTCAGAAAGCAGCACACAATATTGTTTGAACAGCAAGCTTTACTTACATTAGTAACATATCTACAGCATATAACTGTGCTATATATCTAGAACTTCCCAGTCTAATGCAGAACAGTAATGTTGTTGACATAATTAACCTTTCTAGTAGAGATGTGTAAGCAGTTTTTAGAAGGGTACCCTGAAAAAACAGATTCCGTGGGTTCTTCAATACACTACATAGGCTAGAACAACTTAATGGAAGAAGAAAATAATATATAGTTGAAGAAGGATTAAAAAAAACTGGCAAGGAAGAATTCAGTGAGCCAGTATAATAGACACATACTAGCTAACAAGGGTCCCAGTTTAATGTTCTAGTTTATTCATTCGTATGGCTTGGCTTCTCCCATAACTGCCCTGTCCTGTTCAAAGACTAAGGTTAAATTGCAGTGGAATAGCAGTTATTCCTACCTTTGTACATACTGAGCCCAAACTTACATTTTTTATGCCCCTTAAACATCTGTTGAAGTCACTGGGAGGCATGGGTGAACAATAAAGGGAAAACCTGACCAGTTGGAGGGTCACGTGCATGGGAAAGCACCATATTGTATTTGTATTTAGTTAATGCTGATAAAACATACTCCTCCCCCCCATGTATCCAGCTATTATTCCTGAAATGGATGTAACTGCTTTAAAAATACTGATTCGAATTCAGCTTTGGTGTAACTCTACTTTTTGAAAATGATTTTGATTTTAATTCAAATAATTATTTAAAAAGTAGCATCTCTCATTTGTCCCAGGGTATGAAGTACAGCAATATGGCCCAGGAATGAGAGTTACATAAGGGCCTTGTTTCTGTCTCTGCAACTAACTTATGTGACTTTAGGGAAGACACTTTACTTCTCTGTGCCTTAGTTTATAAGTCTGTAAAATGTGGATAATTATACCCTTCTTTACAAAGTGCCTTGAGATCTATGGATGTGCTATATATTGCATTTTTGCTACTATTTATCAACATTTTCTTCTCTTCTGTAGAAACATGGTGCTATTCATTATAACCTGAAATTCTTAAGAAAGCTATAGCTGTGTGTGCAAAGGTGCAGCGAAGTGAAGATGACTAGAGGTGTCATGGGTAGGTGGCATTTCTTTTCAGTGTCACAATCGTGTCCAGAAGTAGAGAAGAATCCAGTAGGATTCCAAGATTGCATTGCTTTGACAATTAGTGACAACTTTAAGAGTGAATGAGGTTACTATCTTGGCTGGCTCCTAAAGTTGCTTTCTTCCTTCCACCAGCATCACCTCTCCATTGCCTAAGTTGAGTTTGAGCCACCTATTTTCATCTATCAGGCTAGATCATTCAGGTACCATGATAACAGATGGATGATGTTGACTATGTCAGTTGAAATGAAAGCACATAGCTGGATGCTGGTGCTATACAGGTGACATTGAAGTCCATATTGCCTTACAATCTTCTTTCATATTTGTATGCAGGGGTAGTGTCAGATGTAATAAAAGGGATTGCTCTTTGCAAAATGTCACCGGTAAGGGCTCATTGGACAGAGAAGCAGTCATCAGCCATGACTCTCTGGGTTTTGTTTATGAGAAAAGAGTTAAGCTGACTTAGCACTGTCCTCTGTTGGTGGAGCACAAGATAATATTCATTCACGGTGTTGAAGGCTGCTGATAGATCCAGTAGTGTCACTGCAGAAATTCGTCGTCTTCTCATGGCCATAAAGAGATCATCGATCAGTGCCACTAAAACTGTCGCCCTGCTCCACATCTGTTTGCACCTCATTGTGTGCTAGGTCGGCTAATAAACAAAAATGGATCTCAGTTTGTAGCGTGTGACTTTGAAACTTTTATGAAGATGAACGGTGTGTGTCATATCAAATCAGCTCAATACCATCCACTGCTGTGTTGGGATCCTTTCATAGCTCCCCCACTGATGATGGGTGAATTTCACCTGTCATGAACAGACCGCACAGTTGTTTTAGTAACCATTTTCATTTTTAGCAGAACTTATTAAGATTTACTATGGGCTGATGTGCTCTTTTTGGTGATCTCTATATCTATCTGGATAAATATATGAAGTATTTCATCAAATTTGTTAATAAAGGTGTTTTTTTTTTGATATTGCAATACTTGTATTCTTTGCTTTTATTTAAGACATAAATAGCTGTATTGAGTTAATTTGGTAGATATAATTTCACAAATTCTCTGCTGTCTGTGTCATTTGAGCAGATTCTGATACTTGTGTTAATTGACTGTAGTGAAGATTAGCCTAGAAATGCCTTGAAGACAGAAGGTCCCTAAGACACTGCATATTTTACACATATCTAACCTAGTAGTACCTGAGTCTGCCTTCTTTTAAACGCATGCATCCTCACTGACTTATTGATAGACTTGGCTTCTCTGCCTATATGTGCATGCATGAATTATAGAGTTATGCCATGTGGATGGGTTTTCTGGGTCCCATCCCCATCACATGTTTAAAGCTTTCCCGGGCCAGTTTTCTGCAAACCTTTATATTTTTTAAAGCAGGAGCTCTAGAAAATTCAACAGTGGGTCCTGTTGGACTGGAAATTGAAAACCGTTCAGCTCTTAGTATAGATTGAGCTAAAGTGTTTTTAGCACATATTATGAAAAGCATGCTACCTGCTTCTTTCTATCAGGTGTCTATCATGCTTTTTGTAATGAGAGCTGAGAAAATTTTGAGCCTGAACTTTATCTTCACATTTTCTACCCCTTTTACGGAGAATATCATTTCCCTCTACAGCCGTAACGAACCCTGACCTTCCTCCAATTGTGCTAACACGTTTTTATCTTGCATCTAAAATTACATTGTGAACGCTTTGAGGCAGGGACCGCATCACCTTATTTGTGGTGGTTATTTTGTGTGCTGTAAAATTAATAGTTAATAATACAAGTGGTCCTTGGCAATGTGCTGTTTTGTGGATGCTGTGATATTGATTTTGTATAGCTTACATGAGAGGGCTGCATAACACACCATTTTTGTTTAAATGACTCAAAATATGAGCTTTTCAGTCCATGAAAATAAGCAGAATGTTTTAGAATTAACATCAAGAAGAACACATGTTATGATAGCATTGCTCAGAATCAGCATAAAGAAGTGTGTGGCAGAGGCACAATTAGAACCCAGTTTTCCTGGGTCTCCATCCAGGGCATTAAACACAAAAGACATCCTTTCTCTTCTTGGTCTCATTCACTGTCCATTCAGTGCATAAGGGATCAGAAGGTTTCATGGGCAACTTGACTTCTAACTTCTGAATGCTTGATTTTGCAACCCAAACATTCTTTTAAAGTAGTTTTTTGTATGTAATTTCCTCAGTTAAAAAAATCTTTCCTATGGAACCAATTTGATGCCCCTCATGGGTTATCAGCAAAGTCTGAACCCAGGATCTTTAGATCCACAGGACAGATTCCACTTGAGCTGAAGGAATACCATATGGAAGTATCGTTAGAGGAGGACATGATATATTTTGCCAACACTTTACACAACTGTTTGCAACACATATGCTGATTGTTGGAGATCAGGATTGCCAGGTGCTATTCATGGCATTGGAGAGAAGTGTAGTCTTGTGGCTACAGATAGCGCACCCAACACATAATTTGAAAGGCAATGTGATTAAGTGGGAACCACTTAAAAACCTGAGTTTTATTTCTCACTGTGCCACATCTGACCACCTCTGAGTTAACACATATGTACAATGCAGAGGCCTACTTCTTAATGAGCCCTGGCTAAATAATAAAGAATATGTTCCACAGCATTATTAACATCAAATAGATGGAAAAGTGAGACTCTGCTCATCATACCTTTCACTAGGCCAAAGGTATTTTATAGCAGCTAATTTTCTTGTATGTTCTCTGGATCCATATAGGGAGTTCTTTTGGGGCCTGGAATAGGCTGAGCATGGTTGGCATATAAGGAGCACCATGGAGTTAGGGGCATGCCCAGTTAGGGTTGCCACCTCTGAGACACAGAAAAACTGATCACTGGCTGCCTCCCCCCAACCTCCCAACAAAAAGGGCCTTAGTGGTATAGCTGTTCTTCCCACCCCTGTGAGCCCCTGCACCCACCCCATCCCAAGAGCCTCAGCCCTTGAGAGATCTCCCTACCACCCCTCCAGGAGCTCCTGCTTCCCCCACCTTATTAGTCATTGATGGAGAGCCTGGGTCTGTCCCACTTCTCAGTCCCTGGTGCCGAGAGAGCTGCCATGTCTGCAGTAGATTGGTGGCCTGGCACGCAGAGTGGAACCTGTGTTGCCAGCCATGTGTTGTGCATGGTGAGTACAATATTACCATGCGGCCATGCGTACATGCAGTGTACAAAGAATGTTGGTCCCAAGCAGAATAGAGTTGGCACATGGGAAATTGTGGGACTGGAGCATGCTCAGTGCAGATGGAATGTTCAGAGACTTACAGTTAGCCTCTGAGATTTTTATGGAGGACACAAAAGGGAAATATTTCTCTGACCCCTGAAATATTTCACTGCCAAATTTCAAGCTACAACTCCAAAGCATGGAAGTGAGAAAGCTCTTCAAAAAAACAATTGGAGGGAAAAAATTAACATCAGCCAAACTACCTGTTTTTCCCTAACCTCATTCTCAGGAATGTGTGACCTGTTTTTGTTGGAACTTTCCAAGAAAGTCAGAGGCAGAAAGTATGAAAATGTTAGCCTGAAGAGTTAAAATTTGGCATAATTGTAAGCAATTAAAAACGGGCCTATAATGAAAAGTGGTAGGCAGTCTACCAGCTCCACATGTTATTAGCTGTGCTTGTAACAGGTGCAAAAAGGATGTATTAATGTAGTCCTTATGTAGGCAAAACACCTAGTGAAGTAAGTGAGAATTGCTTTTTAAATAAGGAAGTGATACTTGATTCTTTGGGATACAGTAGAACCTCAGAGTTACAAACAGCTTGGAAATGGAGGTTGTTCGTATCTCTCTGAAATGCTCGTAACTCTGAATCAGACATTATGGTGGTTCTTTCAAAAGTTTGCAACTGAACATTGACTTAATACAGCTTTGGAACTTTACTATGTAGAAAAATAATTCTGCTTTTTTAACCATCTTAATTTAAATGAAATAAGCACTGAAACAGTTTTCTTACCTTGTCAAATCTTTTTCTTTTAAACTTCCCTTTGTTAAAATAGTTTACATTTAACACACAGCACTGTACGGTATTTGCTTTTTTTATTTTTTGGTCTCTGCTCCTGCCTGATTGTGTACTTCCAGGTCCAAGTGAGATGTGTGGTTGACTGGTCAGTTGGTAACTCTCATGTTCATAACCCTGTGGTTCTACTATATATTATTGCTTTTAAGGCCCAATGTACAGTAAAAGGGTAAAAAGAGACTGTGATGTCAAACATGCCTTTTAGGGCACTGGAAGAGCATATATGCCAGGAAAAGGATTCTCAATTGACTTCAATGGAGCTATGACAGTTTATACTGTTTGTTAATCTGCTTCCCTCAGTTGTAGGTGCAGTTGAATGCTGATGAGTGGTGTGACAGGAAACCTGTGCCATGCTCCTCCCATCCATGCCACCTTCTTCATCCTCTCTTCTGGGTTTTCTAGCACTCACTGTTGGTGGTGCTAGACTCAGAACTCAATGACTAGGATTGTAGCGGGCCTTCTCATAGCTGTGGAAAGGGCTGGAGAAGGCTTCTTTATGTCTTCTCCCATGTTTCCTCATCCAATAAGCAGTAGTCACCATCCCATCCTTCTAGAAATAGTGATGTTATAGAGTATGTATTCAGGAGCGTTTAGCATACATTAAATCTGTGCACAAATGTTGTAACTTCAATTATCAGTAACGCAAAACATTCAGTAAGGATATAATGAAATGTGGCAAGAGTGGGTATTATAGATGGAAGAGGAGAGCTAAAGGACTGTCATATGTAAGCTATTAGTGTAATTGTATTTTAAAGAAGTGCCTAAAATTAGTTACTTGAGCCATAATTCCAGCTTGTGTAGAAGCAGTAGTATAAAGTAATTTATATGAAGGCCTCCACCTTTTGTTTAAGTCAACAGCTCATAAAGCATTTTAAGTTTGCTTTTTTATTGTTGAAATCTCATAATCTATGAGCCACACTTGGTCACAAAGTAGCTTATTATTAAAATATAATATCATGTTCATCTGTGATTATTATTTTAATTCAGTGCTTGGTTGACTTATACAAAGCTGCCTGAACTCTTTCAATAACCACTCTCCATTCGCCTACATTACATTTAATTTATACGAAGATGATAAAAAATTTGATTTATTTTACAACAGATCAGTAATTGTGCTCTACAAATAAGTCGGTAATGATAATCAACAGCATTTTCAACATAATTTAATTTGTCTTCTCCCGAGAGGTAGTTAAATGCAGTAATAATAACACTACTGTTATGGACTGTGCTGCAGTTAATCATGGCCTGAATATGCAGACAGCCCCAATATTGTATTGACAGGAATTAAATTAACCATCAGCTTGGGCAATCAGTGGCTGTACAGCTATTAAAAGTAATAAAGGCAACAAACCCCAGCCATAGCCAATTACATTTTGACATATAAATGAAAAAAGACAGATGCTTTTGATTTGAAATTTTTATTTCAGTGGAAATAAGGAAGATGTATCATTTCATATACATCATTTCCTGTGCCTTAATTAACCAATAATACACACCACAGGGTAAAAGCCATACTGAGATGATGTAATATCATAGGAATCCTGGAGTTCCCCTTAATCCTGACGTTATTTTATCTCAGCACACTGTATGTTCTGGAGTGGCATGTTGTTATTACAAAAAGCAAAGATCAAAATGAACGTAAAAGATTAAAGGTAATATCAATACTTTAAAAATAAAATATGGCTTTCCACTGAAATCATTCTTCAATAATTAAAAAAGGAATCTGAGTATGTTTGCCTGTGGGCAGTTTTGCTTAAAATTGAAGGTTGGACAATAAACTCAAGACCCAAATTATCAATAGTGTCTTACTGATTTGGTCTGTCCAAATTAAGAACTTTTCAAGGGACTTGATTTTTCAGCAGGTGGGTGATCAGCATGTCAGAAAATCAGGTCCCTTCAAGGTATCTCCAGTGGGGCATCCCAAATCACTAGTCACTCTTAAAACTTTGGGTTAAAGTAAGTTTGTTTGTTTCTTTGTTTTAAAAGGGAGAAATTGAATGGCTCATATGTCTCTAGATTTATGGAGTCTTTAATCAGGAAACAATGGTTTTGCTTTGACATTGCAGAGGAATCTAACAGGAATCAGAAACAAAATCTGAACAAATTAATAATCTTATTTGACTAAACCTTTGTTTGGAATAGATTACAGCTTGCAATACATTTATTTTAGTTCACGAGGATTTATATTATGATGGAAAATGCATCTCAATGCTTAAAAGAAAATATAAATAAGATATTTTGCTGGGATTCTTAAAAAATGATGATGAGGAATCAGATTCTGACTAAGCAATCAGTTATGTTTAGAGTGGTCTTTTGCATCAACACCTTTCTTGAAGGTTTATAAAGCTTGAAAAGACATTTTCTCAGTCAAGACACAGCTTCTTGCTTGTTAAGACCTGTGACCAAATTAATTGCTGGTGTAAAGGGGATTGTATTTGCCTACTAAATTTCAAGGAAGTCTGGTAGGCACATAGGCCTGCATCCAACAAAGAATTTAAGTGCACGCTTAACTTGTTGCATCTGATTACTGAAGTCAGTGGACCTACTCACATGCTGAAGTGCTTTGCTGGATAGGGCCTTAGCCAGGAGGCGAGAATAAACCTACTGTAACTTTTTATGTTCCTTGATGTTATTAGGCTTGATATGGTTCATTCTCATAGTAGAGAAGAATAATCTCCTCCACTGTAGGAATTACGAGGTGAAATTCTATGACCTGTGTTATGCAGGTCAGGCTAGTTGTTTGTAGGTCCTTAACAGATCCTTTCTGGCCTTTAATTCTACAAATTGAAGATCTTAAGAAAACTTGCCCAGAGCAAAGGCACAATTGAGGGTAGCGCCCTGACTGGTCATTGCAAAGATGGAGAGATACAGGATATAGCCCCAATACTATTTAAAAAACCCCAAACTCTAAACATTTCTAGAATAGTTATTCTGTGGCATATGTGATAGTCACAGGATGCCTGATATAAAGATCTTAGCATTCATCTGAGATCACAAGCTTAACTCACTTCACCAACAGTTAATAATCTAGTCATCCCAAAATCATGCCAAGAAAACATGAAAGCTTTACCATGCAATCATGTATCACGTAAACATGTGTCTGAGGATACATACATGTATGAGTGTATATATAACAACATGCTGTCAAATGTTGCTATGTGGGTTTTTCCCCTTGTTTGGGGTATGTCATTTAATAAGATGTCCTTGAAGTTGTATAAGATTTGAAAATGTCTATTCCCACAAATTCTTTAGTAGTCTTATTTGTATCAGTTATCCAAAGAAGTTTCTTTCTTTCTCTTTTTCTTTTTGACAGTGGTCTTGTAAATGTATAGTCTGTGAAGGCAGAACTCTTATTATGACACTTCACTTATGAGAAAGTCAGATATCTCACTCATGGCTATTTCACTGGTGAGTTATCATTGCTCTCCATATCCTGCATATACATGTCATAAAAGAGATCAACCATCATGTACTTTTTTCTTTGTACAGCATATGTGTATAAATGGTGTTTGCTGACAAGAACTCAAAGGGTGGGAGGTGCAATTCCTGGTTCTTGCAGGATAGGGAGATACCACTTACAAAATGAATACTACATTTTGTTCATCATGGTTCCTTCCTGGGCCTTCCTGGATTGTTTCTGCAAGTTCCCATGAAGCAGTGCACAATGTTAAAGCTCACATTAACAGTGGTGTGTCCTCCTACAGTCCTGTCGCTATTTATCAGCTTATACAGAAAAATGAGATGTATAGAATGGCGGTAAGTGGCAGGCTGCAACTTTATTAACTTTAAATCAAGTAACTGGAGTAGCTTCCCCCTTTAAATTACCAGGGTGCAGTGTGGAGAGAAACTAACAGGGAAAAAGGAATGGCTACCCTTAGCCGGCACCCCATAACTCTGAACATAGGACTCATCCCACTTCCCTTTGGCATGGGGAAATGAGAGGCTAGCCAAAGAGTGCCTTTTCATGCACAAGACATAAGATCTAGCATATCTGCCTTAGAACCCACCCACAAATCAACTGTTCTCTCCTTTTCTGGCTATTCAAACAAATAAACAAAACCCCCTAAAACACCAGGCACTCAGGATGCTGAGAAGAATGTGCAAATGTGTTGGCCAGTTTTGCCCTGTAGGAAAATTCCTTCTTTACCCCCAATACTGATCTGGCCTCGCCCACAGCAAATCTGAAACACAGCGCTGGCAGCTTCAAGGAACCTACACAGAAGGTTGGGTGGGAACAAAGTCTGAGTGCCAAAGATAGTCGATTTGGGACCAGCAGGGCCATTTCTACACTTTGGCTTCCCTGATCCCTCCCAGTTCAACTTCCTCACCCTCCTCCAAATTGGCCAACAGCATCTAGAGCATAGAGATGACTTATCTTCTCAGTACCACTCTGCTCTCCACACACAAGCCCCTCTTCTTGCTGAGACAGGGAGGAGTGTTAATATGTATTTATATTGAAAGCTTTACCACACAACTGTCTCTTCACCGTTTCCTTCTTTTCTACTGCCCAGTTTTTCAGTGCCTGTGCTCCATCCCCAGACAGTGTTTATCTGAATGCATGATCATTAAATCACAAGCTCAACTCTAAGGACCTGGGCTTGCAGACTCCCCACTCAGAATTCACTGGTGCCCCTAGATCCTAGGAAGTTTGAATGAGCTTTCACGCTGCTCTTTTGCTCCACTAACAGGGGGGAGGTCTCCACGCATCTCTACCTTCCTCTCCTGCCTAATTAGGGCAGGTGTTCTGAAGCTGACATTCCTTGTGCAAGTGTAGTTTAGGTCTTCGGTTTACTCCCAGGCCCCATTTACCCCAGGATGGTCCCAACTTGATCTCCTGTTCACATAATGAAGACACCATTTCTTGTAAACAGTGCACTGGTGCTCTTTGAAACATACACAGTAACCACCATTCAGCTTTCCAGTTTTCCATTACTTTTATCTCAGCAGTTAGTTTAAAAAAATTCTGAATGCAGTCATCTTGTGTGTAAGTAGTGTTTTCCTGTACTGTTTTTCATAATAAACATATAGCTTATTACTAATTCTGTTTATGCAGAGCACAAAGTAGACGGTGATGTTGCTGCTGTAGGAATCTTAACTTTTGCATTTCCTGACTTTTAGTTCTAGAACCTTAATGCTGCATTACGAGTTTTCCATTTAAAATGTGTCCCATAGGGAGAGAACATATTTTACAAACCCTTGTCAGTGAGAGTTTATTTTGAGACTCTTTCTCTCTATATAATTAAAAGTAGACTTTCTTTAATTAACAGGCAAGCTTGTCTTTGTATGAGGAGTAGGGAGGTTGCTATGGAGTGGTACAAGTTGCTATGTGACTTGTGTGTCAGAACAGAAGGCAAAGTGGTAATGGTCATGCCACTCTAAAAACACACTCTATGGTGTCTTTGGGGGAAAAAAAGAATGCAAATAAAAAACACCTTTATTTTCCAGAGGCTCCTCCTTTCTTGTTATTGGGTCATAACAAAAGGAGGGAAAATATTGGATTTTCAAAGCTAGAGCAGATAAGAGGGCCAAGATGCATATGCTTTCAGCAGTGTGAAAAGTCCAGACCATTTTGCTGCAAACATAACTGCGTATCCCTTGTTTTTAAAAATATTTCTTCTTTCATTCCTCTTGAAACATCTGAAGTTGAGAACAATTGACCTGTAGCTGAATTGTTTGTGATTTTGCTCTAAATCAGCATTTTAGCACAATCTAGTGACACCTGAACAAGGTAGACATGAAGAGTTGACCTCATTGTAATATACTGGCTTCATGTGTAGGCGTGAAAAAAGCCATTGTTTTAGGGATCTGCAACTTATGAGCATGTACTATGTTACTGTAGCTGTCTAACCGTCTATTTTGATCTGACGTCAGCTATGCATTTGTGTCACTGAAAGCAGGGATAGGTGTGGAGAGCAATTGGAAAAAGAAAAATCCAAGGTCATGGACATAGAGGTTGCTGTTGCTAGTTCATATGGTGGCACTTTGCCCACTGAGACAGTCCTGAAACAGTATCCCCCATGTGACGATGCTGGGACCTGTGCTTTTGGAGTTGGTGTCTTTCAGGTGAGGCATGGTCAGGTGAGTTTCTGACCACTTTGAGCCATTACAGAATCCTGTAGCACTTTTGGCAAGAGTTTAACATGTTGATCAAGGTGCCTTGGTGTACGGGTAATTACAATCTGCCTTCTGTACCTCAATTCCTTTTTGTTTTGCTTTAGTTGGATAAGAATAGACCACCTGACCAGGAGAGACCTTGACTGTTAGCTTTAACACAAATGATTTCATGTGAGGTAAACATCTGGTGATAAATCCTCAGTTGCAAGCGTGGGACAGAGGGAGAAGTGTGTAAAAGCCACCGTTCCATTCCTCCGATCTGAAGAGGTCCCTGGTAAACTGTGCTAAGTTAAACCAGTTGGTGCAAATCCCTAAAAAAACATTTTGCTAGTTAAGGATCAGCTGAGTGCTGTGAGCTCCAGTTACACCTATAACAGATGCCAACTTCTCCCCTATGCCTGCGGTGGGTAAATCTCTTTGAGGCAGCTTTATGCCACCTTTGTGCTACTGGAGTGGCACAAAGAGGACTTAGGATGGCCAAGGAGCTGACCTGTGGGATAGCTGAGTGAACCAATCTAGTTGAAATTATGCACAAACCTTTTGGAGTTTTGTGGGGTGAGTGCGCTAGATTTAAGCTCTGCCTGCCCTGCTTTCACCATCTAATATTTTAGTTCAGAAGAATACTTGCTGAAAAGGAAAATAGACAAGAAGGAAACATTCTATGTTTTTTGCTTAAACAACATAGAAAGTGCTCAACCACTGCTGTAATCTGGGCAAATTCTCCTCACAGTCACACCAGTTCAACTCCATTGAAGCCAACAGAATTGCCTTGGTGTAACTGTGAAGAGAGCATGGCGCTAAATATTTTGTATTCATTGCAGTCCAGGATAATCTTTCTAAATATGGGAGAGACAGGGTCTCTAACTGTTCTGAAGAAAAATACAGAAATACATGATTGTGAGTGACAATTCATCACTGAAAGTTGTCATTGCTGCACAGTGATACAACTGAAAAAGAGGGTCAGACTGGAAATAAAATGAGACAATTTAACCATAACATTTAGGGCTACATTGGTACTTTTTGTAGATTGTTGTTTACATTAAAATTCCTTTCTTAAAAACATCCAAACTTGCTTTAAAACGTATTGATTTCTTGAATCTCTGTTTACAAACATGGCCAGTTCTCAGTATTACCTACCTTTCGTATGAGTGGTCAGCCCAAAGAGTAGAACTTTTCTAAAAGTTGTAAGAGGATGTATTTCTTGAATTACTTTTTGGTTGCTGTTGCAATGTATTTGTTAAGCTGTAATATTTACTGTACAATCTGCTCCTGCTTCCATTGAAATTTTGCCATTGATGTTGGCATGAGCAACAGAGGCTGTTACAAGTCAGATGTTACAAGTCATATAAGAGGGGTGGAGGAGTAAAAATTGAAGGGGTTTAAGGAAATCTGTTCACTATAATCAGCAACCAACTTATTTACCAATGCAAGTATCCCAGTGTATTATCCTTTGTGGTGAAGACCTCCATGCATGAAAATTCCACAAAACCTCTTTGTCACTGAGCTTTTAAACATTTTGTTTACTAAAACAGTCCTCAGGCAAATTTATAGGCTGCAGCTTCATCATTTCTCTCTCTTGTTCTGAGTTTGCCTTCTATTCCATTGCAGTATTTCCTTTTCTGTCCATGACATCATCTTAACCCTCACTAGGGGAAGGGGGTAGGGGTGGGGGGAAAAAACCTTCCTTGGCAACAGAAATACCTTTAAGTGTAACATAATTACCATCTCTCTGCCCCTTCTACCCCCGCTGGGACTATTCAGCAAACCCTACAACATACACTTAAATCTTCAACTTCTCAGAGACACTACACGCAGATGGGAAAGATTTGATTAAAATTACAGTGCTTTAGGTTCAACTTCACCTATTAGGAAAAAAAAAAGGATCTGGTGCTGGACTTTTTTTCCCTGAGAAATAACTAGGCCACAGTAATTACAGACAGGGCCCTGCTGTGCACCATGAATAGAATCCCTGGGGTGGTATTTTCCTGTTACCTGTCTATGTAGGGCTGTTGACATCAACATGAATGATAACCATGCCAGTTTTTTTTTAATTTAATTTTATTATTCTTTTTTATGCCTTAGAAAAAGGAGGAGAAAGAAAAGAAAATACATTAGTTATAAGTGTTGTGATTTACATTTTTTGTGCCAAGGATGCTTTTATGTACTTTTCTATATATCTGTGTGATTACTTCCTGTAGTTTTTTTTTTCTTTCTTTCTTTCTTTTAAAGGTGAATTTTGTCCTTCAAGAAAGGGAGAGACCAGTAGCTGGCTAGAGCTGGGCATAGAGCAGTAGGCTGTTCTTTCAGTTCACCATAGTCCCAACTGGTAATATTCTTGGTTGTCCACTGTTGGGTCTGTTTAGGACACTGGGACTAGATGATGCCCACCTATTGATTTCAAGTATGACCCAAGCCAAATCTGAAATCAGATAACTTAGTTTAAACTGATGTAGATCCAAAGAAACTCAATTGCTTAAGCATTAGCTTGCTCTGGCTTTACATTCGTACACCGGAGAGCAGGAATTACCCCACTCTACACACTATGAACTGGATGGGCAATGATGGGAAGGAGCAGAGTATGAAATGATAACACTAAGGGGGAGGTAACGAGTTGGTGGTAGAGTAAACTGGGTGATGGGTAAGGAAGGGACAATGTAAGGAACTGAAAGGTCAGACATGGTATTGACTAGGGGAGAGTGAAGGTCATGTATGGGTCAGACTGCGGTCTACGAGAGGAAGTACCAGCGAATGGAGGTGTTTGAAATATGGAATTATTTCAAAGAGGATGGAAAGCAACAATGGCAGGGACTGGGAAGGGATGTATGTCCAACAACATTAATTAAAAGAAGCTGATAAGAAGCAGCAAGAATGGATGTCCAGACAGACACATCGTGACATTTCTTCCTTCCACCCTGGTGGTTTAAAGCAATGGAACTTGGCCTTCACTGGTCAGGAGAGAGCTCTGTGAAGAAAGGGGAACATTCAGCTGTCATTAACTAGTCTAGGCAGCTCTCATGCCAGTTGCTCCCCCTCACCTTCTAGTGTGGTGGGTGGGCTGAATGATTTGGGAGCCTGAGAAGGGGACAAGCCAAGTGAGCCTATGCTCTGTCAATTTTCAGCTGCTGTAGGAACCCAGAGGAACCATACCCAGCTGGCATAAGTTAAAACAGCCTTTAAACTGGTCTGACATGCCAAAACACAGGGCTTGTGTAGCTGCATCGGGAGAGTTAGGGAGGTATAACTTAGTGACTGACAACCCAGCCACATACTGTGATGAGAGGATCTCAGAGCAGCAGAGAATCCTAAGGCACTGTTCATAGTGTCAGAGGTGTACTAAGAGCTTAGCTATGAAAGATGCTGTCAAGTTAGACACACTATGATAATGCTGAAAGTATTATATTACATACCCACTATTGTTTTCTTATTATTTGCTCATATCAAGACATAAAAATTAGTTTTTGTATAACAAGAACAAACAAAATAAGCAACAGGGGATGAAAGAGTCTGAATGCCGGAGCCCTGGGTCAAGACAGAGTTGAGCCAGGAATCAGAGCCAAAGATCAGAACCAGATTATCTGGCATCAGGGAAGGCATTAGCGGGGCTAATTCCAAGGCAGGAGGAGGGCTGGGACAGGACCGGAACAAGGCCGGGTACATGGCAGGGCCTAGGCTGGAATAGTGGAGGAGTAAAGCAGGAGCAGAGCTTGGAGTGAGGAGAGCCTAGGGAGACAGAAAATTCTTGGGCATGCGCATTGAGCAACCAGCGAGTTATGCTGCTGTGTCAATCAGGTAGGGCGGTCCGCCAGGCAGCCTAGCTAACTCGTGAGGCTGTCAGGAGCCAGAGTAGCTCTGACTGCAGGGCCTAACTCCTGACAATGCGTGAATATGAATCTCCTTTGTGCATTTCAGGCCCAGCAGTTTCAAAGGGGCTGGCTAGGCAGTAGGGACTATTGTGGTCCGGGGTGAGCTGCAGCATCACTTCCCCCTCAGACCTCTGGGGAATTTCAAGTGTAGGATAATGCCTATGCTGATGTTCTAACGTGTGCTCTGCTAACTCCTTCTTCGTGGTGGGGGCTGGGACAATAGCCATTCGGGAGTTCATGGGAGCATACCCAAGAGGAATGCTGTGGATATCCTAGGGATCCCAGCTTTCTTTGGTTGAAGCTGGGTTACATTGCATCCTTCCATGTTTGCCGCATCCCAGGTAGGTTTTTTTCACCCCCCTTCCATTTTCCCATTTAATGTTCTTTGTATTTTTCTGGAGGGGAGGGATGTCACTGATTTCAATCTTTATTTTCCTTTTTTCTCCCAGTTCTGCACTCTTTGTGTCTCTCCCTCTCTTTTGCCTAGTTTATTTGCTATCCCGCATCACCTCTGATTTTTACTTCTCTGCCCTGGGGCTCACCCATGGTAATTTCCCTTCTCTGCGTACTCTTGCACTTACAGGAGAGAATTGTGGTGAGGTGGGGAGGAAGAGAGAAGGAGCCATTGGTGTCTCTTTACTGCCTCTGAGTTCTTGCAGGGACAGAGAACAGGTGCTCTGGCAGTCGTCTGTTTGAAGAGTGGCAGGCTGACTGCCCACAAATGCTAGGGAGAGCTGCAGTTTGGAACAGGATAGCGCTTTTCTCACCTACACCGTTCCTCTCCTCCAATCTCTTGTTGCTCAGTCCACCTCTCCTTCCTCTGTCTCAAGGGGACCCACAAGAGACAAGGAGTGCTGGAAAAGGATCATTCTTACAACTCACAGACTTCCCTATATTTATTTCCACTCTGCTTGCTAGGTAGCAAACGTGAAATCCAACATTCTCTGCCAGTAGTGCATGGTTCTTAATCAGACAGCAGAGCAAGCTCTATCCTAGTGGCTTTCCTCACCATGTAACTCCTTTGATAGAAAGTCCCTAACACAATGAAGAAACATTTTATCTACTCTCTTTCTCTAGTGGTTTTTGTAAAGAAACTTGCTTACCAAAGCTGGGTTTTCCCAAGCACTCTCATAGTTTCATTGATAATAGGTTTGTGTATGCTGTAGAATGAGTCTGTGCTGATCCAGTCCTCTTTAGCGTACATTAATCACACCCTTTTACTCAAAACAGTATAAGTCTGATCTAAACCAATTAAGCTTGTGATGTTTAGACAAAGAGATTAATATAGCTCAGAAAAGCATAACCTTTGCCCACAGAAATGTCTTAAAGTAATGAGTTTGATTCAGTGGGCTGGATTTATAGAAAGGTGTATTTTGGAAATAGACAGCTAATTGAAGATACTAAATCAGCAGGAAAATAAATGTGTTCAGGCACACAAATTTCAGTGGCATGCATACAGGTACAAAAAAGATTAAATGGATTCAGTTTACAGCTGGCTATTTGAAAATGTAGCCAATTGATAACTCAAGAAAGGACCAATAAAAAGCAATAGTGGGTACAACATACTAAAATAAAACAATATCTGTGGTCATATTTAAAAATACATTTTGTTCTGTATGCCTCCTGTTTCTTGATTAAAGATTGTTTTGTCTTCTAAAGTTACATGCAAAAACAAATTCTCTTAATAAAAATAAATCACATTTGCAATTTCACTGTAACCAAGTTCCCCAAATGGCTGCATCTCTAGTATATGGCACTTAGTTCAGGGAACAAACAAACCACTCTTATTTGTTATATTTATACCATAATGTACCAGAGGTGTCTGACAACAGTTGATAGTTATCCCATTTGGATCAACAATGGATATTAGAGCTGTGTGAGATTTTCAACTCAAACTACAGAAGCATACAAACTAAGGCTAGATTTGAATTGGACTTGGGTTCATAAATCTGTAGTGGTTTGATAGAACTCCTCTTTGCTCTTTCTGGAGACCGACAACATTTTTGAATCTTCTATTCACTGTGCATTTTTGGTTCAAGCTGCGGCTGTAGAGATACATCACATAAGGCAAGTCACCTAATGGTATCTCTCCTGTGCTCATGATTGGTTGACACCAGGTCAGTCAGCTTAGCTCAGTAGAAGCCATTTTCACTTGATATCTCAAGGAAAGCAGGCTCAGTAAATCTCTGTTTGGTGCCTCTCTGTACAGGCTACTGTGCTCATAATGGAATTCACACCCATCAAAGAGGGTAGACAGTGTTCACACTGCTGACCTCTCTGGTGGAATGTAGTTTTAGGTTGTGGTCATCCACTCTGGAGGCTGCCTAGGTGATGCTCTTAGATGAAGTATTTCCCATCCAAGGTTGCCAAGTGTCACATATTTCACATGGGCGTCATGTATTTGGTAGCTGTGTGGGGCATTCCTGCATCTCATCTGGATTCTCACACATCTGAAGGGCTGTAGGGAAGTGGCAAACGTTTGTCTGTCATTCTGCATTTTGGTCATTAGGAGCTGCAGCTGCCTCTAATGAGGCTGTCCTCTCTTGCTACTCTTCTTGTGGGATCAAGGGTAAGAAAGAGTAGCTGTAGGAAAAGGCAATGGGGTCACCTGCACAAAGGGAATGGTTCCAGGCTATCTCCCCTGGCAGTCAGCTGCACAAGCACCTCAGCTACCTAGACAGCTCCCCTCAGATCAGGAGCCCAGGGATTCCCTACCCCCTCAGGCACTCATCCCAGAAGAAAGAACCCTGCTTCTCGATACACAGCAGCAGTCCTGGGAGTTCCTGATACCAGGAGTTGCCCCTGGAAGCCCATAGCACCCTTTATTCCTCTTCCCATTCATCACAGAAGGGCACCCTGCTCCATCCAGCAGCCCCCCAGCAATCTCTCCTTGCTTTCCACTCAGACTCCTCTACCCCTCAGAATTCCCTGGACGCATATAAATTTTCCCCCTTTGTTGCCTGACTTTAGGTGCTTAATATTATTGTTTATAGAAGGGGACCAAAGGGTCATCAATTAATCTGTTCAGAAGATAATAAAGTTCTTGTCCCAGAATCAGATACAGAATCAGAGTTTTGCAAGGACCCTCGGGATGTATGACAAGGTCACTCACACCAAGAACCAAAATATAGCCTTAAAGACTTTTATTAAGGTAAAATAGAAGAATAATCAAATAGATAGTAATCTATCAGAATTATAAAGGCAATAATATTGTTCTAGAGATACATGTGGTATTATATACTATAAAGCTTTTTAGATGAATATACTCACACCCTTCCTTGACAACCTGGTGGTAAGAGACAAAGGGCCAGCCTTGTCTCTATATGCTGCTGTCCAGCTTCCTCAATTTTTGAGTGAGATATAGAGAGCTTAGGAGATGCTAGAGAGCTAAGAGCTATAGAAAAACTATAAGATCTAACTTAGAACTAAAAAAACTCTGTAGATAGGACTAGGACTAATACTAATTTAACATGGTGGGTTGCCCCTCTTATAACCTGAGCACTATGTGCCCTCCTTCCATGTCCAAACTTAATTTCCTCACCCACAAAATATCAGGGTACACTTATTCTATAGCCTGGCGTTTTCATGCATATTCATGATGTATCCAAACCCTTTTCAGACAATTCACTCATTCTCACCTCTTTTATTTTTGGCCTAACCATGTTCTTCGTGATGTACCTGTTAAGTCTACCAAGGGCATGAACTGAAGTAGTCCTCCCCCTACCCCCATCTTAATGCAGCCTGACGTATCCAGGGTAAAGGTTACAAATATCTATATACTTTAAACTTTAGCTCATCGTCATTTATGTAGGCTAAAGGTCCCAAACATATGTATCCTAACTTGCCTTTGCTCATCATTCAGGATGTGGCCTGTAGGTTTCTTGCATTACAGCCAAAATACTCTAATACAAATCTATAAACCTATCATAATAAATCAAGCTATTCAATTTTTAAGAAAAGATATATATGCAAACAAGCAGACTAGTCCTGTGGGCTACAACTTACCTACCCCAGCAAGAGCGATCAAGTTTTGGGC
The DNA here is from genome assembly GCA_007922155.1 of Mesoclemmys tuberculata. Lineage (NCBI taxonomy): Eukaryota > Metazoa > Chordata > Testudines > Chelidae > Mesoclemmys > Mesoclemmys tuberculata. The sequence continues at coordinate 25,171,820 of ML675611.1, read as the reverse complement.
AGCTTCATGTCCTAACATCATAGTGTCTTTAACCATGAAGTTTAAGTGCATGGTTATAGACACAAGTTATTTGCAAAGTAGCTTAGTAATTAATGGGTATAAAATATCTCACATATATCAGAACAAAACTTGCCCTGGGTGCATTCTTTCTCAGTCAGTGTTGATGGAAACTGCCCCGCCCCCCCCAGCAGAGGGAAGACTTTTTACTACTGAGGACACTGCAGTGTGGATTAGGCCAGCGTCAGCTGTGGCAGAATCTAGCTCACTGGCTGCATTTCAGTTATTTGAACCTCTCAGAAAAAAAAGTCAGCAAGGGGGAGACAAGAAGAAGGCCAGGAAAGCACAACTGGAGTTTCAGCTAGCAAGGGACTGGCAACCCAGTGACAGATGATGTAGAAAAAGCTGAAGTACTCAATACTTATTTTGCCTCTGTCTTCAAAAACAAGGTCAGCTCCCACACTACTGCACTGGGAAGCATAGTATGTGGAGGAAGTGAGCAGGCCTCAGTGGTGAAAGAACAGGTTCAAGACTATTTAGAAAGGCTGGAAATGCACAAGTCCATGGGGCCAGATGCAATGCACCCGAGGATGCTGAGGGAGTTGGCTGATGTGATCGCAGAGCCATAGGCCATTATCTTTGAAAACTTGTTGTCATCAGGGGGAGGTCCCAGATGACTGGAAAAAAAAATATAGTGCCCATCTTCAGAAAACGGAAGAACAAGTAACTAGTGAATTACAGATCAGTCGGCCCCACCCAAGTCCCTAGAAAAATCATGGAGGAGGCCCTCAAGGAATCCATTTTGAGGCACTTGTAAGGGAGGAAGGTGATCAGGAACAGTCAGCATGGATTCACCAAGGGCAAGTAATGCCTGACCAACCTGTTTGCCTTCTATGATGAGATTACTGGCTCTGTGGATGTGGGGAAAAAGATGGATGTGATATATCTTGACTTTAGCAAAACTTTTGATTCCCTGTCCCATAGGTTTCTTATCAGCAAGTTAAAGATGTATGGGTAGGATTAACAGAGTATAAGATGGATAGAAAGCTGGCTAGATCATTGGGTTCAATGGGTAAAGATGAAAGGCTCAATGTCTAGTTGGCAGCCAGGAACAAGTGGAGTGCTTGGGCCAGTTTTGTTCAACATCTTTATTAATTATCAAAGATGGGGTGGATTACACCCTCAGCAAGTTTGCAGACGACACTAAGATGGGAGGGGTGGTCGAAACTCTGGGGGATGCAGAGTGAACTAGACAAATTGGAGGATTGGGCCAAAAAAATCTGATGAGGTCCAACAAGGACAAGTGCAGAGTCCTGCACTTAGGACAGAATAATTCCATGCACTGCTACAGACTGAGGACTGACTGGCAAGACAGCAGTTCTGCAGAAAAGAATCTGGGGGTTACAGTGGACAAGAAGCTGGATGTGAGTCAACAGTGTGCCCTTATTGCCAAGAAGGGTAACGGTATTTTGGACTGCATTAGTAAGCGCATTGCCAGGAGATCGAGGGAAGTGATTATTTCCCTCTATTCGGCACAGATGAGGCCATATTTGGAGTATTGTGTCCAGTTTTAGGGTTCCCCACTACAGAAAGGTCGTGGACAAATTGGAGAGGGTCCAGAGGAGAACAACAAAAATGATTAGGAAGCTCGAGCACAAGACTTTTGAGGAGAGGCTGAGGGAACTAGGTTTGTTTAGTCTGCAGAAGTGAAGAATGGGGGGATTTGATAGCAATCCTTAACTACCGGAAAGGGGGTTCCAGGGAGGATGGAGCTTGCCTGTTGTCAGTGGTAGTAGATGACTGAACTAGAAGCAATGGTCAAATTGCAGTTGGGGAGGTCTAGGCTGGATATTAGGAAAATCTTTTTCACTAGGAGGTTGGTGAAGCACTGGAATGGGTTACCTAGGGAAGTGGTGGAATCTCCAACCTTAGAGGTTTTTAAGGTGAAGCTTGACAGAGCTCTTGATGGGATGATTTAGTTTAGGTTAGCCCTGCTTTGGGCAAGTGGTTGGATGAGATGACTTCCTGAGGTCCTTTCGAGTCCTAATTTTCTGTGATTCTATAAGGGAAATCTCTCCTGGTCCTTGTCTATTTGACTTGTGTAGACTGTGAGAAGTTATTACTTTCTGTATCCTTGCCAATTATTGGGAATTGACTCATTATAATAATATATTTTAAGTTCACTAAGGACCACATTGTGAACTGCTGGCTTGGACTGCTGAGCAGGGACTCGCATAAGTAGTCCCCTTGACTTCAGTAGGAGTAACTACATGAGCTACTGCTTTTTCACAGTCTGGTCCACAATATTTCTTTGTCTTATATGTGGAAATGTGTGTCCCTTATACCAGTGCTTTTTTGTTGCATGCACACTTAGACTCCCAGGTCCTATGCACGTTTGCGAACAAAGTAGAAGTTAGTAAACCCGATCCATGCTTATGCCCTTGCAATGAGATTCAGTCGGGGAGCACTAGGCTTGTTTGAATCAAATCTTCTTGACTTTCAGTGCAAACTGATTCTCCCACAAAAAATTTTGTGAATCCATTTCATAATGAATGTATAAGTATTTGCACAACTCTGTGCAGTGCAGCTTTTTTATATACTTATCATTGTATGTGGTTTACTGTGCAACTGGACTTTCTGGTAAAAGCTTAAAATCTGAGGCCTTGTTGTTTCTGCATGGACATTAAGTATCCCATGGCAGTTTTCATAATCATAAACACTTGCTGCATGACTTTCACTCAAAAGTCTCCTTCCACCAGTTTCCTTTTCTCCTTCCACCACTCCTTTTCTCCTTCCACCAGTGTCGTATAGTTCTACACCAGTTGTTCACCTGGCCAGACAAGTGGCTGAATGCCAGTGGAAGGTGGAAGGGGAAATGATTCCTATATACATTAAGCTAATAAATGCTTTGAGATCCTGTTCAATAAAAGGCAGTATGTAAATGGAAGAATAGTGGCTGTAGTGTAATTGTAGAAATAGTATTGAGTTCCAATGGGTATAGTGAAAAATTCACTTAAAAACATTTTAAAAGCCATGACTTAATGCATTCTGCCATCCCTTTCCCTACAGATCATATGTGGGACCTTCTGTATGACTGTGTCCCTGCCTACATAAGGGTTAGGAATCAGCTACTTCTGTAGTATCATCCCCATGGACTGTTATCCACAGGCTTCAGGATCTGCGTATAATGAAAAAAGCAGCGTTGAACAGGATGTGTATTGTCCCCTTTCTCACTCTGCAGGGAATCCACTTGAAAGTGAATACAGCATGAGTTTGTATTAATTCCTAGCAAGTGAAGTAACTCCACACTTTGAAATCCCCTTTTGGAAAGGGCTTCAGGGTTGTTTCCCAGAAAAACCATGCTAACAGTGAGCTGAGGGACAGCCACAGAAGCCCTATGCTTCTGGTGTATCCCCAAAGATTCCCAGAGTCTGATGGATGAGCTCCTGCTTCATCCGTAAGTAGGCAAAATCTATCTCCATCAAGAATTTCAAGAAGTTTCTATGAGCTTCCCTTGGTCTCATCTCACAGGTATTCCCAGGAAAGAGAGTGATATCAGCCTATAAATACTTTAAATATTCACTGTTCTCTCTTTCTTACATCCATGCATATTTTAAAGAAATAGGGCTGAGTCACAAAGCTCAGCTTGGGTTCCAAATTCTGGCAGAGAGAGATTCTGAGGTAATAGTTGGGGCCCGTCTCTAGTACATTATTACTAAACACAAGTCAAATATATTGAATGGCTGGGCTATTCCAGAATAATGCCTTCTCCCCCACTCCCTTCTAGTTGACACTATGTTACACTAATTTTGCCCAGGTTTTTCCATGTGGTAGTAAGAAAGAACTTGTACTTTTCCAGCCTAGCTTTTTTGTATGCTCCATAGGCAGCTGTGCTATTTGAATGTGGAGTCTCCATCGAATCTGTTAAGTAGCTAGCCTGCTGGTGAGCTCCTTGGCCTTGCTCTGATCACTTTGGTGATCTCTTTGAACCTTATGAATCTAGGCAATTTGCAAACTTAATTTACCAAAAATCCCCTTGATGAGATGTTAATATAAGTGAGTTCAGGGGGTTACCATGAGCATATATTTCTTTCCATTCTCAGTCTGCCAACTGAACTTAATGTTGCCAACATATTGACATGGGTTCTATTTGTATTCAATCTTTAGCAAAATCAGCTTCATATGAACATATACACACAGAGTATTTAATGACTTTTCAGCCTTTAGATATAAGCCATTCAGCATTGACTAGCTTACAAATATGCATCTTGGTATGTTTTATCTTTATTTATGTGTGTAAATATATATATATATATATATATATATATATATGCATGTAAATATTCCTTTTGTACATATTACACTTTATAATGAGAATGACTTATAATTTTATAAATGAATACATGTGTAAAAAGAAATTGTTCCAAGTGACTACTGTTTTCCCCTTTGATACATTTCCAAATTGATGTTTCCATCTCATTGTTTTTGTATTTGTTTTTAACTTTATCTAAAGATTTTAAAATGGGTATTATTTAACAAAGAACAAAACTTTACCACTTTCTCATGTAAAGCTAATGTGACAATAAAACTGTCAACAAGGAGGCAAGATCAGTCTCACAAAAATCTTGAAACCTCTAAGTGGAATTTGCATAAAATAGTTCTGGTATTATTATTCACTGTTCTTTCAGTGACAGATATGTCAAGGCCTTAAAACCTAAAAGAACAATTATGCTATTGTGTCTCTCGGAGGATTCAAGGGGTGTGTCTTTGGTGAAAAAGTGCTATTAGAGCTTTGAAAAGCAGTAAAAAGACAGCCCAAGGGGCTCTTTAGCTAGTCATTTTAAAAAGAATGCCTGGGCTTTAAGTGTCTTGAAGTACATTTATTCAACTCTTACTTTGTGCTTTAAAAAAATTGCTAATAATTAATGGCTGTAACATTTTTTTTGAACGTTTGCATTAGCTATAAATAAAAACTCTTGATAAAGCCATTATTGATTAACTTAAACTGTGATTCTCTTGTGAATGCTTCTGTATTTCTGTCAAGACTATTGGTAAGAATTATACATAAGCTTTTTGGTTAAGCTAATATGAGGAAATCATTGAACAATTATAGACCAAAACAGGAACTAATCAGTAAATCCATTTCTTGAACAAGCTAGCTTAACATAATGTCTGAACATTCAAAATGAAGGATTGATAAGTAATGTATCATTACAGCTATATGTGCCATAAAAGTCAAATTTAATTTTATATTAAACCTGCTGATGATTTTAGCATCAGATTTGTTGGAGCTTTGGTGAAAATAGAAATTATGAACTTTTGACTGGGAACAAGTTAGGAACTACAAGGGAAAAGTTCATAATTACTGAGCAAAGAAAGAAGATGTAAAGTAATTATATAAAATGGATTGGACATGAGACTCTGGAACAAAGAGCTAACAAAGACCATTTAAATGGGCAAAATCAAGACCTGAATTAGCAAACTTTAATTGTTGCAGACACTAGCCAACAAATGAATACACTTTAGAGCAAGACCAAAAATGGCATGAAATTAATTTATTTCATACCCTTCACTGTAGAACAGTGTAATTATGAACTTGGCAGCCAGCTCTTGGATTGGCCAGAGACCAGGTTAATATATACGATTTGATTATAAAATGATTCATTATAAATTTGGCAGGTCTATCTCTATTTTTTATCCGGATTGCCATATATCAGTCTAATGTATATAAGGAAAAAGTGCTGGCCACAGATAGCTGCTTTTCTCTTTGAAACTTTTATGCTGTTATATATGTTTTATCATTGTGATGGTATCCAGTTACCACAGTAGAAATACTTGAGAGAGAGAGAGAAGTCCTAGTAGCACTTTATGCTAAAAAGGGGGAGAAATAGTTTTAAAAGTGTTGTCACTGCAGGTTTTACAATTTACATAATAGAGTACAGTGATTACTATTAAAATCTTCAGAAATAACTTTGCAGGTAATGTTATCTTCATGTTCCCCAGGCATTCTTTACACTAATGGAAAAAAACCAGTGTAATGCTGCATACTTGGAAAAACAAAACTGTAAGTATTTTAATAGGACCTGTGGGGAGTGACACTCTTTTAGAATCTGAATGGTCAGAAAGTTTGAGGAGGTATATACGAAGTTATACACTCATGATTTCAGTCTTAATATGCTGGTATTTAAGTAAATCAGGGAGTTGTAGAGTTACAATTTAAAGGCGTGTTTTTCCTCCCATTGAATGCAGCATGAATTTTGCAGGATGTGGTATGTTATAGAGGACTCAAGATTTACTCAACTTGCAAATTTGCATGTATTTCTGTGGAAATTTTGTCTTCATAAGGACTGCACGATCAGGTCTTTTGTTTGGGATTTTGGTCATGTGTATTGTGTGTGTGTGTGCGCGTGTGCACAAAAGCATATTTGTGCATGGATAAATAAACAGAACTATGCTTCTGTAGTAGAATTTAATTTATTGCAGCATTCTGATTTTGGCACTTGGACCAACGTGCATTTTATCACACTATTAGGTGATTTAGGATTCTGCAAAAATATATTATGCAAGAGTGGATGGATAGCACTTTATAAACATAAGACTGATGTAACTATACCTCTTATCTGTCCTTGAATTTTAGGATTGTCATTGACTTTGCATGAAAAATTCTCCCTAGCCTTCCTCAATGTACAGTAGTGTTGTCTTTTAAAGATTAGGATTTATAAAGCAGAACATAATGTCAGATATTAAAATACAGTCGGGCTTTCTTTCCAGGTGCATTCTTTGTTAAAATCTGCTTAAATTTCTGTATATTTAATGATGTCTTTTTAATGACTTTTCCTGATTTAAGGCCTTGCTCCATAATTTTTCTTTTTCTTTTCTTTTGTCCCCAGATAATGTAAGAGCATTTTGACAGGAATATATTTTATTAAGAATACTGGCTAAATTCTGCTCTCAGTTATACCTGTTCAGCCTTGAAGTCTATGGGCACTATACGGGTAAAAGAGAGGGTGGCATTTGCCTTACTGTCTGATATGTCCTCCTATTCATAATGCAACAGGTGCTGACCTCAGTCAGCATTGGGACCCCACTGTGATGGGCAGTGTGCAAACACAAAGGCAGATACAGTCCCTGCTCTGAAGGGCTTACAGTCTAAGGAGACAAGTGATTGGTGAAGAGTAGGGGAGAGGGAAATTTATGCACTTTTTATTAAACATTTTATAAAATATAGAGATTTTTCCTGGCCTTCATTTATTAGGATTTTTCTTGTAGGCATTTCGACATAAGTGAATCTTGAAAAGGAATTTAAAGGAAAAGAAGGTAATGGCTGCCAAATGGATAGCATAAAAGAAAGCACTAAATGTTTGAGAGACAAGTAGAAAGGTGGACAGTCAAGGCTGGAATAGCTGACAGAGTGGAAGGAGTAGAGGGGGATGAAATAAGGGCCAAAGTCAGATAATGAGTAGAAATGTGAGGGTGGCCTAGAAAAAGGGTAACAAAACCTGAATTTGATACCATAGGGAAGGGGAGCCCATGGAGGGATTCAAGGAGAATGGCTGATATGTCTGGTCAAAATGACTGCCAAAGCAGATGAGCTTAGATTCAGCATTTTGTGTAGATGGTGATGGGAGGGGTTGATGTGAATGTCAGGGAGGCCAAAGAGAAAGAGGGAGCAGTAATGAAGACAGGAGATTATGAGAACTGGAATAAGATTTTTAGTGGTGCAGTCAGAAAAGAAACAGTCCCTATTGGAAATGTAATGGAGGAAAAGTGCCAGGCTTTGAACACAACCTGGATCTGAGAGATAATAGGGGGAGGAGTCAAAGAACACATCCAAGTTGTGGGCCTGAGTGACAGGGAAGATGGCGGTGTTCTCAACAGTGACAGAGATGTCAATGTGAGAGACACTTAAGGGAATGCTGTGCAGCACCAGTGCAATCTGACTGAAGTTAATGGGTTTGTAGCCACGTAACTGAGATAAGTTGGACTGCATTCTTCAAAATTAGCAGGGACTTTAACCATGTGATAGCAATAATTATGGTCTCAACCATGCACTTCTTACTCCCTTGTCTTCAGAAACTGACATATTGGGCATCAATCAGACTTTTTTAGTTAAGCGTGTGTAAGCAAGGGCAGAATTGTGTCCATTATATATATTAATAAAGACTCTCATTTTGCTTTTGGCACACGTATGTTTTTCTATTTACTCACCCTATTCATGTTTTTTTGGTTGTAGCCTTTTGGATGATAAATATAAAAGTAAATATACCATCCTGTGATCTGCTCCCAGAAACCAAGGTGCAGAGTTCTTTTGAATTTAGGGAGGGAAAACCCTAAGGTAACTTAATGCCAACATGTTGAGTGCTACTCCATGGAACACTTGTTTTACTACTTTGATCTGGTCTACACTGGCAATGGAGATTGACGTAACGCCACTTACATTGACCCCCTAAAGTATGCATCTCCACTGTCAGTTCCGCTGATCTACAGTGTGGTAAAAGTTGACCTAATAAAACCACCTCCGCAAGTGGCGTAGTGCTGAAGCTGAATTCCATGGGTCGAATTTGCATCAGTGTAGGCAGAGTGCAATGTATATTGATGCCATTGGCCTCTGGGAGGTATCCCATAATGCCCCATTCTGACTGCTCTGGACATTCACGCTGTGCTGTAACATGGCCATGTGAACAGGATGTAGCTCCTCCCCACAAGCCCCAGGAAATTTTGAATTTCCATTTCCAGTTTGGACAACATGGAGAGAGCTTTGTAGCTGAACAGCTCATGGCAACTGCATGGCTGAAACGTGCTCCAGCATGGAGTCGACTAGAGGTCTTGGATCTCATCAGTCTGTGGGGCAAAGAGTCTGTTCTGTCTCAGTGCCAACCCAGCAAAAGAAATTTAGATATCTATGAGAAGATATCTCACGGCATGTTGGAGAAGGGGCACAACAGGGACGTGCAGCAGTGCCACATTAAGATCAAAGAGCTGAGGCAGGCTTATCAGAAAACTAGAGACGCTAAGAGCCATTCTGGCTCCTCACCCAAAACATCCCGCTTTTATGAGGAATTGCATGCGATTCTCGGCGGTGACCCCACCACTGTGCCACCTTGTAGCATTGATACCTCGGAAGAATCCCAGTCCAGGACTGAATGAGGAGGACTCTGTGGATGAGAAGGATGAGGATGAGGAAAGCAGGGTTCAGGAGAGTAGGGTATTCGTTCTCCCTGAAAGCCAGGATCTGTTTGTTATCCCAGAGCAGCCTTGCCACATCCAGAACAGCAGGACTGATCGAGAGGTCAGGGAAGGCACATCTGGTGAGTATGTGGGGTCAATCTCATTTTTGCGATTTATGTCTTTTGTCCAGCTTCTTAAACAGAGTTTGTGTTTTTGAGGGGATGGGCTTTCTGGGTAATGGCACACTTCAGTGGAGGTTTACTCCTGGAACAAACTATTTATGTGCAGAAGTATGCTCCGAGAATCCTCAAGGAAACTTTCATGTAGGTAATCTGTTAACCTTTGCAAAAGGTTTCTGGGAAGGGCAGCCTTATTTCTTTTGCCACGGTAGGAGACTTTTCCCTGCCACACTGTTATTAAATGGTCAGGCATCATCATGTAACACAGCATAGCAGCATAAGGGCCAGGCCTGTACCCCGATGCTTGAAGCAAATCTTCCCTTTCCACCTTCGTTACCCTCAGGATACTGATATTACACATGGTCACCTGGGGAAGATGGCACAAGTTTAAAATACTCGACCTGTACAGTCACTCTGTGTTTTTCCTCTGCCATGGACAGTGTCCCTTGGCGCCTCCCCAAGACAATTCCTAGTCCTAATGTTGCTATAGGCGTTATGGGTCAGGACACTGGTTGCCCTATGTTTTCTGCTGCTACACTTCACCCGCAGCATCCTATAATGTTTTGCTCACCTCCTCCCAGTCCAGTTATTGGGGTGCTACAGAAGAGCCCGGTAATCCCTCTCCTTGCTCCAGTATGGATTGTGGATTTTAGTGCTAATTAAACCTCTCCATAATGGATGCAATGGCTGCTTGCTTATCATGTCTGGAATACCACACTGACCCGTCTGATAGGAACAGATTGGAATGCAGTCTGGCTTCGCCTTGTGAACATGAAGGGGAGTTCTTTTTACATTGTAACGTTTCTTTTGCTCCTTTGGATCAGCTAATAATGGCAACTTTGTCCTTTGCTTTTCTTACAGTCGACATTTCGGCCTTCAGTCCATCTTGCAGAACTCTTGCTGAAAGACTTTCCCAGATTAGAAAGCGTAAAAAAAAAAACCAACACGGGATGACAAAAATTCAGTGAACTAATGAACACCTCCACGGCTGCTGACACAGAGCTCAGAGCCTGGAGGATGTCCTTGTCTGAAAAACTAGACATGGACATGGCACACAGAAGATCTGCCCAGGAGCAGGAACCTGATCTGCAGCAGGAGATGTTGCATATTATAAGGGATCAATCCAACATGCTGAGACATCTGGCATCATTCCAGGAAGAGCAGCAGCAGGACAGACTCCCTCTGCAGCCCCTTCAGAACGCTCTGCCACCTACCACTTTATCAGCCCCCACCCCCAAGCGCTGTAGGAGGAGGCTGCAGAGTGCAGTACTTGCTGCACTCCACACCCGTGGAGATGAGCAGAAAGATGCAACGGCCCTTTTAAGAACTGCACGCAGCCACAGTTGCTTGCATGGTGACACTTTACGATGTTAATTTATCCTCCTTTTCCCCCATTGAAAGGGGTCACAAATAAAACTTTTCAGCTTTAAAAAACAACTGCCTTTATTTATTCATAGCCTGAGTGGGGAATGAAGGGGAGAGAGCCGCTGGTGCAAGGGTAGGGGAGGGCACAACAGAGATGTACATTACTGTGGTTCATTGCAAAACTGTTTTTTCAATGCTTCCCATAGTCGAAGCACTCCACAGTTGGCTCTGAGCGTAGCACTGGAATCTGGCTGCTCAAAATTTGTGGCCAGCCTATCAGCCTCCATGCCCCAACCCTGGGGGAACTTTTCACCCTTTGTTTCACACAAATTATGGAGCACACAGCATGCAGATATAACTGATGGGATGTTCTTTTCACTGATATCAAGCCTATTAAGCAGACATCTCCATCTGGCTTTTAAACACCCAAATGCACATTCCACCACTATTCTTCACTTGCTGAGCCTGTTATTGAAATGGTACTTCTTGCTGTCTAGCTGCCCGGTGTAGGGCTTCATTAGCCAAGGGACGAAGGGGAAGGCAGGATTCCCCAGGATCACTATTGGCATTTCCACATCCCTAACATTTATTTTTTGGTCAGGGAAGAAAGTGCCCGCCTGCATCTTATTGAACAGACCCCAGTTCCTAAATTTGCATACGTCAGCACCTTTCCAGACCACCCCACACTGATGTCGGTGAAACATCCCTTGTGATCCACAAAGGCCTGCAACACCATGGAGAAGTATCCCTTCCAGTGTATGTACTCTGTGGCAAGGTAGTGAGGTGCTAGGATAGGGATATGCATGTCATCTATTGCCCCCCACAGTTTGACAACCCCATTGTGGCAAACCTGTCCACTATGTCCTGCACATTTCCCAAAGTCACTATCCTTCATAGCATAAGCTATTGATTGCTCTGCACACTTGCATCACAGCAGCTCCAACGATGGATTTACCAACTCCTAATTGATTCCCAACTGACCAGTAGCAGTCTAGGGTTCCAGCTTCCACAGAGTGATGGTCGCTCGCTTCTCCACTGTCAGAGCTGGTCTCAAGCGAGTATTCACGTGCTTCAGGGCTGGGGACAGTTCCATGCAAAGTTCAAAGAAAGTGAACCATTTGCGAACACAGGATTCAGACTTCCACAAAACTATGGCCTATTCAATCCAATCAGTGGTGATTTGTCAATCTTTAAGGGACTTTTATCATAAATCCCCGCCAAAAAAGTTGTTCAGTGGAAATTAATGTGGGCTGTAGAAATCACAGGAATGCTATAGTTATCAAAACAACCAGCAAATTAAAAATTAAGATTAAATTTTGAAACTCAAGTATTTGAAAGTACAAAATAGAACAGTCGAAGAATCAAAACAACTGTACCTCTCCCTGTAGAGAAACCAAACTTCCATCACGCTTTCTTTATTCCTTTCATTTCTACTTCGTAAATGTTATTTTTGAGTCAAGGACTTTTTCCAAGGCTATTAAGGCTACAGACTTCTTAAATATGGATGTGTCGCTATGTTGATAACATGACCGTATGATTGCCTTCTTCCCTAAATTATAATGGTGCTCATGATTCGATGATTTCTCATATTTTTGTTGTGCCCCAATGACTTTCTCTTTCCTCTCCCAAAACCCTACCTGGCATCAGAGACTTACCATCATATTGGGGGAAGATCCTTCCACATGTTATCTTTGAGTGTGAAAGTTCTGCTATCTGTTGCTTACTGATGGTGTTTGAAAGATTCTGCCTATGTGGGAGATGGTGAAGATTCCTATTGACACTGACTTCCTCTAGACAGGCAGTGTTTATGCTGGAGAAGATCCTTCCGCTGCCTGCTTCCCAAGTGATCCATGTAGAAGAGTGTTTTGAATGCTCTATTACTGGTGAAATTCATCAGCCTCTAGTCTTTCTAGAACAAGATTGGTGCTGCAAGGAAGGGGAGATCTGGTACTTCAAAACCAAGAACACTGAAGTGGAGGGGAGGAACCTTGAGAAACTTTCTAATAAACAACTTCAGGGGATGTCCCTTTTAGCAGGACGTGATTTTCCCAGGAGTGTGTTGGTTCAGTACCTAGGGGAGGACTATTGGCAGTTTTCTCTGTTGGTACTTCTGGCACAGCCATTGAGGCTAAAAGCCTTTTTCTGAAGAGAGTGCACGAGGAAGGAGTAGGTATTTGAGTAAGCTGGGAGATAACATGAATGTAGCAATGATAGCGTTATGGGTGGCGGCTGCAGGCTGTAATTTTTTCCAACATTTTTTTCCAGAAAAGTCACCATGACAATCCTCCTTTTCTGTGAAGCCTACAAAATACTTGGCTTAGGCTGCTGGCATGCTGAGACCACAGACTATCATGCTGACCAATATTGTATCTTTGTTTCCTTGTACTTCCCCAGCAGTCTGTCTATATCCATCTGTTATCTCTTGTCTTTTACTTAGGCTGTGTCTACACTACAGACCATACAGTAGTACAGCTGCACCACAGCAGCTGCGCCGCTCTAAGGCCTCCCATGTAGCTGTTCTATGAGACTAGCAGGTGTGGGTACAGATTGGCAGTGCTGAAGTCTCACGAAGCGCGGTGGTATGACTTCAGCACCAAACTGTAAAAATCTACAGCTAAGCCTTATTCATAATATCAGCCCTCTAGAGTAAAAAATCTCAGGAGAACGGATGGTATTGCCAGATTTTGGCTGCATCTAAATTGGACCCACAAAATAGTCCCCATTTAGATGTGGATCTGACCCAGCACTAGAACAATAGAGTTGGAATAAGTTCTGAAGGTTTTAATCAGCTCCACCACCCACTCAAACCCCAACTGCCCTGACATTTGCATTTGAGAGTCACCTCTTGTATGTTTTCAGGTTATTAATCACCTTGTCTCTATTTGCACTTCATAAATATGACAAGAAAGTTGTCAAGCAAATTAGCTGCAAACCAAGAGAAGCTCCATGCCAGTTGCAACAGCATCTGAGCACAGATTAAAAGAAACAAACAAAAAACCAAAATGGTCATTTTGTGAACTCAGCTATCTCAAAGGTAGTTTGAGAAGCAGTTCCACAAGCAACATGAGGAGATGGAACATAACCTGGATAGAGTGTAAAAATAAACTCTGTAGTGTCCCTTATACAAAACACTTAATAGAGAGGCAGCTCCTTACAGAGTTGTAACTTTAAAACACAGTTTTATTGACTTAAAGAATACCTGTAAGTCCAGCAAAAGATTAAACCTGATCTTGGAGAAGTCCAGTGCTGTTTACTGAGAGATCAAAGAGTTCCATTAACAGTGCAGCAGGAGGTAAAATATATGTCACAAAGTTTTATGTAGCTCTGATGAGGGTCCCTTGGATAATTAGAAGAGACTCAGAAGATGAAAACTACAGAAGGAGATGAAGGAGGGGGATGGGGATGGGGATGGGGATGAGAAATTACTTCTGATCTAGAAAGAAGTAGTAGACCAAATTATTTTAATGGTAGCTTCTCAGGAGCACACTGTGAATACCAAGCTGATTGCTATAACTGCATGTAAATGTAAAGCCCTAGACTGTGAGCTTATCTTCACCACAGACATGTCAAGACAGAAACATCAAAATCATGTACAGACCCTCCATAGTAATTGGTCAACACTGTAAGTGGTTGGAAAAGTTCCATCAAAACTTTTTATTTTAATGAGAAAACAAGGAGTGGAAGTAGTGAAAATCATTTATTTTTTAGTTGAAATGCAAGGAGAGAAGAGCAGTGTTTTTGTAGCTGTGTCAGTCCCAGGATATTAGGGAGACAAGGTGGGTGATGTAATAACTTATTAAACCAACTTCTTTGGTGAGAGAGACTTGCCTTAAAGCTTACATAGACTTGAAGAAGAGCTCAAAAGCTTGTCTTTGTCACCAACAGAAGGTGGTCCAATAAAAGATATTAGCTCATCCACCTTGTCTCTGGGAAGAAGAGTGTCATCTAGGAGTATGTGTCAGGATAAATATCAAGAAGGGGAAGAAATGCTCATCAACTCAGGAAGCAATGAAGGCACTGGGAAAGCCACTGAAGAGATAACACTGGAGCCAGCTAATGGAGCAGATCATAGATGCTCACCAAAGCTATTTTATAACAACATGCATAGTATTACCAAAGCTTTCTACCAATAGGTCTCAAAGCACTTTTAGAAAGCATGGGTAATTATTTTATAATTTTCTCCACTTACAGATGGGAAAACGGAGATGTTGAGAAGTGAAGTGCCTTGTCCAAGACCACACCATAAGTTATTGACTGAACCTGAAAGCATATTCAGGCCCCCAGAGTCCTCATATCCACTGGACTGCACTGCTGTCCCCCAACTGACCGCATGCTGTCTTCTAGAATCCAGATGGTAGCAGAATGATGAAGGGAGACAGTTCTTTGTGGCCAGGACTGTATCTGCATAGCTGCTGGTACAACGAAGCCCAGTCATGCCTGAGGCCCCACCATGCTACAGACATGTTAAATAATAATGAAGAGGAAATGAATTAACACTGTTATACCAAATGGCTCCTTCATGTAATCATAAGAAGCAAGTGTGGTTCACCAGCCAGCGAGTGGGGATATAAATAGAAGTCAGCATGGTGGCAAAACTACTGAGAATTCCGTGGTCACCTTTACAGCCATGAAATGTGCAAATACTATGTCTAATCCAGTAGAGCCAATGGCTACTGGTTACTGAGGACTTGGCAAGAAACGCTGACAGTTACATCACACCTGCTGGGAAATGGATATGCATCATCAGTATAGCTCGGGTTTAATGTGCGTTGGGTGAAAGCATTGAAAAGGGCAGGTGCTATGAATGTGACCTTATCTAAATTTCATTCAGTCCAGAGTAGAACAGAGCCAGACTGCCTTTGCAACAAGAAACAAAATAAACTTTTTTAAAAAAATTAAATCTGCTGCAGAGAAATCATTGACAGTAGCAATGTTAAACTGACTAAGTTTAACTGGATCAGTAAGTTCAGGATCTTCACATCAGCTCAGTGTTTACTTTGCCTGGCTATAAAAAATAATTTCTGTGCAAAATATCAGTAGCTTGCTTTATGGCAGTATGAGGTTCCAGAGGATAGAACTTAAAATGCATCAAGTTTTGTTTAGTAGCAGGAATAGGCCCTTCAGCAAATTAGTCATCTACAATACAACTACTTTTCTTCCTGAGGGGTCAGAGCTTAGGACCAATGTCAAATTATACAGTAGACAATTTCTAAAATTGAACCAATTTTATTTCTAGTTCACAAAAGTGCAGTCATGAGGTGGAAAAGTGGTGATAGATGAGTATGATAAATGCACTTTAAAGAAAAGTGCCCCAAGAAAGCTGTAAAGAAGTATTCAGCTGTATAATATCAGATTTCCCATGAAAAGAGTAGCCATTGATATGCTCAAGAGCTACCTCTAACAGAATCTTAATTAGTACATGCAACTTGCATCCCATGTAAAGACTGCTTTCCTGTATCCTGGAGAAGAAGATGGTCGTATTTTAGCAAGGTCTGATGCTTTGTTATTTGTATTGTATTTGCAAATGGACTTTAAATTTAGACCTTTTCCGAAAGAAGCCCTTTTCCTCTCTTCCACCACTAAGAGAGGTTAGGGCACTGACAACTTTGTTTCTTTTCTTTCATCAACTGAAAATTATACCTAGTGTGACAATAGAGAAAGGAGTGATACTTAAACCTGGTAATTCACCATTACCTAAGTTTACAAGAAAAAAACTGAAAGGAAGTCATTTGTTGACTAGGAGAATTTTACAGTGAGATAGTAGTTCAAGAATTGTCTCGATAACACAAAAGACTACAAAGTCTGTCTAGAGTTTTTATTCGGAATCAGAGAGGCTACTGAGTTCAATGAATGGTAATTCATTGCTTTTAATTTTAGAGGTGTACTCTTCAGAAATGTATACACGTAATGCTGTGTACTCAGCCCAGGCAAACCAGCCTAGCTAGCTCTGCTGTGATTTGGATGGTAACATCTACATTCATTGTTGGAGCAGTTAAACCATTAGCGAGGATGTGACCTGACCATATCTCGAAGGCTTTGTCATGGAGACATAGTCAGGTCTCATCCACACTACGCCTCTTAGCTGTGCTGCAAGTGGCTAAATTTGAATTGTAAGATGGGACCAGTCTAGTACAGTAGTATGGGCCAGATACTCCTCTGGTGTAAATCAGCAGAACTCTATTAACTTCAGTGGAGCAATTCACCAGATAAGAATGTGGCCCTATGTTTGGTAATACAACATGAAAATGCAAGTGAGGGACCAGATCATCAGTTGGTGTAAATTGGTATAGCTCCATGGAAATCATTGGAGCTTCGCTGATTTACAGCAGCTGAGCATCTGGGGACAGTAGCATTTTATTATTGAGTGTCAGTGGATAATTAAATATGAGGAGACAATGCACAATATACAGATTTTTTTGTAGTAGAAAAACACATTATTGTTGAATTTTTAATAAGAAGTCATTCGTGGTGTGTAAATTCCATTATTTAATGTGTGAATGTGCAAAGCATGAGTGAATCAATCCCATGGTCTTTATTTTAAATGATGACAGTGTTAGCTATCAAAGCACATTCTGTTGTTCGCTGAACTCTTTAAAGAAGCAGGAATTGTAAGGTTTTATATGTCATGGAAGGGTTAAGAAGTGAAAGTTAAAGAGCGTAAAGTGTCATTGTTTTAGTACCAGCAGTGTTATGTCTCTTCTACAGTGCATAAAGAAAAAAGAAATGCTGACAAGAAAAAAATATAACACTTTAAAAACTTTCCCGAGTCTAAGGAATGTACTTTTAAATTTGTGCCAGTTACAGTAATTAGTAAACTTGTTCTTAATAGTGTTGTTAAAATGTATTTTTTCACACTTTCTCTGACTTTGACACTGCTGCTTTTGAAACTTCATTTTGCACTTTGTTCCATTGTTCTTTAATCTGCTGCACTTTGCATTTAGTATCACTGAAATTTCGTACTTACTATGTCAATAACATCTGGCAAAATTGCCACCTATTAAGAGTAAGTGTTCTTTTTTCTCCTGTGAGAAATGTGATGGTGTATTATATTGGTTTCCCTTGAGAGGCTAAGGAGACAATTTTAAAGCAGATAAATGCATTAAAGAAATAACCTGAACTACAAGAGAAGGTTAACGAAAGTCAAAAACTTTTTTTTTTTACCTTTTATTTTCCTTTGTTATAAGCATTTGGGGAGTGACAAAATAGTTCAGTTATGCAATCTTCTGCACTTTTGGACGTATGCTACCTTTCATCATGCTGCTGCGGAATATGTTGTGTTCTCATAGGCTTTTATATACATCAATATTTTTTCTGCCCATGTTGGATTGGTGTCAGCTCAATGATGAATTGCAGCCAGTGAACTTGTAAGTTGTGTACTGTCAAATGGTTTTAAAAACATGAGTGTTTTCCAGAGGAGCTATTGGCAAGGTTGTATCTGGACTTGTGTAGGTGTGCAAAGGAGATACGTGATCCCACCCTTTGTGCTCCAGTTCGGACAATTCCATTTCTCATGCTCCAGTTTAGTGCTAATAGCAGAACTATGCTCCCCAAAGAAGACAGGATGCTTTGAGGTGGGGTCACGGCCCGAAGTCCTTGTGTACTGGCCAGCAGAACGTAAAAGGCTGATGGTCCCCTGAGAACTTCAGGAAATAACATGCCTGCCTCAAGTATAGTGTTTTTAATGGCTATAGTGGGGCAATCTCTCCCCACATGCCTTGAGGCTGTGCCTTAAAGGCATGATCTAGCCCTTACTAAACACAATGTTTTCGCTAACTACAAAAAATAAGTGTTACCTGCGGTCCATATATCCAAGTTCCCTAATAAATTAAACAAGATACTTTGATTTATAGAACTTTCATTCAGGAGTCTCTTCTCTCTTTACTTTGGGAGGGTAGCCTGGTCCGTGTAAGTGTCAAAATGTGGCTGAATTGGTCTGTTGCATTGAGCTGAAAGGTAAGTGTGGAGAACTTTTGCAGGGGAAAATCAGTGAAGCTAATTTTCATAATGCCATATTCCATAGCAGTGCGGGAATGTGAGCTGGAAAGTGGGTAGGGAGTTTAGGACCTGATTCAGAGACCAAAAATTCAATGGGAATCCTTCTGTTGATTTCAGGCTTTTGGTGAACAGGTAAGTGTACTGGGGATGGGAATGTAATGAGCTGAGACATAGTAGTGTGAGATTCTGGCAACCTGCTGGATTAGGGAAAGGATTTTATCTCTTCATATCCCCCATGTTGGTCCCTTGCTCTACAAACCCTACGAGGTCTGGTTTTGTACAGGGGATGTGAATTTCATGCCCTGCTACATGCACAACTCCAAATTGCATAACAAGAGTTATGCATGCACTGTATCAAGGAGAAAACAGACTGGCTCTGAACTCTGCAGAATATATCTGTCCCCATGGAAAAGCAACATAACAACTAGCCTACAAGAAACTGTTTTCTTTTTAATTGGCACACTGGACTTTAACAGTTGGCCTAAACAGTGCCTACTGTTTATGGGTAAATCGATGGATTACGTGTCATAACTCCTTCTTCATATGTGTGTGAAATTCCAGAATATAAATGGCTTGATCCAGTTCTTTTGAATTCAACAGGAATTTTGCCTAAGTAAGGAGTACAGGATTGGGCCCAAATGAGTATATAAGAGCATGTCAGGTTATCTGTTATATGTAAGTATTGCTGTATGCATCCTACTTACTGAAACATTTTTTGATTTTCCACTATTTCAGTCTTGCTATTTGGCTACAGTATAAACCACTTCCTAATTTTTTGCAGTTTACATGGAATATTTATAAGGGAATTTACTTCATTATAAACATACCCAGGTGATGTGTTACTGCCTAAACTTTGAATGCCTGTCTTAGAGGACATAGAAACAGAAGAAGAAAGCACATTTTAACATTGTCACGGTTTTCTTTCTTCTACATATACAATTAAGGCTCAGATATTTGCATCTGAATTGATCCTGAATTATAATATGAAGTTTACATACCACTGGTTACAAATAATGAGATAGTGAAGAACAACAATTGTATGTCTTCTCCCAGATTTCCCCTTTTTTAAAATGTCCCCTTCTTCATTCTTTATTGGCTACAACTTAACATATTTTCCCTGACATGAATACATTCATTTCCTATAAAACGACTCCTTTGACAGTATTTATTTTAACATAATTTTAAACCACAAAGGATTATTCTGAACAATACACAAATAAGGGCCTAATGAGCACAAACATGAATCAAACAGCTCATGTGTTGTCCAGTGTCATCCAACTGGATAATGTAGACCTCGTAGTTAGCCTTCTTTATATTATTGAAGTCACTTCTCATTTCTTAATTTAGAAGAGATGGCTCATTGCTTTCTATTGAAAATCCAACAAGAATTTACATCAGAGGTTTCTGAACTTTTTCCAGCCAGGAGCTAAGTTGATAGCTAAAGCTTACTTGTAGGGCTGTTGCACAATTTTTCAGTATAAAGGCAAATTGTGATAGATTATATAGGACCCGATTGTCCAACCTTTACTCATGTTGACTAGTCCTCCCCTTGACTTCCATGGGACTACTCATTGAGCATGGTACTACTCCGCTTGAGGGAGGGTATATCAATCTGGCCCAATTGTAGGGGAAATTGGTTTTGGATCTTTACGGTTGTCTGTCTTTGTCATGCTATCTGTTTCCTTATGTCTCTCTCTTCTTTTATTCCCCATCCTTTTTTCTCGTTTTGTGTCTCTCTAAGCGTCTCTCTGATTTCCTCTTTGTTTTTTCAGATTTGAATTAGTGCCTGGAGAGTCAAACTGGGATCCTCCTTGCTTTCAAGGTTTGTATCCATGATGCAGACCTTAGTCAGTTGCATTCACTGCAGTTGGTACAGGTAAAATACTTTGCTGTAGATGGTCAGATAATGCCAGCTGCCAGCACCTGTTATCTAGCAAATGAAAGTTGGCAGAAATGGTAGTCCACTTTCCCATCTAGATGCAGCCTGTCAGTTGAAACCTGCCACATCTTGCCATTCATTTACAAGTCCCCTTTGTTCCACTAGAGGTTCTGATCCCCAGTTTGCTAACCATGGAACTATGTGGTTAGCTGGCAAACTAGCAGCAGTACTCTGAATCTTCATGAAAAAGACCTACATTCAATTAACACAACCAGTCTTTTGCTTTTGGGGCTAGAAGAAGCAGAAAATACTGCAGAAACAGTAGAGGGAGGGGATACCTCTATTCAGTCAAAGAGCAAAATCAACCTATTCATTAAAAGCACAGGTGGGCAATCCAAGTCAGCTAGACAGATAGTGTTCAGTATCCTCTTACCCACAATTTCTGCTTCCACTTCTTCTCCGAGTCTAAATGTGATTTTAAATTGTTATTTACTATTATGATTAATGGGTTGGTAGGCTGAGAGCCAAATTCTTCAGCGTTCAAAAAACTACAGCTTATAAATTATACTTCCATAAAATACTAGAGATGATTCCAGTACATGTGTAATAATTGTTGTTTCTTGAGAGCTGGAGTGAGGGTGGGATGCAGAATCTGCCTAAATGTGGATAGGTAACTTTCCTGCCTGTCTAATAAACAGAGTATTAGACAGTGGCTTCAGCTGCTTGTCTGTCATCTGCTCCCTCGTCTTCCCCCACTTCTTTCAGTTGGGGAAAAATGAATCAGACTTTGCCCTTTGTCTCTTATCTAATGATTTCCTTAATTCAAGCCATTCCCCTCCTGAATATAAATAATCAGGCCCCAGAATTTTTGGTCACATCAGGTACACGTGTGTATCTCCCAGTGAAATTATAATGAACAAGCTCTAACATTCTGGCACCAACACACTGCTAGTCTTACAGAGTATTTACAAATGTATAGCATTGGATTATAGGCAGAGAACACTCAGAGGGATACCATCCCTGCTTATCTGGGCTAGTAGAGAGAAATACAGAGCAGAGAAGATAGAGGAGAACAGAAGGAGAATGGGGCTTCTCACAGGGACAGGCATCTTCCCACAAAGATTTGATTGGAGTCATATGGGGTTAGATTCAGCCAATCAGAGAACCACATCCAGTTTCATGTGTCTTATGACCAGTTATCACCAATCAGCCCATTTGAAGAATTACAGGATATCTGTCACAAAATTTTTCTCAGTAAACTTTGTAGCAAAACAATTTTTTTCAAACAAAGTTTAATACAAAAAACTTCAAATCTTTTAAATTGTCCCAGTACAGTAAACATTTTGCAATCATGAAAACAGGTGTGTTTCAATTTATAAAAGGATTTTGTTGTGAATATTCTGGCTTCCTCCACTTTGTGGATTACTGAGGACACACAGAGGCTCTGCTTTGACCCTGGTAGGCAACTAAGACATGCAGTTATTATACAGTTTCTATCAACACACATTTTTGCTATTAACCTTTAGGTTTAAATGTTAAAATAGAACTCCTATTTATTCAATTAAAAAATAGCAGTAATTACTAGTGTGATAATGGGAACAGAATGTTGACAAACAAAAATTCTAAGTATCTCAACAACTAATGGTGCTATTAAATATTAAAACACCAAGAATGATTTTTTCTAAAAGCATGAAATAAATCACTGATACATGTGCCTATGCAAAAACTTAATAGAACTAACAAACAACAGAAGCAAAACTGAAACTTGCCTTCACTGCTGATTCAGCAAACAGCTAAGCACATGCTTAATTTTAAATACATAAGTAATCTCTTGCCTGTTCTATGAAGGCTTGATCTGGCAAGGTGCCAGGCACTCTTGTCCAAATCCTGCAATGCACATATTAAGCATGTTTAATATTAAGCATGTGAGTAGTGCCACTAAAGATAATGCCTAATGCTAAGCATGTGCTTAAATGCTTTACAGGATCAGGTAAGTCAGCTCTGCATCTTGCAGGATCAAGCCCTTGATCATTTAAAGCAAATGCTTAAATCTCATAGGCCCTGTTATGGTTAAATCCTATTGAAGCCAATCAGTACTATTTTTAATTGAGATAAAATCTTCATTGGTCACAATGAACTGTTTAGCTATTTTCCATCTAGTGAATGGCCATATAGAGTGTTAAGCAATTTTGGCTTTACCTCAATCCCTTGATTTCTCTAGTCAGTTATTACCTGTCCTCTAAAGCCTTATTTAATTATACTTTTTTCTTTCAGTGACTTTAATAGACCCTGATAGGAAGCTCAGATAATACAGTATGTGTATAACAGCATGCCAGCCAGAGAGGAAGAAGAGAACCTGACTACCGAATCACAAGGGAAAACTACTACACAGCACCCTGTTTATTAGACACAGGGGAGACATTTTTGCCATCCTCACGGTAGGGAGGTGGGCAGATAGGATAGCTGATCATTATTTGTCCTTTTAACTCATCAATAATTAATACTTTTCACATATAGTCTCTTCTGGGTAGGGTGTTACACCAGGGTCATCACTGTCGTTTCTGAGCACCTTCCACTAGTGCGACTACACATCTGTCAATGTTTGTTCTAGCATCCTCTCCTCAGACAGAAAAATGGGAGCAGTGGAGTGTGTTGTTTTGGATTATTTTAAACAATATATACATATGTTGCTGTATGTTTATTAGAAAAAGCAAGGCCAAAGAAATATAGCTCCCACAACCCTGGTTTTCACCATCCTCTGCTTTTGCTATGTAGAATGTATGTAAGACACCACTTAGAGCACTATGTACAATACTTCTTAGAGGTTTAGTCTGACGTTTTTATTTTAATGTTGCTTTAAACTAATAATGGGCTGGATTCTTTCATGCGTGGCAGCTCCTTTGCATCCCTCAGGCAGCTGTAGCCCAGCTGCAAATGCCCAACAGAAAATTCCCCTGCTATACAGAACTTTGCACGGGGCGTTACTAAGCTACAACTGGCTCTACATCTCTGACTCCATCCCAAGCAGGTGTAGGGAGGGGACACAGCAGAGCTCTGCCATACTGTACCTATCCACCCTTGGCACAGGGCACAAGAGGGACCCACGCTAATGCTGTAACTTAGAGCAGCCTCGCAACAGCCCCAAGTTGTCTCAGGGCCAGTGCTGGTCTTTAGAATCAGCAACAGAACAGACTCTCTGGTGCCTCATTCTCACGCTTCTGGGCCAAACTTAGCTCTGGCACAGGAAAGAGTCTAACTTGGTGATTTTTTTTTAAATGATGGACTGGCCTTATTCCAGCACATGCTACTTACAGAATGTAGAATACATTCAGGTCTGCTGCAAGTGGCTGAACTCCTTTGATTTCTTGTTTCGTATTGGATTAAGTGACTGGGAACCATTTGATACTCCCTTTCAGTTTTCAGAAGAAACTGGTTTATTGTTAAATCTTGTCCATATTACAGATATCCACATATGCACGTATGTACATGATGCTTTTAGGTATGATTAACTCCAATCTCGTAAGTAAGATATAGTCAGTTCCGGTCACTTGGATGGGTGACATCTGAGGAAAATTCAGGAAGTGGACGTTTTGGTGACTGAATAGGTTGCACTCTCCCCTTTCTGTAGGGGGCACTGATAACTGAAGCATTGACAATAAGTAGAGACGGTTTGATGTTGAATATACCATCTTTTGAATGAGAGATAAAACCAAGGCCCTGATTCTTTGTAATAATTGAAAGAGCACAAGACACCGAAGTATTGCCTGATTCAGTTTTGGTTAATTAGGGTAACTGCAGTCAGCGTACTTAAAACATCCCCTTTGCAGCTTGACTTGGAGAATTTATTCTTTGTGAAATCTCTTCAGCATTCGGTCTTGTTTCCGAATGGCTGGCATATTCTACTGCAGAGGTAGCTGCATTTCAATGGTGGATGAATAATATCCATGTATATATCTTGTAATGCAATGTGGGATCCTATACAAAAAATGTATGTAATATTTTTACATTTTTTTATTTTTTATTTTTATGTGTTTTATTTTTTATTTTCATTTTTTATTTTTATGTGTTATTTACTGGTTTTTTAAAGAAATGGATCAGTATCTCATATGCATCTGTATGTTATCTTCACCTGTTTGCTGCTACTCCCAGGGCAAACCCCAGCCTGAGAGCAGTGAAATTAATGGGAATTGGGCATGTTGGCTCTTCTGAGAAGCCCGCGAGGCATCTATCTACATCTTTAGGTGCTTGAATACCTTTAAAATTCTGGCCCTTATGTCCACTCTTCTAATGGCCCTGACTACACACACACAAACAACCCATATGCCAAATGTTATTTCAGGTGCCACCTGCAGCTATATCGCATGTCTACTGCTACCGGCCACTGCTGATGCTGAATTCCTGAGCTGTCTTCCCTTGCTGCCTCCTCTTTAGCTCTACTTCTGGACTTCCTGAACAACACAGAGAGCTCACCTAAGGACACACAGCCTTCATAAATCAAGGGCTTTCAGGCAGACAGGAGCAGATGAGGTGAGGGACCTCTCCCAGGTACAAGGCATGGGATGGAACTAAGCATAGGAACTGGATGAAATCATATGTGTATTAGGGCCAGGTCCAAACTGGAATCCTGGATCAAAGTCATCCTTGAATTTTGGGAAATCTGGGATCTGGTTCTGAACCTGGTGACTTATTTAATGGGCCTGACTTAGAAGCTCAAATTTGTGGAAAATCTAGTTAGGAAAAAGAAATGCATAGCTCTAGCCATATCTACTTTATGTAGATTTCCACAAAGCCCGGATCTGGTCCTGCCTAAGTATGTGAATATGGGCCAGATTCTCTTTTAAAAATAATCATAATCTTTTTTGTTATGAAAACCTCATATATTTTGAGACTATTTTCTCAAAACAACTGGTCAAATTATCAATGCAGAATAAAAGTAAAAATCAAATTAAACTATGTATGTGTCAGAAATATATTGTAGCTTGCTGTGCCATTTGATTTACAGGTCACCAGTGATATACAATAATAATAACTACCTCACTTGGTTGTCATAAGGCTTAACTCACTAATGTGTTTCAAACACTGACAACTTGGGATGAAAAGCATTACAGAAGTGCAAAGTATTATTAAATAAATGAATGAGTTTAGTGATCCTACTTTTTTCCTCACTCTAGGTTTTGCCTAAAATCAAAATGAGTGTCATGGGTTTTTTTTATTTTAAAACTTTTTCTGAAGCTGATCTTTTTGTAAACAACTCTCTCTCTCTCCCTCTCCCCCCCAATGGATACTCAGTTTTAGTGGTTTAAGTTATTACTGCATGATATGTGCTCTTTAATAACAAAGGTTCACAGATGCTGAAACTTATGTCATGAAGTAAATCTCCACTCCAGTAAGAACCCAAGTCAAGCTATACTTTCCAGTCAGAAAAGTTGTTTTCTGTAACAGTTTTTTAAATCAACATTAGTACAGTGTTTAATAACCTATTCTGTAGAGAAATCATGCCTTTGCAGAGAAATGTAGTGTTCTAAGAGCCCCAGAAATATAGAAATAAAAGCTTTAGATCATTACTTGAAATCTCACATTTTTAGATGCAGATTTTTTTTTAATTACAATAATTTGTACTGCTTTTTAGAACCTGGTGAAATCTGTGCTCCAAAGGTATGGATAGGACTGTAAAAGTGAAATAATCTGTGCAATTTTCTTAGGTTATAATAAAACTTAATTGAAGATTACTCTTTTTTCCCCCTTTTTTTAAAACCATGAAATCACAGGAAAGTATCAGGAGCCTTGAGTAACAAGCATCAGTGGTATAACCAAGATGGAAAAAAATCTCCTCATAATATATGTGAAAAATACGTTTTAGGCTGCAGCAACGAATGCTCTAAAATCAATGCTGTCACTGTGTCAGTACTTTAAAATGACATGGTGATTTTCTAGTTTTAAAATACATCCAGAGGGAGCTAGGGAGTAACAATTTTGCCTTCTCTAATGGTGTATAAGGGAATTTGAATACAGAGAAGAGTAACATAAATGACTAATATTTGTTTTGGTTTTTTTATAGGAACTGTTGATCAGAAACTGGTCAGACGTTCCCAGAGTGGTTGAGAGCCTGTCAAGGTCACTACCAAGGACAAGAGAGTCAATTAGTATGCAGATCAGAGCCAAGGAGTTCAAAGGTATTGTTCCAATTCAATCACATTAGCCAGGCCAGTAATGAACAAACGGCATGACCTTAATCATGGAGCCTGAACCACTCATTGAAGGAAAGTGTGTGTCTCTGTGTGTATTTGGAGGGGAGGGAGTGTTGGGAGGAGGGGTTATAGTGACAGGAAGGTTTTTTTTAAAGAGACAGTATGAACGGTCGGCTTAATTAGCCATCAATATTGAAAAACTTATTTCATAGCCCTCTTTTATTTTAAAGTACAAATTGCTTTTATTTGGGGTTAAAAATGAAACAGACATAAATGGACAGGTGGTTAGAATATTTAATAAAAATGCTTAGGCATTCACTAATAAGCTAAAGTGCCTGCAGGAAGAGCTGGATAACCTATGTAAAACGTCAAACTAAATTTTGCAATTGCAGAGTCTCTTTCTTAATGTGCTAACTTCCTTAAAGTTTTGAAGTAAAAAAAATTGTGGGTCCCACCCCAATATTACAGAATGTTACACTTCCTGCACTCCATGCAAACAGTGGGAATTTGTAATTGTGCAGTTAATACATTAGAAAGAATGAAGTGGTTTATATATAACAGAAAATATTTGTTTTAATATGTTAAGACTGGAAAACATTAGAACTATATGCAATAATATTTTATACGTTTTAGGTATCACAGTTGCCAAGTTATTTCCCAGATTTCTTAGTATAGCAATCTGCAAGTGTGATTATTTTCTATCTATCTGTCTATCTATCGTACACTTGCACACGCTATACTACACGTTATATACACAGGTATTCTCACCATATTCTCTACATATGAAATACGTTCTGTCTTTTGCTCTCTTCTGTTTATGCTTATATGTAACACACAGATCAGAGCAAAAAAGACAGCATATTTCATATGTAGGGAATACAATGTGTGCATGTTTGTATATAATATGGATGTGTTAGTCGTGACTCCATATCTGTGGTTGCACTGAAATTTCCACTCCAAGCAGGATTAATTTCTCCCTTCTTCTACACTAATAATTGAATTTAGTCACCTTAATTCTTTAACGGACAACTGCATTTTCTATATTTGTAAATATATACATACAGATTTGCAAATGCTACATATTTTCTGCATATTGAAAGATTAAATACTTTGCACATAATTCAGTATTAACCATTGAACATTTGAATGTTACTTAAAATATGCTTAATTGCTTCCAAGATAGTTTATCTTGCAAGTGTTATTTCTTGTTAGTATATGTAGTAACTTATAAGTTTCCAGTATCTCTCTGGGTAACATTTGCTCAACAATTACTTCTGCTGGAGTAGATTTCCCAGGGAAGCTGCAGGCTTCACTGGGGAAGCTGTTTGCAGAAATCTCTTCATTTCTCTGTAAATGAACCACGAGAGACAACTAAGATTTTAGGAATCAAGATTTTTGTTTTTTCTTTCTTACTGGGGAGGTAGTTCACCATATCTCGATAAAAAAGAAGATGCCTAACAGAAAAGAAACTATTCTAGGCTATGATGCACCCTCGGGTTTCATGAATGTTGGGGGAGGAACAATGATTATACAATGCAATAACATATTGAGACACACTTTCAGTTTTACACTTGGTATCAAGTAAATACAGGATATCTCACCCATGAAGGGTGATTATCTTTATGAAAGGAGGAAATGAGTTATTAAGGTCTTTCTCAGGAGCAAAACAAGGATAAGAATCTTTATTAATGTAAGAAACAATTTGTTTTTTCCCTACAGAAATATCCTTCCTTTTTAGTAAATGTTTTTGTCTTAAATTGTATCTAAACAAGAAACCCGTATCAGTTTCAACTGATGCTTAACAGTGCACTGCTTGAGAATATTGTTATAAAACATGTGCTCATTGCCATTTTTGTCTTGATCACAATTAATAATATTTTTAGGCATGAAATGTCTATCCAGTCCTATAAAAATGCTTGTAAAGTATTTGATATTTTATTTGAGGATATTAAAAGATTGTTTAAAAATAAACATGTACCACTGGAGCTGAATTTTCCCATGATTATTCAGATAGTCAATAGGTCTCCTTTGATCATATTATTATGATGCTTCTGCAGGATTTCATTCTAAGACAGGCATATTTTCTCTCTCTCATTCCCTCCCCCCCTCAAACAAGGTCATTGATTTTTTTTTAAATGAGGACTAGAAGTTCCAAGTAGAAGATTAAGTAAGTTCTAACAGTGTTATAAAAGTAAGTGCTTTTTTCTATAATAAAAGGTGTTTAAAAGGTTCGCTACAGCTTTAAACAGAATTACAATTTACTTCTTTCAAGTGTCCAGGCCATAAATTCTTCTCAATTCCCTCTCTCTCTCCTTGTCGGAATTAATGAGATCAGATTTGATCAGGGCAGTGATGTGTTCAGAGCCAAATCACACAACAGCGCGCGTGCGGTAATGGAATTTGCATCTAATGCATACATAAATCAAACATCTTTCTGGACATTTTCATATGCATAATGTCATTTCATCCAGTTCTCTCTGTGCAGAGGGGGAGATTTTTCTCTCTGAGAGAATGACTTTCTTTAATGCTTTCATTTTATTTTCGCTGACTACAATCCCCGAGAATGCGCTCGGTCGGAGAATCTTTCGGGGCGCGGTTGACAGTTCCTTTTCCAAGAGGGGTCCTTCACATTTATCATGCCTCTTCCTCGGGGGCTTTGTTATGCAAATGTGGCTGAAATTGATAATTCCAAAGTGCTTCATTTCGGTTCCTTGGCGGTTGGAGATGGTAGATAAAAAGAAACTGACAAGACACACTGATTGCCCTCAATGCTTGTAACTCTCTTGCTAACAAGGCTCGATATTGTTAAAAATTCCTATTGTTATCAGGGTGGCAGTTCCATTATGCAGGCCTTGCAAATTTCTGATTTGAATATTAACCCTTTAATCACCTTTCTCCCCTCCCCCCAGCCCCAAATCAATTGCCATCAAATGGCTTACGGACACAAAACATTAAATTATTTCCCTATTATGGTTGAACATCTGTGGTACATTTTAAAAACTCCATTAATCATTTTTCAAGGTAAGCTGGAGCATTTTATATCTAGATGTAAAAAAGGGGGGGGGAGGGAAGAGGGCATGTGCCCTAACACAACAACTCTGGCAAGGATAGATTGAACTGCATTGTTTCAAGATCTGCCACTGGGAGGGCGGGGGAGTGGGTGGGGGAGAGGAGAATATTTTCATGGAAATTTCTATTTGTAAAAATCAAATATAATAGTTCCTGAAGAGTGGAGAAGTTTCATTAATTTAAACTTGTGTGTATCTGAACTTTGTGTTCTGACTAAGGTAGGCCTCAGGGAGGGGATAGTGTCTTCATATTCCATAGCATAGTTGATTTTACCTGGCTGTCCTGTTGGCTGTAGATATACCTTTTTCTGGCTACCCAGCAACAAATGTAAGGAAACCTCCATTAATCTGACAGGTAGGTGACCAAAAAATCCATAGAGCAAACGGAAACTGTAAAAAATGAGGGTTCTTTTATGTGTGTTTTTTGTTTGTTTTCCTTTTAAATCCAGTCTATAACTTCACTTGTATAATTCAGTGCAGTTTATCTGGGCAGATTACATTAACTGACTTGTAAATATCCCTGACAGTGTAGTAGAGGGAAATGCATATTTTAGGGGCCTGATCGAAGTCAGTGACGGCTTTGAAGTCATTGAAGTCAGTGACGGCTTTGCCAATGGTTTATAATGGGTGCTGGATCAGACCCTGAAGATGGTGCTTGTCTGCATAAAGACAAGATAAATGTATGTTATAGACCGTAAACAAGTTATGTTTGCAAGTTATATCTGCACTGAAAAAAGCAAAGCTGCTTGATAACTGATTTACCCACTGATTAATGAAAATGTGGCTTCTGGAATTTCGCACGTCCTTTTAACACTTGCTGATATGTGCCCAAAGAAGGTGAATTCCTCCCTCTCCCCCCCAGCCTAATGCCTTCAGGTTCATATTACAAGTGAAGTTAATTTTGGTTTATCGTTTTTCTTGAGAGACCTGATGTGGTTCCGGTTAAAGTAAAACTGAGTATGACAAGGAAAGTACACTGGTTCCTGCGGAACATGGGGGAGAGGGAGGGTTTCCTTTGTCAAATGAAGCCTATTTCATTGCTAACATCAGGCATTTGCAACAATATAATATCTCTGTACAATTACCAGGAAGATTCATCTTAACCAGCTCATGTCAAAGGAACATCAAAGTTTTCCACATTCTTAGTTCTGAAGTCTTGCAGAGCTGTGTCTGCCAAATTATAGTAAATAAAAAAGATACTTGCACAACAGTAACCTCTTTTATATTGGACCAAGGATTTCTCTTCCTCCCCCGTTAAAAAAATCTCTCCCGTTATTGTAGTAACTCTTGGGAAGCTCATATGCTTGGGTTTTCTTTCATTTGTAGGTATGATGACAGATTAAACCTTTGTCAGGAAACTGTGATAATGCCCTCTCTAGGGTCTTGTGAGTTACAGTAGGTAAGTTTTCCATATCAGTGTTTTTTCTTTCAATTATATGAAAACACCCTGTTCATTTTTAATATTTGTATCCTCATTCTTTTACCAAAACTGATACCTTCCTGCCCCTTAATTCAGAAACAGGTATCACTAGAACTGGTTGCTGTAAAATTGTAATTTGATTCTATCATTTAATCAGTCTGTTAGAATAACCAGTGTTAGTATTTTTTCCCTATTGATTTACTTAATTCCATTAAGCACTGTTATTTATTCTCAATGGTATTAATATCATGAGTTGTTCTATAGGTGTATAATCAAAATTGCCACCAATACTATCTAAACTTCGCAATGACAGCTACGTTAGCCAGCCGTAGTCAAATAGTACTAATCAGTCAATATGAATTAATAACTGTCAATAATCATAAATGTAATCAACTTATCCTGTCTGCCATAAAGAATCAGCTGTACCTTTGATTGTTTTAAAAGGTTTCCCATACTTTCCCAGAATTAAAAGAGTGCTTATCTTTTGGAATGAGAAATTTAAAGATTCACATAAATGTTCTAAATTTATTTCTTATTTTCAGTTATATTTAGCTGTGGCTCTGCTGTAATCTGAATACGTAATGTTATCCGTAGCCTCTATGAGACAGAAGAGCACTTCAAAGTGGGTTTCTTTTGCATTGTTTGATCTTTCCTGGGCTCATTTTGCCAGTGAAGGATCTTATGTATTTTTGTAAGAAGAAAACTTGTCAGCGAATATGTGACCGTAGAATTAGAAATACAGCTAAGCTCATATATATATATATATGTACAAAATATATATATAAAATGGCTTCATTATGCATAAGAGGAGGCACTCTTTACTTTGCAGCCCAAAATACACAAAGCACCCATTAGAATGAAGAGGCCTGTGATGTCTCTTCATGTGCAGTGTATAAAGGTACATGAATGTCCTTGCTTGTTGGCATTTAATTTACCAGTTGCCTCTGTAGTGGAGCCTTGGCAGATTCAGCTTGAATCTGAAAGACAGGCTGTCATACCGAGAGTCTGCTGCCTACTGCTGAAATTGAGAGGCTTGGCAGATATGCAAACAGTAACTGGGTTTGAGTTGTTTTGATTACAAGTTAAACAGAAAGTCATTGGCAGGGCCAATGTAAATCTGCTGAGGTTTTTTGGCAAAATCTGTGGAGGTATTTCTATAGTTTCTGCAGAATTCTGTAGCACCTTGATTTCACATCAAAGAATGTCCACCTTTGAACCTGATCTGTGTATAAATGTGTCAGAAATGTAAGTGAACATGTTTAAATTGCTCAGAGTTCCAGATTCAGAAATGTGAAACATATTAACACACAATACTGCACCGTGCTTTGTGCGATTGTTAAATTGTGGAGCCTGGCATTTTATTTAAGTTCATGTACATTTACAGATGTAAAAACGTAATGTGAGTTATAGTCATTTGAAATAAGAATGCAAAATATATTTTAATAAAGGTATCTAGAAAAATCCATTGGGCCAGATCCTGAACTTGGTTATGTCACTGTAAATTAGAGTAACTTTATGAATATGCTTTTTTACTAAAGTAAACAAGATATATCTTTATGGAAGTCATTTCCTCAGGATAGACACTCATATAACAGAGATCAGAATTTGACCAACAAAGTCTCCCCTAACTTTTTTCTTGTCCAATCAAAAACTTTGCCTGAAACATCTTGCCTGTCTGACCATCTGATCCAGATAAAATCCTGGTGCTCACTCTAACTTTATTTCCTACAACATTCATTTGACTCTGTGCCTGATCTTCTATTCTGATTTGATAAAAGTAACCCAAACTGACATGTGAGCAAAAATGGAGTCTGTACATTTTAATTACATTCCCTTTTACAGCTCATCCTCTGTTAATTCTGAGTTAGTGTTTTGAACACTACTATATCCCTTACTGAGATTGCCTTGCAATTTTAAGGCAAAACCATGTTAATTTTGGAAGGAGGAAAGAGAATACATATAATTGTCGCTCCCATTGTTTCTGGCTGGCTGACTGTAGACAGATTTTTGCAAGGCTGTCTTTACATAGCAACAATACATTGATTTACAGAGGCAAGAATATTTCCATGATTGGAAGGACTAAGACCCCTTTATTTGAAAGCTGAGAATCTGCAAAATGTGACAAAGTTCTTGGAAAGAGCCCAAATGTATGGAATCTGCAGCTTTCTTTCTTTTTTTTTCTTTTTTAAACCCACTTATATCTGCCACTTCTGCCTATTAAAGATGGCTTTGAAGGCGAAACAAACCAAATTTAGAGAGAGCATTGTATAGTTCATAATAAATTTTTTTAAAGCCTCATTCGAACAAAATTAATTAGTGTATTATCATTGCGTTTACTTTCTTTTCAGATCTGGTAAATTGGAAAAGGATTTAAAATGAAATAAAGGATTGTTTTATTTGGAAGTTATTTCACTGCTTCTCTCACATATTGTGTGTCTTTTATTCTTATCCAAGTAGAATATAAAAGTTTGTGTTAATAGGTCATGTCAAACCTCTGGTAACATGGGAAACAATGTTATTATTATCAGGTAGAGGTTCATTTGCAGGTACAGGTTAAAAGATGCACTTGCTCTATCTACAGCTAGCCAACTGGAAACAACGGGAGCGACAATTATATGTATTCTCTTTCCTCCCTCAAAATTCATGTGATTTTGCCTTAAAATTGCAAGGCAATCTCAGTAAGGGATATAGCAGCGTTCAAAACACTAAGTCAGAATTAACGGGGGGGTGAGCTGTAAAAGGGAATGTAATTAAAGTGTACAGATTCCTTTTTTGATCAAATAATGTCAATTTGGGTTACTTTTATCAAATCATCATAGAAAAAGGGACTTTGGAATCGTCTAACTATCTTTTATTCCCCCCACTTCCATACTGCAGTCCAATTCTGAATTTTAGATAATGCTTACAAATGTCAAATCTCTCTGAAAGTGATATACTTTACTACTGTTCTTTCTTATAATACAAACATTTCAGTGCAGCTCGGATATTATTTTTCACAATATGCAAGATTCTGATATACGGACAACAGGAGAATATGTATTTTAGCTATAATATCATAAGTGCTTAAAAGTTATTTCTGAGCTGATTTAACATGGAAAATCTCCAGGTAGATTAATTTTATGAGCAGCTTTTATAGGTGTAACATTTCAAGATGAGAAAGCCATGCTTCTGAAATTTAGTTTCGGCAGATTCCATTGGCACCTCCATATCCATCTTTTATTACCTTAAAGTTGAAATTTAATCTTCTTTTTCCTTCTGGTTTTTACTTAATTTCTAGTTGAAATGGCTGGAACTGTATTTTTGTGCTCAGAGTCTGTTGTCTCTATTGCTTTTCATTATTTACATCCCAAATAAAAAAATTTTCATTATAAAAAGTATAGGCACTTAAATTAAATAGCTGTGCTTTTAAGAAATTACAAGGCTATTGATGTCTATTATTTTTACTGGACCAGGTGGTTAAAGCAATATCCCTCAAAAACTTCTTTCCAAAAGGCTGCCTTAATTTTCAAAAAAGCAAGAGAATTCTGTGCTTAACCCACTCATACTATTGTAACAGGTAAGGCTGAAGCTACAGTCCTTGTGCAGACAAAACTGGCATTAGAAACATGTTTTTATAAATATAAATAAATATGTATTCCTAGCATGCCACCAGAATGGTCATGATACAGTAACAGTACTGTGCATAATATATTGTGGACTAGGTAAAAAGGATCATGTTTAGCCATGTTTCTGCATTATTCTTAATATGGATTCACAAAACGCTCCATAGGAGATGTGTGTTGTGAATGCCCATGAATAATAGTATACACTTGCATATTATGCACTTTTCTGTATTTCTGAAACATACTCCAGAATACATAGCAACTCCTTATTAAAAGTGGTTTTTATGCATGTGTTGAGGCTGCTTTTTAAATCTCAATATCTTAGCCATTTGTTTTTTGTTCTCCTTTTGTTCTCCTTTGTCTATATCACAAGAGCTAGTCTATAATATTATGGACTGATGACCTACAAAATAGCTTTTTTTAAAAATGAAGATGTTTTAAATTTCCAGGAGTACAGGTGGGGGGAAATAGCATTTGAAATCTGTGTGTGTGTGACATTTACAAACAGACACATTCAGACTGTAATCTCAATTTTTATGTCTGTTATATACCTTTAATATTGTTCTTAATAACATAAATACTTGGAAACTCTTAACTGTTGTGGTGCCTGTTGTAATAAAGAAATGCACTGTGAGAGAATGACAGGGGTACAAAACACTAAAGAATGATGATCTCCTTACTAGCAATAAGATTGCATAAATTAGGTGTACATAAGTTCCCTGTGATTTATAGCACTTGAAACTTACAAAAAAAATTATATGTGATGTTGTGTTGGAAAATAGCAAAAGCTGGTGGTTATTCATAGAATGGATAAAAGAACAATGATATAAATATGGATTATAACAGCTGTTCTTTGTAAGGATCTTTGTAGACCATTTATATAAATTATTTTCTAAAAAAATGTCCTTGAAGACATACTTAATCATGCAAACTTGCATATCCTATTTATTAATATAAAAAAATTCATTCTTTCTCCCCATCTCTCCTTCCCTCCTTACTGTTAGCCTGTTCATGGAAGTGGCATCTTATCGATTGGATACTTAATAACTATATTCACCTATACTTGCTCAAATGTTTAACTGTTTGCATAGCAACTTGTGTAGTGGTATCTAAGGTAAATCTAAAAAGGGGAATAAAGAAATGTGTTGATTATGACAGCAAGAATTGTTTTTCCTTAAAGGATCAGGTGTATATGGTGGTTTGAAAAAAAATCTAAACATTTTGTTCACCCATTGATTTTAAAAGCATTAAAATTAGTTTGTATGCGGCTATATTCATTAAGCTTTTATATATACTGGTAGTATGAATAGTTAAGGAGCAATAAAGCATTCTGTAGCAAAATATACTTTCCAGTTGTCAGAAGAAATAAAATATATATATTTGGAATGTTTGCTTTCTGTAGAATATTATGATATTTGCCATGTTAATTACAAACCTAATAAAGCAATTTTTTTGTGCATCTTAACCAGCTTATAGCAGTAGATACAACTGTTATGGAAAGTGCTGTGTTCAGGAATTGAGCACTCATACGAATGAGAAATAAGAGTTAACAACATATACCCCAACAGTTCTTATGTTTTAAACCTAAATCCTCCATAAAAACTAATGTTCCAGTATTGCCTTGTTGTAATTATTAACCTCTGTAAGAAGAATGGAAGATGTTTTTCTCTTACGTGACGTTTTCTTCTCTGTTCTTTTTTTTATTTCTCAAGTCAATATCTGCATTCATACCTAAACTAATTAATCTTATTTAATTGAAATACTTAAATTTATTTTTGTCGAAAAAATTGAGAACACTATACTGGACGAGAGCCCAAGGAAAATACACTCTTTTTTTTGATTTTACATATAAGAGCAAAACCTTTTGTTTTGCATTAGAAGAAAGGAGCGAGCGGGGTGTATGTGCAAAACAACAACATGCCATCAGAGAGAATAATGCATATCAAAATGAATTCTTGTTATTGTGTTCAGGTGTATTTGTGAGTAAAAAAATTGAAGTTGGAAAAGTCAATTAAAATGCATTTAAATTCTTTAACATCAGAATTCTTTAATGTGAAAAATTTTGCTAGACAGTTTGTCAGTTTCGCTGTAAGTGTTGCCCTGTGATCATAACTAGTTTCCTCCATCTATGATTGCTGAATGGCTCTGGAATGTGTTACTGCTTCCTGCTCCATGCGAGAAGAATATTCTTGAAAACATGGAAGTACTTATAAAGTAAATAAGCTTTAATTAAATATCATAGTCTAACATTAATCTTTATAGCTCTGTTCCCTATGGAAATAAGAGTGGATATTCAATTTGTTTTGATTAGGAATGAATTTTAACAGAAGGTTTATTTGTGTATTGCTGTGTTCTTCAAGATAGAGTCACATTTGTGTCTACCATAAGCCATTAAGAAGATGATTCTGCATTAATTTGGAATGAGACTGACTTATTTTTATGGTGTATAGAGTAGTGATTAATATTTAGAATAAATGAAATTTTACACACAAAAATAAACTACCTCCCATACATAACAAGCACAGTTTTCCCATTCAATCTGAAATCAGGATTTTTCAAGAGTTAACTATAACGTGTTTCTAGCGTTAACTCTGTGTGGTTTTTGGCACCTCCCAGTTCTGCTGCTCTTCAGTCCCTATAATTGACGCATGCCCTGCAGTTAGGTGACCAGATATAAAGTATGGAAAATCAGGATAGAGGGTGAGGGGTAATAGGTGCCTATGTAAGACAAAGCCCCGAATATTGGGACTGCCCCTATAAAATAGGGAGGTCTGGTCACCCTACTTGCAATGAGCACTTGTTTAGAGCAGTGTTTCTCACAATTTTTATACTAGAGACCAGCTTTCTGCCTTCCTAAACTGTGGCAGGGAGATCTCTGGGACCAGTGCCAGTCCACAGACCGGTTGTTGCGAAATACTGCTTTAGAAGATTGAGGACCTAGTTTCATACTGCTTTCACCTCAACATCCAAACATACTAAGGGTAAAATTGACCTCACCCTTATGAAGCCTGAATAATTCACCCTACTGTGTAGGCCTCACACAAAGCCTTCTGCATCAATTTAATACAGTGATGGAGCTATGACGGGGAAAGACCCAATAAAAGGGGGGATTTTTGCATCCCATGCATGTCAAGGAGCAGTCTGTGTGCTGGATTTATGTAGTCCAATGATGAGGTTAGCATTGGGGATGAAGCAGGCCATAGTGTCTGTAATTATGCAGATCCACATTGCCTGATTTTAAATGTTAATTTCTCAGTGCAGCGATCTGTTCTTTTTCTGTTCTATAAGATACTACACATATCTGTAGTATGGCACTGGCTGCATAACAGATGGCTGAGAACCTTTATATGACATGCAATCAAGTGTTATTCTCCCATGCCCATGGGATGCGTCTCACTCCTGTGAGAATCGTTGCATGTTCAGTGTTTCTCCTTAAATAAAACTCTTTAAGTCTGTCTATACTAAGGATACTTGTACCAGGCTAGCTAGGCCAAGCAAGCTATACCAGTGCAAATCTGGAACATCAAAGCAGTTCACCAGTGTAATATGGGGCTTGCACTGTTCAAACCCACTTAAGACACAATGGTGCAGGCCCCATTTACAGCAATGCGATGCATCTACACTGGGGAT
This sequence comes from Mesoclemmys tuberculata, assembly GCA_007922155.1. Classification (NCBI taxonomy): domain Eukaryota; kingdom Metazoa; phylum Chordata; order Testudines; family Chelidae; genus Mesoclemmys; species Mesoclemmys tuberculata. Next base: position 25,133,329 of record ML675611.1, on the reverse strand, counting down.
TTTGCAGTGGGTAGCCACTTCAGTGTAGACACTGGCCTCAGTAAGTGAAGTTGTCTGCACCAGTATAAAGTGGTCATTCTTTGGAAACATTGCTCTTGCAGCCTGTTGCTTCTACTCTGTAAGAAATGCTGAGTGAGAGAGAAGGAAGCAAGTGAGCCAGAGCAAAGAAGAGGAAGGGCACAGCAGAACATAATTTAGGAGAGACTGGAGAGAGGCAGAGGTAAGAAGAATCTTTCCACATCCCCCTTTATTCTCTCATTTATGACCAAAGTACTGACTAAAGAGTCAGAACAAGAGGCTGCAAGAGTGAACACCACTCTTGGTGGAAAACTTGTACTGACACAGTGAGCTTCTATCCTGAGAGTCTGTCTCATGAACATTGACTATGCAATGCCTCTCTCAGGAGCAATACACATCCTAAGTAGCTGCAGAAATTACTTTCAGCAGTCAAGGAAACCAAAACCAAATCAACAAAATTCCATCTTCATTATAATGCCACGCTCAGGACCTTCAGATATGTTTCTTTTTGTAAACAAGGGCAATTATATTAATGTCAACTTTGGACTATGTATTGACTGTGCATGTTGACAATTGTTTCATGGATTTGAAGGCCAAAAGGGATTATTGTGATCATCCAGGTCACAGGCCATAGGATGATTTAGCTGAGGTTAGTCCTGCTTTGAGCAGAGGGTTGGACTAGATGACCTTCTGAGGTCCCTTCCAACCCTAATCTTCTATGATTCTATGACTTCCTTGAATTAGTTTCTGCTTCTAGACCAGTAGCTGTGGCTGAACTACATTGTCTCTTTTAAAAGGACATCCAATCATGGTTTTAAAAGTTCCAAGGATGGAGAATCCTCCGCAACTTTGGTAATTTGTTAATTACCCTCCCTGTTAACAATTTTTGTCTTATTTCTACTCTATATGTATCTAGCTTCAGTTTGCAGCCATTGGATTATGTTTGACCTGTGAAGAGTGATCTATGATCAAATTTCTCTTTCCCAAGTTGGTACTTACAGACAGTGATCAAATCATCCCATAACCTTCCCTTTATTAAGCTAAATGAACTGATCTCCTTGAGTCTTTCCCTATAAGAAATATTTTTCAATCTTTGAGTCATTCTTGTGGCTCTTCTCTGAACCTTCGTCAGTTTCTCAACATCCTTCCTGAAGCGTAGACACCCGAACTGGACACAGTACTCCAGTAGTGGTCACACCAGTGTCAAATACGGATATAAGATAATCTCTCTATTCCTGCTTGATCGTCTCCTGTTTGTACATCCCAGGATAAAATTAGCCACAACATCACATGGGAAGCACATGTTCAGCAGATGAAAAGGACTAATGTGGCTGGGAGTCAATTTTTAGAAGTTTATTACATCGGACAAAGTGCTATTATAATAGCCTTATTATGAAGTTGAATCTATGTAAATACCACCCTTCAGTGTGTTCGTTTTACATAAGAGATGGTTGTGCGGTAAATTTCTTAGTGAACAACTCATAAAATTCTACAGGAAATCATATGAAATCTCCCATGCGATATGCTGTTCCCAGGGAGATCTGACTGTTTCTTTCTCAGAAGGATCATGCAAAACCTGCCTATTACACTGAAAATATTTAATTTTGTAGCACTTGTTACTAGGATGAAACCACAACCAATCGCCTTCTAAACGTGCTTGAAAAATGCATCTCAGTGGTCTTGTTAAATGAACATTTGAAATCTCATCAATAGAAATGTTGAAAAAAGCAGTCCAAATAAAATTGTGAACATTTTATAGACAATATTTTTTGTTCAAATTTTTGACTGACTCTTCTTAACATGCTGTTTCCCAATATGCATAAAATACTAATGGTAGTACACTGAAAGTATGTTGGGAAAGAGGAATGACCATTGAGGGAAAATGGTGGTAGGAGATTCTTTCAGACAGTAACATGAAGTAGCAGGGTGTGCAGCTGTTGTGCTGAGAATCACATGATATTTTGAATGCCAGGTTACCTTCTGAGGGGATTTTAGGTAGAATTTTAGCCATGATTAAGAAGAACACAGTGGAGCATACAGAACCCAATCAAATGAAACAAATTCATCTGGAAGGTCTTCATAATCCATTGGGAGACTTACATACAGCTAAGGAGCAAGTATCTGTGGGTGACTCTCTGAAATCCCACTTGTGTCAGAGATGCTAGTAAGATTATGTACTATGACAAAAAGGTTATTAGGTGTATTAATGTATAGCTGTAGGCTGTGGGAACTGGGGAAAGGAGAAACCATGAGCAAAGTGGGATGTATGTGAGCATGCAGATAGGGTGTCAGAGATGTATTTTAAATAGCAACAAGGGACAAACGGTAGAGCACTATTCTTCGGCAGATTGTGCGGGGGGATTAGATTAGATACTTGCTGGGGGACGTTTACTACAAACTGTCAACTGGACCTATGGTTTGAAATTAAAAGAACAGTTAAAAAAGAGATGGTATTTACTATGAGGGTAGTGAGAAAAGCAGACCAGTGCTTCCTTGTGTGAGAAAACTTTGTTACAGCTACTCAGGGTGCCAATAAGTGTGGAGATGCTATTGAATCTAGCACTGAGTCTGAGAGGGGGAAAAATGGTATCTAGAAGTCAAAAACCACTAAGCAGTAGCAGGGATTATAGTGTGGTAATGAGGTTCTAATTTACTTTCTGCACAGGTTATTAAACACTTTAACGGGCAGGAGCTGGGAAGAGGGCGGATATAAGCAGGATGGAAGAACAAGATGGTGGGGAGGAGAGGGGCAAAGGGAATGGAACATGAGTCCCAACATTCCTTTGCTGTCTAGCAAATAGCTTTGAAAATCCACTGGCAAGGATTCTCTCCATTACCCTCTCATAGCCGCTCCACATGGAAGGTAACAGCCTACTGCGGTACCAGCTCTGTTAACTCCAGTGGGAGAGGACTGTGGTGTGATCCAAACCCAGCTGCTGACCTGGGGTTTGGGGAGTCAATATGGTTCCATAGGATTAATTTTCTTTCTTTTTTTTGGGGAGGAGAGGGATTTTCTCAGTGTTTAAGTTAGCATGGGCAGCCTTAATTCTGGCACCATCCTAACTTTTGGCTCCTTGACTATGCAACGTTAAAGTTTTCTTTAACCGAGTATTTTTCAGCGTTTATATGTGTTGCAGGTGCCACATACAGGTGCAATAGGGGGGTGACAGTGACTGAACATTGTTTTCTGAAGATAATACATAAACCTTGAAAAATGTACCAGGCTTGGATGGTTAGCATTGTGGAATATGATGTCATCTCAGTGAGGATCTGACAAACCAGCTTGTACATCCACTGCTGCTGGTGTTGGGCATGTAGTACTAGACAAGCTGATTGTTACCACAGCACAGAATGGTCTGAGCAGCAGACTATAGATCTTTTAGGCATTAGGCCAATGACTAGTGCCATGTAAAGTTCTGGAGTCTGTGATAAAAGATAGATGGAACAATTTGATTGTATAGACATTACTTATATTCACAAAGCCAGAGGAAGATGTTTGACAGTTCCTGTTGTCATTCCGCCTTCCTTGTTTCTGCCTTCCACTTCCCAATTTTGCTGTGTCTGTCCCTCCCTCTGTTTATAGAGGTGATTGGAATGTAGCCCTTCCATGCCCTTAGGACTTTTTATCTTTTGGGTTAACATGTTTAGTCAGCCCTGTTCTAAGGCGTAAATAAGAATTTGTGGAGATGTCCGTGATCAACCTCATGTGGGGTTAAATCTCACAAAGAGACGTGATAGCCTACTCTTGCAGAGAAGCATTTAGAAAGTTTTAAAAATATCAGATCAGATCGCCCGCTGGTGCAAAGTCCGCTTCAATCCCTCATGACACTGCATCGGTTTACACGAGCTGGAGATCTGGCCCTAATAAATGGAAGTCATTATAGCCCATTTTAATTATTAAAACAATTTTGTCTTCTTCTACTACTACTACTTTTGCTAGTTACAAGTTTGTGTGAAACTGCTGTTGCTCACAGGAGAGGCTCTGTCTTGCTAGGTGTACTATAGAAAATTCTTGCCTATAAATTATCTTTGTTTTTCTTTAAACATACAGTCAATCATAATTGCCTTAGAGAACAATTTGTGCTTGTATAAAAATGTTCAACTGGTTAAGGAAAATGTGAACAAGATGTTCTTTGTTCAAATAAATGAAGTGTTAATGCTAGTTTTAGCTATTGATCCTTCTTAGCGATTGTACTTCAGCCCATTGCCACATAACTATCTGTCAGTCAACGGGAGTCACTTCATGCTCTTTTATCTGATTCAGAAATGAATGTGTTTAGGGAATCTGCTTGCACTCAAAATGTAAATAGGAGTTTTACTGTAGCTCTTAAAGTATTATAGCATTGATGGTTGACTCTCTATAGTCAAAGTTGTCAGCTTTTATGTTGTGAGGCCTTATATTCAGGAGATTTTCCATAAAAATTGGTTCAAATCAGCCCCAAGTATTTTTACAATACCAAATTATCCAAAAAATTAAACTGTATTTAAAACATCTAGTTGTTTTTAAATGCATAAAAATGAATGAATGTATATGTTAGTATCAGATGTTTGTTTATTGTTTAAAATGGCTTCAAATTAAAATTTTGCTCTTCGTCACCTCATTGAATGTTTTTATGTCAAACGTAGAATAACATTTAAAAGGAATATAAATGATGGATCCGAAGAATTTGTGTAGCATACACAATAATTTTGATATACATTTTTAATCATAAAAAAGATTCCAATTCATAATAATCCACATAGAATAAATATTACATTATAGAGTAGGTAAATAAATGTGGAAACTGGTCTCTTAAGTGAATATTAGAAATGATTGTCTCTTGTCCAGAGCAATAGTATATATGGAGAATCAAGCCCTATGTGTTTTTTGATAATATGCATCTTTAGTTAACATATAACATATAAAAACATCACAGATCTTTTAGAGCTTGGTTCACTATGAATGATACACAGCCATCTGTAGTGTGAAAGTTTATGACTCAGGCATCCACACCTTACCAAGTGATTTAGTAAAGACATATCTGGGCCGTGGAAACTTTCTTTCACACTTCCTGCTTTGGAAGGACGAAAGATCTGTGGAGTTCAAGGAACATTTTAACTCTTGCTTAATAGTTCACTGCATAGATTCAGGGGGGTGGGATTTTTGTGTTGTTTTGTTTTCATGAGGCTGTAACCTGTGTCTGACCTGTGTTTTGAATTTTTGATGGTGGATTAACTAGATATGATGAAAAATGGCAGTTCGATTCCAAGGTGATTGATGTACTGTATAGATTAGATTAGGCAGAACTCTGGACAAAAAGCAGATAAATGTTGTTACAAAAATGGGACTTCCTGCAATTACTTCTGGTCCAGTTGGTAACCCATTTTATGAAGGTTACATAATGTTATTCTTCAGCCGTCCTATACTTAGGAATAAGGGAACCCGTGGAGAGGCTCTGTTCCGACTCCATCTTCATCAGAACACATAGACACAGCTAGTGTCCAAAATCATTGGGGTCTGGCTTTATTGGCAACTATTAAAAAAAAAAAAGGAAGAAGAAGAAGAAGCTATGTAAAATCTCAGTGTAGGCGTTTTCCCTGAGCCTGACTATCCCTAAGGTTTCCCTCTATGACTTCCTCTCTCTTAGTTCCCTCTCCCTCGATAGTTACTTCTACCTCCTTTTGTCCACAGTGGAGGTAATAAACCACAGATGCCACAGTGAGTCAGCAGAACTTCAGCAACTTTATGTAGTGTTCTAACACTAATTGGCAGGATGGGGCTCTGACATGAAGGCCCATTGGTGGTTCACTATTCTGTGTCCACAACTATTGGCAGACCTAATGGACTCACTGCACCTAAAACACTGTAGTCATGAGATATACCCAAATGGTGTCATGTAATGTATAACTGGAAAACTAATAACTCACTGATCATTAATATTCTTGAGGGATGTGTGTACAAAGAGTTATGAATATGTGCAAGAATTATGTTCTTAAATGTGTTAGACAAACAATGCATTAGCACAATCTGCCTTAGACAAAGGAATGTGTATTTGTTTGTCTCACCAGCCTTCTCATCAGGCACAAATAATGAAGGCACATTTAGAGAAAAGGTAAACAAAGCCATCAACTGAGTGAGTGGGTGAAGAGCCTCTTGCGGGGATCTGAACCTCTAATGATAAGCAATTAAGTCAACTGATTCTATGCAGTATTGCTGTATTATAAAAGTGTTAAGTTCTTTTATGAAACACTGGTGATAATGAAACACTTTAATGAAACACTGGTGATAAATATCGTGAAATATATATATTAACACTATATGAGAAATTATGGATTCTTAATGATATTATGCTTTAAAGTCTGTGACAAAACACAGGGAGAAACAGGTTTTTCCCTCAGACAACAGGGAGGGGAGCTATCTATCTGTCTCCAGTGAAATTAAGCAATATGTGACCAAAAATTATGGAAGCCCCATTTACATATGAATCAACAAGGGAATGGGAAGTCCACAGGAGAACAGCTTGAAGTAACCCTGAGTCAGGGGGCAAAACTGTGAGTTTGGAAAAGTTATAAAGAGTGAAGAAGCCATCTTGGCATCATCACTAGACAGATACAAGGACCCAGAGCTCTTGCAAGCTGAGAAAGATGGGGCCTTTAACCAAGGGGGTTGAAGTCTCTGGGAACAAAAGATTGGTGAGAAATTTACTTAACCCAAGGCTATAGCTTGTTGAGCTGTCTGAGCCACTAGAATGTGTGTTTTAGTGTTGTTTGTTGGTAACATGTTCTACCTTCAATCCCTTTTACTTGGTGTCACTTCACCTGTCTTTTTGTTAACAAATCTGTTTTGATTTTACTATAATCCAGCTCAGTGCTGTGTTTGAAATGAAAAGATTGTTAACACTAGTTAAAGGGATAAGCTGTGTTTCTCTCTTCTAAGGAACAATGACCTTATTACTCCCCTGGATGTTCCAGGAGAGGGCTGGACATTTCAGGGCAGAGGGTTTGGGGGAAATTTGGGACTGGGGGTGTGTTGGTGTTACTTGGCTAGTAGTAGTAATCAAGACTAGTGAAGACCAGAGTGTGGTTGTGGTGGAACAGGGGTACTCAACACACAGACACTGCTTGTATGCTGGCTGAGAGTGTCCAGACAGGAAACTACAGCAACAGAACATTTTAAGGCGCTCAGGGTTGCAGAACAAGTGGTGACACAACCCTTTGCTGGTTTGGGTTGCACCTCAAAATGTGACAGGAACAGAAGGCCCTGTTAGTTATCCACTGAAAAGTTGGTAGATCTTTTGGCCTTGCTGATAGATGTCAACTAAAAGATGTTGAATGTGCATCTAGCCTCACTTTGAAAATGCCCTTGCTTCTGGGTCATGTTATTTCTCTCATTTACCATTAAATCACTGCCAGAATCAAACAGATACAGCAAAGCCCAGTTTTTGAGATCCAAGGACAGAAAAAAGCCAAAAGTATCCCTCTCCCCCCCTTTTTGTTGTTTTGTTTTTAATTTTCGGCATTGTGAAGGCTCTGTTGCCAAGATGTCTGCTGCTTCTCTACCCATCTATCACCCATCAGCTTTCTTAAAATAGCTAAGTACATCGAGTGTTTAAGGCTGAAAAACACACTAACTGAAAAAGGTCTGAACCAAACTTTTAAAAGTAATTTATATTGTAGCCCTTACAACCCAGCTTCCTACCCCCATTTGGGTATCCGCGTCATCTCTGGATACCTGAACTGACTGATGAATGCCTGCTTCAGGCAGGAGGAGATAAAGTGTACTGCTAGGAGATGAGATGAGTGTGAGAAGGCAATGCAGTGTCATGATGGAATCTTTGAGAGGTGTCTGTTGCCACCAGTGGAATCTGTTTAGGGCCATGGGCCTCCTGAAGCTAGGGCCCAGTCTCTGGCATTGGAAACTCGGGCATGGTCTACGCTTAAAAATGAGATGGACCTAGCTATGTTGCTCAGAGGTTTGACAAATTCACACTCATGAGCACCATAGTTAAATTGACCTAATCTCCACTGTTACCACTGCTTCTCAGCAATGGAAAAATTCCTTCTGTTGATGTAGGAAGCATCTAAACTATGATACTACAATGGCATAGCTGCAGTGCTTCATGGTCTGTGATGTCACCTCATGCAGGAACCATAACTATAATTTCTTTCTTCCCCACTGTTGGTATCCCAGAATGCATTGCATACTTTTTGAGGCAGGGATGTCTTAGAGCTCTCTACGGTTTTATGAGAGCAGACGGAGGGGGCCTGGCAGAGACTTTGCGAAAGAGCCAAAATATCAGCAAAGGTAGGGCTTCTAGGTGCAGAACAGAACTGGTGAGGGGATCTGTGGGAAAGAAGCTTCAGAAGGGACTGGAGGGTTTAATCAGGTCCATGGAGAGAAGATTAGCCAGCAAGCAGATTGTCTTCTGAGAAAGGAAAGAAGGGGAATAGGATTTGGAATGCAAATGAATGGAAGGAAAGGATAAAGTCAGGGAAGGAAGAAGGATGGCACACAGAAGAGGGAGGAAAAGGGGAGTGAGGGAACCTCAGAACATTTGATAAGCTTCAGCTAAGCATGCAGGTGTTTTGGGGTTGGGGGAAGACTAGCCAAATTGAGGTTTAGAGGTTCCCCCAACATTCATTTCTTCAAACCATTGTCTTTTCCCTCTGAAATGTTAATAGATTCCACAGGGGGACTGACTTATAGTCAGCAGAAAGTGAAGAGGAGTATTCTTATCACCAAGTTAAAGTAATATGGGTTGGATGAATGGACTATAAGATGGCTAGAAAGATGTCTAGATCATCAGACTCACTGGGTGGTGATCAATGGCTTGATGTCTAGTTGGCAACTGGAATCAAGCGGAATGCTGTAGGGATCGGCGCTGGGGACCAGTTTTGTTCAGCATCTTCATTAATGATCTGGAGGATGGGGTGAATTGCACCCTCAGCAAGTTTGCAGATGACACTAAGCTGGAGGGAGTGGTAGATACACTGGGAGGCAGGGATAGGATACAGAGTCACCTAGACAAATTGAAGGATTGGGGCAAAAGAAATCTGATTAGGTTCAATAAGGGCAAGTGCAGAGTCTTGCACTTAGGACAGAAGAATCTCATACACTGCTACAGACTGGGGACCGACTGGCTGGGCAGCAGTTCATCAGAAAAGGATCTGGGGGTTACAGTGGACAAGAAGCTGGATATCAGTCAGCAGTATGTCCTTATTGCCAAGAAGGCGAACAGCATATTGGGCAGTATTAGTTGGAGCATTGCCAGCAGATCAAGGAAGTGATTATTCTCCTCTATTCAGCACTGGGGAGACCTCATTTAGAGGACTGTGTTAGGTTTTGGGCCCTTCACTCGAGAAAGGATATGGACAAATTGGAAAGAGTCCAGCGGAGTGTAATGAAAATGATTAGGGGGCTGGACCACACGACTTATGAGGAGACGCTGAGGGAGCTAAGGTTGTTTAGTCTGCAGAAGAGAAGAATGAGAGGTATTTGATAGCAGCCTTTACCTGAAAGGGGTTCCAGGAAGGATGGAGCTAGGTTCTTCTAGGTGGTGGCAGATGGCAGAACTAGGAGAAATGGTCTCAAGTTGCACTGGGGGAGGTCTAAGTTGGATATTAGGAAAAACTTTTTCCACTAGGAGGGCAGTGAAGCACTGGAATGGGTTACCTAGTGAGGTGGTGGAATGTCCATCTTTAGAGATTTTTAGGGTACAACTTGACATAGGCCTGGCTGGGATGATTTAGTTTACTTTGATCCTGCTTTGAGGAGGGGGTTGGATTAGATGACCTCCTGAGGTCCCTTCCAACTCTAATCTTCTATGATTCTGTGCTTCTAGGAGTTGTTTGGCGGTGGTGGTGGCGTGACCTGGTCTCTGGATTGACAGAACAGATAGTCTTGAAGCCACTGATAACAAATGACATGCTGTATCAAAGAGACTAGTGATATTGTTGCATGCCCAATGCCTATCCCCTACTATTGCAAAACACTTAGGGTACAGTTCACCCTAGGCAGGAGCCCATCACAAAGTTTATGGATCATTTAAGTCTGACTTGCGCAGGTCCTCTGACCCGCTGTGAATTGCACCTTCTCTGTAGGGATACGCCAACAAGATATTGCAGCAGAAAGCTATTATGTGGTGTTGATCTAAGAACCAGTTGTGCATTGGATAGAACTCTGCTGAACCAATGCAACTGCAGAGGGCACAGACAAGGTGTGTTATGTTGGCTGCTTGGAAGGAAAAGACAAAGGAGAGTTTTAGCAGTTGTTTCTTGAGTCAGATAACCATCCTGATTGTTTGTGGCATAGTGGCAAAGACGTGCCAAAGAAGTGCATCCCCTGTTGCTTAATAGCCTGACCTGTATGTTATAAAGTTATGTTTGCTGGAAACAAGCCGTTTGATCTAAAGCTCATAAAAAGCCAATGATTCTAGTGGAGAAATGTACTGTGTGCAGTGTGCTGGGATCCTTTTTGTTTCTCTCTGTAACTGATCTGATGCAGTAGGGCTCCCTGTAGTGGAGGCAAACCCTGAATGGCCTAATGTGGCTTTGTAAGGCCCCGATACATTGAAATGATGCTCTCATGGACCAAGCAGGAGAGAATTCACACACCTCAGTGCTCAGCAGAGCAGAGCTTGACTGTCGTTTTGTGCTGCAGTGCAGCAAGAGAAAGGGGTGCCTCCTAGTGGGTTTATGCACGGCAATGAATAAAAGATCAATACCTCACCTGGTGAAAAGCAGCAGGTCACATCTTCTCACACCCAGCAGTCACCACTGTGGTTCAGCTTACGCCATATGCTGCCAGCTTGGAGCTCAGAATTCCCTACTTCAGCCTCCTGACACTGGAGTCCCTTCCCTACATCTACGGCCCTTTCACATGTACGTCACCCCTTTTGGCCCGCAAGATAAAATCCCTCACTCTCTTTGTTTAATATTAGTTTTGTCTGGATATTATCAGGTTCTGTGGGTATGATGCATTCCATGTGGACCAACTTCCAGATAAGATCATGAGTGGGGAAACAGCTTGAGATTGTATAGAAACTGAAGGTCATTAGTCAAGCATGAAACATTTAGTCTGTGGAGCCCCCACGGTGTTAATGGTTTTGTGTTTATCCGCCAGAGTTGTGCTTCACAGGTGAGGGGCCAAAGAGCCCACTGGATCTATTTTGACTGCCCCCACTGAACACATTTCATTTCTTGTGCCCCCATGGACAGAGCCCTTAGATACTTGTGGTGGGGTATATTTGTTCCAGTAAAACAATAATTAATGCTCCTAGATTAAATCTATTTAACAAAGAATGCAAAGCACAGAACAGTTGTGCTATACCTGTCATTTGTAAGTGTCCAGTGATACTCCAACATAGTGGATTCATGGAGCTGAAAGAAATGATTTGCCTAAAAAATTATTAATGCTCATTCTGCCTGCAGAGCCCCTTAATTCCCGTTACACATGTCAGCATATTATGACTGGGAGCTGTCAAATTCTAATGACTAAAATTTCATTTTTCTGTCTTTTCATGCTGTGTTTGAGAACTATAGGTTGGAAATAATTCCCTAGCTAAATTTCTTCTTCAAATGGTAAACTCTGTCATTTGCACTCTCTGTCTCTCTCTTTCTTTTTAAATTTGTGTTTATATTAGTGCCCTTCTCTTTCCTTATGTTTCTCTCACTGAGAGAAAAAAATTTGATTTTCTTCCCAGAACCACTGTCCATTTTAAAGAACATAATCTGAGTTGACAGCAGACAGATTTGATGCAAAAATATTTTTACCCACTGATTTGATCAAAACATGGGTTATTTAAAAGGGGGAGGAGAGAGAAGGTTAGTATGAAGCAAAACGTACACACACCAAATTTCTACCATTTCATGTGGTTAAATAACCTTGACACTGGAAAATATTATTTTTGCCATCCTCCTTGAAACAGAAATTTGTTGACACAATATTCAATAATAGAGACACAGGACTAATGTTAACATACTGCAAATACTGCACCAAATAGAATCTATTGATCCACTTGTTATTACGCTTGTTACTGAAATGCTGTATGTAAAGCAAAGGAAACCAGTTTCCAATTTAAGTCATTAATAGATTGGTTTCAAAATTTATGTTACACATGTCCAACAAATCAAGAATAAAAGCATGTGAAAGGCTGTGTAGTCCGTATTGAATTACTCATTCTTTCCACAGTAAAAGCCTTTAGCTAGAGATTGACCAAAGAATTTTAAATATCTCATTATATATATGTCATTGTTCAAAGTGTCCCTAAATGGGATTAAACAATAGTCACTCAAGAATTTTCTGCAATGTCTGTTTCCCCCTCCTCCCCCTCACCTTGACTTAAATTAAGGCTAATGATATGTTTTCAGTGTAAGGTAAAAGAAGGATTTTCCTTGAATGACTTTCCAACATTTTCGAATCTAATTCATTATAAGTACTTCTATCAAATCATTACTTATTTTATCTCATTGTCTTAGAGGATTTAACTCAAAAACACACATGTTTGATATTGACTTGATGACCATTTTATAAACTGAAACCAGCTGAGGCAGCATTCACCTATGAATTTCTGTTTGTGCTTGGAATTAAAAATAACACTAAAAACAGCGTTCAACGATAATAGATTATTTCAACTATTATTTTTACCTCATGTGCATTATATGCATTCATTTGCCTCAGATGCTTGTTTTCTAAAACTCAGTAGCAGAACAGAATGATCTCATGAGTGGGGTAGTCCCCACATTTAAATAGTAACTAGAAATCACAACTAATTATAATACAACTATACATTTTTTTAAAATTGACCTTTGCCCTGAATCTTGGCTGTTTTCTAATTATTTCCTTAACAATAGTACCCCAACTGTAAATATAGTAAATCTAAAGATCCTCATTAAAGGGGACAAATAATTTTGATTGCTCCTAAATTATAACTTTTTTTAAGCACACATATTGTATTGCTATATTGGTGCAGTCACCTGATCCAACTCTCCTATCAGGATTTACATAATATACATAGTTTTGATGGGCTTGTGATAGACTGATGTCTGAAATTCTCTAATCTGGGTCTCCTGCTTGTCAATGCAGCAGACTTTGCTATTTTGGGTTTTTGAAACAGAGCCATACTCTGGGAGAATAACAGATAGCTGTGCCTCTGTATTGACTCTTCAGTATGAAGTGTGGTAATTTAAAACAGACAATGGGCTTGTTTCTTTTGCCACTTTCCTGTGGGTAAATTGGGGGTAAACCTTAGTGTAACCGTGAGTCAGGCTCAATTATTCCTGTTTTGAAGATACAATAGAAATAAAAACTACTGTTCAAGACTGCATGGTGCACAGAGGGAGTGTGACCCGTTGCAAGGCTTTGCTGCACCACGGATCTTCATGAATGGAGACTGCTGAGGTCCCACTTCCTTGGCAGCCTGCCTCCCTCCCGTCTCTCTTTCAAGGAATGACAGGATAGTGGGAAGGTGGAAGCTGCTGTTGACATACTTCCTTGACCTATGTAAGCAACAGGCAGATGGTGGTCCAGTTCCCACCTAAAACAACCCACCACAGAGTGGGAGGAGGTTTCCAGCATCTGCCACACTGTCAGCCTCTGGAGACAGAATGTTGAGGAAGCTTCTTGTGGCCATGCTTCCTTCCCTCTCACCAAGATCATGACTGGAGGTCTCCTTCCAAAAATTATATGATTGCAGGGGAAGGTGTCCGGCAGCCTGCACAATCCTACGAAAACAGGATTGTATATTGGAACAGGAACCTGCTCCTACCTCAGAGGTCACAAAGGAAAGTTACACACAATTTCAGGTGCAGCAGAATCAATGCCATGAGGGTGTTGCTAGAGTTCCATTTTTATCTTTGCCAAGACTTGCCTTTCAATGGGGAGAGATTACTGGTAGTCCATTTCCTCTGCCACCTGCTAATGAAAGCAGATTGTGAACTGAAGCAGAGCAACATAGCAAGTTATTGGCATCCTGCTCCCCCTTTCTAAATTCATATAGGGAAGCAACTTCTGGGCTTTGCTTCACACACATTGCTCAAATATAGCTGATTATTTTGGGAATTTACTGGTGTCTCATCATGGTGTCTTCCCCCACTCTGGCATCAACTGATTCTTGGGTAGAAGGCTGTTACAGGTATCTTTTTCCCCTTCTAGAGATACCAAAATAATGAGACATCCTTTGTTTGCATCTTCTGCCTTCAGACACTGCATAATGGTAACAGAAGGCTTTTGGCTGTCCTTTCTTCTCTCTGGAGAGAGTAGAGTCAGCTCATTTAACTCCCCTTTAAGTTCCTCAGTCAGCCTGGCTTCCTTCCACTACAGAAGATTGACCCTTTCTAGTTTTGAATGGTGTATTATTTATTCATTTACTTGGGTTACAGTGGCACCCAAATGCACAAAGTGCTTCCCAAACATAGAGGAAGATGCTGCCTTTCCCCTCAAGGGCATAGAAATAGATTCTCAATTAACATTATTTGATGAGATAAATATTCTAAAAAATTACTCTGCTTTAGCACTAAGTTTGAGGAAAATTTCAAATGTAAAATGAGATAATTCAATCTGTGTGAATCCAGCTGTTGATATAGATACTTGGCTTCTTGTCTTTGAGATGCAATGGGCATAATTCTCCTCTCAGTTACATCAGTTTTACTTTGGTGTAAACTCATTGATTTCATTGGAATTATACCTTTTTATGTACCCTTTTTATAAAGCAGAATCAGGAGATTCTCCTTTTTTATAAAGGAGAATCAGGCCCACAGTCTTTGAGCTCTAGAGCTCTCAGGTGAACAACACCAGAACCAGGAGCCTGGGCTCCAGCTGCAAAGCTAGCTCTACATAACCTCTGAGCAGGAGTGTGAGGGAGAGGCACAGAGAAGTGAGGGAGCAGATCCAGGGCAAAACAGGGTCTGCCCTCAATGCTCTTAGAGCCTGGGCCAGGGTTGCACTAGCTCAGAGGAGCCTGTGAGGAGAGTAGACTCAAGCTGCCTCTCAGAGCAGGAATGCATCTGGCCCTCAGGATTTCATGTTGTGCTACATGTTCAGTCCAGGATTCTGGAACAATTTGTGAAGGGGGCCACTGAAAGCCACTGAACCAAACTGTAAACCCTATATATAATGGAAACCACTTCAAGCCTGAGGTTACTGCAGCACCCACATGTTGAGGTTTAGGGATACTGTTTGTGTTTCCAGCTATTTAATAGAAAATGGAATTGCTGTATGAACCACAGTGTTTCCTTGACACCCCCCCCTTTTTTTTTCTCTGTGCACTGAGTTTAAAAATTGATTAACCAAAAAGCCACAGGATTAAACAGTTTCCTTAGCATGCATTTTGAAATGTGTATTACTGCATCTGGTCTGCATGGAACAGTTTTTGGATGCTGGTGTAGCCAAATCTGGCTGATTTGAGGTGCACTGACTCCTTCTAATCCTCACCTGTTTCCTCTATGCCAGAGATATTTTGTGCATTCAGAACATTACAAGATTGTCTAAAAATGTGAACCTTAGCTCAGGTTCATCTCAGGGGCTCAGAGGATGATTTTACAAATGAAGAGGCAAGTGTAACCTGCCCTGTTCATGCGTGCAAGCTACCAAGTGTGAGGAAGAGCTCTGCCCACAAAAAGTTAATCAGATCCTGAACCAAATACTTTGGACCCAGTCCTCAGCTGGCATAACTCTACTGAAAACAGATGAGTGCTGATTTACACCAGCTGAGAATCTGGCCTCTTTTCCTTACCAGTTCTTTGCTGCATTGGGGCAAGCGTGGTCAGCACCTTGCAGAATAAGCCCATGAGTCCCTCTCCCAAAGAATTTACAATCTGAATAAGACCTTACAGTGTAAGCCAAATTCACCATATGCTTAACTGTATGTACTATGAGCAGTCCCAAAGAGTTCATGTAACTCCTTGTAGGCTCACGGGCCTAATACATAAGTGACTAATCCGTAGCAAGTGCTCTAAGCGAACACTGCGTGGTCTGGGACAAATTCATAACAAATAACTTCACCAGCTCAAACCTTTCTGTGTTGCAGGGGAAGTGATTTAACTGCAGGACAGTCAAAGTTATATAGAGGCTGTGCTACAGAAGAAGAATGTGCGCGTGTGAGCTCTAAGGGCAGCAAGAAAATCTGTGAAGAAATCATGGCCCTAATGCAAAATTTATAGAAGCTTATTTCCAAGCAGATAATAGTGTACAAATTCCTCAGGACTTGAGATGAGTTAAAGGAAGATGTCATGAAGAAGGACACTGCAGAAAACAACCCATCAATTGCTGCCTAACATGACAGACCCAGAGGCAGCTCCAGAGCCATTAACACAACTGCCAGGGGACCTTGACTAGGAAAAAGATTCTGACACTGCAATAATATCTGCCAAAGCTTGGCATCTCCGTCTTGTGAAGACCAACCATACTCCATGGGTGCTGGCTCCACTGCTGGGAGAAGGAGAAAAGGAAAGCGGAGAGAAGAAAAGTTATTTTCCCTTCTGTTCTTTGTTGCATATAAATGTTTGCACTAACAGTTATCTAGAATTACAATCTAGAATCACAAAATATTTTGGGGAAGCATATTTGAAATTCACATTACATAACAATACCAAAAAATTGTAATGTGTATTTGAAAAAAATATATGGGGCGTGCAGTAATAGGTACATTTCAGAAAAGGATAAGCATCTTTGAAATGTTATTTCTGCAGGTCCCAAGCTTCATAGAATGTACACACTTCCACCACATGATGCAATTGTAGGGGATAAAAATGACCATTTCATAGCAGGCAGTAATTTGTGAGGAGAGAATTACTTTGAATATTTTTGGAACAGACTGACATTTTTTTTTTTACATCTAGCATGCTCATTTTCATTAATATTGATAATTTGAAAATTGGAGGAAGTGGATTCAAGGGCCAAATCATGTAGTTTCTACTCAGTTCTTGACTTCAGTGATAGTCCATAAGGACTAGCAATTAATCTTTTTTTTTTTCTGTTCACAAATTATATTTTAGCAATTTTCCCTGAAATTTTCAAAAATGGCCCTTGATGTTGGGTATTGCAGTTTTTGGGAGCCCAGTGAATGGGACCTGCAGGTGCTCCGCACCTCTGAAATCAAGTCCCAGGTGTATCAAGTTGGATATCCAAAAACCAAGGCACTCAAATTATTTGCCTCTTTTAAAACAGTTGGACTTAATTTTTAGATGTGTTGGCTGCTTAAAAGCGTTCATGAAGCACTTTATACCAGTATATTTCAGCCTGTGGGCAGCCTGTGAAACGTACATTTTAACTATTCAATATATGTTCCCTGTGGCATGTGATTGGTTACCTAAGTCACATGGGATTGTTTTTGATCCCTGGCTGGATGACTTGACCACCTGAACACTTCCTGTGGAAACTTTTCCTTGAACGCATGTTTGCATGAGCACTCACAAAGCTCACCTTGTGAATAAAGAAACAAATTCACTTTTGTGACTGTAAATACTTTTCAAGTCATTTGGTAGTTTTATAGCTGAACAAATGTTCGTGAATACTTTTTTTGCAGCCACATTTGCCCAGCTTTTGTAGCGTCTGCAGGATATGGCCCCCCAGGGAGTAAATGTAAAATGCTCATCCTTCCTTGAGCCAGTGTACTTTGTGCACCTTAATATTGAAAATGTTCCACCTCCCCGACCTTCACTAACCATTTGTCTTATTTGCTGCTCCTGTGACAGTGAAAGACCTCCCTGTTCATCAGACCTGCAATTATCATTATGGCGGCAAACCCACCAGTACTGGAAGTCAGACCGTGGCCCTTGAGAATAGAAAGCTATAGCCTCTAGCATATTGTTCTAGTCCACTGGCATTCTAACTAGACAGCTTTAATTTTAGCATAAAATCCATATTTCTAACCTTATGGAGAAGAGAAGCGAGATTCTTTTTCATGGAAAGCAACAAGCAGCATTCCACAGAGTTCACAAGATTAAATAATGTTTTTCCTGTCAGCTTTTCTCCTTCACATCTATGTGGTGAATCTGTACATTTTGAGAGGTACCATTAATACTATAGGAGCAATATGAATGGGGAGAGTAATCCCATCCTGAAATTAAACTATAGAATGTATTATTTAACTGAGATTCTGTGAAGAGATAAAGAGGCAAACCCAGCAAAGAACCCTTCTGAGTTTTAACCATTGTTTCTTCGAAGGCATAAATTTACTTTGCAAGCTCTGCTGATCTATTGTCGATGATATTTCTACTTATGCTACACAGTGGCAAAACCTAAAGAAGGAGTCAGACGTGAGCTCTACAGTACTTGAAAATTTAAGTTAAATCTGTATTTTCCCCCTGCATTTCCTCAGAGAAATTAGCTATTCTATTCACTGCATAAATTTTCAGGTTTTGCTAGCACGACACTCAGGGTGTTGAATTTTTTATGACAAAAATGCTGTAATAATTGTTGAACAGATGTAAGTGTTGGAGAGTGGGCTCTGGCAGACCTTGTGAAACCTCTATTAGCAATTTAACCCTGTCGGTACTTCTGTGCAATGGGAATGGAAAAAAGATGAAGTTTTGAATTGTTTCAAACCAGGACTTCCCAGCTGGGGGTAAAATACCTTTAATTAGCTCTTTTCTTAATGAAAACAGAGGTGGGAGAAGATTTTAATGAGCATCAACCCCAGATTACTGCTTTATTGAGGCTTTTCATTCAGTGTTGGATTTGATAAATTGATTGAAGTTGAAGGGCTAAAGATGGGTCTGGATTTAAATAACTGAGCACAACAACCACTGAAATCTGTGAAGTTCCGAATAGGCTCCAAATCTTGAGTTTTAGGCCCATCTGTGTAGAATGGGCTCCATTCATTGGAGAAATATTAAGCGGACAACAACAAAATAGAAGCTTATTTCTGAGAAACAGTCATTTTCCAAAACATTGGATTTTAATTTCTGATTCACAGTCCATGCCTGCTGCACTACAATGATAGCTTCTGAAATCTGCATGGCATAGGCCAGCAGAGAGCTTAAATTTACACCTCAAAGAAATATGCACATAAGGAAACACCGCTTTATTTCCTGCCTACAGAATGGGATGCCATGAGGGATTTGCACAGCACGTGTCCACCAAATTATGAAAACATCCAAATTCCTCAGAGTCCGAAGGTGAATCAAAAGAAAATGGCACCCAGCAAGATATGGCACCAATGACAGCCCATCAGCAGCGGAACCACATGACAGACCATGGGGCAACTCCAGAGCTGCCAATAGAACCGCCTGAGGAACCTGCCATGGAGGCAGATGTCATTGTTAGAAAAAAATCTCCAATAGCCTCGTGTGGGGCTGAAGAAGTAAAAACGATTATTTTATATACCTATATAAATATACATTTAATGATTTTATATTTTGTGGTATAGTGAGGGCACAAGGCAGTAGGAGAGTAGTAGAAGGGCAGTATGTAAGTGCCGGAATGTTCCAGGCTTTATTCCCTGTAGACTAGCCAGAGCCATTAGAGGGTAATTAGGGTCAGCTGACACCAGTTAAGGCCCCACCCAGGTGCCGGATAAAAACCCTCTACTCCTGAGAGACAGTGCATGAGCTGAAGGAATAGATGTGCTGTGCTACTGAGCAGAGGGGGGTGTGGAATTGTGAAGAGGAGCAGAACGGAGTACAGTGGTGTGTGGACTTGTGAAGAGGAACAGAACGGAGTACAGCGGTGTGCGGAAAAGAGGTGGAGTCCTGAGGAAGGTACTGGGCTCAAGAAGCCAAGAGGACAGAGGGGGGAAAATAGTCCAGGGGAAAAGCCTGCAGCTGCAAGTAAGGTGCCAGCAGCACATAGCTGCTACTCATAGGGCCCCTGGGCTGGGATCTGGAGGAGTGATCGGGCCCGGGTCCCTACCCCCATCCCTGGGGAGATGAGTAACCGGCAACGCCCTGGCCCACTATAAGAGGCAAAAGTGCGAGACCCACTAGGGGAAGCTGGCCGTTTGCCACAATTTATAAATTACAATAGTATCGTTAAGAAAACCTTATTTTGAAAGAGAAGCAAGTTTTCTGATAGAGATATTTTTGTAAACTATGTAATGAATTCTTAGAAATGAATGTGGTTTTGTGTGTGTGTGTGTGTTGGTTCTTCTAAGAAATGATTGGGAATTTCTTAAGCAGCGTAATAATTTAGGGTTTGTATTGTTTTTTTAAATCCAGTGTGTAGTTTGTATACAGAACCCCATTTAGATCCAGCAAAGCCTCATTAAGAAAAAAGCTAAGAAGAAAAGGAGGGGTTGAAAAGTAGGGATAGAGGTAAATGTATAAATGCTGCTCTGCCTGGTCAAGGGCATTATCTGGTTTTCATTATTTTTCTGATTTCTGAATGGGAATAAAATGTGTGCAAGAGGCTATAATTTGTGTGTGTGTGTGTGCTTGTGCGCCTGCTGCATCTGCTTTTGTTTTATGTGCCCCTGTGGTGCTTAGTGAGGTATGGGGAGTTTAGTTCAGTGGCTTAGAAGTTTGGTGGATGAAAACAGGCAAACTGCACCCGGGACCTAATTTATGGCACACACAATAGCATCCATTTATAGGGCTAGATGCTAAGTAAAATGGCAAACAAGTCAATTTGCCCAACACTACATATGTATTAGAAGTGCTAATAATGCCTTTATGAAACGGCAATGTTTTCAAAGGCTGAAATGAAGTTTGAAGACCCGTGTGTTTGTCTGCACACATTTAACTGACCACTTCTGCTAGTAAGCAGGCATTTCTTTTGCACATTGATTTTCAGGAGCATTTTCAAAGATTTGTGTGGAGATGGGCAGCTTCAGTCATGTACCTTCACACCTATTTGTCTCATATGGCTTTTATGCAAGTCAGCATCTCTTTCCACTTGTGGTGCTTCATGCCATGTTCTCAGATAAGTGAAGGGCCTTATAAGCCAAACAATTTTAAATATGCAACAACATCCAGTGTGCATGTAGGAAAAAATAAGATAGTTGTATGGGGTATTCAGTGAGTTAAGTGAGTTCAAACACAT
Source organism: Mesoclemmys tuberculata (assembly GCA_007922155.1). Lineage (NCBI taxonomy): Eukaryota > Metazoa > Chordata > Testudines > Chelidae > Mesoclemmys > Mesoclemmys tuberculata. The sequence continues at coordinate 25,112,355 of ML675611.1, read as the reverse complement.
GCTTTCAACTTGCAGGCCTTCAATTAGTAACATAGATTCCCCTAATCAAAGTTTATTTTGGAGGGTTGATTAGAGAAACATTGCTCTCATACCCAGAATATAGCATTTCCAATCACACTTTCATTTCATATTTAAGGAAAGAAATTACGTTCATCAGTCTGAGGTTGAGCACCAAGTGTCTACAGAAGTTCATTCTGTAGCTCCTAAAACTGATATAATGGTATCATAACTTTTGATTTGACACGTAGTAAGAGATAATCCCTGCTTTGAAAAGCTTACAGTCTAAATAGACAAAGGGTGAGTAGAGACTTGCCCAAAGTGACACATCAGGTCAGGGAAGAACTGGGGATGGAGTCCAGACTTCCTTAATTTGAAAATTGTAAACATTTAAAAGGTGCCACTTAAGTGAATGTACTTTGATTAAAGTTCAGATTCTGTCATGGATATTTTTAGTAAAAGTAAGGGACAGGTCACGGGCAATAAACATAAATTCATGGAAGCCGTGATCTATCTCTGACTTTTACTAAAAAATACCCTAGGGGAGGGGAAAAAACAGAGCTACCTGCGCTTGCAGGTGCTCCAGCTGACTGCTCCAACAGGCTGGCTGTCAATCAGCTGTTCAGTGGGGGCCCAGGGTTCACAGCTGTTCCAGCCTGCCCCAGAAGTCCTGGAGGTCCTGGAAAGTTATGGAATTCAAGACCCCAGAGACCAAATCATATCCTTAAACATGGTCCAATAGAAATTATATATTTTCTCTACAAAATAATATAAATAATATAAAATAATTTTAAAATCTCCCCAAACTTTTAGTATGTAGGGGTGACTCTCCACGTACTACTCCACGTAGCCTATTGTTACCACACAATGACTTGGAAAAACAAACTATAGCCATTTTGTGGTCTAGAAAATGAGGAGGCTGTGCAAATTCATTGAGTTGTGGACCTGTTGCAAACCTGTTTTCTAGTTCCATAATGTCATCAAAGAAATTTATACTAATCCTTTTCTGCCCCAAATTTCCTACTATAGTTATTACTGATTCATCTCCACTAGTGGAAGCAACAGTGAGAGAGCTAGTTTAGAGAAGCTTCTGGGTAAGTCCTACCATTTAAAACACCATGTTACCTAATGCTGCTCAGATCAAGACTGCAGAACATGGTGTGTATTACTCTGGAGGCTGGCAGCATCTTGACCATGCTTGGACTGTTGCTATGTGGCTGAACCATGGTTAGTGAGGGTGGGATATGCCAGACAACATACTTTCTCTGAAGTAGAACTTGGTGGTGTGTTTCAAGAGCCAGGGAGTAATTACTTAATTAGCCAGAAGATGAACTATCAAGTGGTAAGAAAATTCAAGCTGTGTGGGTTGATCAGCAGCCACGCTCAATAGTGGAATCTGGTATTGGCAGGCCAAGGTAATACTTTGTCTTCCTGCATTAAAGGCTCACAAGTCATCAAGCTGGAAGACAACGTAATCCATTTTCACTTCAGGCAGAGTTAGTATGTACACTGCTCAAGGACTGGGGGAAGGGGCAATATGGGAGAATATGATTCTGAGACCAGGTCATTTGACAAGTTGTAGAGTAGAAATTGAAAAAAATGATCATCTACAGAAAATGGTACTTACAGTTAATGAAAATTAGATGACTTGCCATACTCCATAGAATTAACCTATAAAATCAATTCAAACTTCTGATCCAGGAGGACTTCATTTGAATAGTATGTCATCTGCTTATTAGGATTGTTTAAAGTGGCTTAGATGGACTGAGAATCTCCCTTCAAATTTCATCATTAAATCAAAACCCAATGGGTATCATATATTGGAGATATGAAAGAATTTCACAGTTTTGTCCTACAGGACCAAAGCCAGGATGGGATATAGAAAGATTTAAAAAAAAAAAACACCTCCAAGAAAAGCTGTTTCTGTGGTTTGGCCTGACTATAGTAGGCCATAGTAAAAGGAACTCCATTCTCCTGAGTCGGGCCAATAAGCCCTGTTTTGCAAGGCCAAGAACTGAACTATTGTTTCATTAAATTAGAATAACCTCTGAATTTTTGGATGTTCCTTTATCACGGCTGCTTTTCAGAAATAAACTGTTGACCCTTTCTTCTGGGTCAGCCTCAGAGGCTAAAAATGGGCAAAGCCTTCCACACGTATTAATCAGGCCTTGCTTACACTTGGTTTCAAACTGGGTAAGTTGCACTGTGTACACATCACTTTTTACCCCAGTGCAGCTTATCTGCACCATGAGGTATATGTTGCTGTAGCTACACTGGTGTAGTTATACCTGTTCAAAAAGTCTGTGTGTAACGAAGACTTTATACAGAACACCAGAAAAAAAACTCTCATTGTCCTCCCCAATGAAGATGGAAGGTAGGTTTTTCAAAAGTACCTTAAGTACCAGAAGTATCACAGCTTTCAGGTCACATGGTCCAAATCCCTAGGCACTTTTGAAAACCCCATTTCAATCTTTCTTCTTTCATTCATAAGGAGTCACTTTTTGGCCTTTTTTCTATGCTGTGTTGGTGTTTACTTCTAGGAGGGATAAGGAAAGAATCTGTAAACTGCCAGCATCTGTAAGAGAGAAAACATTCATTGGAATCACAGTTTTCTGGTTTCCTTTACAAAATAATGTGCAGTTGACCAGCTCTGTCCTCATCAGCAAATGTCACTCGGTTGCAGAATCCATATCAGATTTCAGGGAAGAGGGGACTGATTCAGGGAGACCATTTTCTTCAAATTGGTTGCTGTATTTCTGCTAGCAGGGCTAGAAAAGCAAGATTATGGTGTGCATGTGTCTATGTTTAATACACAAAGTAGATTTGCTGATGTAACAGTTATTTGCTCTGTTTATATTCAAATGTCCTAAAAAATAAGGCGTCATCAAAATTTATGGATAGTAACTGTGCAAATCAGAACACTTATCATCTTTTTATAGACTAAAATCAAATTATTCCTTACATTTTTCTCAGTTACAGAATATTAGATGACAGTGTCTAGAAGCGACTTGCACTTTGAGAAAGGTGAATCCTTAAAACAAAATTGGAAACCACATCAATGCCTTTTAATGTTTGGTAAAAACCTTATATTCTCAGCAATAATTATTGATATTATTGTATAAAGCTAGCAATGCTCATGTCATATCCATGGTAGTGGAGAAAAAACTGGAAGGAAACTCAACACCACAATTAGATTCCTAATTAATTACTCTGTAGTATGCTATCTTTTAAAATACAGGTCTAAAAATGGTATGTTAACCTTTTAATTATTTTTAACCTAATAAAATAATCAAGTTGTTTTGTGACCTGCAGTTCTGAATCTGATTAAATTTTCAATATACTGTAATTCACAGATTTTATCCCCTCTAGCACTAAGTTTGTATCTGTCACATGGTTTTCAGTGTTCCTAATGAGCTGTTAACAAGCTGTCAATTACCTATGCAAATTAAGGAAGCAGAAATTGAGGGACTGTTCTACCTAGAGTTAAAGTATGCTACCTCGGAACGTTATGAAATAAATCATTTCAGTTTTAATAGCTGTCTGTGCCCATGTGCCTTGTGTCATTATTTTATTTGCCCTATAACAAGATGCTATAGGGGATTTTGGTGGTGGTTAAGAAGTGAGGAGCGTTTGGACAAATAACTTCAAACCTGTCCTCATATTCACTTATGCCCTCTTATGCTGCCTATGCTTTCCCAGGCTTACAGTTCCACTCCTGAACGTAACTTTAGCTGCCTCCCCACACTGTTGAAGTCGGTGAATACTCAGGATCTTAGCTCAGAAGAACAGCCATATTGGGTCAGGCCAATTGGCCATCTAGCCCAGTGTTCTGTCTTCCAACAGTGGCCAATGCCAGGTGCTTCAGAGAGAATGAGCCAGCCCCTGTAGCCCATTCCCAGCTTTTAGCAGAGAGACTAGGGAGACTTCAGAGCATGGTTTTGCATCCCTGCCCATCCTAGCTAATAGCCATTGATGGACCTATTCTCCATGAACTTACCTAGTTCTTTTCTGAACCCTGTTATAGTCCTGGCTTTCACCACATCCTCTGGCAAAGAGTTTGACAGGTTGACTGTGCCTTGTGTGAAGAAATACTACCTTTTATTCGCTTTAAACCTGCTGCCTATTAATTTCATTTGGTGACCGGTGGTTCTTCTGTTATGAGGAGTAAATAATACTTCCTTATTTCCTTGCTCCACATCAGTCATGCTTTTATAGACCTCTATCATCCCCCCAAGTAGTCTCTTTTCCAAGCAGAAAAGTCCCAGTCTTATTAAACACTCCTCATACAGAAGCTGTTCCATACCTCTAATCAGTTTAGCTGCCCTTTTCTGTACCTTTTCCAATTGCAATATTTATTTTTTTGTAGATGGGACGACCAGCTCTACACACAGTATTCAAGATGTGGGTGTACCATGGATGTATATAGAGACAATATGATATTTTCTGTCTTCTTATCTATTCCTTTCCTAATGAGTCTCAACATTCTGTTAGCTTCTTTGACTCAGCTGCACATTTAGGGAATGTTTTCAGAGAACTATCCACAGTGACTCCAAGATCTTTTTCTTGATTGGTAACAGCTAATTTAGACCCCATCATTTTATATAGATCATTTGGATTATGTTTCCAGTGTGCATTACTTTGCATTTGCCAACATTGAATTTCGTTTGACATTTTGTTCCCCAGTCACCCAGTTTTGAGAGATTATATTGTAACTCTTCACGGTCTGCTTTAGACTTAACTATCTTGAGTAGTTTTGTGTCATCTGCACTCACTGTTTACCCTTTTCCCTGTTCATTTATGAATATGTTCACCCGCGCTGGTCCCAGTATAGACCCCTCAGGGATACTTTTATTTACCTCTCTCCATTCTGAAAACTAGCCATTTATTCCTACCCTTTGTTTCCTATCTTTTAACCAGTTACTGATCCAGGAGAGGACTTTGCCTCTTATCCCATGACAGTTTACTTTGCCAAATAACCTTTGGTGAGGGATCTTGTGAAAGGTGAAAGGCTTTTTGAAAATCTAAGTACACTATACGTCCTGGATCAACTTTGTCCACATGCTTTGTTGACCCCCTTAAAGAATTCCAGCTCCCAATGCTGAAAGACTTAATTCACGTGCTTCATTATGTTTGTCAATAGGACTACTAACAATGTTTAAATTTAAACATGTGTGAGTCTTTGCAGGATTGGGGCCTTAGTTTGTTCTCAGGAAGGCGACATTTTGAAATAAATCTAATAAATAAAGTTTCATCCCATTCCCAGCAGCTGCCCACAATAAAGTATGTCAGGAGTGAGGTTGCTCTTTCATTTGTGCTGTCCCATCTATTTGGAATTCTCTTCTCTCTCTCTAAATGTTGCCTTTACATTGGCTTTCTTTCTTTCTTTGCCTTAGCGTACGATTGATACTCACTGTCAAGCTTTTTGTGATACCTTGTATGAAGAAAGTTATATAAAATTAAATTATATTGTATTTATGAGCAGCACTATGATAATGGCCTATCAGCATTTCCATTATAATCCCCTACTGTCAAAGGTTTTTAAACTCATCCATAAAAATTCTCTATGGTCAGAAGCATGTTGTACAAAACATAAACAAACCTGCTTGGCCATTTTTGAGGTACAGTGGTGAAAATGGGAATCAAAGTTAGATTTTAAAGATTTTTTTAAACTTATTTTTAGAAAAGATATTACAAAAACAAGACTGCATTTCTTCAGGGCCATGTTTTCAAAATGGATGTACCCCACAAAAGCTGCCATTTATACACAGAGTACGCAATTGCACAGCCAAACACCCATTTGCACATGCAATAATCTGAAGTTGCAACAGTGTGTGCACATTTGCTGTATCCTTGTGTCCCTTAATGGTGAAGCAAAACTTGTTTGGGTCCTGATCCTATGCCCATTGAAGACAAACATAAAACACTAACTGGCTTCAGTGTTGCAAGACTGTGTCCTTGGATGACAAATAGACAAAAAGAAAATTTGAGAGTGAAATAAAAACAGAAAATAAAAGTGAATGTAATACAATCAATAATGCCATCTTAAATAGAAAAAAATCCTTCAGGAAGAGCTTATAAAAAATAGCTAACTAAGTAAAAGCTTCTGCTGATCCTTCCTGCATCAGGAAGGCTTTCTGGTCAAAATATCTGTGGTGGCTTTATTTTCTGCTGGTATGTACTCTAATCCTTTTGTTCCATCTGCAAACACTAGGGGGTAAATTTTTAGCATGATGCTCAGGGATTTAACTCTAAGATTCCCATTAAAGATAATGCAAATCGTGTAGCTCAGCCGCTCTGCATTACACTGAATATTTACCCCTTAGTTCAGAGCACTCTGTGGTTGGATTTTTAAATTATATTTACAGATTAATTCCATAACCAAATATCATCTGCTCTCATACAGATTGTTTTATTAAAAGGTGCAGATTTCAAACTTCGTTTTGATCTGCAACCTAGTGTGATTGGTTTAGAAGCTGATTTTATATAGATATTCTGATATATATAGAAAGAAAGAAAAGTGTCAATTTAATAACACTCGGTTTGTCTGCATCAAAGGGTTTTATAGAGATTAAAGGCGAGAATGTGCCCAGCCCTGCATGAATGTGCAAAGGAAGGAGGAAGTATGAAGAGGCTATATTGTCCCTCTGTGTAGAGTTTAGATATAAAAGCTGCAATTATGCTCAAGGAAAGCAAAGGCTACTCAAGGGTAGAGACTATCAGGAAGCCTACAACCTTCTTAAAGAAGACAGGCTGAGCATGGTGCCATGGTTTTACCCCCTATAGGCAAGCTAAACTCGCCCTTCTCTCTCCTCTCCCTTTCAAAGTGTGTAGCATGGTTCAGTTTCTCTGGAAACTCCTGCTGGGACAGTTCACCTCTGTGAAGGTCTGTGGTTTAAACTCACAACTTAAGCAGAAGTCTACAGTTCTCCGAGCACCCTGTGATATATATAGATAATGCATCATTATTTGTATTTTTTCACGTGGATAAATTGAGAGAAAGAGGTTACAAGATTTGCCCAAAACACAGGAGCAACTGTTGGGATTAGAATCCAAGAGACCCTGGCGCCAGTAATGCAATAGAGGCCACACTTAGGGTGAATTTTGTCACAGATTTCCATGCTGCGTAGAGAAGGCCCATAGGCACCAGATGAACCACCGTGGAACATCAGTGGACAAAATACTTTTTCTTTGCTCCTCCCACTCTCACGAAAAGGGGACATGCATGAACCCTCATCACATCACAGTTTGAACTCTGGGGAAGGAAATAAAAATCCTGACGAGAAGGATCTATAGCACTCTGCTACTTGGAAATTGGAAAGGGCAATATTTCTAATCTTACGCAAGAGATCCCCAAGGCGTTTAGCTTGGATTAGCCCTAAGGACATATAAAGATTGCATATTATAGCAGCTTCTATTAACTTTTGAAACCTAAGACTCTAGCTCATTTGCGTGTGTATGTTTACTGCTTTAACCTTGTAAATAACTCTCTTATTTCTTGTTTCATTATCTTAGTTAACAAATCTTTAGTTAGTGTATTACAGGATTGGCTATAAGTGTTGTCTTTGGTGTAAGATCTAGGGTATCAATTGATCTGGGCTAAGTGACTCCTTTGGGATTGGAAGTAACCTGAATATTGTTGTGAGCTTTGGTGTCAGGGACCAGCTATCACAAAGGCAAGTTTGCCGGGGTGGTAAGATTGATCAGAGTACTCAAGGGGACTGTCTGTGACTCCATGTTAAGGCTGCTATGGTGCTTAAGGAGTTCACACTTGATGGTTGGTGAAATCTAAGTATAGAACTCATAGTCAGTTTGGGGGGTTTGTGTCCTGGTTTGTAACAGTCTGCCCTGAGGTTGGCACTCTTGATTGTGAGCTGCTCCAGGCAGCTTGTCAGTGGTTACAAATTGTTGTCTGCAAAGGCATTTGGTCCTCTTGCGTCTCAGCTTGCAGTTGAATGTTGAGTGGTAGTCCATAAACGGATTCAATAAATGGTGGGCGTTTGCACAAATTAAGGTGTACACAAATACAAATCAGTGGACTGGTTGTGTCCACATTTTGAAAATTTGTGCGTCTCCTATCCTGTGAAGTGTAAAATTTAGCATGATGGTGACAACGTCATCCAAACAACCTGTTTGAAGGTAGAGACCATCTGTGAGTGTGTTGCTATTTAATCAATTCAAATTATAAAATGAGCAAAATTTCACATAAAACATCTACTCTTTAAATGCCTCTCCTCATTACTTGCCATTTTGTATAAAGAAAAATGCCAGAAATGCATTTATAAATCATGATCTGGGTGGAAATGCACAACCATCGCACACTCCAGTACAGAGTTTTAGAAATAACTGTATACATAACTATTTGGAAATAAACTGTATCCATAATCAAGTACAAAGTTTAATCCAAAATGTTAAGTAGGTATTCCCTTTAATAGCCAGAGGATGTGATTGGTAGAAAATCCATATTGACTTCTATGACACATGATTGAAATCATATCCCTACTGATGTCAGCTGTTTCCAATAGGATTGACTCCCTCTCTAAAACATTGGGAATCCCAATTGCAGTCAATAAGATGAGATCAGAACAAAACATCCTTTGAAGTTGATGAGATGTGATCAATCTCTATTTATTACTAAAGGCAATGGGGGATATGATAAGAAGTGAAGTCAATGGGAGAGTCTCCTGCAAGTTTTCCCCCAATAAAAAGTTTTTTGTATCTTAATAGCCGAAATATATCTGAATCTATATTCAGCATTCAAGTTCCTGTCTTCAGTAATCATCGGATCATCTCTAATGCTTCCTTTGTTCAAAAAAGGTAAACTCCTGTTACTTTTCAGTAGCAGATTACACTAAAGAAACTTTACAGTATATATTACCCTCACAAAGCAGTTTGCTCCATCTTGCAATCACTTAAAAATGTTATCTCATCTTCCTTCCTGCATGAATGTCTGAGATAATCAATGAAGTTCCTGTGCAGAGAATAAATTGAGCTGAATGGCTCCTCTTAAACTGTACAATCAGAGAGAGAGGGGGTTTTTGCTGATGATTTTGATATTCAGTTTAGCTTTCTTCACCAAGCTGTCAGCTCAGTGGAAGTGAGGTCAGTCTGACCACGCTTTTCTTAAAGGGTCCGCTTGTGAACCATCCACTTGAGTATCATCTCCTGACACTTTCCCCCTGGAATCACGATTCATGTAATCTGCCCAGGAACCTGGTGCCTGATCACCCATTGCCCTGCACCTTGCATAGTCATTGCACCAGTGCAAAGTGGGTGTAAAATGCTACTATGTGACAATGAGAATGTTTAGTATCTGCTTTGCATTGGTGTAAAATGACTTACACAAGATGCAGGACTTCAGAACATTGGGCCCCTGTTCCTTTGACACCTAAAATGCACATGACCTCATAACGCTCTGTGTGTGTGTGTGTGTGTGTGTGTGTGTGTGTGTGCACACGTGTGCACTCATGTACACGCAACAAATACTTTTCTATATAATAAGTGTAACACACAAAGAAATGGAAGAATTTAAATTACAATTCTGAAGTCACTGATACAGCAACCTGAAACTTTTGACTCAGTGATTTGCAAAATATAAGTGACAGAAAAAAGTACTGATCAAACTGCACCATAGATGCTGGAGACCAAGAGACCTTGGTCCCACTTTATCCTGAAGGTCCTCTTTAGTTCTAGCTTGGCATCTCTTAAAATAAATCACAGAAGCACATTCTTGCTCCATAGAGTGTAAGTTTCTAGGGACAGAGACTGTCTTTTTGTTATGTGTTTGTACAGTGCCTAGCACAGTGGAGCCGAGGTGCTACTGCAGTACAAATCATCATCATCATAAGTGAAAATTGCACTTGCAGGCCATCACTTAAACCAGTCATGAGGAATCCATTTGTCTGCATTGCTCCCAGGGCCCTCAGCCACTTGTTAATATGAGACTTTCCTTTTCAAGACCAGACAGGCGCTTCAGACAATAGACAAAGGAGGCAGGGAACTCTGTGGAAGATTTTGATCTTGTATGCAGGTAGTAATTCCATTGGCACCAATGTAATTGATTATGTCTCTCCATCTTGAATCTGAGAGGATTTGTTGGTGAATTTGATTCAACTATCCGTAGACAAATCCTAGCTCTGCCCCCAAGATCATGCTCGAAAAACGCTATTCTGACTCTCGATATGTAGTGTTATAGTGTGAGAGATTAAGGGCCTCAAAGTAGGAGGTTTTGTATCCCGAGTAATATACATCATGTTGCTGTATAGTAGCAATCCTTGGAAGTGCATTCTTTTTGTGCCAGTGTTATTCTGACAAGGTTAGCGCTGGTTTACTCAGTTGTGTCATTGATTTTCTGTGAGAAGGCCTCGATAATATATTGTAATGCATTGTGTAAATCATCCTTGTAAGTTTGTCCTGAAATTTGCTAGGGAAAAATCTTCTTGTCCATCCTTTATAATGCTGATTGATGATATTGGAAAAAAACTGGTGATAATTTACATATCTAATAAAAACAATAAATATTCACTGCAGGTGAACAGAATTCAGCAAAGGTGAAGTTTAGAAATGAGTCTCTTCATTATAGTCCCTGTTAAAAAGTCCTTTTCAATTGTCTCCTGCAGAGAGAAATGAAACGCAATCTGATAGCTTTAGGGTTTTATAAATTATAATATAAAAATATCTAAAAAGTAAAAAGGTGAATTTCAGTATATTTTCATTTATTCTGAATTACAGTTATATTCAGGGGGTGACGATGGATCACTTCTCATCTAACATAGGAATGAATTAAAGTTGATCCTACCTCCAGTTTGCTACAGGTTTGTCTACATGATGCATTAGTTCATACTAGAAGGTTGTGAATTCTACTGTGCACTAGCCTGTTGCACACTAACTGGCCCATGTGGAATCTGCTTGCATGCATTAGAAGTTCCCTGGTGCACATTAGCGTAGTCCCATTTCAAACAGTACTACATTAATGTGTACTAGGGAACTTTTAGTGTACAACAGCAGGGTCCACGTGGACTGGTTAGTGCACAATACACTAGCGCGCTAGAATTTACACCCCACCATGTAGACAAGTATCAAAACTTTACTATTTAGACAATGCATTTTGATAAATCTAGGCTCCCATTTATTTCCTACAGATGTGCTGTGTTTTTTAATGTTATCTAGAAGCTTTTTAAAACTTGTTAAAAGAATAGTTTCTCCCCACACTTTCATTGTTGCCTAGAAATCTTTTGCTTCTTGCACTATTCTTTTGTTTTATTCCTTTCCTGTCCTGGATTTTGTTTAACACTCAGTGGTGTTCATTTATGGTTTTGTTTTTTCCCTAGAAATTTACTCTAGAGTCAAGTTTAATTAAATGATTCATTCAATTACATAGTCATGGAAGTGCTGGCATTCTGAAGCCAAATACTGGAAAGAAAGTGGATCCATATTCTCTGCTTTGCTAGGCTTTCCACTCAGGAAGCAGAAAGTGGGGAGGGTGTCAGGGAAACTGTTAAGGCTGATTGATTCTCAGGGCAGATTTGAGGTACGCTGAGACCCACGGTAGGTTGGTTACAGGAGCCTGATGGCTGCTCTAATTTAAGACATGTTCACTAAAGGAGATATGCCTGGTGAGCACTGCTGTAGTACATAATACTCTGATCACACCAACCCTACCCCAGCATGCCCCTGATGCCAGGGTTAATTGGGGTGGAGAGGGTAGGGGGGAGGGCTTTTCTGCATCAGCTGAGAGCTCTCGCACACCAGGAGCATTCTTATTTGGCCAGCTCCAGATGCTTTCTGTTTGCTCTGTGGCAGCACAAAGGGGGTGGGATACAAGGGAAACTATAGCCCTCTGTGTTGGAAGCATTCAGAAGAGCTGATTAAAATTTTCTATGTCAGACACAGAAATTAGCCCTGAAATGTTATGGAATTCTAAGGGGTCTGGTAAAGGTCTTAGTGAGAGCTTCAGAAACCCATTTGGCAAAGCAGCTAATGGATTCTCTCTCATCACTGAACTTCTGTGGCCTTATAATAATTAACCAGAGATCTGTGAAGATCAGTCTTGTCTCATGACGTTAGGTGGCAATAGCTCTTTAATGCTATGTTCTGCCATCCTAGGCATGGAATGGTGTGGCAAGCTTTAGATCATTGAAATGAGAGAAGGTGAATAACAGACTTGCTCATGTATATTATGTTAATCAATTAGATTAGGATTAGAGCCTGCAACGTATTGGGTAGCCTCAATTCCCAGTTATTTAGCTTGTAGTGCTTGGACCCCTGTATCCCTATTTTCTGGAAAACTAAGGGCTCTGGAAGCATTTGGAAAGCTGAGGTTACAATGCATGATGAGAAATATTATCCCTTTCATTAGGACTGCATGGTGACCATTCCTGACAAAACTATAATCCTGTTATGTGTTTTGCTCCTTACACAACAGTGGCAATACGAACAAATCACATGGACACAATTGGGTCCCAAATAACATTTCACTGACTCTACCTAAACACCAAGGCCTGCCTACCTACCTACCCACATACTGCTGCTCTGACTAGTCTCTAGCAGCTTCTTAAAACACAGACAGCATCACTAGTGGGCTCACAATCTACTTAAAGGGACATTACCCTATTGCTGTGTGCGCCAAGCTTCCATGATACTCTACCCAGAAGAAGGGAGTGATTGTGGTTGTTTTTTACTTTCAAGCTCTTCTCTGAAATAATATCAGGATGGAGAGGGTAATTTGCAGGTCTGTTTTATTGGCTGGGGGCCTCACTTGGAAGAAGAGTGAAGATGAGGGAAGAAGAGGAGAACAAAGGTAGTAGTAATGGCAGCATTGTTGGGCAAGAGCAAATACATTGTAGAGGGTCACACTAACAAGAAGGGTCTGAGGCGTAAGGAGAGCTTCAGATTTTTGGTTTTAACCAATAAAAACACCCCCAATAAAAAAGAATAAAATGAAATTCCTGTTCATCCAATAAACACCATAAAACCCCCAGAAATGGTTACTTGTATCTAAGAGCTTGTCTACATGGAGCAATAATGAGGGCTACAGGGATGTGGTTTCTAAAGTGTGCTAATGTGCTGCACATTAATTGGCCCAGGTGGACCCTGTTGGTGTGCACTAAAGGTTCTCTAGTGTGCTTTAAGTTCATGCTCCTTGAAACATTCAGGTATGCTGGGGAATGCTACAAAGAGATGACTCATAACATTATATTCTAATGCAAAGAGTAGTGTGGATGTGATGGGGCGTTCACCCTACACTAGCCTGGAAAGAGTTAATGTGGCATGGGAGGGGCTAAGTAATACCCGAGGGAGAGTTAGGCTTGAAGAGCAAGCACTAATTAAGGATGAAGCCCGGCTGAGTGGGAGCAAGTGGGGCTAGTATAAAGCCAGGATGTTTGCAACAGAAAGGCACAGTAGTGGGAAGCCTGCAGTCACTCTCTGAGCTTAGAGAGGGAAAAGAGGAGACCCAAGGGAATAGTAGAAACCCTGGGATCTTGGCCCTGAATGAAGGATTTACCTAAAATGGTGGTGGAGCAGAAAAAGGTTCAGGGAAACAACAGCAAGGTCTGGCATAGTGCAGGAACCCAAAGTAGTGGGTGCGCTTGGGTTCTGTCACCAGCCACTGTGGAAGTGACATTGCCTTGGATTGGAGGACTGCTGGGAACAATATCTGGTCAGCTAATCCAGTGAGACTTTGACACCCCAGAAAGAGGAGGACCACATAGTGACCTGCCTGGAAGACCAAGGCATGAAAAGGGAACACCCCAAATCATGACAAAAGAGCATCCCGACACACAAAGATGAAGCACTTCAACTCCTGGAGCATGAGAAGGGCCACAGCATGAGCAAGAGACAGAAGAGGGTGTTAGAGCAGTTGGAACTGTTCCTCAGATGCAGCCACAAGGAGGCACTGCACAAATGAGTAGAGAAGCCTGTGACAGTGTATGGTATACATTACTGATTACAGTATATGTTAAGAGACAGTCGCAAACCCCTGATTTTTTGACATCTATAGAAAACTAAAAATTGCTAAAAATAATCTGCCTCAAAAATGAAATTAATAAACCCAGAAATCCTAGAGGTAAGCCAAGGTGTACCATAGTTAGGTTCCGAAGGAGAGGATGGGAAGTCTTCAATGCACGTGACCCGTAAAGTGGAGGGATTTGAAAATGGGCATGATATGACCTGACTGGTGGTGAGGAAGACAAGCCTTGCAGCAACATTTTGGATGGACAGGTGAGGGCTGCTGTAGGAATCAGGGAGGCCACAGTGGAGGAGTTTGCAGAAATTGCTTTTGTTCATTCTGTCAGAAATCAACTTTTCTTGGACAATCTCAGGTCCTCAAAACAAAACTAAACTGATAGAAGTGGATTTTTGAGTGGCTGGATTAAACAGTCCCAGAGACTAAATTGTCTTTTTAATCACAGAATGGGTCATGGATATATAAGATTTTAGATTCCATGCCAACAGTATGCCTTAATGGGGATATGGTGAGAGTGTAGTTCATTCTCCCATGTGCAGACAGTCTTTGGCCTCTTTAGTCTGACTGTTTAACAAGGATGCCAGCTAATCCACATGGTATTACCGAGGGGATGGGGGGGGGGCGGGAGGAGGGTGTTAGGCTGACACCATTGGCTGATTTCATGTAGTGAATTATTATGGTGCATTATTATACACCACCCAGAAGTGTGCTAGGCACTTCTTGGAGAGTTATACACACACAGCCTTAGTGAGTGGATCTGATGTGACAGCAAGGAGGGAGGTGCAGGAAGGGTGAAACAAGGAGAGAAGGGAGGGACAGAGAGTGTGAGAGGAGTGATGATGTTAGGGACAGGTGAAAGAAGAGAAAAGGGTACAGGAAATTATCACAAGGATGAAATTAGGAGGCAGGTAAATCCAATTATCAGCATGAAAACAGGTAGGGACATTAAAGGAAGTGGAAATAAAGTCAATTAGTGGCTGGTGTCCAGAGTCCTGGGGTGTCAGCTGGTGAATGGTGGCTAATTTGATATAGGCTAATTGCATCGTTTGCCTATTTGATTTGAGATCCAAATCCTGCTCCTTGCAGGATAATCACTCCAGATAAGTGAATAGCTGGAACAGTTGTGAGGCCTGATGCATTTGTTGTTTTGCTTTAAACAGCTCTATGCACATGAGGTAAAACATAAGAGGAAATGTACCTGAGACACTGTAAAATGTAGGTGTGATAGGAAAGCCTTGGATATCAGAACAAAATGAATGGCCGGACTGTGCCCAAGGGGTAATGAAGAGAGGGTGTCAGGAGACTTCCCTCCCTCTTGTGCCCTAAGCAGAGGGCAGACACAATCACGCTCCGAGGAGCACCAGGACAGCACCAGTTTCCTATGAACAGCTGTGCTAGTTTCCATGAAATGGATCAAGAGGGCAAAGGGTTTTCCCATCTCCTCTGCACTGGCCAGTGAGCTAAGCTAAGGGAAGAAGGGGAGACATACATGTGCATCCTGTAATAAGATGCAGTATAGCTGTGGCCCAAGCTTCTCTGGTGCCCCTGGAAGCCTTCAGGCACAGGGCTTTCTGGAGGTTCCATCCGCACAGCGCACTGCTACTACCCCCTCCACACCACAGCCAATGCTCTAGTCAGAGTGCAGGCCGTCAAGGGGAACAGACAGAGACTATAATTCCTGAGTCCTTTAAAGGCCACCCTTTCCCCGCATCTTAGATAATCACATAGCTCCAGATTCAGCAAGTTACTTAAGCGTGTGCCTAACTTTAGAAATACTCCCACTGAAGTGATTAAAGGCGCACACAAAGTACCCTGCGGAACTGAGGCCTCACCCCAATGCTCACTGAGAGCACAGTGGGTGTCGAACACCTCCATTCTGATTTGCTAGTGTTTTAGCCACACTTTGCACCACACAAGGTTCAGGGAAATGGAGAGTCAGGCCCCCAATGTATCTCTTGATGCTTATTCTAATGGAGTTGCTCCCGGATACACCTGCGCTGAAATTTAGCCTAAAATCTGTCTTCTAGAATGAAGTAAGTAACATTTGGGGACAAAAAGGCTTGGATGAAAAGTAGGAAAAGCAGGAAGCAAAGAGCTTTTTGTGTTAGTTTGTTGTTTTGGATCATCAGAATACTTAGCACTGGAAACTTCCAGCAGACTTTGCAGTGGCTGCTGCCTGAAATACGCTTCCACTTCTGTATGTTATACAGCTGTAACATTGAACACATGAGGCAGACGGCTGCCCCGAGGCATTCTCTCTGTAAAAACATTCATATCACAGCAGAGCTGAACATACCACTATAACGCATATCTCTTCTTTGCCACACTGTTCAGAAAACCAGGCAGTGTCATGGAAATGTTATAATAGACACATCCGGAATATATGGGTGAGCCAGCTGTCCGCAGTGATATATTTAAGCCATTCTCTCTATTATATGTAGAGCAGGTTAAATATAATTAACACTGGTCAGCAGGTCCTTTTGCTTTACATATTTTATGAATGTATTGCCTCAGTTATCAGGGAGGAAAAGGAAAATGTTTTTTTTCTTAATAACTGCTGATATAAGCTAGTCTAAGTCATTTACATCTCAACATATATTATTCCTCCTAAGAAGAATGAATACTTTTTCTCTCTCCCTGAATCCCATAATTGGTTTATTGCTACATTCTAGAATGTAAATAATCACCCCTCCCCTTTAATAAATTACATGCAACCTGTCTAGCTCTGGAAATGAACATTTCAATATCTACAGACACACAATGACATCATATCAATATTTAAAATCATTTTATGCATGTATTCCAGGTTGTCCAACTTCATTAAGGGCATTCATCAGCCCTCCAGCTACAGTGTATTCCCATTGGAGTTGTAGGCCTCAGGCCCTACCAAACAGAAATTTAAACTAACTTGCCTTTTTAATTCACATTATTCTCAAATATTCTCTTTTTTAACCCCCTGCCATGACTAAGGCATTTAGATCTGGCTATGATTCTGTGCATGTTAACATTTAATGGACAGAATCCTCATTATTATGTCAGAACATGTGTGCATGAGAATAATAGTTTCTCCCCCTCCCTCCATCCCTCATTTCCCCCTGTCCCCATCTCTGTTTCTTTGGTACAGTAATAATCTTGTCATCCTTTGCTCTAATATAAGTTAACAATTTGAGCTACTCCTTTTTAAAATGTACACATATTGCAAACAAATTATATTTCATTATCTTTGCATTTCTTCCTCTTCACAAAACAAATCTCTTGATCTATTTTTTATAAAGCTGAGGAGGTACAGTGTGAATGCATAGCCTTTATGGTGGCATCAAATGCTGATGTATTAGTAAGGCATTTCTTTATTTTCTCACAAAAATAAACAAACTTCTTGTTATGTTCAACATGATGAATGCAGTTCTCTTCCCCAAGATGTTCGATGCCTGAATGACCTTGAAAATTCACGTGTGAAACTCTGATGCACAAACCATGGAGGAAAGAGGAAGTTGTGGTATTAACCTGCTTCTAGTTTGCTCCAGATAAGGTGCTATAGGCCCTGGCTGAATCCTCTGACTTAGTCCCATGGAACTCAGTGAAAATGAAATGGGTCCAGGTATCTATCATCACCTACTAAGGAGTTTGGTAACATCAGGATGTGGCCAGATAAATGTGATTTGTGTATCCGCAGCACTCTCCCAAGAGATGTTGGTGATTTTAATTTTAAAGTCAGAACAATGTAGTTCAGTGTAATCAGGTATTATATCCAAGCATATCTTGACCACTTAGAGTGATTTGTAAACACATGGCCAAGAACCAAAGAGCTTGACAAGCATGCACTGATGGGCCATATGTCAATTGTCTTCAAAGAGGGAAGCCAAAATAGAGGGGAATGGAGAAAGAGAGAAAGTATCAGATAAAAAAGACAACTGCAGGGCCAGTTTGAATCTATATATTTTCTGTAAGTAATGTTTTCTTGTATAGGTTTGCTCTGACTCATTCCTTCTCCTTCTCAGTCTCTCTTCCTCTCATTTGTCTCTTGTCTCCTTCTCCCTTTTATTTTTCTTGTGGTATTCCTCTCTCTATCTCTGTTTTTCTCTGTCAGTCCTGTGTTCCTCCTTCTTTTGTTCTTACTTGCTGCCTACAATGATCTTTTTTCTGTTCCCTTCCTTTCTATTCCCATCCCTTCTCACACCCTAAATGCAAGAATCTCCCTTCCCCCTTCTAGTCACACTTTTGCAAATTCCCTTATCTCAGCAACAATAGTCTTTGATGAAATATGGTAAAGTTTTCTTCCCCTGCCTGCCCTGGACTAGTCACTCTGATCCTTCTGAGCCTTCTCTTTGCATCCCTGTAAAGGGTCCAATTGCATCTTATTTTATTCTTTTCTTTATGGGTTCTTACATCACGTTCAACACCACAGTATCTGAGCACCTTGTAGTAGTGCATTAAGTAGCGCACATATGTCATGTGTTTGGTCTCTCATCCTCTGCCCAGGGATAGGGTAGCCGCAGCAAAGTGTCTTGTTTTAGAATTCTATTTATAAGATATATACAAACACATGGTGCTATATGTTTATGCTAGAGAAGACAAGGTCAAAGACATGCCTTGCCTTGCATTTAGAAGGCATTCTCAACTGAGTAAGCTGGAATTGCTCATGGGAGTCACACTGCAGTGTGGTCCCTTCTCCTCAGAGTCTAATGCGGGCTTTCTTTGGAGCCGGAATCTGTTCTGATGCAGTACTGTGAGGAACTAACATTGAGGGCATGTCTACACTGCAATTAGAGACCTGCGGCTGGCCCGGGCCACCAGGCTTGGGCTAAAGGGCTGTGTCTTTGTGGTGTAGATGCTCATTGGATCCCTCCCACTTGGCGGGTTCCTAGAGCCCGGTTCCAGTGTGGGCCTAAATATCTACTTGGCAATTAAACAGCCCCTTAGCCCGAGCTCTGTGGGTGTCTAATTACAGTGAACTTCCACTGCCTGCTAGCCAGCTACTAATTGCACATGGAGCATAAAAAGAGGGGAGGAAGAAGATTATCAGAACTTCAAGGCTGGGAACATCCCTAACTTGGTGTGTGTGCAGCACCTAGCATGGTGAGGCAGGGCTGGGCCGGATTGGGCCACTTTAACAAGGAGCTGCACCACTGTGCCATCACGCAGTATTGATACCATCTGAAGCCAGGATGAATGAGGACGAGTCTGTGGACAAGGAGGAGGAAAACAGGGGGCAGGCAAGTGGGGTATCCCTTCTTCCTGAAAGCCAGGAGCTGTTTGCTTCACAGGAGCAGCGCCGTTGGACACAGGAAACTGTGACTGACTGCGATGCCAGGGAAAGCACATCTGGTGAGCATGTAAGGCAAACTGCATTTCTTAGGTTATATTTCCAGTCCAGAATTTTGCACCAGTGGAAAAAAGTAGCGTGTGTGGTGGTGGGGCTGTGCTTCATTGTAGTTGGTGTTCTTAAGCATCGGGTTCATCCCGGAAAAGATTATTTATGTGGCCATGGATGCTCCGAGAATCCTCCATGGATATCTCCAGGAAGCTTTCATGTAGGTAGTCTGCAATCCTTTCAAGAAGGTTTCTTGGGAAAGCAGCCTTATTTCTTCCACTGCAATAGGATGCTTTCCCCTGCCACTCTGCTATTAATTGTGCAGGCATCATTGCAGAACACAGCATCGCAGCATAAGGGCCAGACCTGTAGCAAATTCTCCCTTTCCACCTGTGTAACTCTCAGCAGACTGACATCACTCATGGTAACCTAGGGAAGATGGTGCATGTTTACATTACCTGCCCAAGAAAGTTTTTTAAAGTGTGTGCTATTCTGCAACTGAGGATGGTTTCTTGGTTCAGCTCAACAAAAGTTCCTTAGAAGGACATTGTTGCTATGGGCCTTGGGCATCTACGAACGGGTGCCCATTTTTTTTCCCATAGAGACAGTTAACTCTTACCCACCCCACACCTTTTCTACGGCCTCTTAAAAGCCTGATTTAGGGAGGGCAGTGGGAGCCCAATATCCATGCTGCTCCAGGAAGCATGGACTTGCGCAGCATGGGCACTGGTGATTTCCCTAAAATAGATGCACTAGCCCCTTACTTACCATGTCTGGAACAGCGCTCTGACCCCTGAAATAGTCAGACAATGGTATGTGGTTGTAGCCTTCCCTTGGGAATGTTCAGGGGAGTTATTTTTACATGGTAACATTGCTTTTCATCCATGGGACAAGTTAACAATGGGTACCTTATGTTTGCTTTCCTTACAGGGGACAATGTGGCCTTCAACACACCACCATCTCATACTCCTGCAGAGTGTCTGTCTCAGATGAGAAGGTGAAAAAAAAAAAGCAAACCCTGGGATGATATGTTTAATGAGATAACGAACACCTCTGTGGCTGCTGATGCAGAGCAAAGATTGTGGAGGATTTCATTATCTGACAAACTGAACGTGGACATGGACAACAGGAAAACAGAACGGAGTATTAGTGTTCAACACAAGATGAGATGCTATACTGCGGGATCAGTCAGACAGGTTGAGGCATCTGGTTGCTTCAGGATGCTCAGTGGCAAGAGAGACTCCTTCTGTAACCCCTGTAAAACTCTGAGCTAACGCACTTTCCTAGCCACCACCCCCAAGCAGTCTAGGAGGAGGTTGAACAGGGTGCAATATGTGCTGCACTCATTGCCGGTTAAAGGGAACAGAAAGAGGCCACAGCCCTTTTAAGTGGGGATGTGTGATTCTTTTGTGTGTGCATAGCCAAACTGGGCTCTGTATCCCCTCTCAGGCCCCACACAACGCATGCGGAACATTAAATTACCTTCCTTTCCCCCTTTCTGTGAAGGATCACCAATAAAAAAACGACACCATGAGTGTGGTGTTGGCATACAGCTGGGATTGTAATGGGGTGCGGGGGAGGGGAAGGACAGCCTTCTCTGGAACAAGTAATGTTCATGCCTTTAAAGATCAATGCTGGGCGGGCTCACACAGGTGCAGCCTTATTGAAGCCAGTGGAGGCTGCAGCCGCTTAAGTGAGGTCAGGGTTGGTTCCAAAATCTTAAAAAATCTTCAGGAAATGCAGGTATGCATATTAAACCTGCCCCACGATGCAGTTCTGACACGTGGGGCTGCCTGGCACGAGCACAGCACATAATAACACAGAGTCTTTGGCAGAGTTACAGGGCTAATCTTTATGTAACTGTTCCCGAACAACTCCTCTAATGTACTAAGTACAAACAAGATTTCCATCAATATTAGGCTGCATGCAGATTATCCTGTGTCACCTGTTCATACCGAACAAATACTATCACCATGGCAAGGAAAACCTCATTCTGCATTTCTAGCTGATTCTCCCCTGAATGATCTGTCTTATCATCTCAGGGTATTAATGAAACATAGGCTTGTGGTTGACTTTCATGTCATTTTTATGGACTCCTTTTTCATAGGCGTGGACACCAAGTATGAATTTATATTGTGGATTATTTTCTGGGGGGGAATTTAGGGGGTGTTAAAGCCAGTTTTTCGCCTCTTGCTTCCATAGGTTGCTTCCTAATTCAGCAGAGCAAAATGCACGGAGGAGGGATGGTCTTGTGGTTAAGGCACTGGCCTGGCACTTCAGAGATCTTGAGTCTGTTTGCAGCTCTGCCACAAACATCTTGTGGAATGTTTGGCTAATCACGTAATCTCTCCATGCCTCAGTTTCCCCTTGGGAAAACTTGGAGGATAATACCCATCCTTTATCTGTCTTGTCTGATTTGAATGTAAGCTCTTCATGGACTTCCTCTTAGTATGCGTTTGTACAGCACCTAGCACAATGGGGCCTGATCTCAGTTGGGGCTACCATAAAATAGATACTAGTAATAATGCATGGATGATCATAACAGAAGGAAGTTAAGAAAATAAAGGATGAAGCTTCCCAAACACTCCAGATAAGAGTGTCAATCTGACCAGACTGTACTAAGATGTTTCCTGCTCTTTACCCCAAATGTACAATTAAGTGTTGGCTACTTCTTTGTTAAGTGACTTACAGTCAGAGAATATTTGTAACCTGGATTCGGGTCCAGAGCTCATCATGCTTCATCCATAGACTAGTATAAAGTTCCCTGATTTGGGTGCTCTTTTTACTCAATATTATGAAGCCAAAACACATGTGCTGCTGCACTGACGAACCATGTGGCACATATATAAAAGCATGTAAGTTTCTGAAAGCTGGAATAGTGTCATAATTTTGTTGGCAACGGAGCTGATGCGTCTTCTTCCCTTTAAGCAGGGCCTGCAGCATTTCATAGACATAAAAATCTTCATGGAATTTTACCAACATCAGAATTGATTGCCAGCCTGAGGATTCTCCACTGGCAGCAGGTCCAAGAGGGACACCACTTCTTCCTGTATATCCAGTGGAAGGGTATTACTGGTTGGCTCTGGAGGCAGCCCTACTGCTTCAGAGTCCTCAGATCCATGCCATGAATCCCTGCCTCAGAAATGGACTTGGTAGAATAACGGAGCTCTCTGAGATCTGTATTTAATCTTAGATCATTAGAAAAAGTTAACTACTAACAGGGGGAGGCTCAGATAAACAGTACTGGCAATCCCAAGTAGTTCAAAAATCATGTCACCCATCCCTCCCCAAAAATATCATGCAATTGGTGTCAATTTTGAGATTTTTAAAATAATAATTGTGGGGTCCCTTCTATGTGCCACCTCGGATTTTGAGTCTCTAGGTCAGTGGTCCCCAAACTTTTTGCTCTATGCCTCCCACCCTTACCGGTCTGCACCACCCCAGGAGACGGAACTACAGCCAGGACAGGGGTATGGCTGGAGGCCAGAAGCGGGGTGAGGAGTGTGGCTGGGCATGGCCCAGCGTGTCTGGGAGCCGGGAGCCTGGCCAGGACTGGGGGCCTAGAGTACAGCCGGAGCAGGAGTGGAGTTGGGAGCTGGGCTGAGGGCAGAGTGGGACTGGGTGGTGCTCCCTCCCTGCCCTACATGGGGGCTGGGCTGGGCCCTTCCGCCGCCCTTCCCTATTCTTCCATGCCCCTAGGGGGCTGTGCCTACAGGTTGGGGACCACTGCTCTAGGGTGCCCTCGGCTCACATTTTCAAGCTTTTCTCCTCCAATATGGGGGATAGAAACTTAGTTTATTTTAAATGAAAACTTTCTTCCCTAATTCTTCCCTAATCACATGCCTCCAGGAGCAGGCACTTTAAGAAGAACATCAACTATTGCAAGACTCACAGTAACATTAGAAGTGTTGGCAACACTGGAAATGACTTTGCTTCAGCAAGAGAGAAAATCCATAAGGTAAAATTGTTAATTAGTCCTGGATAAATGAGGGCCTTAAGGAAGCGGATACTTAGATGTAATCAGGCAGGAACAGGTGAGCTGCTTGTACACGTACAGAAATGTAAGAGAAGCCTACATAACCAGGGATGAGACAATAAATTTAGCCTATTTCACAGTGTGTTACCAATATGTGTGGCATAAAGTTTTATTGATATGAGACCTGTTGACAGGCCCACAGAGCATAAATGAACCATCACATCACTCTGCTGCTGTATTTATTGGTGTTTGGATCATTGCAAAGATCAGCAGATTGGCTGAGAGAACAGGGTTGGTGTTGTGACTTATTTTTTTAATCCACGTCCAGGTGTGGACATTTTTTCCTCCTCTCTCCACTCTCTCTTTTGCTCCATTTTCAGTTTTAATGATCAATATTTTTTTCCCCTGTGGGGTTTTTTTTTTGAGGGAGGGGGGAATGTTGCATTTTTAAATCATTCATCTGTTCAACTGCAATGAGAGAATGCTATTTGATTCACTTCCAAAGTGAATTGCTTTAAAAAAAAAAAAAGTTGAAGTGATCCAATAATTCTGAATTGTTCTGCATAGTGCACGCCCAGAACGCTGCTCCTTTCCAAATGCAAGGCTTCACATTTTTTTAAAGAGCACTTCATTTTGGAAGTGAATAGGGTGTTCTGGGCACGTGCACTGTAGACCAATTTAGATTTCCTAGATTGCTTCAATAATTTGAAGAGTACTTCAGTCACTTTTAACTATTCTCCACTACCCGTTCCTGCAAGTCCATTCATTTCTGAACTGAAGCAATTTTATACTCAGGACAAATTCTGCTGTTGAATTGAAATTGTTCCATACTGCATATTACCATACCTCTAATTCAATTTGTTTTATGTTTAATGCAATATTTCACTGTAAAATATGTAATACACAATGCCATAACATTACAGTACCACCTTGATTGCCCCGCATTCCCTGTTACCTGAAATGGGGCCATGTCCCTGATGTCAATTCATTTCATAGAAAATTCCCTTGCTTATCTGAAACCTGTATTTATTATTATTTTATTAGTCAATGTTCCTCATCACATTCACGCATGAAAATCATATTTGTATAGTCGTTTTTATCCACCGATCCCAAACCACTTTGAAAATTTTTAGGAATTAAAACTTACAACACACCTTTGTGCTAGGTTTATTATTGCCTCTTTTTTATATATAGTGATGTGATTTGCCAGAGAGCATACAGTGATTCAGTGGCAGAGCCAGTCAGTACACAATAACATACAACCGTCTTCACTCCCAATTCCCTGTGCTAACTGCTGCACCAGATTGGGGGCTGAAATGACTACGTGAAAGGCAGACAACATTCTACAGGGATAAGTATTCTGGGAGTAAGTTTGTGTGGCCGATGTGGAGTGGTTGTAATGATGGTGACGTCACTTATTCACACACAGGAGATCAGTCCAGTACTTTGCTCCTGGAAACACCATTTTCAAAGATGGTAAAGTCAAAAGGAAGGGCAACCTGTGGTGGAGGTGTTTGTGGAATATCTGAAGACAGATAACATGGCAGGTAGAGTATGCCATTAATGGACTCCAGTTCATTGCTATTGGCAGGCCTTATGCTGTATTTCAAAGAGTGGGAAAGGCTACCCCAAAGAGAAGTATGAGCGCTGCTAGTAGGATCTCATCCCTTTTCTCATGCCGCCCAGCCTCTTACTCGCTCTTTTTTTATATATTACTCTTAATTAGGGATGTAGTCTGGAATGGACTGCTACTGGAATGCCCCCACCAGCATGGGAACATCCCAGCCAACGTGCCCCCCCGACACACTGTGTGGATGACATCATTTTGCCTTGCTAAATGGCATCCTCCATGTAGTGTGCATGCAGATACCATTTTGAGAACAAAATTGCATTCTCCATGAAGCAAAAGAGCTGGTACGTGGTTCTGACGTGATCCAGCTCCACTATCATGCAACTCTTAATTCACATTTCTATAAAAGAAATTGTACATTTAACTTATTGCAGGATATTTTATGCTTAAATGTATAGAGCCTGATTTTTCCTTTACGCACACGGCTTTTATGCTGATGGAACTCCGTTGATCTCAGAGGAGTTATATCTGACTTACCCCCTGTGTAAGTGGAATCTGAGTCAGACCATAGTTTCCTTCTGGATTTCATGTGTAAAAGTAGTATTTGCTCATATCGTCATTTATGATCATTCATCCTTGTACCTGTCCAGTTAGCCATAGAGCAATCCAGGCATAAGATAGGGAGTAGGAGGAATTCCATTCTGCAAGATTAAATCTTCAGTTAAATGAACCTAGCGTGGTTAGGGCGGGGATCAGGCTATCCTGTTGGGAGTACATCTTTAAAAAAAAAAGTGCAAACCTATATTCATAAGAATATATCTACAAACTAGTGAGGAAGCCATTTATTCTACTCTGGTTTGCTCAGATTTCTTAAGAACAGATCCTGTTTGTAAACTATTGCTAGTGCTCAAATCTGACCTGGAAAGAGTAACTCAGTCAATCCAATAAAGTTATATTGTTGTAAAATTTTGTGTATGAGATCAGAATCAGTCCTTTTACATCTTTAATTCTGCACATTGTTAGTTAATTATGGATACTGGTTAATTGAGAGACTCGTGTGTGTGTGTTTTGACCCCACAAAGTTTGTATACTGGGCCCTAATGGGCCTACAAAGAAAAAAAAAAACCTGCAGAATTTAACCTGAACCCAAAGGGGCAATTCCTACATCCTTAAAATAGTCTTCTTTTTGTGTTTTTTTAAAAAAAATTTCTGAATTTTTTATATATTCTTCCACAATTTAGTTGCTGAGTAAGAGAACCTGCTGAGAAAATGCTGCTGGAATCTATGAAGCATTTTTGATGCTTTTCACTGGAAAAGGGATTTAATTATATATTTTCAATGGTTGATCCAGTATACAGGTCTCTATGGTAGCTGATCAGTGAGAAATTCTTATGACCATCTGGAAAATCTTGTCTCACTTTTCATCACTTGGTTTTTGCATAGGATTTTTTTTTTTTTGATAGTCTGAGGGTTTTCCTGGCTTTCAAGAAATATAAATGGATGCAGACTCAGGATATTCATTTCAGACCACTTTTATTCACAGTATGGTAATAATTCCTTTTAATCTTGAACAACAGTGGCTACAACCGCAAAAGACACACCAGGTAGGCCTATGCATGTAGCCCTGCTGCAACGCAGCAATTGAAACACAGGTCTGTCTTCAAATTCCAAAGCCCCAGACCGACTCTCTGGCCTTGTCTACATTAGAAAGGGTTTGCCAGCATAGCTATACTGACTCAGCTATGCTGGCAAAACTTTTAAGCATAGACCATCCATATGTGTGTCTCTGTGTATTTTATTCTCACCCTAAACACATTCAACTCCCTTTGATGCATGACATGTCTGTTATAGTCACCTCCTAAGGCAGGTATTGTGATGTTCTGTCAGAACCACAGTCTGGGTGCAGAGGCCTTAGGCTTGTCCAAACACAGAAGTTACATGACTTAATGAAACACGCACAGCTTTGTGTGTGGACACTCAAACATTGGCTTAAACCTGGTTTATATGGGTCTAAACCAACATGCGTGTCTACAGACAAAGTTTAATTGCAACGTCACACCTTTATTTAAAGCAATGCAATTGGGAATCATCTACTAGATAAGTATCCATTCCCTCCAAGCACACACAAAGAGGATTGATGCCTTTAAAACAGTAGGTTTAATGATGTGGCAATGAATTCACAAACAAGCCCTCCCTTACTGCCTGTTAGGCACCATGTAGCTGCCATAGCTGACCCTTTTGATTGCGTGCAAGCTAACTGACTTCTGTAAAGCTATTAGCTTCATTTCTATTATAAACTGATAGACTGTTAGGCTCCAGATCAATGAATACTTAGCGATTTTTAATTGCATCAATTGTTTGGCTGCTGCCTTGCATGACATGTGCACAAAAGCCATCTATGCAAATGTTAATTGAAAGAAGAAATGGATATGGACAATAGAACTGGTGGGGGAAAAAAGTGATCCACATATATTTTGGAGAATGAAACTGTTGAAGTTGGTTTTCTGTAATTCCTGGAGCTCTATTATTAATTTAGTTGTGAATATTCAGACAGCCACTAGAGAACAGTGAAAAGATTTGCAAATGCTGAAAGTGTCATAGATTTTAGCAAGAATGACTGAATAGTTGAAAAATTCTCTCTAAAAGTGCACATTCCATTGCTTACTATTTATTATTTGTTACTAATGTATCTAAAATGTTTCGATCGGCCAATGAGGGAGAAGAAGCAATACCATGTGAGTGTGACCAACCTCACAATAAGAACAGCAACTGAAATCAATGGTCCGAACCTGTCATGTGGTGAAGGTCTCGGCTTTTCTTACCTTTGCCCTAGTAGTTCCAAGAACTAAAATTAACTCTTCACATCACTTATGTGTGACACACTGGTATTCAACACACAGCAGAAATAACAGTTAGTGACTAGTGAATAGTTGAAACAAACAGGCCACCTAAAAAGGCACTATGCAGCAAATACTTATAAATAACAAATTAAATCAGGACCAGTTTGCAAATGATTTGCTAATCAAACGTGAGTAAATCCTTAACTGACAGCTTGTTAAACTCTAATGGGCAAATAAACACTTTAAAGAAAAGAAATACCATGGTTGATTTTAATTGGATTCCTTTTTATTGTTAACATACTCAGAGATATTTATTTACTTCTCATTGTGAATGAATGAACTGAAAAATATCAGGGCATGAAACAATATTTTTTTCATGAGTCACGGAAAGAGCAACAAAAAGAATCTAAACACAGTAACTTGCATTTTGTGTTTGCACTCTGGCTACTTAAAAACAGCTAAAACAATTGTTTTAAAAATATAGCTATACATGAGTATGTACACAAGTAAAAGGATCATCTTTTCAGCATTCAAATAGACCGTGATAAGGATATTAGATATATAAAGGTGCCCCTAGATCAAAGGGATATTATTTATATGGACTATAGGCCAGATTCTGTCTCTTGTTGTGGAGGTATGCAAAGGGGGACACGGTGCCCCTCACTGAACGGCAGAATCCTGCTGCTTGTTGTACCTGAGTGCAATGCCCAAGAGAGCCATACTATTGCCAGCATGACTAGCTATCACGGCGGAGGTGTGTGAAGCCATATGCTCCCTGGGGGCCAGTTGCAGGCACTATCAGAGGGAGAGCATCTGCACTCTCTTAAGGGTGTTCCTCTAGCTTGCCTGGACCCATTCTGTCTGCCGCTGCTTTTGGAATGCCACCGGCAATGCTTCTTGTACAGTATGCCTGTGCCAGCACTACGCACCTCACCAACACAAACGTGCACACAAATAATATTCTTACATGCAATAAAGCTTCAGTGAAAACCTAAGTTTCAGTCTTCATCAAATTTTCTGAGCTCAGTTTTAAACCCCAGACATGAGTATGGAAAACAATGACTTTTTTGTGACTATTGATTTAAAAAAAAAAACAGTGCTAGTTTAACTGTAACCTGTAATCATCTTATTTTTCATTATCTTTCCCAGGTTTATTCAATCCATGTTTGCTGTACACAGCACACATAGTGCAACATTGTACACACTGTTATCCTTCTCCACTTTAGATCCTGACTGCAGATACACTTTTTTTTTTCACTGCTACTGCAAAGTTACACTAGCAATATTAGGATGACAAGAAGTTCAAGACAAGATAAAGGACCTCTGTGTGATTGGACACTAAGAGGTGCATGAGACCCCCTCCTTTCACTTGGCACTTCTCTTTTTATTCTTTGATTAAAGTCTTTTTCCTTTACTCACATCCTCCATTAAGATGTCTCGGTGTCATTTAGGGTGTTAATTGAGAGGAGGTTTAAGCTCATCAAGGCGATTATAAGTGATAGTTAAAAATTTCTATATATGGCCTATGCTGGAATCAGCACAGTAGGATGCCATTTTTCTTTTATCTAACTGACATTGGTAATAATAGATGAAATTATTACTAAATCGCAGCTGCAGAGATGATATCATGATTTTTTTGTGTAATCTTTGATGAAAAATTAATTTTTGAGAGGGATAATTTAAAATGATTTAAATAGTATTATACTGAAGTCCTTACTGGTAATTAACACCAATCTTGTCAGAAGTGAATCCACTTTTGCAGCTGTTTCTAAAGATACCTACAGTATTTGTAACTTTTCTGTGAGTAAAATTATAGTGTTTGGACTTTATTTTTACTGCACAAGGACCATT
Source organism: Mesoclemmys tuberculata (assembly GCA_007922155.1). Classification (NCBI taxonomy): domain Eukaryota; kingdom Metazoa; phylum Chordata; order Testudines; family Chelidae; genus Mesoclemmys; species Mesoclemmys tuberculata. The sequence continues at coordinate 25,082,844 of ML675611.1, read as the reverse complement.
AAAAGAAAGGGATGCTAATAGAGAAGGCTTTGTTCTCCAAAGGCCCAAATTCCATTTTTCATTTGAAGGGCCTCTCTATATGTAGGTGTAATTAGCTATGCTCAGCATGTAAGCAGAATTGTTAGCTGCAAAGCAGCCCTTATAAAGTATGTATATATATGTGCCTGCATGCATACACATGTATATGTATATCTTTATGTGATAGCTATACACATATACACAACTTTATCTGTGAGGGGTTTAATTGGTTGAACAGATGGCTGATCAGAAATGCTTCTTCATCTTCATCAGTGACTCGTCTTTCTTTCTTTGCATCCACTTTCATCACAGTGGTAAAAAAGTGCTCTAACGAGAAACAGCTGAAAATAGATTTTTCTTTGGTACTTTCATCATGCTTTAAATGACAGAAGTGGATTTTTTTTGTCCTATATATAAAGACCTGCAGGAGGTTAAAAAAGGAAATATAGTGAAATCTAAATAGAAAAATTTGAATGAGAATATGGGCGAGTCTCAGATTATTCCTCTTATCTTCGTATTTTGCTTTCTTCTTTTTTAAAGTACGTGCTGATTTTTGACAAGATATATAGTCATGGTTATTCACGCCAGCTACACTACCTGCCAATCAATATTTCTTTTCCTCAAGTTTGGTACAGAAAGGGGAAGGGAGGGACCGGAGCTGAAAGATGACACAATGGCTTAGAGGACTATTACTTGAGATATGTATTCATTAAAATAGTACTTGCATGGCCAGCTTCTGCTGTTTCTGCAATTTTATTATATCCAAATCAAAGTGTGGATTCTGTGGTCTTTCAAAAGGAAACTTATAAACAGAGCATCTTGTTGAAGGAGGGGTTAATGTGTATGCTCATCTATCTTATTTTTAACTGTAACACTAACGCATTTGATACTTGTGTAGTGGTGAGCGCTAAACCTTTTACAAACATTTATTTAGCCCTTCAACAGCGTTGAGAGGTATGAAGGTATTATTCCACCTACTTAACAAATAGGTAAATGGAGGCAGAGAACAATTAAGTGATTTGCCAATTTGTCTTTGATAGTGAGAGGCAGAGCTGGGAATAGAATGCAAGGCCTATGACACCCCTCTAGCCAGCAGTCCACAATCCCAGCAAAGGATGGCTTACAAAGGAAAAACGGCTCTTTGAGTGTTAAATATGGGGGAACTGAAAGAGGAAAAATGGCTTGGTGGTCTCATGATACCATAATAACATGCTTTAATTATTTCTTATCAAGGCTGCAGGAATTGGCAGAGCTTCTCCTACTGAGCTGTGTTAAGGAACTTTCTATGGCCTTGATGCCTGGATTAGGAGAGTCTTTGATCCTGTGGCAAACATAGATGGGGCCTGAGAAATATTCCTGCTGAAAAGATGGAATAATGGGGCTATTAGCCCAGAATTTTTCGCAGAGAGGAAGGAGTGGCATAAAATAAGAGCAACCTGACAGCCTTTCAAATGAAACTGGGGTTAAAGTCCTAGGGTCAGACTGGAAATAAGGTGTAGTTTTTTAACCATTAGGCCAATTTACCAAGGGTCATTGTGGATTCTCTGTCACAGAAAATCCTAAAATCGAGATTAGATGTTTTTCTGACAGATCTGCTCTAGGAATTATTTTGGGGAAGGTCTCTGGCCTGTGTTCTACAGGAGGTTAGACTAGATGATCACAATTCTCCTTTCTGGCCTTGGAATCTATTAAAAAAAAAGTTCCAAACCTGTCCCACCATAGCCCCCAATTCTGTGTTTTATCAAGGGATTGGCAGTGACAGTGGAGCTTCTTTAAGGGGAGAGGTAAATATTCAGTTAGCCAATAGAAGGTTGGAAGATGATACTAGACAGAGAAGTAGTCAAGCTCCTACAAAAGAAACATTATATATGTAAGTGGAAGACAATGACAATCAAATAATATACTCCACTGTTGATTCTAATACTAAAAGCCTTTCACAGAGAAAGACAGGGCCATAAATATACTGTCTGCTCTTTTAATCTCTCTGTTGGTTGATTATGCTAGAATGTCCTGGGGAAAGATGCGTGATTATGAGGCCTATTGCCTCAAAACATCACTATGACTGGGATCATGGTCAGCTCACCCCAGAGAGGCACAAACTAATGGCACTTCTCTCTTTCCATGCAGCAGTCATCACAAGGAAAGGACGATGCTTATGTGCTGGAGGAAGAAAGCCCAGAATAAGAACGGCAGCTTTTAATTTTCTGAGCCTTCCTCTTCAGTTCCTGTGACCCACTTGTTTGCAGGCTTTGAAACCCTGATAAAAAGGGTGTGGGTTTAGGGGGAGGTAGTCTTGGCTCAGGAGGTCCAGCAGATGGTGTTGGCAAATGGAATTGTAGGCTCTTGCACTGTAGTTCAACACTCTGGAGGTGGCAAAGGGAGCAACAGGGTCATGTTAAGCAGCTGGTGGCATATTCACTCAAGTTGGCTCCTGTGAGCAATGAAATGCAGCCTAATAGTGAGGAGAAAATGCAGAATATAGCTCAAAGTAAATGAACATACATGTCCTGCATTGTGCTATTCTGTGAACTCACAAGGGGCAAAGGACATGGCAGATTGTGGGATCACCATCACGGACTCATACTGATCCCTACTTTATTGCCAAATAAATCGACCTTAATTCAAATCTGATCACACCGATCAGCTACTGTTTTAAATTTGCATCTTCATCACTGGAAGCAGTTGCAGAGGCTGCACTACGTTGATCTCCATTCTGTTGTGCAGTGTGGACCTGATTCTAATTTCACAGTGGAGTACATCTAGAGTATCTCCACTGACATTACACAGGGGGAAGTGAGATTAGAATTAGGACTGAAGTCCTAGTACTTCCGTCCCCTGCTTGTTCTTTTTTTTTGGGGGGGGGGGGCAGGGGCAGAGAAGTGGTGGCTTGTCCATCACCAGATTACATATAATGAAAGTAGGTCAGGAAATGTATAGCAATTGCTTTGCTCAGTAAGGGAGTTAGTAGTTTGAGAAGAGTAGAAATCAATGCTTTCTAATCTCCACTGTTGATACTGCAGCAGCTAGGGACAGTTTTAAGTGGTTGGGTAGCCTGGGAAAAAGGGATGGTTCTAAATATATATGCTCTTCCGGTAGCAGTGACTAGGGGCTCGAATGTTGTGGGCATGAGCTTATTCAAATAGCTTCACACAGTTTTGTCAATGCACCTCAGTCCTGAAGTGCACTATTATTCACAGCTTCAGACTTTCTCCACATTAACAAAGCTGACAAAATGAATAGCTTTACATTCTCTGAAAAATGTCTACTAAAGAAATTAAAACTAGCAACAACAAAAAAGCAAAAAAAACCCCAAAACAAACACAATTTTTCTTTCTGGGGATGAGCTGCTTTCTGAGTTTCTCACAGCCCTGAGAAGCCTTCTGAATATTTTCTGCCTTACTTGCCTCTGTTCCTAGAGATCTATCTCATCACGACTGTCTTTCCAGCAGATGGTGGCTGGAAGTGATGCCCTCCGAAGCCTATGAACACTGCTTCCAAAATGGTCAGCTAAGGTCACTTCAAAATAATGCGGGATGCTCTTTCCTTACCAATAGCTAAGCATGTTGCCTCCATTGCTTTTATTTGGATTTCACCCTTGGTGCAGTAGAATGTTATCTTAAACGGAATCTGGAGATGAACTGCTCTGACTGTTGGATTTGAAAATCAAAGCACCATCTCATCCCATCTTTAATTACAAAGAGAACTGTTTAAAATAATACTTAGCAATGGACATCACACTTTTTGACGTCCCTTCCCAGTATAGTAGTAATTTTATTTTTTAACTAAGATGAGTTATAGGTAACCCGCAAAGAAAAAAAAGGTGGTCTTCGCCTATTTTTTGGTACTTTAGGATGTTTAAAGAAGATTTGACATGTTTTTCCTTTTTTTATTCTTCAAAGAAAGGGCATTTACTCTGCTTGTTTTTTTCAGTAGATAGTCTGGTCCCAGCTAGTCTGATCTACTGACATGAGAACTGGTGAAATAGTGATATCAGCAGACTGAAAGCTGACTAAATGAAAGGTGGAAAGAATTATTAGTGGAAATGTTTAATACTGCTTTTTTTTTTCATTAACACCTATTTAATTTTAAAGTCTAATGAACACTTTAGAGAAAGGAAATCTTTGTTAAAGACTCTACACAGCCTGCATTTACTCATTCAGTTGAAGTGTGAGAGTTCACAATATCTCTCTCTCAGACCTCCGCAGAAGTTCTCCATTAAAATCAGAGAAGGCCAAACTTGACATTTCTGATATTTGTAAGGTAAAGCACACATGCCCACACACACACATAGAGAAGAAAGAAAAAGAAATTCATATATTGTAACGAAGCAGAAATGGCACAAGACCAACTTCTGAAAAATTGTTTGCAATTTGTCTTTAAAAAAAGCTCCACAGATAGAAATGTGCTACCTGAAATAAGGAGGGCAAATGGATTTCATATTCTTTATGCAATGGGATGCTTGTACTTTAATGTTTTCCACTGGTTTTAAGAATGAGAAAAATGTTTCAGTGGTACATGAAGTACTGGATAACTTGCAAAAGCTGGAGCACAACGTTTTGCCAGAGAGCTTAAGTCTGAAGAATTTTGAAAATGGAAACACTCAAAAACTGAAAATGCTTTGACAGGCTTCAAATGTTATATGGGTATGGAATGATTTCAAATTAACGGGAAGAAAGCAATTGTTTTTCTTACGAGTGCTTTGATGTAGGAAGTGAGTAAGACAGAAGTTTAGCTTGGTGATTTAAGAGACCATGATTCATGCTGAAATTCCATCTTCTAAAATGCCAAAAATTTAAATAAAAAAAGTTACAAAAAAGACAAGTGGTTTTTTAAGTATAAAACTTGGCCCTCAGCTACCAAGCAACGTATAGACACCCAAAGAAAACATCTATCTATCTATCTATCTATCTATCTATCTATCTATCTATCTATCTATCTAT